>CM068580.1:70888531-71624156 GCA_035048485.1 Pteria penguin | reverse complement strand
CTGCTATATTAATATAATTATCTTTGTGGTATGAAACCGCCAAGTACTTGCGTTATGTACCGTTCTACATAAGGCAAGTTCAGACCCCATTTTATTTATAATCGAACAACATTTTTACTTATCTAATTAGTATGCGTCAAGTAAACGAATTCGTCAAATGTTGTAAATGCTAAACCATCAAAGTGTTGTGCATAGTCCGTGCAGGTAGTCGCCAGTTTGTTTTTATACAATACATTACTCTGTATGAGGTCCATTTATCAAATTCATGACAGGAGACCTGGCAATCGAGGTGGTGTGACATGATCTAGGACGAGTGCCAGATCAAAAGTCAATAATTGACATGTTGACCCTATAGGAGGTAATAAATTGTTTTATTACACCGAAATTTTAAATGCATTTCAAGAACATTCAGTTAGACATACATGTCACTTGCAGGTCTGCTGCCTGAGGAGAAGTTGTAAATATTAAAATAAACTGATTACACAGAGACAGCATGTAACAGAGTGACCTGTGTTCTCCTCCTGATTAGGAGTACATAAAGAAAAACAAACTGTTTAAATCTTTATACTCATTTTAAGGGTCATTCAACAAAACAACAAATAGCAACAAAAAACATCAACTTCAAACAATTAAATCGGAATAATCTGAAAAGTCTCGATGCAGTTGAGGCGTGTGCACGTCGCCGTATTGGATGTATACATCAGTCATATTCTGAGGTCATTAAAATAATGACCCGGTTATTATATCATCTTCCGGTCAATAGATATCACAAAATGTATTTTGACTGCACTCAGATTTCCTTTGATCAATATATTGTTAATTCATTTGATATCACAGCATAATAAGTGCGTTAAAAGTAGTCCGTAATTATATAAATTCAGTATTTTCTTTTCGTAAGTACCATGCTCTACGTGGAGAGACATCTCCATTTCCAGTTATCTTTCTTTTGACTTAACATCAAAGGTTTGAAGATTCCACTTGTACTTCATGTGCTTTTTCATCTTATAGTAAGATTAATTACAGATTTAATATCTGTAGAAGATGAAAGAAATATTTTTGATTATTCACATTTATTTTAACCGTCTACATCTATACGATAACTGATTTTAACATCTACATTAACCACTTTTTGCCGCTACCACAATCTAGAGTGTATGTGTTTTCCAAATTTCACAGGACTTTTTGGATGTACGGGTGTTGCAGGGACATAGAAGACGCTCACTCCTCAAGGGCAGCTGGTCTCATGTCAATGGATAATTTTTCAAATTTACATGATGTACGGGGCAATACCAGAGATATGACATTTTGGCGCTCAAACTTCAGTGATATTAACGCGAAGTAACTGGAATTGACATAATAATGGAAGGTTCCGCTAAAAGTGGTTTGTCTTGTAACAGTCCACCTACATCATTTAAAATTGTGAGAATATCTATTGTTAAATTGGGGTTGGTAATTTTCTTGATGCAGTACTATATACGATATTTATCGTAGAACAAAAATTATAAATGAGTCTTGGCAAAATTTCCTGATAGAGAACTCTTTGATTATTTTCTCAAACTGCAAGTATGAAGTACCGAATCAGTGAAGGATAAATGAGAGTAAGTTTAGAAGGACAGTAGAAATGGCATACTACGCGATAAGAACGGAAATTTCATGCCTCTCTTTCTCTATAAACTTATCGTAATTTATAGACGAGAGGGAAAAAGACATCCGACTTAGCTTTATGATAAATCGCCTCAGCCCAGCAGAGCAACTAAAATAAGCACACACACACCTACACACACATGCATGTCCTTGGTGATTTGTGTCATACAGCTTTCTCACATGTCTTCTGTGTTTTCTCATGAGTGCCGAGCAAGCACATTTGCTTAAATGCAGATTTCCATTTGAATTTGATTTCGAAACCGCGTTAACGCACTTTTCTGCCGCGTTAATGTGCTTGGTAGCCACATTCACTTGCTGTTAACTTAATACTGCTATTTACATGTGTATTATATGTACAGTGGAAAAATCCTTGCACTCTGTTAATAATGAAATTGCGTGTGCGTTCTATATCAGATTGCACATATTTAACAGAGTGTCTACGATAGAACCAGGCATTAGTCAAATATCTCAATTTCTGATATTTTTCTAAATGTCAATTTTTAATCAAAAATGAAGAGAAGATAGTTATAGAAGAATCATAAGTGATATTATGTTAAAAAAATGACTTTCGTTATTCATTTATACTCTCCTCTAGAAATGGGGGTATTCTGGGTCTAAAAAACGTACTGTTTTTTATTACTTTCTTGCAATTAAAACTATGGTCATTTTCATATTTTGTGCCCTGAATCAACATAATTTTATTATTATATTTATCTTCATACATCTAAAAATATATTTGAACACATCAGATCAATTTAGCAAGTTCGTTGTTGTCATGGCAACGGGATGAAATCCTGGTTAAACTACGGAATGCGAAAAAAGACAAAAATAAGGCATTTTCAACCGAGAAATTTATAAAGTTTGGACGCTTTCATTTAAATCTCTTTTTTATTTTTGAAAAAATTACTATTTGAATATATGATAGGTGAAACATTACCATTGGATTTTTCCAAATAATTACATGCGTCCATGTACAAAATAATCCTAAATTACCAAATCTAACTTTTCTTATGGCTTATTAATTTTGTGTTTAGCTCTATTTTGACAACAAAACTTTGCCTAAATTTACAATTAGTTATTTTAAGTATATTGTTAAGAACAACCAAGCTATTTTGATATTCGTAAATATCGCATATTACGATGAAATCATGGAAAAATATTAAAAAACGCCCAAGGATTGCTTCCTCTTGTGCTCACTCATTTGCGATTTAAGGTGGCTGACGAGTTCAAAATATAAGAGAAATGGCAGCCCCTTGGCAGAAAGTTACTTGTGTAGTTTTTCTAGAACATGTAACTAGAAAAATGTTAAATGTAGTAAAAACAATTCCATTGTATAGATTGGTAATGTCAGTTCGCACGTCTGTTCGTCAACATTTTGGTTGAAGTTTCTGGTTGAAGCAAAATCTCAGTAACTAAGAGGAGTATAAACAAAATACTTCTAACATAGATTTGTTATGACCAGAGAGCTTTCAAATTATACCACGATTTTTGACCTACCTTTGTGAACTTGACCTTGGACTTCAACCAACTTTTAAGGAACTTTATCTTTGGCTATATCTTTTAAATCAACAGGAATAGGGTCTTGATACTTCACACACAGGTTCCTTATGACGAGTGCTTTCAAATGATATCTTGAATTTTGACTGTGTGACCTTGACCTTGTCGTATGCCCGTGACATACGGGATGTATGATGGCATGACGGCATCCGTCCGAGGTCATGTTTTCTGGCCTTTTTTGTAGTCTCTCAAGGTTTGATTGAAACTTTGTTTAGAACCTTATACCAATGAGCATAAGTACTAGTTCCCTTTCGGTACGATTGACTTGGCTTTGCCAAAGTTATGGCCCTTGAACTTAGAAAATTTCGAGGATTTTACAGTTTTCCGGACTTTTTTCTGCAGGCTTTCAAAGTATTGGATTGAAACTTGGCATATAACATTATATAAGTGAATGTAAGTACCAGATCGCAATTTAGTATGATTGACTCGGTTTTACCTGAATGGCCCTTTTCATTGATAGCATAATGGCAGTTTCTATGGGATGTATTAATTTCAGTAATCATGAATTGATTTTCATTAAATTTATACAGAATACTCTAATAAAATAAAGGAATATGCCTTTCGATTTTGAAAATACCCTCTTCGTTGGTACAGAGTTACGAGTCTTTGATTTTTTTTTTATTTTCATTTTGAACATTTATTAGAAAATTATTAAAAATTCATTTCTCACTCAGGCTCTTTCAGATTTAAATTTGTGATAGAATTATATATGAACTATAATATAAATAAATATTATACCCCCTGCAAACAAAGTCGGGGGGTTATTTTGGAATTGCCTTGTCCGTCTGTCTGTCCGGAAAACTTTAACCTTTAACTTTTGATACAAAAGAGATCGGGCCTTCATACTACACATGTGTATTCCATGTGGCAAGACCTTGGCGTTTGAGCTATTTTTTGTAAAACTTTAACCTTGGCCATAACTTTTGAACCAAAACAAGTGGGGTCTTCATAATATGCATTTGTGTTCTTTGTAGGAAGATCTTTCTGTCGGTTTCAAAATGTTTCACTCCGTGACCTTGACTTTTGACGGTCCCGGGTTCGACTACTGTCCTGGGCACACCGGTGTTCTGTCTTTCAGAACAGTAAAAACCGAGGTCCCATGTCACGGTAGATGTGGAAGGCATCTCCTTTTAATCAAAATATTGAAATACCCGAGGGACTCTTGATTTTATTTAGAAGTGGACTTTTTGCTGGCACACCAATAGCTGTACGCTTAGAAATACATGTATGCAGAAATTACAGAAACGGTTTTTCACCTTCTTGATTAATGTTTTTCACTTATATTAAGAAAATTAGAAAAGCAGATTTATAGAATAACAAGAGTATCAGTAAAACTGGGATACTCCCCGAACGGCAGTTATAATGCAGGAAATTGATGACTCAATTCATATACAAACAAGCAAATTCAGAGGATTTTGGTCTCCCGCTTTCGGTGTTCTATCAGCAAGGGTACAGTGATCTGTGATATATTGTCATGGTTGTGCATGTCTACAGACACACATGCCAAATATGAAAGCCCTACGTCTTACGGTTAAAAAGTTACACTGACGTAGGTCAAAGGTCATGGTCAGGGTCACACAATAAAAAAAAACTTCTGGTACCAACGGAAAGGTAGTGCAATTAGGGACACACATGCTAAACATGAAGGCCCTATGTCTTACGGTTAAAAAGTTATGACCAAGATTAAAGTTTTTGTGACAGACAGTGCATCAGACAGACGGACAGACGGACAGACAGACAGATGAATGAGATTTTGCTAAAATCGGGGGACAAAAATCAGAAAAACTGATGGAGGCTCCAAGAAGCACAGCAAAATGAATGACTCAATATATAGAAAATTATTGTATTAATTGATGACGATTTCAAATCTCACGGATATCCAATTGAGTCAATTGCGGAACAACTAAATGAGTAAGCTTGACCTTGATTAGTTATGAAATAAAACTTTTTTTATAATGAACACTACCTTTCAGAAATGACTTTGACTTTGAATTGACTTTTGTCCAAAAGCTCTTAAACATTTTGGTGAAGTATGATCAAATTTTAATGAAAGGTATAGGAGATATAGGTACTTCAAGTCACTTTAAGTCATAGTTAATAAGTGACCTTGATCTTTCAGAAATGACCTTCACTGCCCTTCGTCCAAAAGCACTTAATCTAAAGAACATTTTGGTGAAGTATGATCAAATTTTGACGAAAAGTATAGGAGATATAAGTACTTCAAGTTATTTAAGTCATACCTAATAAGTGACCTTGACATTTCAGAAATGAACTTCACTGCCCTTTGTCCAAAAGCACTTAACCTAAAGAACATTTTGGTGAAGTATGATCAAATTTTGATAAAAGGTATAGGAGATATAAGTACTTCAAGTTACTTTAAGTCATACTTAATAATTGACCTTGACCTTTTAGAAATGACCTTAACTGCCCTTTGTCTAAAATCACTTAACCTAAAGAACATTTTGGTGAAGTATGATCAAATTCTGATGAAAGGTATAGGAGATTTAAGTACTTCAAGTTACTTTAAGTCATAGGTAATAAGTGACCTTGACCTTTCAGAAATGACCTTCACTGCCCTTTGTCCAAAAGCACTTAATCTAAAGAACATTTTGGTGAAGTATGATCAAATTTTGATAAAAGGTATAGGAGATATAAGTACTTCAAGCTACTTTAAGTCATACTTAATAATTGACCTTGACCTTTTAGAAATGACCTTAACTGCCCTTTGTCTAAAATCACTTAACCTAAAGAACATTTTGGTGAAGTATGATCAAATTCTGATGAAAGGTATAGGAGATTTAAGTACTTCAAGTTACTTTAAGTCATAGGTAATAAGTGACCTTGACCTTTCAGAAATGACCTTCACTGCCCTTTGTCTAAAATCATTTAATCTAAGGAACATTTTGGTGAAGTATGATCAAATTCTGATGAAAGGTATAGGAGATATAAGTACTTCAAGTTACTTTAAGTCATAGTTAATAAGTGACCTTGACCTTTCAAAAATGACCTTCACTGCCTTTTGTCCAAAAGCACTTTACCTAAAGAATATTTTGGTGAAGTATGATCAAATTCTGATGAAAGGTGTAGGAGACATAGGTACTTCATGGTATTTTCAGGGAGCATAAAAATTGAAATTACCATGTTTTTGAATTACTGTGGTGTCAAAACTGTTTCAAACCCAAAAAAATCTTTATAGTAAATAAATAACCTTACTGTTGTCTGCACTATTTTTATATGAAGAGAACAAATGGAGTGTCCAAATACCATTAAAATTTTCTTTAATTATGTACCTTTTTTGGCGTTTTGCAGTAATGTCAAACGGTGTACTTAAACAAGAGTTATCTTTCCTTATTTATACAAATTATCTCCCTTTTTATAGAATGTATTTTGAGGATTAAGGATAGATGTACCATTATAAGTATTGATATTACAATTTCTTTTATTAATAACAAATTTATGAGAAGTTGAATTTTAACCTTTTTATGTAAAAATATTGCCTAAATAGTGTGTAGTTTAAGTGCAAGAGTTGTCTACCTTATATGAGCCAATAGGTAAGAGTAAACAAGAAAAAAATATTTTAGTAGAAATTCACTTGGCATTAGTATATTTCAGATTGAGTATTGTGAAATTCTATGACAACTCATGAATTGCTCCCTGCCTGATTCTATCATAGACTCTCTGTTAAGTAATTATAAATCTAAATATAAAATATCTATGGAATCTATGAAAGGTAAATTAAAAACAAAACAAAACAAAACCTCATGAGAGTTCATTTCTACGGAAAACACGAAGTCTCAAAATGAAAAATCATGATATCCAATACAATCGAAAAGAAACAAAAATACACACACACACACGCATGTTGAATAATGGCCTCAGGGAGATGGGGGATTCACACATTAATGCGATTATGAAGCAAAATCTGTACTTTCAATGGAATATTTGGAAAGATAGATAAAACTCCGGTCAAGGTCGTGTCCCCGGACGCCGGACGGACAGACAAGGTGCTTCCAATATGCCGCCTACGTCGTTGCAGGGCGAGGGGGTGGGTTATAATCATATAATTATACAAAAAATGCACGAAACGAAATGCGTGGCATTCTTGATTTTTCTGGGTTCCGTGATTGCCTTTATTCATTATTCATTATTTTATCTGCTTACATCGATTTTCCGACGGAACCTCACTCGGCATCTTATTGTTTTACTTACTTGATGGTGTGAACTAAAACAGGAGTTTTTCATGAATACACTATTACATCTATACGTGACATTTTCATTTGTTATATTATCTATTTCATTTTTGAAGACGGTGTGGCTTAGTGGATAAGGTGATCGGTTCCTGATCGAGAAGTGCCGGGTTCGACTCCCACCCTGGGAGCACCGGTGTTCTGTCTTTCGGATGAGACATTAAAAACCGAGGTCCAGTGTCACGGTAGGCGTGACACGTGAATGATCCCTCACTGCTTCGGGTGAATCCGTTGCAAAGGTCAAAATTTTTATGCAATGCATTAGGCAGATGCCGTCACCATATACGTGAAATAATCGTGGAGTGACGTAAAACAATATTCAATAAATCAATCATTTACTTTTTGTAATATGAAACACTTAATGAGGGTTTCGTTTTAATATAACATGTAATTCACGTATCTATGGAGACATTCTGGATGATTTAATTATATCCATCTAATTTGCCTCATCTGAGCCACGGCTTAGATAGAACTGAGCTCGTGAACGTGCAACTTGACATAGCGTACAGTATAAATGAAGCCCAAAATTTTAGCCGCGTTAATGCAAAGTTCGGACGTTCGTTCGGTCAAGTAGTCTTCGCAACCGCTTTTCTCTTCTACATGAATGTTATGTTATGACTGCAATCACCAGTACAATAAATGTCTCTTTAGGGACATGCGGGAATGACCATCTCCTGTTTGCTAGAGACTGTCATTCCCAATAGGAATTGGATTGTTACATTTCGATTGAAATATATAGTGACATGTTACAATGATACTGATAAATTTTACCCCTAATTACTCATTCCATCTTAGGATCTCAGAAAGCAATGATTTCTTCTTGATCAATGTAACCTATATGCTTAGAATGTTCTCTGAATTCCCTCTCGTACATGTATTTATTTGATCTGTAAATAAGTTACATAAAAAATATACAAACATTTTAATCATCTTTTTAAAAAATGTAGTCGTTAAAGGTTAATTATGACCACAATAAAATAACATTAATCCGTTCAGCCTATGAGGGAAAAAAAGTTTTAAAGACGGCAAATTGTAGCATATATAAAAAGAACAATCACATAAAAATCAATGTTAAATAACTATTTGATTTATACCCCAATTTGGCTTACTTTACGATCTTCCATTCGATCTTTGATTAAAATCCTCATCCAGTAGTATCTGACTTCTGATCTTGTTACCTCACAAATAAAAAATTACGTTTTGTGTGGTTTTCAAATTCCAATTTCGATTTCTATTGTATTTTCATTGAAAAAGAAAATGGCATACAATTTGGGATTGGCCACTATTAGTCGTGAACATTTCAAATAAATTCATAAGATTTTGCCCTTGAGGCAAAATCGCAACGAACATTATCCAATTAAATTTGTTCAGAACATGATGGCATGCTCAGGGATTAAGTATGGGAATGTTATCTAGGGTTAAAACAGTGCAGAATCTGTACCTTGAATCAGGGTTACATTCTGCAAATAGCTTTATAAGTACATATCTTGATCAGATTTAGGCATTTCAATTTTAGTATATTTATATAAAATATATACTGGAAACAACAACTAAAAGAAGACTATAATCGGACGGCTATCGAAGAAAATTTACATATGACAATTCTAATGGGACATTGAAAGAGAAGAAATTTGTTGTCACTCCCATTTGTCATAACGTCATGTATATGCGTTTATTAATAGTTAAATGACAATCCACGTATTGTTGTATAAGGACTCAACATTACTTTTCGAACAAATAATTCATGAATAATGTATGGTTACCATTAACGTTTTTGACCGTAAGTTATAATTTTGAGACACAAATTTTTTGGTGATAAAGTACACTTATTTCATTTGCAGAATGGAGCTCGTGGATAAGTTCACCTCCAAGGGTATGATTTAAATGTTATACACTTGTCCTGATGTTGTGTGGTTACGTCACCTTTCATAAGGTGTCAATCCACATTTACAGTATATAATCTGTGTTGAATTGTTTTGTGCCATTTGTACATTTTGGCCATTCATGGCATGGTGGCTAGCCAAATAGTGAACGCTTAATCATTCTAGGTACATGGCATCGCTCTTCGTTTCTGGGGGGGGGAGGGGGGGGGGGTTACATGAGGACGCCTTCAGTAGTACGCTTTTGTAAGTGCTAATAAAATGACCCAAAATATTTACTACCAATTCACTGTGGCAAAAGTTTGTATATTATTAGAAATTCAAGGAGTATCTATCTTATGCCTAGCCCTGTCTTTACATTGGTTCTTAAGTTTTATGTTCAGGTAAACTTGGTTTCTAGTTTACTCTTCAAATATTCATACTTCCGATTTCCAAAGTTTCGGCATCACTGAAGAGACACTGGTTGTCCAAATGCGCATATTGTACAATAAAGGTGTACACGTAATGGATCTGAAATTTATTATTACCATTGGGTACATACCGCTATTGATGGTCCCTATGCGACACACCCCCAGTTTTCCTATCTTGTTTCGTCTATATTTAAGCGCATTCAGGGTGGGTGTGACTAGCCAAACAGGAGACGTTCACTCCTACCGGACACCTGGTCTCACTTCTGAATTTCAGGGTTCGTAAATGTCCACTGTGGTACATTGTTGTTACTGCTGTAGTCATGTGACACTAGTGACCATAAAGAAACTATAATCATGATGTCACCAGTTACCATTAATGAACCATAATCATGATGTCAAATATTTACAAGTGAAAGTATATAATGCTGTATATGGAACAGTAACAGATGAACATTTTCATAAACTATAAATTATTGAATAACAAATTTTTAAGTTTTAATATTGTTGTAAAATGATATGTTGTGAGTTGATATTACTTTGTCACGTTAAGCAGAAGAGAAACAATGTGCTCGGAAATGGTCGACCTCAGAAACACTATACAGTGAAATGTTTCATTTTTGATTGGGTTTCTGCTGACGTGGTTATACCACGGAATACATGTTTTCAATTTTGTGAATAGCTCTTCAAAGCTTAAAACGTCATCAAAGATACATATAGTATTTTCGCTTAATGAAAGTAGATGATAGTTTCATTACGTTGGTGTTTATTTTACCATACTTCATCGATTCTCAACGATACCAACATACACATTTGATCAGTAGAATGCCTGCTTAGGCATTATGGCTATGGGATTAACATACAGAGATGCCCATCAATGGTGGATAACGGAATATACGTTATAGCTTAAAACTGTGAGAAGTACAAATCCAAGATTATTATTCCGAAATCCACAACTGGAAGCCGAAGAAACACGACAATACATATGTAAATATAAAATAAACAATTACGAACTTCTGTCAAAACAGAGGTGGGATCAGGTGCCATGGAGGAGTAGGCATCCCCTGCCGACCGGTCACACCAGTCGTGATGCCATAAGTATAAGCGAAATAGTATTCGCTGTCACAGAATTAGAAAAAAAGCACAGCCGTGGTCAAAATAGGTATATAAGCAGTAAGAATACTGCTGTATAGTACAGGTAATACAGATGGTTTAGTTACTGTGGAATAAGGAAGTCAACATGTCAGACAAAGATACATCATATGAGCAGATAAGGTCTTTATAACGACCGTAAAATTTGCTAAATGTTGACATAAGTCGTGATATCTCACATCCTTATTTGAGTAACTTTTCTCCTAGTAATTGGCGTCGATAAATGAAAGAGCAATACTCAGATGATGCTCGCGCATATCGAATCAATTGGGATAAAAACATCGTACGCAGGTGATAAAGGAATGTTGTTACCAGTATATGAAAAGTTAACAATGGGGAAACTAAAGTCATCACGTTTGTCTTAAATTGAAGTAGTAAGTTTACCATCTCGGTCGACATCAATAAGTAGATCTAAATATGAAGCACATGAATTGGATATTGTAGTGTCCTTAATTTCAAGTTCCTTTGGACATAATGTATGTACGTATGTATCAAAGTTTTTGTTATTTATAGATAGTACATCATTAATATATCTGTATGTAAAAATTAAAGGACAAGGCCAATTGCTTCTTATTTTAACTTATAAGATTTTGTTTAAAGTCAATTTCGTACGACGAAAGGAACAAATCGGCTAGCAAAGGAGCACAGTTAGTCCCCATAGTGATTCCGATGGTTTGTTGGAAGACCTGGTCACCGAACACAACATATATATTGTCAATCAGAAAGTCCAGCATCTTGAGAGTAAATGTACTTATATTTAGATTCAGAGTCGTTTTTAACAAAATATGTATCTGGATATCCTAAAACAATAAACATATATCTGCGTGAACACTTTTTGGTGAAGAAACAGTCATCAATAATTCTAAAGAGCCTAGTTTTCAATTTATCATGAGGTATGGTGGTATAAAGTGTAGAAAAATCATAAGTCTTAATGAATTTAACAGTTGTCAGATTTGAGATTTTAGATTTTAGTATCCAAAACTGATTTACACCACTACAAGAGTAAATCACATCAGAGTACGTCTGAAGTGTCTCCTTAACTGCAGATAATATTTTAGTAAGGAGGGCTGATAGAGGTTTTGTGGAGCATTTACTGGATCTTGCAATGAACCTATATTTATATAGATCTTTGTGTAATTTAGGGATCCAATATAAATAAGGTAACTCAAACTTACCACATTAGGAGTAAGCATCCCCCGCCGACCGGTCACACCCGTCGTGACGACCGGTCACACCCGTCGACAGACGATGACTGGTCTTCGTGTTCCTTTTTAAATTACTAATACGTGTGAGTATCAAATCTCTTACAATCTTCTGAAAACGTATTAAGCTTAACTTCTTCATGTTTTGCCCATTTACAAGAATAGTCCTCTACCGAACCCATAACAATACGGAAGTTGGTTCACCAATTAAATGTTTTAGGCTCTCTAAATTTTGGACCCCGGGTAATTAGTTGACGAAGAGTTATATTGTTCACGATCTTGACATCGCCAGTGATGACGTGACCAACAGGACTATATGTAAATTTGGAAAAGGAGAATGAACACGCGGTATGGTTTTGTCTAAGATATTTGATATCTAGGCACTTCAAAGTTTGTTTGTAATTAAACAGTTTAGAAGCAATGGTGGGTGTATAGCTGTAGGATACACATGGTGTTTCTGAATTTTTTTTTATTTATGTTATAATGGAGTAGAAAACGAAGAAGTACCGAAGGGTAAACCATATCTTATAGTCCCTGGAATTAAAGGACAATATCTGGTATAGTGTCAAATTCAGACAAATGCAAACCCGAATAAAACCGAAGTGAGACCAGGTTACCGGGAGGAGTAAGCGTCCCTTGGCTGCATGCAACACCCGTCGCAAAAGTCCTGCAACAATTTTTCAAGTCGAGGAGGTAAATATACACGTATGAACACATGAAGGTGACAAGAACTCGAAGTCAAATATTCCTAATCAAGACAAGAAATGTTGTTTAACTGAAATTCCGGTGTCATAAATGCATATGAACAAATGTCTGTATATATATATATATATATATATATATATATATATATATATATATATATATATATATATATATATATATATATATATATATATGTCAAAATATATATGTCAAATCAAGTATAGTGAAAAAGTTAATGGCAACCAGAAAGATAAGATCCGAACAAATAAAGAGTACTTCACACAAAGACATTCTGCAAATATCTGTTCAGCATTACATAACCGGGAAATAGTCCATCATCTAGATATACTACTGTAATAAGATTAATTGAACTTGAAAGTCGTGAGTGTGGAAGCTCGCAATGATATTTAATTTGAATAACAAAATAAATGCTCGATTTCTCTCGTGTCTATATCGGGCAATGAGCGAAGAAAAATGATGTTAGTACTATCAGAACGTATCAATGATAATTGAGCTCATGCATGATGCATTGTATATACACCATCAGAATATACATTTATTATAAAGATTTTTGTATTTTGGAAAACTATCCTATTTTAAAACTTCCCCTGAAAAGGGACATTTTCGCAAAATATAATCAAAATAGATAAATATTTTCCGTACAACGCTATTTGCCAGATTATTTTGGGCTATTTTGTAAATTTCAAATGAATTTGTTGCGTCTTTAAGAATCTTAAGGCATAATGCACGACGTTCCTGCATGACAAAATTTTTATAATATTTGACTGAAATTGGGAAACAAAAATAACCTGATCCTCTTAACATTAAAGATACATATGGTCTCCTGTAGCGTCTACTATTGTGATTAAAGTAACATCGTAAATTTGTTTAGTACAGTATCTTCTGACTGCCCATCAGTATTAAGTGCAGCTATCGCGTACAAATACGCTACATAACCCACGTTTTCCTTATCAGTTTTATTCATCTCGGTCAACCTCGGAAATATTAATTTGCATAATGTATGCATTGCACGTGATACAAATTCTACTTCTCGCATGCTTTATATAATACTTATTCTTTCTTTCTTTTCTTTTCTTTTCTGAGTCACTTAGTGCAGAAGGCCGATTTCTTTTCTTTTTCTCTTTCTTATCTTCACCATTGTTGTTTTACTCCGTATGCAAATGAATAATTTTAAGGTCACGTGCGTATTCTCCGGTCTCATACGAACGTAAGTAGGTTAAATTTGAGGGTCGTATTTCTAACTTGCTGCAGCAATAACTGTATAACCAAGGCTTATTAGGTTTAGGGGTCGCTGCAGCTTTTTATAAGTAAAATAAGTTAGGAATATGTTTTATTGTACCTCTGATTTTATAAAATTAGACATTATGTATCTTTAAGGTAACATTGCTTGATAAATAATGATATTAATTGCATGTATATATGATAGAAATATAGATATTGAAAATAGGGATTACAAATGGGATAGGGAAGGAATTACGCTGTTAGCAAAAGACGACACAGTTTCTTCAATTTTCCTCTTCAGTATAAAGATCCCGGTTTCTAAGATAAACTTCTCCTTGTATTTCATGTGTAATTAACGATATAGCCGCCAATCAAGTGATAGAAGTCATTACCAGAGGGTCATAAAACAGCCAGAAGGAAGCAAGAAATTAAACGAACGCATCCTTAACGGAATCTCCGTCTCGCCAAAATTAACATATATTATAGCGTACGTGTTTCTCAACTTAAGTTGAATTAACTTTTCTCCTTTACACTGTAATATTTTGCTGCTTGATTTATGCGTTCAGGTAATGTATATTGAAAAGTATAATGAAACATTCAGTGCTTAGTCTGATCCGCATTTCGGATCAATTTCTATCGTTTTTCCAATGGAAGAGAATACACGCGTTTTAATATTGATAAATATGCCAGAACGCTGTTTACAGGCGGGTACAGCACGGTTTATTAAGTTGATATCGCCTTACATATTTTTGATAGCAACATATTATTCTATAAAACCGCAAACTACACCAATTTATTGACGTTTGTTACTTCAATTGACCGTCCTAAACCGTTATCTTAACCGCAGCACATTCGGATATTTTTGTAATGTCGTTTTTCCGTGTATATTCTACTATTATTATATTTTGTGCGGATGTTTTTGGTGATTTGTGTCATACAACTTTGTCAGATATCTTCTGTTTTCTCTTTTACCAGCAGCAAGCTTTTGTCTTTTCTAAAAATGAAAAATAACTTTAGGAAACACCGAGTTACATGTATATTAGTATCTATAAAGTGACTTGGCTTGACCCTCGGTTGATGTGAGTCTTTTGAATATATAACAACGTCACGCTGATCGGCAATGTAATCAGTGTTAGTAGGAATGGAGAAGTAAGCATCTCTAGCGATATGTAGTATGGGAAACTAAATATTATTGCATCTTCACAAATGTTCCCATTGTTACAATATGGGAATCAACATCATCTACTTTTTTTATTAATAAGATTGAAAACTAACTATTGACTGAACACCAGAGGCATGATCAGGAATTCAAGTAGCTCTTCGATCCAGACCTGAGTATCTAATCCATATAGACGGCACAAATATATATCAAAACTAGACTAGCACCATTTAGTTATATTTTCATCATTAATGCAATAGATAATCATTCGTTTTGTTTCTTTTGTGACTGTGAATTGATATATAAGATAATGTCTATTCTTCCGAGTGATATTTTTCCAGCATGGCGTGATGTTCTACTGATTCTTATTGTATCACACAGGGTGTTATCACAACACTATGCCTTTCAGTGTCTTATGTTGTATAAGGGAAATTCTTCACGATTATGCCTGTTTCTTTGGGGAAGCAGGAGTGGAAGCTTTTGCACAGGACAGTGTTTTGTTTTTTCCTTTCCTAGAATATCTATGTTCCATGGTTCTGACACAGCCACACAACATCAGGAAAAAGGGTATTATAACACTTACGTCAAACCCTCCGTGGGGAACTTTTTACGAGCTCCACCCTGCAAAGGGAATAAGTGTGATGTTCATGTAAATTACGAAAATAACTGGTGTCACATGACTATGACACTAACAACAATGTACCACAGTGGACATTCACGGACCCCTGAAATTCAGAGGTGAGACCAGGTGCCCGAAGGAGTGACCGTCTCCTGTTTGGCTAGCCACACTCGCCGTAAATGCCCTCACATACAGACGAAACAATATAATTCAGCACTGTATATATACATGAATGTGAACAAACACTGTGTAGAAAGTGTCACAGTCACATAACATCAGGAAAAAGGGTATAATAATATTTAAGTGAAAACTAAAAACTCCGAAAATATGTTATTTAAGGAACTTTACTAGGAACACATTATACCTTTGTAACATATACAGAACTGAATATTTTTTTTCCACACAAATCGAAATCATATAAGTTAGAGATAAAAACTGTAACATCTGTGAGATATTCAACACTAAGTGTGGGAGATATATATTTTGATGACACTGGCAGTGTTCATTTTACAATTACGCAATGTATCGATTTTTATTGGAGCCTGTTATAAGGTCTTTATACTTTCTCCTTTTGTTTCGTTACATTTAGTGATTGCTTGCTTTTCTGGTTAATTTATCTGGGTTTTTTTTCTGTGTTATTTAAGTTTTGTTTGAATTTAAGTTAAAAATAAAGCAGTGGGCGTTCCTTTGACATTTCTGAATACATAGATTACAGAAGTTGACATATCTGGTTTACTAGAATATTGATTTCTCTTTTCTAAACAATGAATTAATCATTTACCAATTCGTACTTTTTATACAGCCTCCTTTATCTCGTTGTTGCAAATGACACACAGACATATTATGTTCTCCTTTTTGAAACAAATCCATATCTAGACAGCTACATGTTAAGAATTCTTCCAACTTATCATACCGATGATCTATGTTATAATTTCGTGCACCAGATGCACATTTCGACAACTTATGTCTCTTTAGTGATGCTAATGGCCGAATGATTGGAATTCTGATAATATATAAATATTTGAAGATCAGAGTTAAAACCTAAGTGGTTTTAAGCATCAACAAGGGCAATGTCCTAAAATTACATAGTACTTCACCTGAGTTGAGTGCTTATCATACCAGTACATAATTCTTGTGTCTTCTTAGTTACCTAAGAAATAGTTCTATCGAAGTTGCATGGAATCACGAACACATGGCAAGCCCTTGCATGCATGAGGTTTGCTTACATATTGATTTTGCTCGGTTTGACTGGGTTGAAATAAGAAAGTTTTTCGAATTTTAGACTTGATTATATCGCGAAAGATATTAAATAAAACCGATATCAAAATATAAAGAATTTAGTTATCCGAAACGTTGAATAACAGTCTGAATTGGAACCTTGCAACCACTTTGAACACCAATTGAACACGTTCCACCAGATTGACGCAAGTGAAGGGTTTTGCTAAAAGGAATTGCTTACTCTTTGCAAACACTTGAGCCAGTTCTTCAAAATGTTAACGATTAGATAAGCAAACCAATGGCTAAATTTCATCTGACTTTATCTTTGAAATGAGACTTGAAGTCATAGCGTGTGTACAGATTTGTAGTATATGAAACCATCTTTGTTAAGTAATTTACTATCATATGAATTGTGTCTTAGACTTTAACCAATGGTTAGCTTAGATAGTGATTAATATTTTGAACTGGCCTCTGATCTCATTACCTTTTAGACATTAATATATGCTCCTTAAATGCTCTTTTGTTGTATTTTCTATTATTTTCGATTAGTTTCGTGGTTATTAATGTCCTTCGGTTTTGTGTGTGTGTGTGTGTGTGGGGGGGGGGGGGGGGGGGGGTGGACAACTGAGTTGATTCATCTATCATCTTTTCGTACATTTCAGAAAGGGAATATCAACACAAAATCCCGGTTTTGATTCTATCCGACAACTTGTATTTATATAACATATATCTGAGTACACCTTGTATAACGATCGTATTGTGTTAAAGGAATGCATGCATGTGTCCATTTAAATGCATTAGGTTCGTTTTACACTCACGTATCAACTTTAAGCTTTATTTTCATAAAGGTCTTGTTTGTCAGATGGACGCATAAAATACGTGTGCGTGTCCTGCGCCTTAGTCTGTCTTACTAAGCGAAGTAAAATACCAAACTTCACGTAAACTTAAAACAAAGACAGTTGACTTTATGTCCGGACTGCTCTTCATTAAAAGTATTGGGAATCAAGTTTGTGGATATACCATAAATTGCAAAAGAACTTTGTTAAACTACTTATTGAAATGCTAATATATATACATATAAAAGAACTTTTCTTACACAGCCGAGTTTGCTCAATCAAAGAATGAGGCTTTCTAGATGCTTTTTCGCTACGCAAGAGACTGTATGGCAGAGTATACACAAAGATATACAAAGATACACAAAATCTCGCCTAATATAAAATTTCTACAAATATGAGGGTCTTATTTGTCAATATTTATTTTTATAAACTAGAATGTTGACTTACTGTTTTTCCTGCTTATGACTATTATTTATTACAGGATCAATGTTAATAAATATTAGATTAGTTCATACTTATTTTTATGATTTTTTTTTCAAATCATTTATTCATTTTTAAAAAGGAATAATTAGTAATGTAATTCTAATTTGATCAATTTTTTTTTTATTAATTACAGGATTTTTAATTCGCGTATTGATAATTACAGTGGCATAATGTAATGTCGTTATGGGGTAAAACACTGCATTATGGTGTTCTGATCTCTTATTGAACTAGTCAAATGTCTGTGAATACACACTAGAACATTCTCTAAAGTCTGAACCTTTTTTTTTACTTTGCATTCTCACAAAACTAATACAAAAAATGACATTACAGGGATATTTCTCTTACTTTCTCTTTTATACAATTGAAATCAATATGAGAAAAAGGTAAAAAACCAATAGATCAATGAGCGTTAGTCTTATAATGAAACACTTTATTATTACGTAATACTTAAAGACTTAAATATGCACTTCAGTAATAATAAGGTATAGTCTTAATCATAGATCTACACGTCCTTGCTTTTTCTCTTAAACATGTCAAACATGTCTTGCATCACAAGGAACTCGAAAATTAGTCAGAACGTATATTTCCGTTACATTTCTTCAAACAAGGGTTTTCCATCCAACGATAATCATGATTGATTGATTGATTGATTATTGTTTTACGTCACTCCACGATTATTTCACGTATATGGTGATGGCATCTGCATGATGCACTGTATACAAATTTAGACCTTTACAACGGACCCACCCGAAGCAGTGAGGGATCTTTTATGTGCCACAACTACCGTGACATGGGACCTCGGTTTTACAGTCTCATCCGAAAGACAGAACACCGTTGTGCCCAGGGCGGGAGTCATACCGCGACCTCACGATCGCAAGCCGAGCACCTTATCCACTAGGCCACACCGGCTTCGATAATCATGACATCATACACATTTCCTATGATTTGTTATGAACAAGGTCAAAATTGTGAAATAAAACTGAAGTTTTTCTTATTATTAGTAGTAGTCTTATTCAGTTTCATATTTTAATGATAGGTCATTTGAATTAGGTCACATTAATACAAGGTTTCATCTTTGGAAATGGTTACAAAGATATAATTTGTCTAAATGCGCATATAATGTTGGTATACATGTCTATATTCTTATAAGGCGGATACATTTTTGTTGTGGTTTTATATCAACATGACGTCTTTCTCATATCATCAAAACAAGTCCCAATTTAATGATGCAAACATTGATATTTCCTAATTGATAATTGATCTTAACAGGCACAGACCCACTTAATATCAAAGTTTTTGGTCCTTTGGCCTTTATCAAGTGAGCAGCACGATATAGATAGAAAGCTATGTAAAATCCATCACTATGCCATATCGTTTTGATAACTTTACAAAGGCCAAGAAGCCGAAAATTTGTGATATTGATTTTTTAAATGAAAACTCAGTATTAAGGTGATTAGTCATACAAACTTCACATAATAATATATTATTTCGTACATATTTTTTAACACTATCAGTTTGAATTATATTAGAATGAGACAACTAAGACATTAATTTTGTCACACTAATTAAAATTATCCCCTACATCTAAAGGTTCTTCATAAAATTCATTATGATATTAATGTCGTATTTATGTTCACCTTAATGACGCTCTGTATCCCAAGGGTTGACGGTTTTTATTGTATATTAATGACCAATTGTATATACTACCTAAGTGCTGTTTGCATGTCCGTTTGAAAGATACATTAATCTGCATAAATATCCTTTTCAAGGCAATTAGATTGATTGGTATTTTAGCATCTAGATCACTATTAAGATGGCGGCAACTGGTAAATGGTGGTGTTGTTTGTAGCAGTCTCGGAGAAAATAACCAAACTAATATTACACTTGAAGTCTTTACTTATACTCACTAAAAGAAATATGAAACAAAAAAGAAAGAAAAAAGAAATAAATGCCGAACAGTATTTAGCTATTTCGGAATTTTCTTCTAAGAACAGATGTGTTTCAAAACTAACTTTAAGGATTACATACATGAAATCTATCAACATGAACTTGAGATAAAAGAGACCACCGAGAGCAATAATTCCGCTGCGTATCTGGATATATTTTTAACTTTCGACAATGATGGTCATTTGAACACCTTTCTGTATGACAAACGTGACGATTTTAACTTCCAAATAACTAATTTCCCGTTTCTTTGCAGCAATATCCCGTCCTCACCTGCCTATGGAGATTTTATATCTCAACTTATCAGGTACGCAAGAGCCTGTTTTCTATACGACTGTTTTATTCCAAGGGCCAAACGACTGGCCACTAAGTTGCCCATGCAGGGATATGTTAAAGAACGTCTGAAATCGCCACTGAGGAAGTTCTACGGTCGCTATGGGGATCTTGTACGAAATTATGATGTGCCTCTCTCTAGACTGAGTGATAGTATTCTGGAATGCGACTAAATGACCTGTTCAGTGAACACCAAATATGACTTTGTATACCAGTTTTGTACTTTCGTACGTACAATTAGAAAACCAAAACTTGATTTTGACATGTTTCTTGAAAACTGCTGTTGCGGGTGATGCATGCAGACAGGAGACACTTACTCTCCCCGTTTACCTGGTCTCACCTAGGAATTTTCAGTATTTCGGGGTTCACAACAGTTCCTTTTTGAAACTTATACGATTTTGTATCTGTCCTTGGACTTTGGATATGATTAACGGTTTGGTACTTCTTCGATATTGATTATAAAGGATTATAAAAGCTACGATTAAATTATTACATTACAGATAACACATGAAATAATGTTTTTGAATATCCAAATACCAGACGTCTGTGTAAAGCAAACGTACTGTATGGCCCGATGATTCTCCGGTTTTGACAATTTTTACTATAAAAATATATTAGGAATCACCATTGTTTCAAGATATGCTTTTTACCTGCACCTCATAAATGAAACAGATTCTAAATACTCCTGTTGTTGGTTGAGGAGTCTTTAAAATAAATGTGATTCTTAACTTGGTTTTTATGTTTCTTTCATGTGTACTCTTGGGGAAAATATTTAATAACTCATTGCGTTTGAAGGTTTATGTAATATTTTATGAATGAAAGGTCCTTTACGTCAGACTTTCATATTGCAGTATGAATCAATGTTGCTAACATCTTTATCAAATGAAGCAATATTTTAGGTGAACAATTTATGATCAGTGAATGTCTACAGCTACATCCTTTTGAATGATTGTTGATTAGTACATTACGAATTTCTATCAAATCTATACATACATGTATAGCAGCTGAGACTACCATATTTCTACTAATGTCATTTCCTTTTTAATTTCTTATGGTCCAGCAGTTTATATTATTTAAATATATTTATTCCAGTCAAGCCGGTTGTTACACTCTTTCCAATTTTTTCCCTTACTTTCTATTCGATAATAGTAATTTTATCGCTTCATTACATACAGTAGTCTATAACTTCCAGTAGATTAAATACGGCCATAAACATTTCTTGTTAAATATCGCTTGTAATGCATTTCTCAAATGAAGTGTTACTGGCATTTCCCAACATCGGATACTTAAAAGACTTCTACAGCCATTGTCGAGTTGTTAATATACACGCCATTGCCTTCATTTTTCAGATCGTGAATTAATTTATTCTTCAAATGTAATGTATAGAACTGACCGTATCCGTTTACTTTTCAATTACAATTATAATCACACACACACACACACACACACACACACACACACACGCACGCACAAATATAAATAAATAAATATATAAATAATAGAAATATATATATATATATATACCACCTGTGGAAGAACACCGTCTAATACACATGTTAAATATGCCCATTACGTGTGTTATCCTGTCAGGCACAGGATCATTTTTCTGTAGCAATGAAAATGTACGTACGAGAAGCAAATTTATTGTAAGTAATGAAAGCTTTATGAGTAAGATGTTTAACAATGCAAATTCCTTATTTATATGCAATCCTGATATTGAGCCATGCGAAATAAAATCTGACAGGTGAATATCAAAGTATATGGACTTAGATCATATGTTGTGAATATATATCAATTTAAAAGCCGTGATCCCGGGCACCTGAAGTTATGTGATCTAATAACCTTTATCTTCGTTATTGTTCATCGACACATAAAGGCCTATCTGGATGCAATACAGAGTTGCTCCTCAGTGGTAATCACGAAGGGAGGCAGATATTAAGATAATTAAGCAGATCAGAGACAGTACGCTTTGGTGATGTGTATAACGTAGAATTTCATTCCCCTTCAGAGTTTTGTAATCGTGGTTTTTATGTTCTTTGTGATTCGAGTGGAAGCCAATTGATAAATCAACGGGGAAAGCGAGGTATCCTTTATAGCTGTATTGTGTTGATCATTCGCAGGAAGGAGGGATAATGGAGTACTCAAATCGTACTATCAGTCACTTCATACTACGGGACAACATGTCTTTAGTCGATTTCTTGAATACCAGTCACATGAACTATCCTCTGAAAATAGAATCAGATCCACTTTGGGAAATTATCTTGAAAATTAGTATATATACAATTTTGATTTTAACATCTTTTGCTGGAAATATTTTAGTGATTTTGGTAGTATTTAGGAACAAAAGAATGCAGACCACTACCAATTATTTCATCGTGAATCTGGCAGTTTGTGACATATTTGTGACAGTATCTTGCGCTTGGGTTCATTTAGTGGACGATTTGACAGAGGGATGGGTCTTAGGATCTTTCTTCTGCAAATTTAATAGTTTTGCACAAGGTAAGTTCACAAGTCTTGAATTAGTGTGAAAGTAAGTAATCTGCAACCTGACACATGCATTTATTATCCTAAAACTTTAGAGATAAGTTCCCTGCTTGTCCAATTGATTGTCAGTTATATGCTCCATAAGAGCATTTAAGAAAATGTCTTGTATATTACTGCTCTACTAAAAGAGATTTTCGTTTCATAAATTCATGTTTTGAATGCTTTTCAGATTTACTGCTTAAATGTTTATTTTTTTTTTAATAGATCAGTAATGATGTAATACACTTAAAATCAATATTTCAATTGCCTAACAATGAAATATTTTCATTTTATTTTGGATCGATAAATATGTCTGAATTATGTAAATGAAATATTATATATCTCATGTATGCGAATAGATCCAATACTGGTGTTTTGAAAATGACATAATTGCCGTCTGTTTACGCTGATGTAAACATGCTGAACTACGTAAATCATCAGATGATAATACATTGATGTGATGAAAGTACAATAATTAAGTGTTTCTGTTAATAATTTGAAGCTTTCTCATTTTACCTTTGTTTCCTATTCCTACCTGTTTAAATAATGAAATTCTCTTTTCATTCGTTGAAATTTCATTATCTAATACGGCCTACACGTAGTACATGTAGTTTGTAATGAAGATATTAAGTCGTTTATAATGATTGTATATAATAGCTACCGGGTGGATTATTGTAATCTACGGCTTATGTCGACTGCAACTGGTAGGAATGGAATATTTATTCCTCCATACCACCTGATCCTACCTCTTTTTTTCTTTCCAGAAATCCGTACTTGCGCATTATTCATGTCTTTCTGACAAGATTAGATGTCATTGTTATCATTCCACAATTCATGTTTATTTATGGTAGAACAGATAATATTTATGTTTACAATGTTTTTGCTGGGTGCAAAATATCTCAGCAATAGTCTAAATGAGTGCATATTATTATGTAGTGCTCGATTTTAAGTACTAGGATAAATTTGATAACATTTATAATGCTTTGGTAGTAAATATCTTAAGGGCATATAATACTACCATCCATCGATTTTTCTCATCCCTAATTATATTTTGACGTTGTTTTTGTTTTATTATTTGTTTATCTTTTATTAAGTTAGCAAACTCTACTGATAAACCTTGGAATTGTCTAGATTCACGTAAAGCGCGCCATTTGTATAATCGCCAGTTAGCACGCAATGACCACGCTGTATCCCTATAAACACTTATAGAATTAAACATATTGTAGTTGAATGACGGTTGTTATATTCACATGACGGATGTAGAATGGAATGCTGAATATAGCCGCGGACATATGTAGATTATCCGATATAATATCGCATACACTAAGTAAACATGTGTCTTTCCCATTTAAGCAGTTAGCAATCGTATAAATTTCTATGTATTGCACAGTGCACGTTTCTGGGTTATCCAAGCTTCATTACCGATGCTGTATTGACGGGTCATGAAAGTATCAAAACCTCTAACAATAATCCTAAATACTTATTAAGATACGTGATGCTTATATCGATGAGTTAATCATTTAAAAACCATTCGGCTTGAGGACTGAAATTCAGTTCTACTGAGAGCGAATCATTAATTTTCTATGGATGGATCGTCTTGTGTTATTTAACGTTCGGTTGTGATATTTTCTATGTAGTGTAAGCTCATTAAGCTTTTCTTACTACTGCAAGTTCGGTCACCTTTGTTTCTCTCTAATTTACAGAGGTTCTCAGATATCCACTATGGTAAAGCGTCATGAATGATATAATATTTTTATCCCTCAATTTATCATATAATAAATAAAAAGAGTATCATAATCGTTATTTACTTGATTAACCGTATCTATATTCCTCTGGGCCTTCTAGAAGCTTCAGTAAAATCATTAATGGATGAATACAATATTTGGAGACAAGACAATTCGAACCTTTGACGACGTAACGATCTAAAAAGAGACTCATGCGAATGAAGGCAATGCAACCAAATTAGCATGACAATGTCATCAGATAGAGAGAGTCGTTTAATGTAAATTATATTGAGAAAATACTCGCCATTAATCATCAACTGTCTGTACATACAGTAAACTGTGTTTTATATATATATATTATATATATATATATATATATATATATTATATATATATATATATATATATATATATATATATATATATATATATATATATATATATATATATATATATATATATATATATATATATATATATATATATATATATATATATATATATATATGTATATATATATATACAGAGGTTTTCATATATATATATCATCTGCATTTTACAAAGCGCTACACGTATATTTACGTCTTTGAAATTTCAAATGAATTATAATGGGTGTGTATGTAAACATGAATAAATGTGTAACACATAAAATATACTCTACACACACTTACTATCGCAATGGTAACGTTAGTATATCAGCCAGTGTAAAGAGATATAAAGACATAAGCATTATCATCCAAAACATACCATTACAAATTTTTGACCTAAATCAGGGGCGAAAAACATTTACAAGGATTCATATTTATGTAGAAACTTATTAAAAATGTTGACTTATATGACAATTGAAGAAATTTTGATTTTATGACGAAAACAATAAGCTCAGCAAAAGCAAAAAACCTTTTTTACCTAAATCAGGGGCAGATAACTCTTTTAAAAATGTGAAACAAAGAAAAATATCAAATACCTTTTAATTTATCACAGTATAGCTAATTTTTTTTTATATTTATTTACTATATGTATTATATTCATTATAAAAAAACATACAAAGTTTGATAATAAGTGTTATCTCAAATATAAACTCTACTCAAATACAAAATGTAGTAAAGTGTGGTTGATTTCAGTTCCTGTTCTTAACGTCTTCTTCATGATAATCCTTTACAATGACTTATAAACAGGAAATCTGATAATTCGTCCTTGTCCTTCATTATTGTAAATACCCAGTTTATTAAGTTCGCTAATTAATATCTTGAAAGATATGACAAAAGGTACGAAGTGAAGGGTGATATTTGCTGGGTCAACAGCCGATTGAGATAATATTACGTAATAATTGAGCAGCACATGTGATTGCTCTAGACGACATTGCCCCGATATACCCTTGATATATTGAAAATGTTGCAATTTGATTAGGAAGTCAACTATTAAAGATATTATAGAATTTGTCTTGGGACTGGCCATCTGATTGCACATGACGACGAGTCATCGCTTTCGCTGGTGTTTTCAAGAAACTGCGAGCTGTACTGAAAAAACACATGTTTTCGAGTACCAATCACAGGTATATAAAGTCTTCAATACATAGTTATTTAATATGAAATAAAAATCATGTATTTAAAACCTTTCATTTTTCGTCCATCTTAGGTTACGCAGAGACATATATACACATGTGTGTATATATGTCTCTGATTCACGCGATTGGCGTTTCGTAGTACCTTAACATATCTTGTTATCTCCTTCTTATATAAACAGTGGCGGATTTATAGGGGCGCTCCTTTTTTGTCACAAGTATGAGTAAATCTTCAGATCTGCCACCTAAAATGGCAAAGTATTCAGCTAATATTTGACTATCACCCCTCACCCTTCCTTCAAAAATTCTGGATTCGCCACATATAAATACCAAAATTAACTAGAGAGCATTAAAACCAAATCATTTAAATCAAAATAGGCTATTAGTCTTATCTCCTTTATTTAAACAAAAATAAAATCTTCCTTAAATATAAATAGCTTATCACCAAACCCCTATACACTTTCCTTTTGGATCTTTAGATCTATTTGCAATTAGAATATAAGTCAGAAGTTGGAAATAGGGGTCAATGTAAACGAAATGATGAAATGATGTCTTATTTTATCGCTCAATATATAATTCTTGGTATTTATAAAATTGAAATGTGTATTTCTGTATATAATTATATACGTATGTACGTCGAAATCACCGAGTCAGAGGAAACTCGTGTAAAATCATACAGTGTTAATAAAAGAGCTACAGATTTACAATAAATTATATGAAATCGTCAAGTGCTTAATTAATGAAAATACCAATAATTATCAATTTGAATTTAATAGTTGTTCATGTGTTAAACCATGCGGCCACGCATTTATGTATTGTGAATGATGAAATGAAACTCTGGATAAATAAAACTTAGTAGATAAAAGCTACGGGGTAATTTTTCACAAATAGAATAATCATAATGACTTCTATAGACATTATTTTGGTTATGAGTTCTCTTTTTTGAGAACTTTATAATGCACGATTGTTTACTATGTATATCGGTGTAATCAATGACTCGTCAAAACAATATGGCGGACCAAAGGGTGACGCTATCTTTTTATTTTTGAATGGACTGTCGTCATTTCTAGGTATATTTTTATAAACATGGTATCAACTGAATCGGTAGAAACATGCTAATCGCTTGTTATGAGCCGGTAGAAATAAATTAAACACTAAAAATTGTAGAATTAAAAAAAAACTTATGTGTGCCGGTTTCGCCCATCGTTTTTGCTTCCGCGATTATCTGTTTACAGGTAATGGAGATATTTACCTGAAAAACCTCTGTTCACTGGATTAGATACAGCCATGACTCCGGTCAACGCCAGTAAACATATCGCTTTTATGCTCATTGATTCTAAGCGCGTCGTCAATTACAAGGCAAAATAAACATCTCCATGTACCACCGTGCTATCGTTAAATATTTTCATGATTTTAGCTATTTTCAAATTGCCGTAATTTCTTTATTTCTACTTGAAATGAGATGAAGTTTCAGAAGCGAGACGAGAGAAAACTGCAGACATCTGACAAAGGACATGCACACAAAACATAATAAGAGTAGAATATACACTGAAAAACGACATTACAAAAATATTCGATTGTGCTGCGGTCACTATACCGACTTAGGACGGTCAATTGAAGTATAAAACGTCATTCAATTGGTGTGGTTAACCTGTTTACGGGCGCCCACCTTCCCACTCACCGCAAAAGCAGGACAATCACAGGACAATTCTAATGATATGATTTTGATTTACATGTTAAAAATATTTCTCGATAAATTATTGAAAATTGTGAAAATTTGACACCTTCTATACTAGAAGGTTACCTACTTCGACTTCTCCATATATAAATACATATGGAATTCACACGATTTGATTTTCTACGGGGTATATGTGACGGGTGTTGCTAGCAAGCAGGAGATGCTCACTCTCCCCGGCCACCTGATCTCACTCCATCACAGGGGTTCACATATGCTCTTCAAGTAGACATATTTTGTTATTTTCCATTTTCACTGATTTTGTATGTCCTATGGTTTCATGATTTTTGGACTTGTGGTTTGGATTTATCCATCATCTTTACATTGCAAACAACGCATTTTGATCAATTTGAACTTGGTCGTTTGTGATGGACCTCCCTAGTTATGGAGTTTGAAAAATACATCAAAGACACATATCATCTTCCACTCAAGAAAGCAACAAATCTAATAAAGAACTTCCCTTTTGGACTTCTATATCACGATTAATAATAAAAACTATAAACTCAACTTGTTTTAACGATAAACTTGAAGACTTCGGAATTCTTATCTATAGTTAGATGGCAATGTTCTTGAACTCCCACCATATGGTATTTACATTTCCCAATTGGTTCGATGCTGTACTGACGTTCTTGGTTTTCATCACAAAAATATACAAATAATGTCAAGACATTTGACTCAGGTTTACCGATACCATAAACTCAGAAAAAATTTCGGACAATTCTATAGATCTTATTCAGAGTTTTTATCACAATTCGGAAATATTACTTTTCAAAATTATGTGTCCAAGCCAATCTCCTATCCACATTTATATAGTGATCTTGTATACAAATTAAGAATGGTCAAAAGCTCCGCTGACTTCATCGCATCAGATTTTAAAATAGTCAAACGCATTCGCCATCTCAAATATGATACTAAGATCATCGCTAAGGCAATAAGTCTTTTAGCGGACCTCTCTACAGCCCCTTACGGACTTTTCTGAAGCATTGCACTCTTATAGGGTGGTGGAGACTCTATGACGGGTCTTGTCTGAACCTCCGCAGAGGAGATAGGATCCTGATCATTGTCTCCTCCGACTGTTAGTGGTGACTCCGATGGAACAAAGCTCAATTTGACCTCATTTTTATATTCTAAATTCATTATACATTTCTTGTTTGTATGTTTAAGGCCTCTGAATTTAGGTAGCATTGTTAGTCGGGAATCCTACAGATCAAGAATCCGAGCTCGCTTACAGGCAGGAAGAGCACTGTTGACTTCTGATAATGTCGCTTTACATAAATCTGATACTAGCATATTATTCCATAAAACTTTTTGTGTTAAACTTTCATGACCTAACGTCTTGAGAAACCTGTTGATCCCTGTTCTCTACACAGAGGTTTACTATAACTTTGTAAATACGTGTCTTGTGATTGTTTTGCTCTTTGAGTGACGTATGCTACATTTATTAACCGTTCTATATCGTTATAGTAACTGCAATATAATAGAATATTTTTGTAATATCGTTTTCTGTATTTATGTAACTATAATGTATGTGCATGTCCTTGGTGATGTGTGATGTGGTGATGTGTTATACAGGTTGGCCAGATGTCTTTTACTGTCATTAGGTGTCGAAGTATTAAAGAACCAGAAGTGAGATAAAATTATCGGGAAATTTTATCCTCCTTAGTTTATATATCTATTGTTATTTTTATTTAGAGTAAACTCGAACGAAATATGAGTGTAATGTTAGGATTGTGTTATTCATCTCAAGTTTACAGAACTTAGTAAGCGTTTGTGGCTTACCTTTCGTAACCTCTCGTTTAATTTCCGGGAGCCCATGAATATTCAATTAAATTTGCTTCAGAAAGAAATCAACCCAAAGTTAAAACATTTACATTATCACTCTTAATGATGGTTCAATAAGATGTCTTGTTCGAACATATATTATAATTAAGTTGTCATCTCTGTTACAAATATTCATTATCTTAAGGATTTGCATCAAAATAAAGTATTTCTGAAATGCCCAAGTTTTAAAATGTCAAGTTTATAAATCGAAACATTGCGGGATTTTTTTTCCATATTTAATGTCTTTGATTTAATTAAATGATTTTTGTTTCAATGATATAATTATAGAATTATATAAAAGAGCTACAGGATATACAAGATTTTAAAACGATAATTATATGTGTCTAATTCTAAAGTACGAAGTATAAATTGCATTTCTAGTTATTGAAGAGATTCGATGAAAACAATATATTTCAGGTAAATATTTCTCAATGTGCTGCATTTATCATATATTTAAATATTTAAGTTTTCCTATGTATCGATAATCATTAATAGGGAAAAGGGGATTCGAACCAATATTTGACAGATTTGAAAACATACAATGAGATAAAATGTATTCAAGAGAGGTAATTAATGGCATCCAAGTTATACATAGTTTCCTTTTTATTCAATATAATTTGGAAGTGCAGACTGAATTATGCCCACCTACCCCCAACAAATAAGTAACGCAATTTGTATTTGGTTAATCTAGTGATTAACTTGATAGATCTCAGCAGGTTTAATTTGATAATGTGTAAAAGTTTGATGAATGCGAATCTGTATTTTACATGTTTAATCTTTTAATATTAAAACAAACGAGAAATGCACCTAAAATATATCTTATTGATATTTAAGTATTCAAGGTAATAAGTAAGGTAAGGTCATTTACTGAGCACCTGTTTCATGCATAACATTTTTATTTACAAGGCTGACAAAAGAAAGGAAATAGAGGTTTAATAAACCTTAATATAAACCTTAGTAAGGGAGGATTTCGGATAAAACGGATTATTTTCAAAGAAATATATGTACATATCAAATGAAATTTACATTCTCATTTATGTAGACTAACATATTGTGTACTTAGTTCGAACTAGACGTTTATGGATGTGCATCAGAATTCTGCGATCTGATTAGAACCCACGATAGTTAACATGGAATGTAGTACGTATTAATAGTACTTTTACGTATTTTATATGTGCGGCAGTTAGTCGTTAATGAATGTGAAGAGATTGAAGGGAGTTGATATGTATATAATGGTTGATACAATAGTTGATATGAAAATATAATAAGTAACCCGGCTATGTTTGTCATGAGATTACAATCAGTAATACTATATGGCATTAATCAAGTTGTAAAACTGTAGTAGCAAACAATCAATAGAGAGCTTAGACACAGAAAAAACTTATATTGGAGAGTCTCGTATGTGGAAATAAACTGAATTCATTGAACCATTGACCAAATGATGATATTAATGATGATGGTTGTGATGATAATGATGATGACAAAGATATTAACAATAAGAGTAAGTCATGTAAATAACTTTTCCTCAAATACCACTAAATAGTATTGATAAATGAGTAGACTAAACCCTACGTGGAAACGCACTGTAGTGTCCCTCACAACCCGGGGGCGCTTATTTTTCCCAGACACCTGGTCTAACTTCGATTTAATTGGGGTTTGCATTTGTCTGAATATGACACTATACACGATATTGTCCTTTTATTCCATGGACTGTGGGATATGGTTAACCCTTCGGTAGATCTTCGTTGTTTACTTGACAGTTTGAACTCTAATCTGGTATACTAACTATCAGAAAATGATCAGTAAATTTATCTGGACCTTTAGTAGGACTTAAATCTGATTGTCATAGTAAAGAATTATTATAATTAAGAGATGGATAAACTCAACCATCATGAAAGCGAAGGGCATAAAAACAAAACAAAACGCCCTCCCTCTTCTAAAAATAAAAGAGAAAGAGAAGGGGGGGGGGGAAGAAACCAAAGAGCATCTACTTAGGAGCATATGTGAACTTCCAAACCAGGGGTATTTATGTTATATTTCACGTTCACTCTTTGTATTACAAGTATTACAGTTGTTAAAAGGAACATACGTAATTACATTCAAGATAACCGTAACAGCCAATATTCCTTCGTATTTGAAACTGCATCTAAATTCGATACAGCAATATATTGCAAGCAAAATTTCATTTTTCTTTTTGTTAATGGTAAATTATAAACCTTTGAAGGGACAACAATTTTGATATTTCACGTTCAGAAATAGTTTAACACCTTCATTATAAAGACAACAAGACACGTATTTAGCCTTTTCATATCTTATGTACACTTTTTGTACGTTGTAATCTAACAGGATCTGATGAAACCCACATCATCTAATTGTAAATCCTACAGACCAGGAATCTTAGCTTACTGTCGGACGGACAAAACACCTTCTGCTGGTGTTAGTTTTGTATTGCATTTTTCATTGTAAGTGTTAATTTCTATCTTATAACTCTTAATTCTTTTTTTAATTCTTTTTTATCAGTTTGCTGTACATGGAAGCTCATCGAATATAGTTTTAAAGGTTTTGCATTACAGTAACGTGTTTTAAGATATCGTTTGACCCTTTGCAGTGTAGAACTTGTAAAAATGTTTCTCGCCGAGGGTCTGACTTAAGTGTCAATATACCCTTTTCCCCCTGTTATGTGGCAGTGGCACTCTCTATACAATGTCTGGTCACTATATATATATATATATATATATATATATATATATATATATATATATATATATATATCTTAATAAAATAAGGTTTGTTTCCTCTTTATGTAAAGGCATTTACGGCAGGTGTGGCTAGCCATATAGGAGATGCTCAGTCCTCTTGGGCACGTGGTCTTACTTATGAATGCCCACTGTGGCACATTGATTTTAGTACCGTAATCATGTGACAACAACTTTCGTATTTTACTTTATATACTTCCCCTTCCGTTATTATGTATATGAGAAGTTTATCACCACTGAGTTGGACTTTCCCATTTCTTTTCAATTAAAATCTAGTTCGTTATGATTGTAGCTTCCTTTTGAATAAAAATAACGACAAACGTACAGTTGGGTGTAGTCCTAACCTTACATTCAAGTGCACTTGACTAGTGCACTTCAAGTTTAGTTTTTCGTCCTGAAAACCAGTCATAAAGTTTAGTCAAGTGCACTTGATATCAAGTTTACTTTAAAGTTATTCCGTCTTCAAGTTTACTATCACGTGACACCAAGTTCACTTTTCACGTTTGTTTATTACAATTATCCAGTTTCGTATAACACGATAGAAATAATTGTCTTATTATGTACAATTGCATATTTTATATAAAAAGATTGTTTTAATAGAAAAATATAGTAAATGTACATGTATATAGAAAGTAAACTAAACTTGATGTGCACTTAGAGTAAACTTGGAATCAGGTTTAGTACTAAACTTGGAATGAAGTTTACTACTAAACTTGATTCCTAGTTTACTCTGTTGTCGTCAAGTAAACTTGAAAAGCAGTCATAAAGTTAACTTGAAGTGCACTTTATGTAAGGTTAGGACTGCACCTAACTTTACATATACCTATTGGATTAGTGTGATATTCAGTTAACTTTCCAATAAAAAAAAAATAAAATAAAAAAAAGATTAAATCTGTAAGTTTTACAATGATGCATACACATTAAAGGTTTACAGTAATAAACATTCTAAGACACCAATGAAATGCATGATCCATTTTGCAATTTACATCTGACAATTTCATACTGCATTGTACTCTTAAAATTTTTCTACGTTATACACACGTCTTTATTCTTATATTTTTATATTACTCTTTTAAGTTTAATCCACATGCAGAAAACTTTGATGTTTTTATTAAATGTCCCCCTGATGTTTTTGTACATCTCAACTTTATGTGTTCATAATTGCCGTGATAATCAATGATAATATAATGAGTTTTAATCTTTGATGTTCTCTAACGTTAACATTGTAAGATCAAAGAACGCTGTCATTATGGATTGTAATCCTTACATATTACTGTTTATGCCAGCTCGTCTCTAGTTTTACGTGCAAACTGATTCAGTTTTGCATATACTTTTGTATACAACAGACAGGTGGTAAATTTCATACTTTATTATTAACAATAGTCTTCAGTAAATTTTACTTGCCAACTTTTTTCAATTTATCGATTTGTCATTTTCTAATGATATCTATGTAAAAGATAATAAATGAGATGTATCAGTCACACCATAACAGAGTTCAGTAGCACTTTCTATTACAAACTGCACAAATACTTTATATACACAATCTTTATATAAAACGAAATTCAAATAACAATAAAAAGACAATACAGGTTGTTTCTTGAGCATTGCACTTTGACCAACATTACATTACATTAGTGGTCTATCAAACATTCTAACGAAGTCATTGAAAAATATACTATATACCTCTCTACCTCATGACCGAATAAAAATATTGTTGTCTCTCATACGCTGGTGTTTCAACAGAGAGTCTAAATTATACCTCTGTCCTTCAGTTACATCTGGATTTTTCTCTAATAAACAATATGATAGTGGATTTGTACATTTTTTATGAATATTATTTATGTACAATTTAATGCCAAGACTTATCAACAAATTATTGGTATTCTTATTGGCACTAACTGCGATCCCCTTATAGCAGATTTATTTTTATACTGTTATGAAAGAGACTGCGCGCATTCTATTCAAACTTCTAAACGTTTCGGCCTTATTGATAAGTTCAGTGACACCTCTACATATCTTGATGATATTTTAGTTATCGATAACCCTGAGTTTGAAAACTATATTATTGACATTTATCTAACTGAACTTCAGTTAAACAAAGCCAATACTTCCGATCAGAAAACACCTTTTTTGACTTAAATATTAAAATTCTTATATAAAAAAACATATAAAAAACGTGACGACTTTGGATTTCCTATTGTAAATTTCCCATATTTAGGTGGTGATGTCCAAAGGCTCCAATCATATGGTATTGATACTAGTCAATGCCTGCAGTAACGTTTTTGACTTTCACGCAAAAAATTCTCAGATTACCTTTAAACTTCTTACTCAGGGTTATAGATATCATAAACTTAGAAAAACTTTTAGTAAATTTTATAGATCTTATTCAGACATTTTATCTCAATTTTGGAAATGTGATTTTTCAACAGAATATCCCATCCCAATTTCTACGGTGATCTAAGGAGGGTCAAAGATTCCGATAATTCCATATCGGGGGGTTCAAAAATTATCAAACGCTTTCGACATCGACAGTATGACCCCGAGATCATCGCTAAGACCATAGTTCAGGTATTGGGTACCTCTACAATCCAATGCAAAAGTTTGCTTGAGCGTTGCACACTGACTAACAGGGCGGTAGGGACTCTATGACGGGCCTTTTCCAAACCTTTTCAGAGGAGACAAGGTCCTGATTCTCGTCCCCTCTGACTGTTAGTCGGGACTCCTATTGATCATGGATCTGAGCTCGGCTTACAGGCAGGCAGAGCACGGTTCACTTATGTTATTGTTGCCTTACGTATTTTGATAGCAACATATTATTCTATAAACCGGTTAACCACGCCCATTGAATGACGTTTGTTACTTCAATTGACCGTCCTAAGTCGGTATCGTAACCACAGCACAGTCGAATATTTTTGTAATGTCTTTCATACGTGTATATTCTACTATTTTCATGTTTTGTGTGCATGTACTCGGTGATTTTTGTCACACAGCTTTGCCAGATGTCTTCAGTTTTCTCTCATTTATATATATTTTTTTGTGTGTACAATTTGAATACGGAACTTTAAGGTATAGTGGCATGCGGTATTTATGGTTTGTTTTTGTCAGGAAGTGAAGAATAAATGAAGAGCTGGTTGTCTTTGAGTCTTAATGTTATTTCTCACTACTAGATATGTATCTTCACTGCTGACTAATATTTCCGACGAGATTTAATGATATACTACTGGATATCGATTCAGCGAAATAACGCAGACACTTTATACTCACAAAACTAATTATAAATTGTTTACATACTTTCGATTATCAGATGATGATAATGTACAGGAAACATGTATATAGTGTATCGTAATCAATGTAATTCGCCTTATTACAAATTACTTTAATATTTTGTCTCAGGTTTACAGAAAAAAAAGAGGAGTTACTGCCTCAGTTATGTGGCAGAAGTCACCATGGAGCTATACAATACATGAATATAAATAATATACTAGAACATATAACACATTACAAAAATATTTGATTGTAGTGCAATTACGATACCGACATAGGACGGTCATTTAATTTGACAAAAGCCAAACAAATGGTGTGGTTAACCGGTTTACGGGCCAGATACAATAAACTGAAAAAGACTTTTGACAATTTTTACATATCAGTTTTGTTTTTGTCAGGAAGTGAAGAATAAATGAAGAGCTGGTTGTCTTTGAGTCTTAATGTTATTTCTCACTACTAGATATGTATCTTCACTGCTGACTAATATTTCCGACGAGATTTAATGATATACTACTGGATATCGATTCAGCGAAATAACGCAGACACTTTATACTCACAAAACTAATTATAAATTGTTTACATACTTTCGATTATCAGATGATGATAATGTACAGGAAACATGTATATAGTGTATCGTATACAATGTAATTCGCCTTATTACACATTACTTTAATATTTTGTCTCAGGTTTACAGAAAAAAAAGAGGAGTTACTGGCTCAGTTATGTGGCAGAAGTCACCATGGAGCTATACAATACATGAATATAAATAATATACTAGAACATATAACACATTACAAAAATATCTGATTGTAGTGCAATTACGATACCGACATAGGACGGTCATTTAATTTGACAAAAGCCAAACAAATGGTATGGTTAACCGGTTTACGGGCCAGATACAATAAACTGAAAAAGACTTTTGACAATTTTTACATATCAGTTTTGTTTTTGTCGAAATTCTGTGCACTTACTTTTAAGCAAAATGTGGCCTAAGGTATGCATATAATTTCTATGTTGATATGAAGTACAAACTAAGAAAAGTCACAGGATTTGAAATGTTTCTCCCAGCGGGATTTAATATCATAGAATGCCTTTGACGTAGATAGTATGAACCTGAGATAATCGCAAAAACGGTGTTTATGGGGTCCCTCCACAACTATATGCAGACTGTCTTGGGCATCGTATTGTAATTAATAGTGATGAGAATTTTATAATGTGTCTTCTATAAACCTTATGTCTTATGTTCTTCTTTCTCTTCAAGTAAGCTGATGTTTTAGACTCGCCTGTCCGCTCGAATTTTTCTTCAGGGATATACTTGTTGTATGTAGTAATAAGTTTTAAAGAACTTCTCATTCAGAACTAGTTCCCAACAAATGTGGCGTTTTCGATCATATCCGTCAAGTAATGGATCAAGGGCAGCGTGACAAAGGGCACATAGGGTGCTTAACTTTCACAAATTCTTTCGTCAAAACTCTGTATAGATCAAGGAATTAATTATACCAGATTATTCTAGATTGATGCATTAAAAATGTTGTAGATTTTTAAAATTCAGTTTCGAAATCAAGTTTTAACACATTTTAGGTACCTTTTTGCACCTTTTTTGGACTTAGATATTATTAATATTATTTAATTATTAACAACAATATTCATACCAACATATATGAAAAACGTGACAACTTTGGATTTCCTATTGTAAATTTCCCATATTTAGATGGTGATGTCCCAAGACACCTATCATATGGTATTGATATAGTCAACTGGTTCGGTTGACTAAAGTCTGAACTAACGTTTTGGATTTTCATGCAAAAAAATTCTCAGATTACTTTTAAATTTCTTACTCAGGGTTATAGAGATCATAAACTTCGAAAATTTTTCGGTAAATTCTACAGATTTTATTTAGACAATTTATCTAAATTCGGAAATGTGAATTTCAACAATACGTATCCATCGGTATTTCCCATCCCAAATTCTTTTCCGATAATTTTATATCGGCGGGTTCTAAAATTATTAAACGCCTTCGACATTGACAGTTTGACCCCGAGATCATCGCCAAGACCAAAGTTCTTGTATTAGGTCCCTCTATAGCAAAAAGCAGAATTTTTCTTGAGCGGTGCACATTAACTAATGGGACTTTATGACGGGCCTTGTCCAAACATTTTCAGAGGAGACAAGGTCCTGATCGTCGTCCTGACTATTAATTGGGAATTCTATTGATCAAGGATCTGAGCTCGCTTACAGACGGACAATGCACGGTTTACTTATGTTGATGTCGCCTTACATATTTTGATAGCAAAATATTATTCTATAACTTTTTCATGTGTAATTAATTTTTTATGACCTCTCTTCTTGAGAAACCTGTTGATCTGTGTTCTCCACATGGAGGATTATTTATTAATTTTTAAATGTGCGTCCTTTGATTGCGTTGCTTTTGCGGTGAGTGGGAATGTAGGCGCCCGTAAACCGGTTAACCACACCAATTGAATGACGTTTGTTACTTCAATTGACCGTTTTAAGTCCATATCGTGCAATCGAATATTTTAGTAATGTCTTTCTTACGTGTAATATTTGTGCATGTCCTTGGTGATTTGTGTCATACAGATTTGTCAGATGTCTTCTGTTTTCTCTCTGTAGTTTTTATACATTGCTAGTATCTTTTTCATTTCCTTTATGTATGACTATATTAGAATGATGTGTCAGATTTAATTAAAAACTGAAAAGAAAAGAAATCCAACGATTCACACTAAATAATAAAGAAAAATAATAGCTAAATATTTAAAATTGAAATAACATATATAACTTATATAAATACCAATACCAAAAATGCTCTCTACAAATTCATGTTTATTTAGAATTTGTTATCAACCAAAAAAAAAACCAAACCAAAAAACAAACAAACAAACAAACAGAAGACAAACAACCCCCCCCCCCCCCCAATTCCAACACTGGCAGTGGCCTGAAATCTTTGTGATGTATAGAATGATAACTGTAAAAAGACTTCAGATTAAAGTGTATTATCACAATGCAAACACACATGTATGTTTCTTGTACCAAACCATAATTATTAACCCTCTGGACAAACCGATTTTCTTGTATATCATCATGCCATAAAGAGGACAACTACCTTGTTTCTAATCTTTTATAATCTTAAGAAACGTTCCAATTTTACTGATAGTTTCGACACTGTTTCCTGCAAGTCGTGTAATAAAGTTTACGTAATGAGTACACTTTGTGTGGGATGATATATGTCGGCTAAACCAAATGTCAACTCCTGAAAAGAATGGCTGATCATAGATTCAGTATAAATGATATATATGAAAATAATATGAATGGCGAAAATCAGCTTCTTTATCTCCATTTAAATCAACCAGTTCAATCTATTGTCTATGAATGTACGTATTTTAGAGAAAATATGCTACCCTACCAATAATCAAAATCTCAGCACTCTCTCCAGAAGGAAAAGAGAAAATTTCTGGATGAGACACGTATAAACAACTACTCTATATGGTTGTGATGACCATATTGATGGTATTGGGAATCTTAAATATCAGTCATTAAGCGTCTTACGTTTGTTTGATAATACGCCAAGAAGACATCGAAGCCATGGTAAACGGAAATATAACAGACCTGTGATCCATAAATCACCATCGAAGGCCTACCATTTATAATTACCAATTTTAGGTCATCATTATATTCGTACCAAGTTCTATTCGCTACCGATACAAAAGCTACACGAGTTGTACGAATATACGACAAACATACATTTCACTAAATTTGGTACTCCAGAATATCAATTCCAAAGTATTATGCGTGCTAAATCATATAACAGACTATCTCAATCAGTTTGTTCAGACAAGTCTGTAGACGGCAACGAGAAACCCCCATTCCTTAAAATATTGTTTTTTGCATTTAATCTAAATAACATTTTAAATCATAAGTCTGTTAAAGATAATATTCCTCTATACTTCAAAATGAGGGAGTCGCCCGTATTTCATATAAATAAACACCAACAGTTGCTTCCAAAATCTTTAACTATAAACAAAATTTGAAATGCGTAGATCTGAAAGACTTTCATAACCCTATTGTGTGTTCATGTTCCTCTTCTGAGTTCAAATATAATACACGCGGTTATATTAATGCAGGAGATCTCCATATTGTTCGCAATGAGAAACTTAAGAGATCTTTAAGTAAAGGCCAAAAATATAGAGAGACACAGTCATTAACATGGCGTCAAAATTTTGATATTATTATGAACTCATGTGAAGAGAATGCCAAGCGTTGGGGTAAGAGAGAGAGGGTTGAATTACACACTCTGAATGTCTGAAGTCGATCGGAAGTTTGCTAAAAAGAATTCGAAGTCATTTCTTCAACTTCATGAAAATTTCATTATTGTTCCTGCCAACAAGGCAGCTAAAAGTTACATATTCGTATGTAAGGCATCTTATATTAAATGGCTTATTCAAGTGCTTGGTCTTCATTCAATGCCTGATAATCCAACTTACACAGTTAAAAAGTTGTCTCCTTCAGACGTATTAGATAATCACAAGTCAGTTCTCAGTTCATTTGGTATTAATACAAATGAATCTGATCTCGAGCTACCCTACCTTTTTTTGGATTCCAAATATGTATAAAACTCTATATAACAATCGATTCATAGCTGGATCTTCCAAGTGTTACACCAAACCTCTTTCCATATTACTCACCAAACTTCTAACAGAAATCAAACATGGTCTTTAGAAATACTACGCTACTGCTTACTCGAGAAGAGGAATCAATCAGATTTGGATCCTAAGGAATTCAAAGGAACTTCTAGAGCACTTAACATCTCCTTTTTTGTAAGTGGTTTAACGAGACTTTAAACTACAATGCCCCATTCAAATGAAGGTAGAATTCACAATAAATATTATGTTTTAATTTCCTTGATAAAAATGTGTTATTACCCTTTCGACTGTGATAATCACTCAAGGCATTTTAAACAGCGGCAATTGGTGGTGATCTACCCTGTTATCCTATACCAATGTTAACTGAATGTACTGAAATTTTAGTGATCAACATATATGGTCGGATATGATTTTATTATCAAGCAGGCAAACCTGAATAAATCGTACAGCACCCTTGAAGTTCCAGTTCTAAAAACAATGAAACTAATACACAGTGCAGTTGTCTATGCAATTATATTTATTAGATTATGTTCAAGTAAAATAGTAGGATATCAACAGAGAAGTTTAATGTTTGGGTAGTGAACAAGAAACTTTAGTTCATTGCTGAGAAAAGCGTCAGACGCGGACCTCTGAATAAACAGAGGTGGAATAAGATACTACGGAGGAAAAACATCCATAATTTCACAGATTTAACCAAGCTAGTTAAATCCATAATCCCATGGAGAAGGTTTCGTGTAGTGGTGAAGGGATTAGTTTGAGGTGCCGACGATCCGAGTTCGATTACCAGAGTGCGATACTATGTAGGTTGTAGTTTGGTTACCTCTTAATGCCATGTCACCATATAACTAAAAGTTGTTGAAAGTGACTTAAAATGCCAATCAAACACCAATCAACCGGTAGTCGTACAAAGTAAAACCAGGCGTTCATATGACTTATTCAGTTGATGAGGTACTAAGCTCGTTATGCGGTGGTCCCGGTTCGACCTCCTATATTGGTACACCAATGTCCTGACTTTCGGATGAGACAGCACTACGGAGACCCAGTGTCACTGTAGGCGGGGCACGTAAAAGATCCATTACTGCTTCGGGTTGGTGCTTTGCAAAAGAATAAATTTCTATGCGATGCATCAGATACATGCTGTCACTATATCTGTAAAATAACCGTAGAGTGACATTAAACAATAGTCAATCAATCAGTCTGACTTTATATAAAAGAATAACGGACATAAAATTCGTAATTCGAATTATTCAAAAAGTGCGTTCACGGAAAAATGGCGAAAAGTCGTTTGATTAGGTTATTAAATTTTTTTTTCGGATCGGTCAGGTCTGCGGAAACGACCAATATTTGAATTTACATCTGGAAAAGGAAAGGCTGGACTTAAGCTGTCATATAAGTTATGTATAGTAGTGCACATTGTAGACACTTAGAAATATAGTTCACAGATGAATAATTTGTGGAGAGTCTATTGAGATTAACCGACATAGCTAAGCCCTACCGTAGGTCTTTATATTCGCACTACATAGTCATTGACACTGATAAAAATGTACAAAAATGGTTACTTACGATACAGTGCCATTGAAACAGGACAGCAGAAAAACGATCATCACATACGAAAAAAAAATGTTGTTGAGACAGGACAATGAAACAAATCTACATATCTTCCACAATGTCGGACGGCCGAGTTATGTATTATACAAGCTTCCAAGACTGTGTCAACGTGAGTTGTGAATGAACTTGCATAGTATATTGCAAAAGAATAATAGAATGTCGCTACATTAATTTATGCACAATGTATCCATTGAAATAATTACTTATATATACAAGTAGTAGATAACGATGAGTTAGCGATGATTGAAAAGTAATATTTTATTAAGCATTTCGTTATACACTATCAAACTAGGGGTAGACTGCCAGGCATAGAACACAACTGTACATATGATATTGGAATTGTTTTTTCTCTTATTTACAGATAAAATTGATTTATTTTTAATTAAGTATCAAAGTTGAATAAAATAACGTATATTGATATTCTATAAAATTGTATAGTTGACCCCCGTTCACTCGAGCACCGTTATCTGGAATTGTTCGTTAACTCAAACTAATCTTTAAGGGACAATTCTTATATTTTCATTATAAAATACACCCCTAATTCAAAAACCACTAAAGTCGAACTGTTTTTCATATGTCGTTCGAGTTTTCGAATTTCGTCTTTAATATATTTTAAAGTGTTACATATGCCGCCTTTACAATCCATACAAAGTCAATCATTCTATAAATTCAATTAGACTAAGTTTCTACCTCTATTTAGTTAATAGTTTGAGATCATCTATTTGGGTTTTTTTCTTTCTTATAACACTTTCCATTGCTCAATCACAAAAGAGAATTGTATCTATGTCCGCAATTTCAACTTTTTTTATCAATATGAAATCAAAATAAATCGTTTGAAAGTATAATAATAGAAATAATAGTAAAATATATTACAGTATTTTCTATGAATGAAATACAGTTGGATGCAGTCAAATAACTTTTATAACTGCTTTCATATTTCACCTCGTCACCACTGCAAACTAGTTCTTTGGTATACTATTATTCTATATATATACTACAATTTGATTTCATTTGCACGTTTAGAAAATGGAATGAGAGAGTATTGATATTTGCAGGTTTGTAATCATTCAGTTTTACAGAGATATCAATAACAACATTAATATATCCCTGTGAACCTTGAATCCATTACTCTGACTCAAGACGTGTCAGTATATTCTGACATATAATCTAAATTATAATCACATGCAAGTCTCTAATGGATCTTTAATGAACATTAGGACAATGCTTCGTTGGTCAATAAGAAGTCAAAATAAAAGCTTTTCTGAAGTTTCCGAAGATCATTGCCACCCGCTAAGATTTACTAATGATACCACTTAGAAATTAAGTCTGTGAGGATGCCTTTAAGAAATGACTGGTGTTGATTACAGTATTCAAGAGCCTAGATTGTTGCAGTCGATGATTACAGAAGATCAGTATTACATGAAATATAATGATGTTTTATACATTTACACTTTTAATCATGTACTCTGAAAAATATTTTAATTAGGTATTCTTAAAAACAGTTTAATAATGAATATGAATATTGGTTTAAGATATCCTAGTTCAAGGTAATATAGTCTGAAACTGGATGTCCAGGATGAGAGGATGTACATAAGTACACCTAAACTTCCATGCACAGGAAAAGACATGACCAAAGGCGGGCAAAAGTCTTTATTCATGTATTATTCATTATAAATATCACCAATTAAATCGCTGAAAATACAAAGTAAAGAAATAAATATGCAAAAATAAATTAAATGTTATTATGCTGATTTAAACAAATGAATAATTAACATAGTACATCATGAAAAATGCTTGTTCCTTTGTATTCTATGAATCTATCAGGAGACTTGTCCAGAACAGCTATTTATCATTCCTAAAATCGTTGATGCAGTGACGTCACGTACTTTTCTTTAGATCCATTATTGCCAAAGGAATAGGTTTAATTCAATTGTCTAGATGTTTTTTCTAAGTTTATTGAATCATAAAGCATCATGTCAATAGCGATATGTATTACTACAGTAGGAAATGATTGTTTTGGCAATCCTTGACTCCATCGACTAAGAATGTATCATAAATGAATTAGATGCAAAGTAGGTGTGATGTTAGTAAAACTATTCATTCTAATATTAGATCATAAATAACCTACAGTCCTGATACGAAATTAGAAATCATATTGGTCACTGAATGTCTATACAAACTTGTCAATCAGCGAATACACATCATGTGTTGAAATGCATATTTGGTACACACTCAAATATAGTTTTTATGATCCTATGTTCCAAAGTAAAACAAAAACAAGATTTACTTTATAAATATATTGATAATTGATATTGATTTCTTGACTACTAAAGTAAAATATTCATTGATTAATTAAGTTGCAGTTTCAAATAGATATATCAAAATATTGACTGAAATATATAGAATAAATAGTATATAGTATTCCAGCTTCCTTGAATAAAGTTCAGAGGCCCAGAGGTAGTCGTTGATAACGCTAGAGGGAATTGCACGCATGATTTGTGAATTGCTGTATTCTTGCGTTTTGAAGTTTTAATATATAGCATTAACACACATATGCATTTACAGGAAAAAGAAGGCATTGCGGTGTCATTGATTTTCAGGGTAAAAGGGTTAATTTGCTCGAAGGAAAATTTGAGTATATGAAAATAGGATTAGCACTGATTAAATATATTTGTCATGTCGAAAAGGCAATTCGCGGACAGTTTTATTTGAGGTTAACAAGCTCGTCAAATCATCAGTGATAAACAGATGACCGCTTAAGTTCAACAGAAGAAAAAGCTTATCAATGTTATAATCTAGTCTCATCTATCATTGACGCTGGAAGTAATTTTCTGTCAATTTGTTGTGATTGAGAGCAAACATTGGTCATTTACAGATTTTAGTATGAGATCCATTTCCGCGTCGGATTCATTTACACATCTCATTTATGGTTAAAATAAAGTTTTGTATGAGTTGTTAAAAAATGAAAACTATTGTCATCCTTTTGACAAATGCCTTTCTGAGATATCTAAATAGGAATATATCAATGTGTTATAACATTAATTAAAATTCCCGGTATGTGTGTTTAAGAAATTACATTTCTAAGTATCATTGACTAAAATATAAAGTATGAAGAAAGAAATAGAAATAAGGATATATAATACGTCTCTTTTCTGTGCATTTTTATTTTGTTCTGTTTTGTTTTGTTTTTAAACTCATTTGTACATGATACATAGATGTAACATTTAACTGTAAAAATGTAAAATAATTCTGTTTTATGGGGATTTCTCCAGAAAATTATTGTACTTATAACTGAAATGACAGTAATACCAAAAATAAAAACAACTGATACAAAACGATATACTATTAAATGTGATTAGAAGAGAAAACAGAAGACATCTGACAACGCTGTATGACACAAATCACCAAGGACATGCACACAAAACATACACGGAAAACGACATTACAAAAATATTCGATTGTGCTGTGGTTACGATACCGACTTAGGACGGTCAATTGAAGTAACAAACGTTACTGAATGGTGTGGTTAACCGGTTTACGGGCGCCCACTTTCCCACTCACCGCAAAAGCAGCACAACCAAAGGACAGAGTAGAAATATCAATTTAATACTGAAAATAGTCATATGTTTATTATAAATAAAAAAATGTGTTCATATTCAACTTTAAATCTTCTCTGTTCTGCAATCTCATGCATATTGCGATTGTTGTACCGGTATGTATTTTCGTAAACCCATTCATCATACATTTTAGTATTGAGTACTTAATTAAAAAAATATTTTAAGACGACTTCAATTACAACTACCTGTACAGTCATTAAGTACCACTTAACCCATAGTGTAATAATCATTATTTGCCATAGAGCAAAACAATTCGTTTTAGCGCTTTTTATAGTTATTTTTGTAATATCGGTATTGAAACATTTTCACTTTAGATGCTAGAATGACAAGATAACATTTGACGTCATCTTGACGTATGAATACTAATGCAAAACCTTGTTTACCAAGTGAGGTATGAATACAGTTAATCGGACTAACAATATGTGGTGTGACATGTTTATTATAAATTTACCCTATAGAACAATATCCTGGTAGTTACACTGTTCATAAAACAATATCAATTCGTCTGCTAGACAGTGATTGCATAATACACCATCAGACTATTGAACTCCTAGGTCACCAGGTAGTATACTGGTGTGGAAAAGTCTGATTATGAAAATGTTGTGTGGTTATGCTTTAACCGACCGAAACATTGCAATTTGAATATAGTGTATTGTAATCAATGCATCAATAATGATACTGAACACCAAATTTGTACTAACTTTCTATGAGGGGAACAATGGTAATTCAACAATAGATGACAAGAATTATAGGGATGATAAATGAAACGAGTTAGAATTTCCGAAATTGTAAAACATTTTTAAAGGTAGAGAGAAAGTTACTGACGCAGTATGACAGAGGTCACCACGGAAATATACAGTATTTAATGTATTGATATGAAACAACACATACATGTAAGGACATCACAGAAATATTCGATTATAGTGCAGTTACGATTCCGACTTAGGACAGTCATTATGACTATAGTCAATCAATGCGTGTGGTTAACCAGTTTACGGATCTACCTTCCTTCAATAGCAGAATAATCAAAGGGCAAATATTTAAAAATATAAATATTCCTCCAAACAGAGATTAAGGGTTAACAAGTGTATCAAGTTGAGAGGACATAAAATCTGTAAACAATATGGTAATGCAGAAAAACATAATGGTATCACAAATATATTAAACGACATCAAAATGAGGAAACGGTGCTCTGCCGGTCTGCAAGCGAGCTCAGACCCTTTATCTGTAGGACTCCCAACTAACAGTGAGAAGAGACGAGGTTCAGGCTATGTCTCTTCTGAAGGGGGTTTAACAAGATCCGTAATTAAGTCCCCACCGTTCTGTTAGTCAGCGTGCAACCTTCAAGTATGAAAACATTATCATTATCAAAATAATCCAGTAATTTCTATTTAATTTTGTCGGGCAGTTCGTACAAAAGAAAATAGTTTATTTTGTATTAATACATATAGCATTGTGGAGTATATGAAGATGGGGTATTATGAAACATAGAGAAACATTTACAGCATGGTCCAACAGTGATGAAGTCCAATGTTAAGGAAAAGAAGAGAATGTTATAACAACTGTCGAGTGCGGTGTGACTGTGGGAATGAGATTCGTGACCCAAGCGTTTCGAGTTGAACTCTCGCCCTGGGCACATCGGTGTTCTCTCATCCAGATGAGACGGTAAAAACCGTGGTCCCGAATGGCACGTAAAAAATCTCTGACTGCTTCGGGTTGGTGCCTTGAAGGTATTAATGTCTATGTAGTACATCAGGAATAAGCTGTTACAATATACCTACAGGTAAATAATCGTGAAGTGACGCAAAAACACACCCACACACAGAGTGAAAGAGATGAGGGAACCAATCACAAGAATAACAAAGCCTTATTCAAACACTGAAACAGAATATTTAATAGAAATACAGAGCTACATGATTAATATCGATGTATCAATTGTTTGAGAATGAATCTTAAAGCCACGATAGGCATTTTATAATGAGCACGGTCACACCAGATGAATAGGAGACAAACCACACCAGGTCTTACTTCCGATATCAGGAGTATATTAAATATGCACGGCGCTACGTTAATACAGTGGTATCATGAGTTAATTTCGTTCTACTATGGACTTAAAATATTTACTCATGCGTTATAATAGTATTTTCCATGTAAATTGCATCATTTGCTGATATAGAATAGACATCATTGAGTTTTCTTACTATCTACTGACAAGTCGCCGTTTTGCACGATAGTATATCATCCAAAGATAACAGTTAACAATGAATTACGTCTATCAGTTTGTAGATATACACCCTAGAGTGAGTCAGATTTATCCGATAAACGATATATCATTTTTGACGAAGTTGTATAACAAAGAATGTATAGAGTAATACAATTTGAATTTTATTCTCATAATAATTACATTAGCCGATTTTTGCATGGACATGCTTTCTAAGTAAACAAGTTTTTTTTACTAGGATAACCAATGGCATTGATATGCAGCAGTCTCTTAGGGACTCAAAAGAAAGGTCATTATTGATAAATCTACTTAATGACGGTCTTTTTCGTTTGTTTGCAGTGGTATCCCTTGTATCAAGTATCCTGTCCCTAACGCTAGTAGCATGTGACAGATTTTTTGGAATAGTGTATGCTATGAGAGCACACATAATAGAGAGGAAGGCAAAACCATTTCTTATCATAATTTGGATAGCATCAATAGCTGTGGCATCTCCTGTTTTGATATATAGGAAGATATACATCCGCGTCTGGAAGGATCACGAAGAAATATGGTGTGACGACGCAGAATGGCCTCTCGTACAAAAAGGAATCAACGAACACAATATGCCTACATTTTACAGACCAGGTCGCATGGCATACTGGACAACAATATCTTTAATTTTATTCATACTGCCTATTTTTGCGATGATCGGGGCCTATTGTGGAATCATAAAGACATTATGGTCTACAAAGCAACCGGGGGAGAGAATAACTAAAGACAACAAGGTTCAAAACAAAATGAAAAGAAAGGTAAATACTGTCATGCTTTACTTACAGTAAAATCAAGTGTAAAAGAAGAAGGCGGATAAAACTAAATCAGTAGTTAAAGAATAATGAAAACGAAGGACATACAAAATAAGCAAAGAGCAAAACCAAATTGAAAATAAATCAAAAAGCATATACTTTATAAGTATGAAAAAGGGAGTGACTTCAGGTTCCCAGAGAGATAAGCATACCATGCGTACTAGTACACCCGTCATTTATGTCCAATTAAAATCTTCAAGTAAACAATAAGTATTCTTTTGGGAATGTCTCAATTCAAAATATCTTTAAACATACGTTGCCAATTATAATTCCACATTGATCATTATGTAAATATATTTAAAGTGCAATTTGCATTTATGCAATCCAATTACGCGCATATACATCACGTACTTAAAGGTAAAACATTATTGTAGTATTTGTATTCTACAGTAGGTCACAGTTATTTAGTATCGAAAATAAGCATTTCAGATGATGCCTTTTTTTTCTCTCACAAACAATATGATTTCTACAGATATGAGACATGCACCGGATTACATAATGCTAACAATGTTTTATTTCAGAAGTTTGATTTTAATTAAGCAATTTAATGACAATTTTTTTGGATTCTGACGAGCACTACTTAACTTTTTTTTTTAATGAAAATGAGTTCATGCATTGAATGAAATAACCACTGTAATTGCCTGAGATAAAGCTTTCAAGACCTATGTATTTTATTTCTGTATAAAGTACATTGATCGGTGACGTCATAACGCCCCATATTTCACCCACTTTTCAGCACAGAAAGCAATGTTTGGCAGACTTTTTATTTTTAAGCTTCGGACGTTATAATGAAAGGTTCGACATTTCCAACCTTGGGAGACATCATTAAAATCGTATTTTGCGCTAAAGTGCTTGACATTCGACGAAAGTATGTCATTCCGCATAAACGTTACGTTGTCATGGGACACCGGCTATTTCTTTCAATTTATAACTGCCCTCCGGAATGATTTAATGATGCAGTTTATAAATAAGAAATGGAAGTTTCCAGTATGATATTTTGGCGTTAAAAGCGCATATATATAGAATAAGTGTCTTATTTTGTGTTTTCATACAGGAATAAAGTACAATGGCTGATGCATTTATTAGGTATAATGCGCGTTATACACTTATTCTATATATAATGTCATGATAAGCTCGAATTTGAAAAATATAATATCCTTGAAATTCATTCAAGTTAGGCTTATAAAATATATACAGAAATACCTTTTTTAGACATTAACATCATAAAATCTTTTGACAATGTGAAACATATAAATACCAATGATAAATGCTAGGATCGATATTTCTGATTCTGATTTTCTGACTTAGATAGAATGTCCCCAGATTCTCATCATATTTTCTTTGGACATCCACGTAAAAATAATTACACATCGCTTTTTGATGTTACAGATATTATAAACTAAAAAACCCTCAATTTTGGGCATTTTCTTTTTCGCAGTATATGAACCTTGGAATTCTTTGGTGCAAACTAAAAAGGGTCAGTAGTTTAGATAAACTACCAAGAATAGATCTGAAATAATACACCGCCTTCTACGTTAATGTTACGATTCTGAAATCACTACAAATATCACAAGTCTTGTATTTAGTCCGTCTAAAGTCCTAAGCAGATTTGCCTTGAACGACTCCCTATAACTAATATGGCGACTATATAACAATTTACTATATTACTATGCATATAGCCTCTATAATAGGCTCTGTCTCAACTTTCCTTAGTGTCCTAAAACCTGTTGTAACAGTTTTGGTACAGATTTAGGACATAAAGGTAAAATACGAAGGTAAATGGTGTCACATGACCATGACACTAATAACCATATACCACAGTGGACATTCACAGACCCCTGAGATTCAGGGGTGAGATAAGGATCCGGCGCCATAAACTAAGAATATACTTAAGTCAAATATTTCATTTTTATTTATTCCAATATCAAATGTTCAAATAAATTGTCATGCAGAATGGTTTGATTATATTTATGGATAGAAAAAAAAAAACTCAATAAAATCTAAATCCCAGTTACTAATTCAATGGTGAACAGAAGAAATCATGACTTCAGTATATTCTCATTTTATGGCGCCGGAACCAGCTGCGTCGGTAGGAGTAAGTGTCGTCTGTTTGCCTAGCCACATCTACCGTGATTGTCCTTAAATACAGACGAAACAAAATAGAATTCTGCATTGTGTATATAATGAATAAACACTGTGTAGAATGTGGCACAGTCGCACAACATCAGAGAAAAGGGTATAATAACACTTAAGTCAAACCGCGGGGTTCCGCGGGAAACATTTTTACGAGCTCCACACTGCAAAAGGAATAAGTGTGAGGTCAATGTAAAATACTAACGTGACTGGTGTCATATGACTATAGCATTAACAAAAATGTACCACAATTACGTATGTTTGAACCGGTTGGGATATTATTATCGGAATCTTTCACCCTAATTAGTATGTATATTAAATCACAATAGAAATGAGGATGAGATATCCTGATGTAAGAAAACGAAATCTGAATAAGATCAATAAATTTTTTCACAAGAATTTCATAGTTTCTGCGATATCTATTAAAACAAATTGCCCGACAAATTTGACAGGAATATCCTAAATCCATTGAAGAATACAAATGGTGTAAAACAACAGTTGCTAATGTCACATCATCATTAATTATTGATAATGTACTGCATTCGATTCCCGGTAGTGAAGGTAATTACTATCTGGGCTAACGCGTCATCCAGAAACTAAATTCGCGACATGTAAATCACCGATTAAATGCCGGAAATTTGATAATCCACATATGTTAATCCCAACATACACCAACCTGTAGGACGTAGAGGCCTTAATAGACTATTTCCGAGATATATCCAAACTTCGGACATTGTATTCTTTGGCGATATTTTATTTATGACGTAAAAATCTTATCTTTAGATACATAACGGCAATGCTTCTACCAAGTATGACGTTACAATCAGTTGTCCGTAGTCTAACGTGTTAAATTTAGGTTTGTAACGGTCCTTTCCGGTTATTTGAAAATACCCTATTGCTGTTTAGATTTCATTATGAATCTCATTGCTAGCCTTACTCTGTACGTTTGGGTACTTAATCCTAAACGCCCACACATATAAATTAATACACTAGTAAACTGCGGTCAACTGGTAATGCCAGATAATGTGCTACTAATACTTTTATTCATAAGTTGGTTGATTGGTGCTTTACGTCGCTTTCAACAATTTTTCAGTTATATGGAAGCAGGAGGTTACCAACCTCTTAAACATAGTGGCACAATCCGGAATCGAACTTGAATCGCCTGCGCCGAAAGCCAATTGCTTAACCACTACACCAAGCCTGCCCCTTTATTCATAAGAAGCGATTAAAGACGTGCTCAAATGAAATACAATTATATAGTACATGAAAAATATTACAACTAAACCGATGTAAATTTGTTCGTCAGCACAGCTATCATGTAACCAATATAGTACGATTAAGGGATACAGTTAATTGGATTTACCTGACACCTACCTTTAAATAGTTTTTATTGTTATATAATGAAAACAGATGAATAAAATGGAGACAGTCGTCCAACACTCATCGGTCCGTAGAGCATATGAAATTAGCAAACACGAAAAACAAAAAGCAATCAACAAAATTGAGCTGAGCTAGTACAGATGGCGGTTTCATCTTGTCGTAAGTTTAGTCGGGCGTAAGTTTCGAACTTAAGGTTTGGACTAACCTTTCGCGAAAGCGTGGGGGCATTAAATCTTATTCGTCTGTCTGTCCATCTGTCCGTCTGTCTGTCACAAAAACTCTAACCTTGGTCATAACTTTTTAACCGTAAGACATAGGGCCTTCAAATTTGGCATGTGTGTCCAGAATTTTTATCATGTGACCTTGACCTTGACCTTTGACCTACTTCAATGTAACTTTTTAACCGTAATACGTAGGGCTTTCATACTTGGCATGTGTTTCTGTAGACATGCACAACAATGACAATATGTCACAGATCACTGCACCCATACTGATAGAGCCCCCAAAGCGGGGGACCACAATTCTCTGAATTTGCTTGTTTAATCTTAAAATATTTTGATTACTACAATTGGATTTAATATACCTTTCACGTGAAATTAGCTGTGAATGCCTATTGCACTATCCTTTTAAGCGTAAAGAGCAACGTAGTAATATAGGTGTGCTTCGGCTATGAAAACATGACCATAATAATTAATGGTTGAACCCGTCATTATATAACTTTTACACGTGATATTTTTGGCAAAATCTACATTTTCCTTCTTTCTTCGGCGTGTCATGAATGCGGGCTGCCATTTTCACCGGTCACATGATTTTGATCATGTGACTGGCGGGACTGTTTTGTTGGAGACATTACAGGGAGTGTAAGGACCGTAACTCCTAATGGAGATTGTAATAATACGCAAAACTGAAGGGAGACGGCAAAACGGACAAGAAAGGAATTTTAATTATTGCACGAAACAGTTAGAATACCTTGAAGATGCGGAGCTGATAAAGTGTGCCAAAACTCTTAAAAACCCAATTCGATCACTTTTGCAGAAGCAAGCACAGAAACTGGATATATATATGACGGTTGTTGCTACCAAGCAGGAGATGCTCACCCTCCCCGGACACTTGATCTCACATATGCTCTTCAAATAGACATTTTTCGTTGTTTTCTATTTGGTTTTCATTTTCACTGATTTTGTATGTCCTCAGGTTTCATGATTTTCTGATTTATGAGTGAGTTAGATTTAACATCATCTTTACCTGTATAGGTCTGTAATAGAAGAGTCTGTAAGTGTAAAATTGCACATTGTCAAGGCAAAGACAAATACATGACGTCATAAAGTTTGCACTTTTTCGTTTTTACAGTGAGATGTGGATATAATAAAACTCAAATTTATTTATAAATTACATTAGTGTAAATAATTGTGCTCATTTATATATTACTTGGGTTGCAAGACGATAAAAACACTTTGACGAAGGGCTGACAGCGGGTATATGGCATGTATGTACTATTGCAGTGGAAAAAATTGGTTAGTGTTGATTCTACCAGCACTTAGTAGGATCATACACTCTTAATGGAAAAGGGGTGGGGTTCTCGCCCAGATATTTTTGTATGAGATTAGTGAAAATTGACACAATTCTAGTTACGTAAAGACAGTTCTTTATGATAATTACCCATTATTTTACATGTATTTTTTTTATCGGGTTATGCTTTATTAGTATTAGAATTGAAACGAGACTGATGATTAGACGTGGATCTATTCAAATGGAAAACGAGAAATATTGTGAGAACCGAATTAAAGATTAAATTAAGCAGGAGAAGAAAAACATATATTTTCTACCACAACTTGAGTCGAAATAAAGCCAGTTCATTTCGAACCTTATTATGTTTTGTAAAAAAGAGGTGAAAAGGTGAGGAGGCGAGCCCCCGGCCACCACGTGCCTTCATAGGGTGCACGGAAGAGGGGAAAAGGAATGGAAGCTCCGTGTTCATCCTCATTCTCCCTCAAGCATAGCTCTTTTTTTTAATTGATTCCATCACTCACTCTTTCGACTTTGCTCTCAGCTCTTCGAATATTGATATATTACTAGAATCCTCATCATTGGCTATGAGCATCACCGAAAAAACATTAGTTGTCGAAATGTGCATCTGGTGCACAAATTACAACGTACATACGTTCTAATATTTATTCTGTAATAGTTTTTATGAACACAATTAATGAAAGAGAAAAAAATCTATGTTCTTAAAAGATCCTTTACTTTCTAACAAAGTCATTGAAAAATATCCGTTTGAGAAAATTTAAAGCAAATAACATTTCTACATATATATATATACCTCTCTACCTCATGACTAAATCAAAACCAAATTGTTGTCTCTCGTACGCTGGTGTTTCGACAGAGAGTCTAAATCATACCTCTGTGCTTCAGTTACATCTGGATTTCTCTAACAAACAATAAGATAATTATAAATACTGGACTGGTACTGAGTTGTGTAATGCTATCAATATTTTGATGGATAATATTTATGCACAATTTAATGGCAAGACTTATCAACAAATTATTGGGATTCCTATGGGCACTAACTGCGCTCCCCTTATAGCAGATTTATTTCTATACTTTTATGAACGAGACTTTATGCGTTATATTCAAACCGCTAAACGTTTCGACCTTATTGATAAGTTCAATGACAATCTAGATATCTCGATGATATTTTATTTTTCGATAACCCTGAGTTTGAAAACTACATTACTGACTGAAGTCTATCTGAACTTCAATTAAACAAAGCCAATACTTCCGACCAGGAAACATTTTTTTTTTAATAAAATATCAAAATTGATTACAATATTCATACCAACATATATAATAAACGTGACGACTTTCGATTTCCTATTGTAAATGTCCTTTATCTAGATGGTGATGTCCCCAGACTCCCATGAGGTGATATTAATGTTAATCAATTGGTTCGGCTCGCTAGAGTTTTGGACGTTTTGGATTTTCTTTATTGTTATGAGATGGATTTTATGGTTTCTATTCAAAAATCAAAACGTTTTGACCTCATTGACAAATTTAATAATACTTGCAGATATCTGGATGATATTTTGGTTATCGATAACCCTGAATTCGAACAATTTATATCAGAAATATATCCACCAGAGCTCACATTGAATAAAGCTAATACTTGAGATAAATCTACACCTTTCTTAGATTTAAACATCAAAATTATCAACAACCTAATATATACTAATATTTATGATAAACGTGAGGATTTTGGATTTCCTATTGCAAATTTCCCTTACTTGGATGGCGATGTCCCTCGACTCCCATCATATGGTATCTATATATCTCAATTAGTTCGATTTGTCAGAGGCTGCACCGATGTTTTGGACTTTCATAAACGAAATTTACAAATTACTACTAAACTTTTAACTCAGGGTTACAGATATCACAAGCTAAGAAAAACATTCGGCAAATTCTTCAGATCTTATTCAGAACTTCTATCTAAATTTGGAAATATTTCTTTTCAACAGTATGTATCCAATGGAATTTCCCATCCTAATTTTTACGGTGATCTCGTATATAAACTAAGGAAAGTAAAAGGCTCCGATAACGTTATTTTATCATGTAATAAAATAGTCAAATGTCTCCTAACTAGACAATATGATATTGAGATCATCAAAAAGAATATAGGTCTTGTATTTGGCCCCTCTACAGCCTTATGCAGACTTTTACTTGAACGTTGCACGCTGACTAACAGGGCGGTGGGGACTATATGACGGGCCTTGTCCAAACGTCTTTCAGAGGAGACATGGTCCTGAACCTCGTCCCCTCTGACTGTTAGTCGGGACTCCTACAGATCTAGGGTCTTAGCTCGCTTTCAGACTGGCAGAGCACGGTTTATCATGTTGATGTCGCATATATTTTTATACTATTATGTGTTTTACAATACCTTACGTGTTTATATTTTTATGACCTCTCAATATGCGATACCTGTTGACCCTTGTTCTTTACATGGAGGATTATTTATAAATTTTTAAATGTACGTCTTTTGATTGTTCTGCTGTTACGGTGAGTGGGAAGGTGGGCCCGTAAACCGGTTAACCACACCATTTGTTTGGCTTTTGTCAAATTAAATGACCGTCCTAAGTCGGTATCGTAATTGCACTACAATCAAATATTTTTGTAATGTGTTAAATGTTCTATTATATTATTTATATTCATGTATTGTATAGCTCCATGGTGACTTCTGCCACATAACTGAGCCGGTAACTCCTCTTTTTTCTTTCACGCAAAAATCCTCGGATTACTTTTAAACGTTTTACTCAGGGATAATGGATATCATAAACGTCGAAAAACTTTTGGTAAATTTTACAGATCTTATTCAGACATTTTATCTAAATTTGGAAATGCTACTTTTCAACAATAAGTTTATATCCAGCGGAATATCCCATTCCAGTTTCTACGGTGATCTAGTGTACAATGTAAGGAGGGTCAAAGGTTCCAATAATTTCATATCGGCGGGTTCTAAAATTATTAAACGCCTTCGACATCGACAGCATGACCCCGAGATCATCGCTAAGAGCATAGTTCTTGTACTGGGTCCCTCTACAACCCAATGCAGAGTTTTGCTTGAACGTTGCACGTTGACTAACATGGCGGTAGGGACTCTGTGGCGGGCCTTGTCCAAACCTATTCAGATGAAACAAAGTCCTGATTTTCGTTCCCTCTGACTGTTAGTCGGGACTCCTATTGATCAAGGATCTAAGCTCAACTTACAGATGGACAGAGCACGGTTTACTTATGTTGATGTCGCCTTACATATTTTTGATAGCAACATATTATTCTATAAACGTTTCATGTGTAATAAGATTTTATGACCTCTCTTCTTGAGAAACCTGTTGATCCTTGTTCTTCATATGGAGGATTATTTATAAATTTTTAAATGTGTGTCCTTTGATTATGCTGCTTTTGCAGTGAGTAGGAAGGTAGGAGCCCGTAAACCGGCTAACCACACCAATTGAATGACGTTTCTTACTTTAATTGACCGTCCTAGGTCCGTATCGTAACCACAGCAGAATCGAATATTTTTGTGTTTTTATGTCGTTTTTCGGTTTGTCAGATGTCGTCTGTTTTTTCTTTTATATGATAAAAATTTTGACATAATTTGACCCACTTTGACCTAGACCTACATGTTTCACCTTGTGCCACGTCGACAACCCTGCTATGAAGAATTTTGTTCATAGTTTTCTTTAAATTATGGTGCGACGTCCCATAGTGAGCTCGTTAACGATGAGGACGATGATAGAGCAAACGTACAAGGGATGGAGGGGGTTTGGATAACTTAATATATTATACTTCATAAACCATAAACGAGCAATAAATGTAAATGTAATTTAAAGCTTAGGCCTAATTGGAAAGCCTAAATATGGCTACTTACGTCCAGACGTATGCCATTTCATGAAATGGACTTAGGCTGGCATTAATTTTGTCGTAAATCTTGAGAGTAGGGTAGGCTTAGTCTTAAGCCTAAAGTTAGGCCCTTTGATGAAAGGGCGTCCAAGGTTCTCGATATTTGTATGTGATGTTGAAACGAAGGGATTAATGTTTGCCTTAGTCCTTTCTAGAGCAGAAAGTGAATGAATTTAGCATCATACGAGTACAAAAATTTGTCAGGTCAGCGAGAAGGGATGGGGGAGGACCAGGCGATGCTAATTTGAATGCCGAATTTAAAACTAAAAACCCATATTATTGGTAGTGTTTTAATTAATATTTTAGACTTTCTCCTTGTCGCGCTACTGAGTAGGTTATATTCATTTTCATATTGATATGAAAGAAGCAAATGTGATAAAGAAATGCAGAGTTTAATAGAAGACATGGCAACATCCTCCTTTTGATTGAAATAGGTTTAAAACCTTCTGTTAGCATAGTCAAACAATGCACAAATGGCATTTATTATTATAGTGTTGAGTCCAATCGGAGAAGTGGTCAGAGAATATAAGGATCGCGAAATACAGACTTGTATAAGTAGGAAATTGTGTCCATGATCTCACTTGATCTTTTAATGTACATGCGATGTTATTATGTATATCAACTATTAAGACTGGTCCGTGCGTTTTGACACAATAGATGAATACGTCAAGAATCAAACAAGATGAAAATTACCAACATAAACAATCGCTCTATTCTTGTTACCACAGACTGGTCCGTGCGTTTTGACACCATAGATGAATACAAAATTCAAACAAGATGAAAATTACCAATATAAACAATTGCTCTATTCTTGTTACCACAGACTGGCCCGTGCGTTCTGACACAATAGATGAATACAAGAATCAAACAAGATGAAAATTACAAATATAAACAATCGCTCTATTCTTGTTACCACGGACTTCTTGTTTATTAATAATTTTGGTAATTCAAGAGCTATGATTTGACGCAAAAATGAATCAATTGGCTTAATATCAAACCGAAAGGCAATTTAGCCTTGTTTAGAAAATGACATAATAAACAGTAGTAAATATTGTTTATGTCCCTTTGATGGATTGTATGATATAAGAGAGTATTCAAAGCCAGTTGCTCCCTATTTAAGTGCACATAAACTTTTTCATTACGTGTCTTTGGGGAATGTGTTCAAGCTTATATACTTCTTGACGGAATACTTATAATACACATACGGCGTTCTTTATTTTATTGATGATTTAAAAATTCTGATGAGCTGACTGACTTTACCAGATCATCAAAACCAAAAAAAATCAAAAGATCAAGGAGACAACAGTATCATATACACTAACTTGGAATGATACATGCATTTAAATCTTTGTGTATAATACACACTCTGCGTGGAGGTATAATGTGCTCATTGTATCTAAGATAGCAGTTTATCAAAGAATGGCTCTCTGAATCTTTAGACTGAGAAAGCATTCTGAGCAAGGGGCAACAGAATTGTTTAATATTTCAAAATACAACTTGGTTCTTTTGATATAATGCTGTCATTTTAGTTAACGTATTTGAATCAACATTCAAGAGAATACCACTTGTCAACCATATGGTAAATAATTGTATCAGAAAGAGAAATTGAATATTGAAATGTGTATCTAAAATTTCTTTATCATTGTGTTGCTAAAATCCCCCTTTTTAACGTTTCATTATCATAAAATATATAGAGCGAAAAGGTAAGCATAGACTAAACATTTCTATTTATAGTGAAATTACCAATAGTATTTGCCACAGATCCCTAGCGTAATATATTGATAGCTCGTAAAACAAGCTGTGTAAATATAACAAAGCGTCAATTTGTATGTAAACTATCTAATTAATAGGCAAATGCATATCCTCAACTCGTCAATAAGCTTGTATTAACATTAAAAGTTTTGTTAGAATAACACAGTAATCAAATACACTTCCACCATCCTGGCGCCTAATATGATTAAACAAATGGTTATCCTTTACATCTATGTAGCGACAAATAATCACTTTGACTTATGTGTAGAATGAAGAAATAAGGAAAATATTATCTGTTTATGTGATTGAATTATGTTTGTTTGTTTGCTGTCTAGGAATTGGGTTTTGTTTATATATCTAGGTATTTATGATGAGATCACTAGGTACTGTATTGTAGGTTATCATAATGCTAGTCACCATATTGGCAGTGTTTGGGTTGTGTTGGTGTCCTTTACAGATCTCCATACTCTTTGCTGAATATAAGCCAGAAACAGAAACGGTAAATAGATGGGCATGTATGTTGTGACATTGACTCAAAAGAATTCAGAACAAATGTATAATGTTACACATGTATATATGTCTATAAAACCCCTTTTGAGATTTAATTATAATCAGAGTTGCATGTATGTATGCACTTATCGTGCGAATTTTACCCACTTATTCTATTTTTTTTTTCGTATATTTAGTTATACGCTATTGAAAGTGCTGGTAAGCAGTTTCGTTAAGCAAAATTTTATAGAATTAACCGGTTTTGAGTTAACAGCAGAATTTTTCCATCATTTACATTAGTCTGTTTAAAAGTTCTATTAATTAAAGTTTGAGATGCATGTCTAATTATCACCTTGTTTGTCGTGGTAAAAAGAATAAAAGAGTTCATAAACTGTCATCACACACACATACACACACACACACACACACACACACACACACACACACACACACACACACACACACACACACTGCATTTTTATTGTCATATGTCGACTGCATTTAACAAAGAATATTTTGGGCACATTTTATTTATCCTCTCTACCTATAAAGTCATACCATTGAGTGAGAATTTTTGCGTCGTCTGTTTTGATTATTGAGTATGATATGTTCTATGCAGTATTGCTATAAGTTTTCACTTTATGGCTAAACAAATGACACTTGCTCCTCCCTTGCACTTTGACTTTATAAAGCGGTGTACATTTTCTAAATTTGTCAATAATGTTCAGCTTTCCTATACTAACTTTGTGATGTTAATTTTAATTTTCAGCTGGACGATTGGTACGGGGAATTTTCATTTTGCGCTAAGTTACTCGCATTTTCCAACAGTGCTCTTAATCCACTTATATACGCAGGATTCAACGAAAATTTTCGGAATGGTAAATATCATTAATAAGAAAGTTTTTCGCCTTTAGATCATGTCTTATTGTATCAGTCGTATTATGATGTATAGCATTACAATGATAGTTTGTTTGTGGCTGCATTGTAGGAATATGCATGCTGTTTGGATGTTACAAAAAACGTAGATGGATTGCGATGGCACGCATAGATTCATTTCGTAGTACAACAGTGACGTCAACTAAGATCTGACTAGGCAAGAGGTAAATATTTTACTTGTTGATAAAGAAGTAAATAAGCATGTTTATCACTCACTGGGCTATTTAATCAATACATGTACGTTCTTGATTACTCATACATTTATTCAATATAATATATAACTGAAAGAACAACATTACCAATTCATACATTTTTGGGGAAATATTATTAATACTGTTAAAATAACATTGATATTTTTTTTTATCTAAAATTCTTTGTTTAACTCCTACTCCTAAGGTGTGTAGTGCTTCAGTTTTAATTATTATCCACCAAATCTACGATATCATATCATAGATTGTTATCATATATGTGTTGTTTAATCAATATCGAAGAAGTATCAAACCGTTAATCTTCTCAAAGTCCAAGGACAGATACAAAATCGTGTAAGTTTTAAACAGGAACTCTTGTGAACCCCGAAATACTGAAAAATTCCAAGTGGAAACCAGGTGCCCGCGGAGAGTAAGCCTCTCCTGAGATGTTATTGTGGCGTTTCAATCAAAACAGTTTCATGCAGTGCAAAAGGAGCCACAGAACATACAACCACAAACCTATTAAACGAACCACATGCTTTCGTCTAATTTTAGTAAGACTTTGAATTGCCGTTTATTTTATATATTAATGTATATATCTTTCATTTTAGGAATGTTTCCAGGAGAAACTGTGATAAACGCTTGTGTTTAGCACGTTCTGAACATCAAAGCGCTACAAAGATTGTTTCGTATGTCTGACAGCTATATCAATATTACAAATCATGCTGGACACAGAGTGTTACCAACACACATTATTGACTTAATTGACCAAATTTGCTTAATTATAATTTCTAGATATAAATAAGCAAAAGTTGTTATTTACTCATACAGATTTTCCATACCTGTTTTAATTCATTCATATATTCAAACACTATTGTCAATGTCAAGACTTGTTTGTCTTATACGGTGACAGCATTACCCGAAGCAGTGGATATTTTACCTACCCGTCAACCTGTTAACCGCGGCTGCCATACAACCGATTCTTTGGTGGTATCATTGTTTGTGCTGATTCTATTTGCACAATTCACAATTTTTATCAATTGCTTAAAAAGAATGTACATTTATTATGTTAAATCTCATGGTTTCGGGAGAGCAGTCATGTGAAATCAAATACAAAAAACATTCCAGATAATATGATTTGCAAGACTACGTTTAGATACTTAGCCAAACGTCAGTTTATAATAAAAAAAAGGTTCAGAAGTTTTTTAAAGTCTAAGAAACTCATTATTTATATCATCTGATGGATATTTTAGCATGCACATGTAAATATATCATAATAAATCATTTCTTTTTTTAATTCAAAGTGTCTTTTCACCTCTGTAATATTTGCTTGGAAATAAGAGTGCAAATGTACAGTCAAAATATGACAATGATTTTCTTCAAGGCACTCCCAATTTTCTTACATGAAATATTCCTAAGCAGGTATAGAAAAACGACTAATATACTAATATAGATGAAACTTTGCACAATTTATATATATATATATATATATATATATATATATATATATATATATATATATATATATATATATATATATATATATATATATATATATATATATATATATATATATATATATATATATATATATGAATCCTCTGTACTTTGGCAATACAATACATATACATAAGTTTCCATATCAATGTACTGTTTCGCATAGTATGGTGCTTTGTATATAGCGTTGTGTGTTTGTCTCTCTCTGTGTATGTAATTGTCCTGGAGATGGGGACAGATCGACTTATTGTTTAGTTGTTAGTGTCCTCATTTTGATGTTGCATCGACCTTTGGTTGATCTGACATTCTTTAATAGTGAATGTTGTTTTAATAGTTTTTCTTTGTTATTGTATGTTTATTGATTCTTAGCTTTTAATCTTAAAGTAATCTGCTGAAAAAGGATAGATGGGCTGACATGTAGTGCTACAATCAACTGGCAACTTTAAGTTGAATGAAAGCGTGACATTAACCACAACAGTTTAAAGTACATGTACGTGTCTTTCTTTTTGACAGATTTCTCTTTTTTCCCCCTTTCCTAATCTTTGTTTTCACCTCTCAATCGCACGTATCTATAAAAGTACCCTGAGTGAAATAACACGGATTTCAATCGTGTTTTACTTCAGTCTTTCTCTTTTCCTTTCAAACAATAATAGCCTAATTTCTTTATCTGCGGCAAGCAACCTTACTAACCACAATGAGAGATCTCTAAAGTGTAAAGCTTAGTAGCGTCTAGTTTAGATTTCAGTACGTCTCACGTATACATTGATTTTATAATGATGTCGATGGTTTATTCTTCTTTCCAATTAAGATGATCAGGGAATTACATGCAAACGGTGTAATAACATACGCACATCCGTCAAAAGTGTTTATAATCAATGTTTAGTGTGATTTCTTAACGAGCCTACTTAGATATCCTATGCAGTGTCAATACCTGGTTGATTACCCCATCGGACAGTACATCAATTGACTGGGTTTTTCTCGATAATGTGATTGCTGTGTATTTGGTGACGTTTTACATGTGGGTTTTTTCATCTTGGTTTTCTTATACTTTGCCTAGGCTGGAATACGATGTGTTGTTATGCCAGATATTCTCTGATCTGAAATCAGCAAGAGAACTAGCTGTGATTCATTCCAATATTCCTTAAATAATAGGCTTCTGTGAAGTGGCAATGGTGTCCTTCAGATAGATATTAATGTCATGTGTATAAACATGTGACTATGTATTTGGATCTATATCATAACATTGTCTGTGACATTTTTATGATATGGTATGACAGGAATTAAATTTCTAACATGACTCTAAATTGAAAAAAATATTATGATGCGCATTTCATTACGCCTTTCAATTTTACATTTTCTTCAAAACATGCTAAAATGGCCGTGCTGGCTTTTATACTGAGCATTGTACTCAAGTTAACCACTGATATTTGTAAAATTCTTAAACACGCGTACAAACATTTGGCAATATTTTATTACTTTATAAACACTTGTAATGCGCATCTGGTGCACAAAATTAAAAGGTATATATGTTCTATATTTATTGTAATAACTTCATATAGAACAAAGTATCATATACACGAAATATGGATCTTCTTGATTTTTCATTGATATAATTGTTAACAATATATTTTTATCGTCTATATATATTAGGTATGCATGGATGTGTCCAGGACTGTTTCTTCTCGTTTGCACCTATTTCGACTACTGGCTTCCGGGGCTTCGTAGTACGCTATTTGTGTCACAGTAACAATGAATTTATTAGATTGCCAACGTCTTTTGTTACGCTATCAAGTACACATATTCTTTTGACTTCTATTCGATACAGGATAATTTTTTGAATTTATAGATCGCAGTTTGGTCAATGATTGTCCGCCATGGTATCTTTCTTGTTGTTGTTGTTGTTGTTATTGTTGTGAATTGCATAACACAAGTTACGAATTTTCTATTCTACTTTGAAGTTAGCCGTACTTACGTTGCAGTTTAGAGGACACACCGACATTTTGTTCTGATTTTCAGGGATCATGACTGTCAACGTCGCTGTGAGTGCCTCCTGACACATACACTTTTATCGCACTTCGGACAGAATTGTCGCATTTCATTGGGAAAAACATGTCACGTGGTGATCCCCTATGAGACTAGAGGGGGTCATCAAAATGTCTTATGGGGCAATATGGCTACCGCATATACTTTTCGTCACCGCCAACTATATAAACAAAAAATAATAATAAAACATAAAAATAGTCACTGTTGAACATTTTCGAATTCTTCCTTCAGTGGTCGTGATGTCAGATAAATTGAAAGCGTCTCGGCGATCTAGTTTGTTGACATGTTTGGCTCGGTTTGGGCAGACGACACGATTGGAAATCGACGTTATCATTGTGCGTAGAATAGATGTAAGAAAAGAAAAATCAGCCGAGTTTCGGTAAGAAAATCTTGTTGACAAGATGATAAATCATCGATTGTAATATGTTTATGGTATCTACGGGGGACGACGATCGTAACGTTGTGTGGTTCACCGGTACACGGGTAAATCTTTGCTCATTCATAACGGGGAATAAAAAGGTTCTCAATACGATGAATTCCTTGTATGGTTTGTTACTGATCTATAACAGAACCATAGAGGGCAAGTACAGTCCATACGGAGTGAGACCGAAGGTTCCGTGGTAGTATATATATATATATATATATATATATATATATATATATATATATATATATATATATATATATATATATATATTACATTATGTATATGTGAATCAGTGTTTTTAAAAAAAACCCACTGTTTTGTTATTGGAGTTTGCATTTGTCTGAATATGGCATTGCACACGATATTGTTCTTTTATCATGAACGTCACACTTATTCCCTTTGCAGTGTGGAGCTCGTAAAAAAGTTCCCCGCGGAGGAATTTACTTAAGTGTTATCATACCCCTTTTCCTGATGTTATGTGGCTGTGACACTTTCTACATAGTGTTTGTTCATATTTATGTATATATATCGTGCTGAGTTCTATATGTTTCGTCCGATGTAAGGGCATTCAAGGCGGGTGTGGCTAGCCAAACAGGAGACGCTCACTCCTCCCGGGCACTTGGTCTCACCTCTGAATTTCAAGGGTCCGTGAATGCCCACTGTAGTACATTGTTGTTATTGCCATAGTCATGTGACACCAGTTACTTACGTATTTTATTCCACAATATCGAGATGTGATTAACACTTTAGTTCTTCGTTGTTTACTGTGATATGGTCATGCTCCGAATCCTGATTCATAACCTTCATTCTTCACTTAAGTGAACGTTGTTCAACTGTTGTGTCCTTTCTTGACTTTCATTTGCATTATACTGTGTCTTTGTCCTCTTCAATGTTCAAATTTAAATGTTATATCAGGAAATTATGATATTTTAATGAGAAGACAGAAACAAAAACAAAGCTATCAACTGTTTTTGACATTTGACGAAATGATACATTTAAAGTATTCGTACGGTATGTATTTTTGTAAATGTCTGGAATTTCCAGTGGGAAGATTATTCAAATACATTCTATGCTGTCGTTGAACAATAGGGGTCTTTACGTTGATATTCATTTATACCGCCAAAATGGATAGGGTTTTTCAAAACGTCTTGGGCCTTGTACTTGATTTACGCCTGAGGAGGGATTAACCCAAATTCAGTAGGTTGCAATTCCACGTCTTACCAAGCAACGTAAGCCCGAACATGAATAATGATTTAATTAAAGTGTTTACGGAATTGTTTTATGCAGGATTCCTTAATATTGCTCAACGCACATGCGCAAACTGATAATTATCAACTGTAGACAGATTTTGTGATGATCAATAATGGACAGTGCGTGCCCAGTTGATTAAAAATTTCATTTGATCAGAAAAGAATATTCTTAAAAGTCTTGTCTCATCAGATTGTTTTATATATTTAAAGCAAAACTACCATAAGTAAAATGCAAAGATACCGATCGGTAGTCAATAGGGATCATCCATTTTCTACTAGACAACACAGAGATATGAGCTACCACGGATCAATCGAGGAACCTGAGGTTGGATAAGGTACCATTGGGAAGCAAGGGTTCCCTTCTTACACACCAGCCGTAATGCCATAATATTATCTGATATTTTATGGTATAACTCGTAGTTATAAGAGGTGATAACGATAATTCCATAATCAAAGTCGATAAAAGACATGATAGATAAAATTGTGTGATATTGTTATCAATAAGGCATATATCAGCAAGAACTCATTAGAAATAACAGTGCAAAGAGCAGAAAAATAATATGTCTTTAGACAAATACTGAGATTTAAAACTGTCTAAAAGGTCTTTAAAGTTTTACAATATCCAAACCTGAATAACACAACATCTTGAGTAGATAGTATCAGAGCACTTCTGCTTTACTGCAGGTAATATATTTGGTGAGGGCTTAAAGAGGCTTGATGGAGCATTTACTGGATCCTGAAGTATACATTTGTTTGTATCGATTTTTATGTTTTATATTTAGATATCCAATATAACTAAGCTTCATCAAACGCACTGTCTTTAGTACATATATTCTAGACACTCAATACCGATTTAACGTTTTCAATATTTCATCAATGGAGGAAGCGGAGCAAGTATATATTAAATTACCTGTTTCTGTATTAATTCGAAGTTTCTCTAAAAGGCAATTGTAATTATAAGCTTCATATATGATGTAGTATTGTATGAGGCATTGTCTATTGGCACTAATACGTAATCATTGTATGTTTCGTATAATTCTATCGTAACCTTTAAGTAATCGAATGCAGAAGGATGGTAGGTCCTTATGTTCCTTTAAAGTTTATGTATACGTGATTTTATCAAACATCAAGCCATTTTAATTCATTCCGACAAGGTTTGGAACCCCCAGTCTTAATGTGTATCGCATCGTCTGGCATAATTCTCCATGAAATTCAATAACATTTCAAAGAATTGATCATAACAATACTACAGTATTGCAGTATATGTCATAAAGTGTGAATAGGGAGTCCTCCCTCAAAAATTAAGTACATACATGTATGTGAAATCATGATTATTGGGAAAATCTGACGCTTGAAATAAAATCGGCAGACTTTTGAATTTTTGCCATTATGTTGAAAACATTTCAAAATCTAATAGTGCACTTCTATGTGATATTACCTAATAGGTGTATAAAAAGAAAAGGAAATGTTCAAAATAATTTCTTGAAAGAATGAATTTATGTCATATAATTTGAAAATTCCAAGAGGAAATGTGCCAGACTTCACCCCCACTATCTATATTAAAAGGCATTAATATGTTTGAGAAAATAATTAAACATTACGACGACTATCAAAGAAAATCAACACGGCAAAATCCGTACTCATTACAACGCAAACTTACACTGTCAATCGACCCTTTGAGGAGACATGTCTGTGCCTTTTATGGGCTTGAATTCGAAATACATTTGATCAATATACATGTTCACTAGGAAGTGTCATAATAATCAATAAAGAGTACTGAAATGTTACAGTCGATAAACATGCAAGTTGAATTATTAAGCATTTTTTACACAAAAACGGATATGAAGTACAGCCAGAGGAGGAAACAGGTGTCAGGGGTCTTAAGAATATCCATCTGAATAAAGAAACCCAATTCTTAATAAGTCTTTTCTGTTGATTGAACCAGCATGTAAATTTTCCTTTTCTATGGATTTAGTCAAGAATCCTGCAGCATAATGATCTTTATTCGCCCCCGTAATGACAGACAAGGTGTTGATGTCATATTGATATATCTTATGCATCTACTTGTATGCTCTTCCGATGTGCATCATTTTGTAATTTAGAAAATAAGCGTTTCCTATCATATTCATGTATCTACTTTATATGCATATATGTTATTACCGCTCTATAGACTGTATATCAACATTTTTGCGTAAAAGTGTAACGTAAATGCTTCATTAATTTTGATCACATTGAATGAAAACTAGCATCTAGTTACGTCAGATCTCAACGTTCCATTCCTTTACACAGGGATAAAGTATAATTTGCGAACAGTCAGTATATTTATTGACATAACGATGATACCCTCGGTGATATTGTTTTAGAAGGGAAGAAATACATCAACTTGCAAATATCTATTACACTCACTTCTGCATTTACACGTAGAGATACAGTTAGGTGCAGTCCTAACCTTACATAAAGTGCACTTCAAGTTGGCGACAACAGAATAAACTTGGAATCAAGTTTAGTAGTAAACTTGATTCCAAGTTTAGTACTAAATTTGATTCCAAGTTTACTCCAAGTGCACTTCAAGTTTAGTTTACTTTCTATATACATGTACAAGTACATTTACTGTAGTTTTCTATTAAAACAATTTTTATATGTAAAATATGCAATTGTACATAATAAGACAATTATTTCTATCGTGTTAAACGAAACTAGATAATTGTAATAAACAAACGTGAAAAGTAAACTTGGTGTCATCTATTAAAACAATTTTTATATGTAAAATATGCAATTGTACATAATAAGACAATTATTTCTATCGTGTTAAACGAAACTAGATAATTGTAATAAACAAACGTGAAAAGTAAACTTGGTGTCACGTGATAGTAAACTTGATGACGGAATTACTTTCAAGTAAACTTGATATCAAATGCACTTGACTAAACTTTATGACTGGAATTCAGGACGAAAAACTAAACTTGAAGTGCACTTGTCAAGTGCACTTGAATGTAAGGTTAGGACTGCATCCAACTGTAGTAGGTGTGTTTTCTACAATCCATCACTGTCTTATTGTTCATTAGAATCGGTATGTTGATTTCAGATCGATGCTGAAAGTTTTTTATTTATTATTATTTTTTATCATTATTTTTTTCATCTAATTGATTTCAGTGGAATAAAATGCAGTATAAACTGCAAAAACCTTCCATTTAACATTCAGATATTGTCTTGTCTATCAATAATAAAATGGTTTGATACATATATACACACAATGTATCCTAGCAACTCCATATTTCATGTACAGCAGGATCCAGGTCATTCGTACTTAGACCTACTGAATATTAACCAATATGGTAGACTTACAACTTCATGCACCTATCAGCCGGACGCCACTTCTTTCTTTTCCGAAAAATAGTCGTGGGAGGATATGATTGTTACTGCCAACTACCATAATGGCAAATGGACAACAGAGGAGCGATTGTGAAATGAAAACTTTTGGCAACTTGTTTTAAAGTCTATCGAACCCCTTGTAATTTCCACTATCATAAATGAATAGGCTTTTAACATTCTAATGCAATCCGGATAGGGATATATTCACACCATCGCAATGTAAAGTTGGATAACTGAAACGCGATGGCGATGACGCGATAATGCATTGGCGATAGTGCGATGGCGATGACGCGATAATGTGATGGCGATGACGCGATAGTGCACTGGCGGTGAAGCCATGGCGATGACGCGATAATGTGATAGCGATGATGGAGCATCGCTTCATCGTCATCGCACTAACGCGTCATCGTCATCGCATTATCCCATCATCCCCTTTTCATAGTCTATTAGTTTTGCTACGTGCATGTATATTTATCTATGTCTGTTTGAGAGAATTCTCGACACTGATGAAACCACATGCAATTATTTCTTTCAAGGATGTACAAATGAGGAGATACGACCGTTACTATCATTGAACCAGGACATCCAAACACACTTCATTAAAATCTATGCACTCTTAAGTTTCCATCAAATACATATTTGATTAATTTCTGTCAACATCCGAATCTTTTTTCATATTTTTTTATAGAATTTATTATCAATCCATGTATATTAAGGATTTCAAGAGAGAATACTCTTCAAAATGTATATTGGTAATCGATATTGGTTATTGAATATCTCTGTATGCACCCGGTCTGAATAAGAGGTTTGTCAAGGGAGGGTACCCTTTGTGACCCAATTTTTCCACCAGTGTCAGATCAAGATGAAAATGATAAGAATTGTAAGGGGGAGGGGGAGGGGGCATGAGTACTTCATTTCTAACAAGGTTTGGTATTTGTAGAGGTTCAGTAGACTTTCACTATAATAACACTAAACAGAAAACTTCCAAAGATAGCACACTAATTAGATAAGTACAATCTATATTGGGGGTCATAGTGTATAAACATATATATTTCCTTTTTTAGCATTTATATAAATGTAAAGATGATGGATAAATCCAAACCACAAGTCCAAAAATCATAAAACCATAGGACATACAAAATCAGTGAAAATGAAAAACAAATGGAAAATAACAAAATATGTCTACTTGAAGAGCATATGTGAACCCCTGTGATGGAGTGAGATCAGGTGCCCGGGGAGAGTGAGCATCTCCTGCTTGCTAGCAACACCCGTCACATATACCCCGTAGAAAGAGTCAAATCGTGTGAATTCCATATGTATCTATATATGGAGAAGTCGAAGTAGGTAACCTTCTAGTATAGAAGGTGTCAAATCTGTGTAAAGTGATCGAAATCGGTCTCAGTCCAGAATATCATTTAAAAGTCTGGATAACGAGATATCATATGGAGTAATAAGAGTCTCGTAACGACCGTAGAACTTCCTCAGTGACGATGCTAGTCTAGCACATATATAACCCTGGTTGAGCAGCTTAACTGAAAGTCGCCTAGCCCTCAGAACAAAGTCATTGTAATTTGAACATGCTCTGGAATAACGTATTAACTGAGATATGTATACGCCGTATGCAGGCGATGATGGAATGTTGCTACTTATGAAAGGAAAGTTTGTGATAGCGAAATTGAAATCGTCACGTTTGTCATAGAGTGAGGTGTTCAATTGACCATTAATGTCGAAAGACAACATAATATCTAAATACGAAGTAGAATTACTAGTTTCTGTGGTTTCTTTGACCTCCAGTTCACTTGGATAGATGATGCTAAGGTAATCCGCGAATGAAGGATTATTAATTGAAAGCAAGTCATCTATATATCTGTAAGTAAAATTGAAGCCAAGAGCCAATTGTTTTTTTCCTTGCGTAAGCAAAGACTGAATGAACTCAGCTTCGTATGAATAAAGGAATATGTCAGCCAGAAGCGGAGCACAGTTAGTGCCCATTGGAATGCCGACAATTTGTTGAAAAACCTTACCTCCAAACACCACAAAAATGTTATCGATAAGAAAGTTCAACATCTGAATGACAGCTGTTTCAGTGTATTTATTTTTGGAATCAGAACCTTTTTACCGGGGATGGGAGCTGTTAGTGCTTGGTGGAGGATCAAACTAGCGAAACGCGTAAAGCTCTCAATCTGGGTACTGGCAATCCCTAGCCGGTACATGTAAATAACTTTGGTATCATATACATGACGCTTTGTTTATATGCATATATACGTTGTATAAAATTTTTGATATAAGAAGCATTGTACTGGGGTTTTTCAGTGCCTAGTGGAAGGTCTAGCTAGCGAAACGCAAAAATTCTCCATCTGTTTCCGTATCATAATCTTGTCAATATTAGTAATAGATTCCGCAGCCTATCTAGATTTATTTGATATCAACGCTTTAAGTATGACCATATGGTTTTTTCCTATCTTAAAATTATACATGTATTTATATCTTGTTAACTTCATACAAATATTTGAATGTGTGTGTGAATGATGTTTTAAGGAGTTGAAATGCCAGGAGACCTTATAAATATCAATTTTTGATATGTCATTGCTATTATATACATATGCATGTTAAGATTGATTACCTTGTATTATGTGCTATTATTGTAATGTAATTTAATACACATACATGTACCTACCTGGATAAAGAAATAGTACCGAGACCAATGTTTCGATATGAATGTGCAGTTTCTTACTTTGCAAATCAGAACCTCATACGTATATTGACAACTCATCTTGGATAAACTGAATGAAGATAATATCCCTGAATGTTCTTGACTCGGCATCGGAGATGGAAACCTTGGGTCGCTAGTCGGCTGTGCTGGACCACTACCTATGTTCTTCGCCCCCTGGTATATGAAGATAAGAGAGGTTTTTACCTTTTCCGAGCATTTCCTAGAGAATTATCTTCATGGCATAAAATGACAATATCGTGTACAATGTAATATTCAAACAAATGCCAACCCCAGTTCCAATGATATTAGGGTGAGCTCTGGAGGAGTACTGTTCCCCTGCTTGCATATAACACCAGTGGCAAAATTACTGCGACAACCCCACAGATTCAGGAAGTAATTACATATACATACAAACATGTATGATCAGATCCCAAAATGCCGGTTAACAGTCTTGAAATGGGAATCTCAAATTGCGCCAGATCCTATATCAACCATAAATCTTCCTCAGTACCACAACGGCAATTTCTAACATTCCTCAATATATCAATATGAGAGTTGTTTCTTGAGAAGAAGAAGCTTTGTACTTACAGCATGCCTTTTCAATTGCTGAATGAATTATACATAAAATACATATGTATGAAATTTAAAAATTATTGGCAAGTGATAATTTCGTAAGACACACGGCTGATAATTAAAGTAAAAAACAATTGACCGATTACTTAATATAAAAACGTCTTTCCATTTTTCCATTTTCACTCGAACACACAATGTATTGGATGAAGTCTATCATAAAATAAACAAGGAATCTGAAAGTATTGCTGGAGCGATACATTTCCCTACCAGTCCCGTCATACATTTTAAAGATGCTGATACTGTAAATACAGTTCTTGGAATATATAACGCATAAGTGATACATGCAGTAATTGGTGGATAACATTTTTCCCGTGTTTAAATAATAGTACAACACACAGTATGTAGCTGGGAAATAAAATGTAACATATATACACATCATGAAGAGACGTCACGAAGGAGCTGGACTGAAAGTTGACTTGAAATTGCTGTGATTTTAATCGTAGAAAGAAATGGAAAGATAAAAGAATATACACAGAAAGTCAGCGGTAGGACTAGAAGTTATACTGTAAATCATTCAATTAAAAACCATCTATCCATTCGTCAATAACAAGTAAACACTTATAACTATGTCAGATTTATCATCATAAGCCTTTGCAAAAATGTGATGGTCTCAAAATATCTACCCATCTTATATAAGATATGTTTCCTCAAAGCAATTCTAGATCCGTCAACATTAGTCTATTTGTTAAGATTCTGTTATGTGTATTTATTGATACATTTAATCTGTTTGATTTGATGACGTTTTGAGAAAGTGTAGTATGCAATTTCATGACGTGGCAAATTGTAGAATGAGTAGTTTACAAGTCTTCAAGTCGTTTAAGTTATCATTCTAACGATTAACATTAATCCATCAATAATCAATACCTATGTATATCAATAATTATATTTCCGTACAATTTAAAAATCCATTTTTATTTGATGTATGTCACAATTTCCTCCTATTTTAAGTACAATACTTACTTAAACCTTATTAACCAGAATGTATCAATACTTTAAATAACTTATATTTAAATAGTAATTTAAGTAATAATTAAAATAGTTAAATAGTAATATTAATAATTAAAAATAATAGAGTGCGTCGTAAGTAACTTTCCATAGCACAATTTGTTTGTCAACAATAAAGCATTATTACAAGTACTATCACTTTATTTCACTTATCAGAGAACATTATCCGCGTGCCTTTCATTCAAAGAAAAAAAAAGAAAAAGAAAAAGAGTTCGATAATGTTTTTTTTTTAATTCGGGACAAGTGTTTCGTGTGTGTTCTCCAAAGGTAAAAGCATAAAATCTAGAAATCGAGAAAAAGAAGGTTCTTGAGCTGTGCTGAAAGATCAAAGCGATAATTTTATAAAGGGAATGAAAGGATTCTGGAAGTGATAAAATATTGAATTCTTTAAATTCTGATGCACGACCTAGAAACTGCTTTAACTGATAAAGTTGTAGAAAACAATTGGTGAATTAATTGCAATTACAGGAAATCATATATACATACACATGTAGAGTATACATGGATGTGATAACAACAATGATTTTATATACATAAATATGAATGTTGGAACTCTTTCTGACACATCAGTTGAATTGGGTAAGGGTGGAATTATGAGAATACGATGGTAACTCAGCAACTCTTCTTTAAAATATCTGGATTTGCACCTGTCCGACATGCACATAGTTCTAACATACAGATTTGATTTCCTTACTCTCTGATTTCTAGATGAACTTATTAATGACCTAGTAATTCAATGTTTTTAAATGTCTTGAATCATTCACAGGAATCGTCGAAATGGTAGACTGATCATCATTTGTTGTTCTTATTTTCTTTTCCTGTATTTTTTTTATTAACCTGTGTATATTTTCTCAAGTAATGGAGTCATATACCCCCTCCCCATGTCACACACGGCGCCATTATATACAAAGGTCTCGTTATTTATACCTCAGCTTCTTTGTGTAAACAGTCAAAAACAACTCGGCGAACCAATCTCTTTCTTTTCACACATATTAAACCTGATCTAAATGTACATTAATAAATTATTTGACTATTAGTTTTCATTCATGTTCAAACGATACTACCGAGCCTGTTGTTATTTTCTATATACGATATGTTATTTTCTGTATACTGCTGTATACACTTAACGGTGCCGTTCACATGTTGGTGACAATGGACCGATCGTTAACCCACTAAATAAATCAGAGGTGGGATCAAATGTCACGGCGGAGTAAGGAAATCTGATATTCACACATAGCTACGTAAATAGTGATATATTGATACCATTCTATATTTTCAATAGCAAAAGGTGTGACAAGAGACTAGTAGAAATCGTAATTACAAACTCTCAGCAAATGTTTAGCAATTTAATTTTAGATTATGGTGAATTCCAGTTTTAGTGAAATAGGGAATTATTCGAAGAAGGACCATGAGAGTGTTTTACAAAACTGCAGAGTATCCTGACGTCATATCAAAAACTGCAAGGTATCGTGAATTTTACAGGACCTATTTGAAATTGATTGATAGGGATCCTTTATAGATTGGATGTAAACAAGTGAATGAATAAAAAAAAAAATAAATAAAATGCGAGCTTTAAATTAATTATCAACTATCAATTTTCGTATATTTTTCTTATTTATGCTTGAGTCTGATATTTGGCAAAAGTTTTGGTCTTTAATCTTGCTGTCCGTAGCTATCATAGTGCCTGAATTTAAAAGACAATTTTGCCATCTTGAAAATGCGCTCGTAAACAGGGTAACCACACCGAATGACGTTTGCTACTTTAGTTGTCCATCCTTTGTCGATATCGTAACTACAGCATAATCGAATACTTTTGTAATGTTTCTATACTTATTTGATTATTATTATGTTTTATGTGCATGTCCTGGGTGATCAAAGTCATACAGCTTGGTCAGATGTCTTTTTTTTTTCTTCTCTTTTATAACTGAATCCTATAGGCAGGACTACCTTCTCATTGATGTTAGTGTAATTGATTCTAAAGACCGTACTATATTCTTGTATATGTACGTAAATGCTACAGACAGTACTTTACACCAGATGTAAGTGAATCATACCGACAGTACTGTCTCCTCGAAGACGTAAGTCAATCCGAGCAAAGTACTTTCTTCTTATAAATGTCAGTGTCACCGAATTCTACAGATAATGCTGCTGTCTCGGATGTCATTGTAATTGTATCCTGCAGACAGTACTGCCTTCTCGTAATGTAAGTGTATCCTACCGACAGTACTAAATTCTTGTAGGCAGATGCAAGTAAATCCTACTCCTCCTAATGTTATGGTTTCTCATAAATGTCAGTATAATTGAACCCTACAGACAGTACTTCTTGTGGATACAAGTGAATTTTACAGACAGCTCTCTCTTCATGTACATGTAGATGTCACAGTATTTAAATCATGTAGACATTACTGCCTGTCCGTAATGTCATTGCAACAGAAGTCTATAGACAATACTGCCTGGTCATAATGTCAGTGTAACAGAAGTCTATAGCACAGTACTGCCTGTTCGTAATGTCAGTGTAACAGAAGTCTATAGCACAGTACTGCCTATTCGTAATGTCAGTATAACAGAAGTCTATAGACAGTATTTCATGTTCATAAAGTCTGTGTAACAGAAGTCTATAGGCAATACTGCCTGTTTGTAATGTAACTGTAACAGAAGTCTAGAGACAGTACTGCCAGTCCGTAATGTCAGTGTAAGAGAAGTCTATAGCACAGTACTGCCAACTCTGATGTCTAGGCAATTAAACAGTACTACCTTTCTGTAGATATCAGTGAATTCTACAGTCAGTACTATCATTTTGTAAATGTAAGTAAGTACTGACAAACAGTACTGCATTCTTGAAGATGCCAGTGTAATTGAATCCTAAAACATAAAAACATTACTGCCTTTAAGCAAATATTATCATAAAGGAGTCCTACTGACATTACTGCCTTGTCGTTGATGTTAGTTAATCCCAAGGACAGTACTGCCATCTCATAGATTGTAGTGAATCTCACTGACATTACTGCCCTCTCGTTGATGTTAGTTAATCCCAAAGACAGTACTGCCGTCTCAAAGATTGTAGAGAATCTTACTGACAGTACTGCCTTCTCGTTGATATTAGTTAATCCCAAAGACAGCGCTGCCATCTCATAGATTGAAGTGAATCCTACTGACAGTACTGCCTTCTCATCGATGTTAGTTAATCCCAAAGACAGTTCTGCCATCTCATAGATTGTAGTGAATCTTACTGACATTACTGCCTTCTTGTTAATGTTGGTTATTTCCAAAGACAGTACTGCCATCTCATAGATTGCAGTAAATCTTACTGATGGTACTGCCTTCTGATCGATGTTAGTTAATCCCAAAGACAGTACTGTCATCTCATTGATTATAGTGAATCTTACTGACAGTTCTGCTTTCGCGTTGATGTTTGGTAATCCAAAGGACAGTGCTGTCATCTCATAGATTGTAGTGATTCCTACTGAGAGGACTGCCTTCCCGTTGGTGTTGGTTAATCCCAAAGACAGTACTGCCATCTCATAGATTGTAGTGAATCTTACTGACAGTACTGCCATCTCATCGATGTTAGTTAATCCCAAAGACGGTACTGCCATCTCATAGATTGTAGTGAATCTTACTGACAGTAGTGCCATCTCGTTGATCCATATCCATATCAAAAATCAATATTTCATTTTCGTGACAGGAGTTCTTAGCGAAGTAATACATAAAATATAAACAGGATATTGAATTCATTGTGAGAAAAGATACCAACCTCAACTATCAAAAACATAATTGATTTTTGTTTAAAGTTATTGTTATTTACTTTTGTAATTTACACATCTTTTAAAAGCAAGTCATAAAGAGGTCACGGTTTTAATTGCAATTTGGGGTTTTTCACTTATTTATTGCCATGTGGAATTTGTTCTTTATCCTTTAATCTTTTTGTAACAGATCTCTTTTGCTAAATATATTATTTAGCACTGAATAGTAAATGTTTTATTTTATGATGGCATGCAATACTAACAACTAACTGTGGCAGTAACTTCCGCATCTTTCTCAAGAAGGAATATGTACTTACGTCATAGGAAATGGATATAAAAAACTAATGGAAGAGTCGGGATAAGCATTTCCGTAGGGGAATAACTGTAACCTTTAACAATATGTTCTTATGATATATGTCGCCTCTATTATCTATTTTTGATTGCACATATTTGTAAAACCATCTTGTCTTTGACACGAGTCACAAGATATAGGTTTTATGTCACTATCATTGAAGATGTGTGCTTCAAGCGCATTTCTTCGTTTTAATAAAATAATTCCAGAGGGAATGCAACGGTATGATAGCGCAGTTCATCAACGTCATCAATTACTCATCAAAATGATATCTTAATATTAAAGTCAGAAGGAAAGCCTATTTCACGATAGCAGCTTGATTTTAACATAATATCGTTATTCATGTTCCAGAGGATATTGTTGATATCTTCAAAGAAAATCATGGTGTTTTGATATGACGTTTAGGTTATAAGCGACATGCATATCTTCGTAAAATCTAAATATATATGTTAGATGATATTTTTCTTTAAATATTGTTTAGAATTACCAAATAAAATTCGTAATTAAAACAAAATGTTAAGTCTGTTGCTTTTGCAGTAGTGTTTAATTTGATGTATTTTTCTACGGATTTTTCGTTGAATGCACATTATGATCGGATAGACTATAAAATTTCGTTTCATTTTTCCTTTGATATTCGCGAATCAGCAGTGTCACCCTCGAAATGGTTCAAATGTATTACAACTTAAGAGTTAAGATGTTTTTATAATTCCAGTTAATTTGATAATTAGTAATTCTCAAAGTCGAAATCATGGAATTCTTAATATCAGAATCATAAATACTAACCCACTATGTCTTTAATTATATATTTTTGTTTATACTAAACTTAAATCTAAATAAGTGATAACGTCGGAAACTTCTAGTTCAACAATGTTCAGCAATACTCGATATCGTATGACCGTCAAATGTACTACATTTATTGCCACAATATGGGCATACATATCAAATTAAGAATTAATGCATAGAAAGACGTCACAAATATTACGAATTAGGATGGGCAATTGAAGTCTATAACCTTAAATATTAATTGTTGTCTATTTAGACAACATTGAAACAACAGATTTTAAAGTCATGAATATAGAAACATCGTAAAATTTCACACAAAAAATGTATGGATGTCAAAAGAGTAAATTGAAGCAATCAGAACAGAATAATTATAATAACAATAATAATGTGTGTGTGTGTGCGTGTGTGTGTGTGTGTGTGTGTGTGTGTGTGTGTGTGTGTGTGTGTGTGTGTGTGTGTGTGTGTGAAACTGGAAGTACTTGCACATACTTGAATTTTGACGAGCAGTTTTAAAGAATGTTACTCAAAATTTATTTATAGATGGCGTATTGTAAATATTCACAGTGTGGTAGGGGGAACAGGGGATATTCACAAAAATTTCTTACCTTTGATTCTCATTGCTTAGATGATGAACATCAAGGCTTATTGATGTTACCAAAATTAAATCAGTAACTTTCTTACTTAACTTTGTTATTTGTACAATAAAAATGTTTCACAGTTAACTGACTGCAACATAATGTCTTATTGCAGTATATCGATAATTGTCTAATGATTAATATGCATGTATATTCCAAACTCCAGCAAGATTATTTTTTGAGAGAGAGAAAGAGAGAAAGGGGAGGGGGAAGCAGAAATGGCTTTAAATATGTATTAAATGTAATCCTTTATCTTAATGCTGCATATTATCATTGCACTTTCTTATCATTAAACGAATAAAATGAGTTTACGTAAATTTACGTTATATACTATAATGTTATAGATAAACGAGGAACTCATAGGATAACTGAATGTTCCTCAGCTAGGTGAACGAACGTCGAGGTTAAAATAGCAACAATAAAATGGACACATACATCAGTGGGTCATTAAAAAAATTAGTATCTTAAATGTTGTATGTTTAGACATCGTCTTATCCTGAAATGCATACAGACTATTCGAGTTTTTCAATACTCTGACATAAGATTTTCGCTTTGACACTTAAAATTGAACCTAGAATATTGAGATCATCATCATCATCATCATCATCATTATCATCATCATCATTAATTTTCTTAAGAAGTTGTAGTGTTCTTTTAAAAAAATATTGTAAAGCATGCATAAAACCAATCAGTAGCTATGACAGTAACCATCTACTTAAATTAGTGTATAAAGTCTTCATGCCAAAATTATATAAACGAAGAACCTAAGTATATAGAATACTTATACATATAACATATTTATAGTAATGACTTTAATCTAAAGGAATTTACGATTAGTGCAAATGCACATAATACTGATATATATATATATAATTGTTTGGAGCACAAACATAAACGATGAACGTAACAAGATAGGAAATCTGGCTTGTGAACACTACTCTTAGGTAAGCAAATTGCATTATATCTTTAAGATTGTGACCTCATATAGGATTCTTATTCAATGGGATTGAGCTTATGTTTAGTGATCAAAGGGATCAACCCAGGGGCTTAACCAGGGTTTAAATGGTATTCACAAAATCCGAAGATACATCTATATGAATGAGGAAGCTCAGATATGTCATTTCTCACTCTGTAATTTGAACGACTGATGGTGTCATGGAATGATAAGGATAAACCTTCATTTACATTGCTTATTGGCGTTTTTCTCTTTTTTTATCGTTCACTCTAGTTTGATATTTGTGATATGTGTTAATAAAATTGATTCTCATATTATGTTTTATAATAGTCTCCTTCACTGCTCTAATCAACAACCGCAATATATAACAAGATGCGTTAATGATACACCGTTTCTCTAAATGGCACGATGTCAAAACTAGGTCAAAAAAAACAAGGTGACAGGACCAGAACAAAGAATACAAATAAACAAAGAATGTGGAATAGATAAGCCATATCACTAAGGTTATGGCCAATGAAAGGGTCACTTGAATATGCGATGAATTGTTTATTGTATGGCACGGAACACACTTGAAAAATGCTGACAACCGTAGATTTTCTAAAAGGAACGGTTGAGTGATTACTAATAGATCTACTAAAATGTCTTTCTCTGGTAATTTTAAGCAGATTTATCTTGGTGATGTAATCTAAAGCTTTTCTATAAAAAGTTATTAAAGAGTAGACATGAGAAACATGTCCATCTTAAAACCTTTTTTTTTTTACTTACAACTAGGAAGAAGGGATACATATCTTATAGAAAATTATACCTAGCCTGTCCTGAATGTTTTCTCATTTATCGTTGAAAATGTTTAGAAATCCTCTGCATAAACCTAGGAGAGAATAAATGAAAAAAAAATTGAGTAAAAATTTTACCTATTTATTTTCGTTCAACAAAATCGTCTTGGATAGATATTTAACAAAATTATAAGGATTTTACTTTTGTTTGACATAGATTTTCTGCTGAAACAGGCATACTACAGAGGCCCAGTTTGAAATAGCTGTATGTGAATCTTGTGATTTACATGTATGTGAAATATATTGTACCTATATTGTATACATACTATGGCATATGTCGGTATATCTATTGTAGTTATATTGTCAACATATATATTACTTGTTACTAATTGTATAGTTCCATGGTGACTTCTGCCACATAACTGAGCCAGTAAGTCCTCTTTTTTCTTTGAATATGTCATTCTTATATTCTTTAAAAGAATTATTGAAAACCAATATTATATGCTGCCTTTGCATATTAATCTGCTTTTGGACATTTTCGGATTCGAAAGACATCTAAACCCTTATAATGAAGAGCGTATAACGATGCTTATATCTCGATGCCAACCTATTCTAATTGTTTAAGAAAAAAGAGGAGTTACTGGCTCAGTTATGTGGCAGAAGTCACCATAGAGCTATACAATACATGAATATAAATAATATACTAGAACATATGTCACATTACAAAAATATTTGATTGTAGTGCAATTACGATACCGACTTAGGACGGTCATTTAATTTGACAAAAGCCAAACAAATGGTGTGGTTAACCGGTTTACGGGCCCACCTTCCCACTCACCGTAACAGCAGAACAATCAAAGGACGTACATTTAAAAATTTATAAATAATCCTCCATGTAAAGAACAAGGGTCAACAGGTATCGCGTATTGAGAGGTCATAAAAATATAAACACGTAAGGTATTGTAAACTACATAATGGTATAAAAATATATGCGACATCAACATGATAAACCGTGCTCTGCCGGTCTGAAAGCGAGCTAAGACCCTAGATCTGTAGGAGTCCCGACTAACAGTCAGAGGGGACGAGGTTCAGGACCATGTCTCCTCTGAAAGAGGTTTGGACAAGGCCCGTCATATAGTCCCCACCGCCCTGTTAGTCAGCGTGCAACGTTCAAGTAAAAGTCTGCATAAGGCTGTAGAGGGGCCAAATACAAGACCTATAGTCTTTTTGATGATCTCAATATCATATTGTCTATTTATAAGACGTTTGATTATTTTATTACATGATAAAATAACGTTATCGGAGCCTTTTACTTTCCTTAGTTTATATACGAGATCACCGTAAAAATAAGGATGGGAAATTCCATTGGATACATACTGTTGAAAAGAAATATTTCCAAATTTAGATAGAAGTTCTGAATAAGATCTGAAGAATTTGCCGAATGTTTTTCTTAGCTTGTGATATCTGTAACCCTGAGTTAAAAGTAGTAATTTGTAAATTTCGTTTATGAAAGTCCAAAACATCGGTGCAGCCACTGACAAATCGAACTAATTGAGATATATAGATACCATATGATGGGAGTCGAGGAACATCGCCATCCAAGTAAGGGAAATTTACAATAGGAAATCCAAAATCCTCACGTTTATCATAAATATTAGTATATATTAGGTGGTTGATAATTTTGATGTTTAAATCTAAGAAAGGTGTAGATTTATCTCAAGTATTAGCTTTATTCAATGTGAGCTCTGGTGGATAAATTTCTGATATAAATTGTTCGAATTCTGGGTTGTCGATAACCAAAATATCATCCAGATATCTACAAGTATTATTGAATTTGTCAATGAGGTCAAAACGTTTTGATTTTTGAAGAGAAACCATAAAATCCCTCTCATAACAATAAAGAAATAAATCTGCTATCAGAGGCGCAGTTAGTACCCATAGGAGTCCCAACTATTTGTTGATATATCTTGCCATCAAATTGCACAAAAATATTATTCATGAGAAAATCTAGTGCTTTACATAATTCCTTGCAAGTCCAGTATTTATATGAAGTATATTGTTTGTTGGAAAAGAATCCGGAGTTATTGGAAGTACATATGTACGTTTTATATTCTCTGTGAAAACACCATTGTATAAGAGACAGCAACTTGCTTTTAATCAAATCATGAGGCAGAGATGTATAAAGTGTAGAAAAATCAAATGTAGAAATTTGAGTCGCTTTGAAATTTAGCGAAAGAAGTTTGTCTATAACTTCATGAGAATTTTTAATCGACCAAAAGTAATTGATGTTACTATTATGAAATGCGACATCACAATATTTGATAATATGAACTTATTCTTTAGATTTAGGGACATATTTGCTAACTTTTTAAGATTCGCCTATTTACTGACTCCCATTTACTGACTCCTAACAGTTCTTTAGTTATATCACACCATGTGAAAGTATTCCAGAACATGTTCAAATTACAATGACTTTGATGACTTTGTTCTGAGGGCTAAGCGACTTTCAGATAAGCTACTCAACCAGGGTTATATATGTGCTAGACTAACAACGTCACTTAGGAAGTTCTATGGTCGTTACGAGACTCTTATTTCTCAATATGATACTACTTTTAAACGATATTCTGGACTGAGACCGATTCCAATAAATTTACACAGATTAGACACCTTCTATAATAGAAGGTTGCCTAATTTGATTTCTCCATATATAAATATATATAGAATTTACACGATTTGACTCTTTCTACTGGGTATATGTGACGGGTGTGGCTAGCAAGCAGTAGATGCTCACGCTCCCTGGGAACCTGATCTCACTCCATCATAGGGATTCACATATGCTCCTCAAGTAGACATTTTTCGCTATTTCTACTTGGTTTTCATTTTCACTGATATTGTATGTCCTCTGGTTTCATGATTTTTGGACTTAGGGTTTGAATTTATCAACTATCTTTATATTTGAACTAGGTGTATATACTGACTCGAGGGCTTCCTAGTTTCCTGGACCTGCCAAAAACCAATGTATTCAGTAGCCTCATCTGTAAATGAAATCATTGAGTCTCAATACCATTTTCCGTAAAAAATTATCTGATTCATTTCTGATACTTAAGTTTTTCAGTGCAATGTTATGTCAAACGTGATCGGTCGGTACTTTGGATTATTTTCAAACCTTTTCCTTGACAAGAATGAGTTAAAACAACAGACATAATAGTTGTAAGAATTGAAAGCTTGACGCTTGTATTTTGCTAAAGCAACACAATAATGCAAAGAAATGTTTGTGTAATGTTATTAATGGCGTTCCATACATTGAAAACCACAAGAATGGGAATTACAGAGTAGACATTTTTTTTTTTGTTTAATAGCTACGTGTTACATCTATTATGTTTTATGGACTTTTCTTTAAATTAATATGTGTTTAATTTATTGACTATATGGTTTTAATTTCTGCTTCAGATATTCGAATTTTTGTATAAAGTTGTATAGTATTTCATTAGAAAATAAACAGAGAAAGGTAAATGCAGAAGATTTTAAAGATAAGTATCAGAGCGTATATACGTGTAGAAATTGGGGTGCACCGTATACGCATTTAGACGACTAATGTCTTTTTGGTAATGTTCAAGGACTTATCCATGGAAATCGACAAAAACAATTATTTGAAGAGCAAACTCATTACGATATTGACCTATAACTAAAAGCCAAATTACCCATTTAAGGATAGAGATATGCATGGAGAGATACTCCTAATGTTTAGAATAAGTTACAAACATTTTAACATTCAGTAATTTGATGTATATATTTCGAGTAAGTACAGAGGTCCCGAAAACTGGGGAAAAGATATAATTCATAAATTCGTAATCTGGGTACGTTTTGAAGCAATATTGTGGAATTTTTGTTGATATCATTTTTCTCGGAAATCGCACATGGTGCTTTTAATTGTTACAGGTATATATCTTATAGTTTTATACGCCCGTCATAGACGGGACGTATTATGGTATAGCGATGCTCGTCTGACTGTTGGACGGGATAACTTTAGAAAACGCCGGTGGTTTTACATGTAACTTATACAGAATGCTTAAATAACACAGAAAAAGCCCTTTATATTTTAAGAAAACATGCCTTGTCATGGGACTTCGAGTTTTTTTTTTCATGGATAGAATGATGTCAGTTTATATAGGACACAATAACTTTAGTAATCGTGAATAGATTTTCATAAAACTTATACAGAATAGAAGATAAAAAAGGAGAAGGGGTGAAATTCTTCTCAGGGCCATATCTTCTTTCGTGGATTTCCATAACATTTCACAGTGTTGTCCAGGGCCAAAGTGTCATCTTGAGGTCCTGAGTAATAGACAAAGGGGGAATTTATCCATTCTTTCAATTCTCATTCCGTCAGTCTAAGCGACGGGTATATTATACCACGCTATGCGTTGCTCTTGTTTAATACATTCAATGCTGGTAAAAGAAGAAATTTTGTTGAAATTAGTTTCAAGTTGATTTTTATTTCGACGAGAGTAAACGGTTAGTATTATTCTGCTGACCAAAGCAATCTTTTTTTCCAAATCAAAGGCTGTCAAGGTTTCTATCATTACGTTATTTAAAGGAGAAAGATCAACAAAGTTTAGCAAAACTAATACATTATTAATTGTATGTTTCATAAGTCATCTTCGAAAGTACATATATATCCCGTGCAGTTTTTAAAACGTGCAGATTGACATACTTTGCTTGCATGGATATATATATATATTTTATATATATTATAATATAATTATATATATAATATGTTAAAGTTTGCTGAATACATGAAATTCGAAGAATTATATACAAAAATCAATTTTCAAATTTCAAAAATGCAAAGTTATGTACACTTATCGGTAGTATATATATAAAAAACGAAGAAGTACCGAAGGGTAAACCATACCTAATAGTCCATGGAATAAAGGGGGCAATATCGTGTTTAATGTCATATTCAGACAAATGCGAACCTCAATCAAATCGAGGTGAGACCAGGTGCCCGGGAGGAGTAAGCGTCCCCTGGTTGCATGCAACACCCGTCGCAAAAGTCCTGCAATAACCTTTCAAATCGAGGAGGTAAATACATAAATATACACGCATGAACATACGGAGAAAGGAACACGAAGTCAAATTTCCCAATCAAGGCAAGAAATGCTGTCTGCCTGAAATTCCGGTGTCAGAAACGCAGGTGAACAAATATCTGTATATACATGTATACGTATTATGTCAAATCAAGTATAGTCAAAAAGTTAAGATGGTTATTTAGTATGGTCATGTCCCAGGATAAGATGAGAAACACTTTGTTTATGCCACCACTTAGCGTCCGTATTCCTCCGTAAACGTTACATATTTTTTTTCATCTTCTGTAAAACTTACAATTTGATTTTAGCAAAATTTTGCATGTTTGATGTATGGAGAGATCCTTGTGTTGTTCGGGTTGAATTAATAATTTGGCAGAAAGGGGCTCTCTGAGATTCTGATCAGTCAATGCTTAGAAATCTTCTCTGAAACTGCAAGGTAAAATGTTTGGATGTCTATAAGTGGTTGACTTTCTACAACTGGTCCATCGTTGGTGCCCATCAGGAATTAAATATGGTCGCAATAGCTATAAATAGAACTTATGGTTAAAAACAGTACATTTAATAATATAGTAATTGATTTTGAAGAATAGGAATTACAACTTTTGTATTTGTCCAAAATCATGCTACTCCTTGAGTAATTGTTCCTGTTCGGCAAATATTAGATATATCACATATGAATTAATTATGATCCGAGATATGACTTGTTCTTTGGACTAGGGACCTTTACCTTGAACTTTTATTCACTTTTAAAGAACTTGATCTTGTATGTATGATTTTAACCATGATCCATTTAAACATGAATGGAAATAAAATTTTACATTGGGACAAAAGAGGCAAAGTTACGATGTTAAAATAGTGATTGTGAATCAAAATATATGATACATATATAATATGTACAAACATCAAAAGCAGTGAGAGATCGTTCATGTGTCATTGTATTCCGTGACAAGTGGCCTCGATTTATACTGTTTCATCCGATGGACAGACGGTTAGGGCAATAAGATGGTAAATAACACCTCTTTCCCGGAAGTGACAAAGTTTATAATATGAGGCGGGGGGTTGGCACTATATGTAATATTCATTGCATATTTATGTGTCATACACGCGTTAAATCAATTTATTTCTTTCATAGAAAGATCAGGTAACTCTAGTAAAGAAAGTAAGTTGAGTCATCTTGCTTGAAAACTTTTTGTTCTGATTCACCCATAATGCATGCACTGTTTACCTCCAGTAATTGTTCGCTATGATAAAAAGAAGCTGGTTATAATGAATATTTGTAACTTTTTAACTAAAAATAAAACCTGCACTACAATCGAGGGATCTCCAGACCCACTTGCAACTCACGCCGATTACGTTAGTTTCATTATCATGCCACGAATTAATGGTTGACGGACCATTTTTATATAGCGTCAGTCTAACAAAATGTGTCAAATAGGTCTGATGTCGGATAGTTGGCGATCAGTCAATTTTTCGGCTTCATTTTGGTATGTATCCCCAACCTTTCATAAAGATTTTTGCATCGCCCCTAGAGTCGGAAGAAAAATTGTTTAAGTATTTTGATTGATATTGATACCTGTTGTATAAATTTTTACCGTAACATGAAATATGATTAATTGCTTTCACTTTTATATTTACTCGTTTATGAAGAAAATCCTAATCTTGGTAATTTATTAACTGCTAGCAATAGTATGTTCATGTGATTACTTGAAAAAATAATTTATGAATGTTTAGTCCAGCATTTTTCCTAGTTGGATATAATCTAAATTAGATCATTGTTGTATGTCTTTCAGAATAGACAATAAACTTAAATTTATGCGCTGAAGGCAGTATTAAATTATTGTTCCACTTACCTGAAATTCAGGTATTTCCAATATAATGGGCATAAATGAAATGTTATAAGCCTGAGGCATAACTTGTCTTTCTAGAAGTTGAAAGACCTTCTTAAAAGTTTCTTGAATAATCAGGAAAAGCTCATAATATGTCCTTTTCCATTTCAGTCTCAAAGCATGCAGAAATATTCGATCATTCATTTGATTAAAATCAGAGTAGATTTTTGTCCAACAAATCTTGTCATCGGAGGTATTTAGTGACTTCATACTTATTTCTCGCAGTCGTACGGATAAACGAAAGTTAAACAGCTGCAGAAGGAAGAGTGAGGATGCATACATGTCTCATCTAGCTTATGCTTACATTGCCGTCAGCCATAGTGTTTATATTGTCATATAGTTTTCGCACTGTTCCGATAGAAGAGTTCTAAGAAGGGACGTAATCTGTGGCTTAATTTCGCAGAATTGAGAAACATCCCTACAACCGATCGACTATTAGATTCTACAGTCATCTCTTCTAGGTTTATCCAATAACAGATTTTATAAGGTTTTTCAACAATGAAGTTCATAGAAAGCAATAGGAAATCAAATCAATATGCATGTGCTTTATGAGCTGATATTTTATAAAGTGAATGAATCCAGCATTTAGTTTTGTTTTAATGAGTTAAAATCATCATATTGATTGGGATGAAAACATTTTTGTATGACTGCCACATATTTTTGATTTTACACGATCCTTTGGGAGACTGATACTTAAATAACATGAGTATAAAAAAGTTTTAAAGACGACATCTTAAGTCTGGGAGGTTATAGGGTCCCATACGTCCTTCCCAAATAGAAAATATTTACATCGAGCATATTTGTTCTCGATTCTTTTCGATAAAAGTACCAGCTCTAGAGATAATTTCAGTCATTGAGGTAGACATAAAAATGAAGTTGAGTTCATGGCCGGCAAGAATTTACATGTGTTTGTAAGTGACAAAGCTAATGTATGTACTCTCGATGAAAACACAAGCAATGACACACACACAAAAAAAGAAATACAGAAAATAAAGTGAAAAAGAGGACAATGGATTTCGATTTCCATGCATTAAAAGCAACGTCAAGTAAATATTGTACTCAAACTTTTCTTTTATTATTTACAGGAAGTTTTATTTATTGTAACCCCGTCCCGAGAGAGAAGCCTCTCGCCACGAAACTATTCTCACGGGGATATATTGACGAACGTTTGAAATTGTCACAGAGGAAGGTCTATGGTCGATATAGGATCTGATAAATTTTAGATTCCTCTTGCAAAATTGCGATATTTTGGGATCTGACCATACAAACTAACCAACTTAACGTTTTGACTATACTTATTTTGGCATAATATGTATGTATACAGACATTTGTTCATGTGCATTTCCGACACCATAAATTCAGTAAAACAACATTTCATATCGTGAATAGGATAATTTGACTTCATGTTTTTGGGTCCTTCATGTGTTCATATGTGTATGTCTATGCATTTACTTCCTCGACTTTAAAAGTTGTTCCAGGACTTTTGCGAGGGGTGTTGTATGCAACTCCTCGGGCATCTGGTCTAACCTCGATTTTATTGGGGTACACGATATTGTCCTTTTATTCCATGGAGTATGAGATATGGTTAATCCTTCCGTAAATCAAAAAGAAAAAAAGTAGTTAAAATGATCATAATAATACTTGTAAGCCCAGAAAGGTGCCGCTTTTAAGCCGTTCATTCAGACAATCCTGTAGACGGTAACGAGAAGCGCGCTTTTCTGAAAGTATTTTTTGCAAAAAAGGGAACTGACGCACTCAATTTAAGTAATATTTTAAATCATAAGTCTGTTAAAGATAATATTCCTCCACACTTCAAAATGAGAGAGTCGCCTTGTATTTCCTATAAATATAAACAGTTGCTTCCAAAATCTTTAACTATAAACAAACTTTGAAATGTGTAGACCTGAAAGACTTTCATAACCCAATAGAGTGTTCTTGTTCCTCTTCTGAGTTTAAATATAATCCATGTGGTCATGTTGTGAAGGAGATCTCCATATTGTTCGCAATGAAAAAAATTAGAGATCTTCTAAGTAAAGACCCAAAATATTGAGAGCCACAGTCATTTACATGGCGTCAAAATTTTGATATTATTATGAACTCATGTGAAAAGTATGCCAGACGTTGGACTAAAAGAGAAAAGGTTGAATTAAACACTCTTTCTGAATGGCTGAAATCGAACAGAAGTCTGCTAAAGAAAAGAATTACAAGTTTGGTAAGAACAAACACTGTTCTATATTTCGTGACTCCAGTGTCGTTAGAGAACTTTCTCGACTTCACGAAAATTTCATTATTGTTCCTGCTGACAATTGCACATTCGTATGTAAGGCATACTATATTAAATGTCTCATAGAATAGCTTGGTCTTCATTCAACGTCTGGTAATCCAACTTATACAGTTACAAATCTGTCTCCTTCAGAGGCATTGGACAATCACAGGTCAGTTCTCAGTTCATTCGGTATTACTACAAATGAATCTTATCTCGAGCTACCCTACGTTTCTTGGATTCCAAAAATGCATAAAACTCAATATAAGCATCGATTTATAGCTGGATCTTCCACGTGATCCACCAAGCCTCTTTCCATGTTCCTCACCAAAATTCTAACAGAAATCAAATATGGTCCAAGGAAATACTGCTACACTGCTTACATGAGAAGCGGAATCAATCAGATGTGGATCCTAAAGAATTCCAAGGACTTCTAGAGCACTCAAAATCTCCTATTTTCAATAATGTCAGTAGCATCAAATCTTTTGACTTTTCGACTATTTATACAGCCATTCCTCATTAAAAATTAAAGAACAGAATAATTAATAATAGCTTTCAATTAATAATCCTTCATTCGCGGATTACCTTAGCATCATCTATCCAAGTGAACTGGAGGTCAAAGAAACCACAGAAACTAGTAATTCTACTTCGTATTTAGATATTATGTTGTCTTTCGACATTAATGGTCAATTGAACACCTCACTCTATGACAAACGTGACGATTTCAATTTCGCTATCACAAACTTTCCTTTCATAAGTAGCAACATTCCATCATCGCCCGCATACGGCGTATTTATATCTCAGTTAATACGTTATTCCAGAGCATGTTCAAATTACAATGACTTTGTTCTGAGGGCTAGGCGACTTTCAGTTAAGCTGCTCAACCAGGGTTATATATGTGCTAGACTAGCATCGTCACTGAGGAAGTTCTACGGTCGTTACGAGACTCTTATTACTCCATATGATATCTCGTTATCCAGACTTTTAAATGATATTCTGGACTGAGACCGATTCCGATCACTTTACACAGATTTGACACTTTCTATACTAGAAGGTTACCTACTTCGACTTCTCCATATATAGATACATATGGAATTCACACGATTTGACTCTTTTTACGGGGTATATGTGACGGGTGTTGCTAGCAAGCAGGAGATGCTCACTCTCCCCGGGCACCTGATCTCACTCCATCACAGGGGTTCACATATGCTCTTCAAGTAGACATATTTTGTTTTTTTCCATTTGTTTTTCATTTTCACTGATTTTGTATGTCCTATGGTTTCATGATTTTTGGACTTGTGGTTTGGATTTATCCATTATCTTTACATAACATCAATTATTCAAAATGCCTTCTTGAACAAGAAAGGAATTCGCAGATATAAATATTTCGTTTTAGGCCACAACGACACATATTTTGTAAAGGAACAGTCTGATTCCAGCAGCAAGTATACAGAAAAAGAGATTATCCAAATGTTAGAATTTCTTATAGATAATATTTTTGTGATATTTGGTGGAAAAGTGTTCCAACAGATTGTTGGCATTCCTATGGGTACTTATTGCCCGCCTCAACTGGCCGACTTATTTTTGTACTCTTATGAGGCAGAATTCATACAGTCTCTGCTCTCTAAAGGTAATAAACAAGTAGCATCTCGGTTCAACTTTACATACAGATACATCGGTGATGTTTTGTCGATTAACAACCCTGTATTTGAGGATCACCTCAACACCATATATCCAAAATAACTCGAGATAAAAGATACTACAGAGAGCGCATCTTCTGCTTCATACTTCGATATACTGCTATCAATTAGTGACGATGTTTCATTAGTAACGTCTCTCTATGACAAACGTGACGATTTCAATTTCATTATTACCAACGTCCCTTTTCTGAGTAGCAACATACCTTCCTCTCTTGCATATGTCGTCTTTATTTCACAACTTATACGCTATGCCAGGGCATGCTCTAAATACGAATATTTCGTCCTGAGAGCGAGGCTTCTTGCCATGAAGATACTCTCACAAGGATATATTGAGGAACGTTTGAAATTGTCACTAAGGAAGCTCTAAGGTCGTTATAGGGATCTATTGCAATTTCAGATTCCTCTTTCAAAGATGTTAACCGATATTCTGGGACCTGACCATACGAAATAACCATCTTAACTTTTTGATTATACTTGATTTGACATAATACGTGTATACATTTATATACAGATATTTGTTCACCTGCGTTTCCGACACCGGAATTTCAGGCAGGCAGCATTTCTTGCCTTGAATGGAAAATTTGACTTCGTGTTCCTGTCTCCTTCGTATGTTCATTGTCTCACCTCGATATTATTGGGGTTCAAATTTGTCTGAATATGACACTAAAGACGATATAGCCCCTTTATTCCATGGACTATGAGATATGGTTTACCCTTCGGTACTTCTTCGTTTTTTACTTAAAAATATTTAAATGTATATTTGAAAGAAATATATTTGCAAGCATGGCGTGTGCAAATGCTATTGTTCCTGCCTCTATTTAAGGGATTCTGCTCGCTGTCTTGTCTGACACAAGAAATCTTGGTCTAGCAAGCGACTTTATTGTACAGTGTAATGCCCGAAAGAGAAAATTTGTTTGATACAAGTCCTAGCATTTCTGTATCGCAGAAGGAATTTAATCAACCGAAATACTCCATTCAATCATTTCTTGGTATTGTATAATGCTTTGTCCATGTATTCATGTAAAATTCTGTTTGGATATCAATTTCTAGAAACCATAAGCTTACTTTCATATGGACAATATTCATATACAATTTAACGGCAAATTTAACAAACAATATTTTTATTCAAATAGGCACTAATTGTATTCCTCTTATAGCAGTCCTATTTATGTATTATTAGGAGAAAATTTTCATACATCAACTTAATATCTCTTAACGTTTCGACCTATTTAATGGCACATCTTGATATCTAGATGATTTGAAAGATCCATAGGTGACATTTATCCACTTGAACTTCCGTTACGCAAAGCAAATACAAAAAAATATCAATTACTTAAAGACTTTCAACCAGGGTTACATGTACAATAAATTTTGAAAGAAAAAATTACAGATCTTTTAACTCAATTTGCAAAATATATTTTATGTGTCCATGTTGGCCTTCCTCTGTATTATTATATGTGTTAATATATCTATGACCTCTCAACTAAAAGATCCTTGCTCTTTACTGTGGAGGATTATAAATTTTTAATATGTGTCCTTTGAATGTAATGCTCTGTGGGGAGTGGAAAATTAGACTTGTAAACCGGTTAACTACACCAATTGATTGACTGCTGTGATATTAATTGACTCTCCCAAGCAGGTATCGCTGCTGCATTTTAATCGAAAGTTTTGTGTTACATTATTAACAGTGCATTTCTGTGATAACTTTCTTCATACAGCGGAGTCAGAATCTTTTTGTCCCTTTAAATTTATAAATGACCAAAAATATAGAGTGTTATCATTATAATCCTTTACAGTAATATATAACTTCCGTAAGACGTTCATTTCATATTTTGGAATTCAGTCAAGAGATACCATTTTTTTAGGACAGTTTAGAATTCAATTTTTCTATTCTGAAACATTAAAATCGATAAATGACTACTTTATCTGTATGTGCAGATGTTTATGTTTGAACTAATTGAAATGACGTGAAACTCCATCTTATATTCACATTGACAAAACCTCAAACCCACATAATACATTCTGACACATTGAATAGCGGTACCTTAAACTTTTCTGATTGTTATTACAGTATTTACGAAAAACTGCGTTTTCTAAAAGTATTATTATAATCATTATTTATATTTTTTATCAATAATCTACATTAAAAATCTATATTTTGTTCTAACAATACATCCTCCAAGACAAAATCACAATAAAGACATTCGAGTATAGTGTTTACCATACTCAAATAAATGGGTATTAGTGTATTTTGTTACCAATGATCTTATTCAATTAATGTCTTTCTAATATAATTATCTGCCCAGGCGTGATTGCATCAGAGTATTCACATCGTGATTTGAAGGACATAATTCAATAAGATGGCATCGCTTCCTACACGACGGATCATTGATCAGTAAAGATCAAACAGTAAAAGTACAGAATTGCTGAAATGAGAATGAACTCTTTAAACTGTATTTGGAAAAAGAAAGATAATTCATATTAAATTCAATCGGAATACAGAACTCTACTAATTTCTTTTATTTACCTATAGGATTAAATATAATAACAAATTCTTCAGTTTCTGTACTGCAATTCTACTGACATTTAAATCATTTTAGTCAAGTAAAACGTAAAAATGACAAATGACCTTTATGATATTAGTATTTTACTAATTTCTATGGACATATTGCGAAATTCTTTATGACATTGTATAGCCCCCACATTCTTTACAGCTGAAGTTATAATGTTTTGAAGATGTACGAATTTGATAATCCAAAATAGACAACAGAGTAGACTTCTGACCCAGCTGTTTGACAAAGGTCGTAGAACATGAAAGAATAAGCACACAAAACGACACCACAAAGTATTTGATTACAATGCAGTTGTGGCACTGATTTTGGACAGATAATTGAAGTGACAGTAGTACTTATTCGTGATATTAACCAGTTTATCGGTTCATCATCCCACTCACTTTGCAGGATTATAAGACAACCATTAGTTACTATGGAATACATTACACAATACATTTTTAAGTTCCTCTCGTATTTCAGTCTACATGTATTTGCATATTATATTTCTCCCCCCACCCCCCTTTCCCGCTTTTTAAAAATAATTTTACTATCATAATAACAATATAAACATAATTTTCGATCGATTTTTGTTTTTGACTGGTGCATGTAAATCTGAAATGCCTTGTAATGTAAAGATGATTGATAAATCAAAACCATAAGTCCGAAAATCATGAAACTAAAGGACATACAAAATCAGTGAAAATAAAAAAAAAAAAACAGAAAACAACGAAAAATGTCTACTTAAAGAGCATATGTGAACCCTTTATGTAGTGGAATCAGGAGCCCGAGTAGAGTGAGCATCTCCTGCTTGCTACCAACATCCGTCACATATACCCAGTATAAAGTGTCAAATTGTGTAAATTCCATATGTATTTATATGTGGAGAAGTCAAAGTAGGTAACCTTCTAATATAGAAGGTGTTAAATTTGTTTAAAATGATCGAAATCGGTCTAGGTCTAGAATACCTTTTAAAAGTCTGGAAAACGAGAAATCAATTTGTGTAATAAGAGTCTCTTAGCGACTATAGAACTTCCTCAGTGACATTGTTAGTCTAGCACATATATAACCTTGGTTGAGTAGCTTATCCGAAAGTTGCCTAGCCCTTAAAACAAAGTCATTGTAATTTAAACATGCTCTGGATTAACGTATTAACTGAGATATGAATACGCAGTGTGCGGGTGATGATGGAATGTTGCTACTTATGAAAGGAGAGTTTGTGATAGCAAAATTGAAATCTTCACGTTTGTCATAGAGTGAGGTGTTCAATTGACCATCAATGTCGAAAGACAACATTATATCTAAATACGTAGAATAAATACTTTCTGTGGTTTCTTTGACCTCCAGTTGACTTGGATAGATGATGCTAAAGTTATCCGCGAATGAAGGATTATTAATTGAAAGCAAGTGATCTATATATCCGTAAGTGAAATTGAAGCCAAGAGACAATTATTTCTTTCCTTGCGAAAGCAAAGTCTGATGGTTGGTTGGTTGATTGGTGTTTTACGTCGCTTTCAACAATATTTCAGTTATATCGCGACATGGAAGCAGGAGGTTACCAACCTCTTAAACATAGTGGCGCAACCCGGGAATCGAACCCGGATCGTCGGCGCCGCAAGCCAAGCGCTTAACCACTACACCAAGCCTGCCCCCAAGCAAAGTCTGAATGAATTCAGCTTAGTATGAATAAAGGAATATGTCAAAAGGGGAGCACAGTTAGTACCCATTGGAATGCCCATAATTTGTTGAAAAACCTTTTCTCCAAACACCACGAAAATGTTATCGATAAGAAAGTTCAACATTTGGATGACATCTGTTTCAGTATATTTCTTTTTGGAATCAGAATTTTCCCTGACAAAGTAAGTGTTATCATGGCCTTTAACTGAATATGTGAATTTGCAGGCTTCCGTTTTTACTAATAGATGCATTTTGGATAATTTCCGTTGATCTGCCTTTTAATTTCTGATGAGGGATCTTTGTGTAAAGAGGCGAAAAGTCAAAAGACTCGATGGAGTGAATTTTAGTAAAACTTTATGATTTCAGATGTTTTAATAACTCTTGAATTGTTTAGGATCCGCATTTGAATAATTCCTCTTTCTGAAATTTCGAATACCAGATTTAATTTCTGATAATATTTTTGTGAGTAACATCGATTTGTGGAACACTTGGAGGAACCAGCGATAAAGCATTGTTTGTACGGATTTTTGTGCATTTTTGGAATGCAGTACAAATATGGAAGTTTTAAATTTAATTTATTTGTGTCAATACCAAACGTATTGGGGACAGATTTATGATTTTCAAGTACTTTCGAAATCGAAAAGATAGTGAGAGTATAGGTGGATTTCCTGGAGCTGAATTTAATCCTAAGTCTTTCACTAGGCTGTCAAAGTAATATTTCTTACAAGTAAATGTATAATTATTAGATGCTTTATCTGCTGGTGTGATTATATAATGTTCTTGGAGACTTCAATAAAATGTGATACAGTTTCTTTCCAAATTATTCATATTTAACTTCAATGATATTTTGCAGTTTTTGAAAGTGTATTAAATTCATAATTTTTCATAAGTAACAAGAAACACTTAGTATTCACACATTTTTGGCCACTTGGCCTTTATTAAATGGAAACAGAATTTACTTTTGCGTTGAGCAAATTTAATCAGCAGATATATATTTATTTTAAGATTTTTATATTTTTGTGTTTTTGACCCTTGTTCTTTACATGGAGGATTATTTATAAATTTTTAAATGTGCGTCCTTTGATTGTTCTGCTGTTACGGTGAGTGGGAAGGTGGGCCCGTAAACCGGTTAACCACACCATTTGTTTGGCTTTTGTCAAATTAAATGACCGTCCTAAGTCGGTATCGTAATTGCACTACAATCAAATATTTTTGTAATGTGTTATATGTTCTAGTATATTATTTATATTCATGTATTGTATAGCTCCATGGTGACTTCTGCCACATAACTGAGCCAGTAACTCCTCTTTTTTCTTTCATTTCATAAAGGTCGTGACAGAAAATTTGTTGATACTGAGTGTGTCTTGTTATTTACTTAATATATGCTTTCGGAGGACTTTTTGTCATTTCATGGTTTTTCAGGTATAGACTTTCATCAGTAATGCTGATAGATTAATAAGAGTAAGAGATCTATCTTAATCACATGATAAAATTTAAGGGAGGGGAGTAACAAACGAGAAGTAAACGAAAAAGTACTGAAGGGCTAACCATGTCTCGTAGTCTATAGAATAAAAGGACAATATCGTGTATAGTGTCATGTTCAGACAAATGCCAACCCGAATTAAATTGCAGTGAGACGAGACCAGGTACCCGGGAGGAGTAAGCATCTCCTGACTGCATGCAACAAATGTCGCCAACGTCCTAGAACAACTTTCATGTCGAAGTAAATACATAAATATATACATATTAACACGTGAAGGAGACGAGAACACTAAGTGAAATCTTCTCATTCACGGTATGAAATGCGGTTGAACTGAAATTCCGGCGTCGGAAATGCATTAGCGCTCTAGAAGTTCCTTGGAATTCTTTGGTCCACATCTCATTGACTCAAGTAAGCTCGAGTAAGCAGTATTTCTGAGGACCATGTTTGATTACTGTAAGAATTTTCGTCCGTAATATGGAAAGAGACTTAGTGGAACACTTGGAGGATCCAGCTATGAATCGATGCTTATATGGAGTTTTATGCATCTTTGGAGTCCAAAACATTATGGTATATCGAGATCAGATTCGTTTGTAGGAAATACCAAATAAACTGAACCGGTAATAAAGGAGAAGCTTCGAAGGTACTGCGAAACTGTTTACTCTAGAAATGGTTTGAATCAGACATAGATATAACCAACAGAATTATTAATTTTTAAAATATGCTGTCCATAAAATTACATCGCATGACTTATCTTCCCTAAATATTACAACACTACTTAATATCAAAAATAGAATTTTCGAAATAATAGACAATTGTTTATGTAGAAAAGAGGATCCCGATGGTACCAGTAAAAGTGTTTGTTTACTCTGACTATTTAAATAATTAATTAAGTTATTAATTTGTTATTAATTCTATTTTATTGTATTTTATTTTTATTTTATTTTATTTTATTTTATTATTCTTTTCTCTCTTTTGTCATTGTGTTTGATTATACATTTTGATATATCGACGATGTATTACCCATTTACAGTGAACTGGGTATCTATGTACATACGATATGTCCAAACAAACTACAAATTAAAAAGGCTTCGAATTCAAAAATTTGCACTTTACATTCAAAGGTCAAAGAAACATCCAAGACTTAAATTTAATACAGGAAACATGAATACTTTAAACTTTCCTCATTTAGGTAGTAACCATCCGTTATCACATGCATATTGTTTTCCTCGGCTCACCCGATGCATAGGAGCCTGTGCGATGTATGATGACATAGAAGTACATGTATTACAATAATTCAATATCGTTCATACATTAACATCTTGTATTTGACTTACAATGCAATCATGGTAACGATCTAAGACTTCTTTATTATTAATATTATCATTATTATTGTTATTATAATAATAATAATAATTATTATTATTATTACTATTATTATTATTGCTATCGTTTATTTATCTTGTTATCAGTATAATCATTACTTATTCAATTAATATAATATTTTGATTTAAGTGTGTTATTAGCGTGTTTAAGATTTTAGTAATTATTAATATCAAATAACCATTTTTGCATGATAACTAGCTATGTGAATGGCAGCAAGCATAAAAATGACTCTTTTCACGTAAACTATTATGCTTTGTTCAAATACCTCAATTAATATTTTCATAGTATAAATATGAATGAAGAATTGTATGTTGGAAGATGTGATGCTCTGTCATTGCAAAATTTCATTTCAAGTGAAAGAAGAATTGCTCTAGATAAATATAGAACATATACACCTTTGACTTTAGTGCACGCATTTCGACAACTTATGCCTCTTCAGTGATGCTCGTGACCAAATGATTGGAATTTTCAAAATAGATAAATATTTGAAGAGCAGCGTTAAAGCCAAAATAAACCGAAAAGTGAACCAAAGAATCTATCTAAGGACAGAGCTATGCATGAGGGAGATACTCCTTAGTTTAAGAGTGATGGACTTAATTTGATCTAAAGTCTAAAGTATTTATCGATACGCTAAGTTCAACGCTTGCAAAAGGAAACTGATTCAAATAAGAACTTAGTGACTCCTCATTGTCAATGCTGTCAAATCAGACAATAAACTCCCTGACTAAAATGAGATGGAACACGAAATTTCCTGTTAGTCTCTAAAGAATTACTGCTCACAAAAATACATACTTGAATCTTAGCCTCATTATAGTTCATAATGTGCGTAATGTATAATAAGTCAACGAACAGGAAAGCGTTTGTAAATTTCAGATCTTAACAAATCAGATTCAAATTCATTCTTATATTTTGAAATATAACATAAATCTGTATTTTTCACTCTGAATATTTTTTATAAATGTCCCATACTTTTTACGATCCTTTAAACTACTTTGGCAGTTATTAGTATTTTCTCTTAATAGATGATATTTCACGCTCTTATGTGATTGATGTTTACCTCACGAGACAGTTTAAATGTTCAATTGATATACCATTCCCTTCGGACGTTTCCACTAAGGTTTTATACTCGTGTTCAGATGTTTCGTTATGTGTCGTGTTAGTCCACATTCATATAATTTGTGTAGTGTGTTGAAATATTTTGTATCGTCTATTTGTTACGGGCATACATGGCGGGTGTTGCAAGTCAAAAAGGAGAAGTTTACTCTTCAATATCTATATTTTCGATTTCCATATTTAATGCCTTGAGCGTCACTGAAGAAATATGAACCGTCGAAATATACCTATGGTACATCAAGATTTATACACGTGTATATATTCTGATATGTATTACTTCTTCCAGGTATCTCGTCTGATTAGTCTTTTATGGGGTTCAAGAATGTAAGTTATAACCATACGTTGTAGTGATTGACATAACATGAATTACCTCTATCGTGTGACGACGTATAGCGCAAATGTGGTTAATGCGTTAATTAACAATACTATGTACTAAGAGTTTGGACATTTTGGACAGGTGTTATACATATGCAGTAGTTAGGAAAATATAGTAATATATTTTATGGTGGTTTTAACGCTTCGTTTGTCAGTGGTCTAAATTATTACAATTTGTTAATACTTCAGTAAGCATTGTAGAACAGTATGGTACAGTCTTTTGATAGGATTGAGAATAATTTACAAGGTTTTTCGAATTTCACGTCACTTTATTTTCAGTAATATTAATTGTTATTAAGAAGAAGTTATATATCTCTGAAGCAGTGTTTCGACAATTGTTTTGCAACAAAAGCATCATTTAATAATCCACCAGATTCCTCCCTAAAACATCATGCAGCGAGACACTAGTTGATGTCGTATGATAGATGTTATTTTACCTTCAAATGTAATATTTCGGAAAATATTTGTAAATATTAGAGATTCCACAACTGCAAATGCTGTTACTATTCATTTTAATGCAGATGTCATTACTGTTAATTTGTATTAATATTAATAAAACTGAAGGTATAAGTTACTCTGTATTTCTGTCTAAAAGTTCTGACGGATATTGTTTTATATTAGTATTTTAATCGTATGATAAATCTCACAGTTCTAAAATGTAAGGCACAATGTTTTGCTGACATTAATACGACTGAGCGTTTAAATATCGCTTAGCAACAATACGGAAAATCAAGTTTGAGAAACAATACGATATTCTATAGATGTTTGCTGCCTCATTAGATCGTAGCGTTATTACTGAGAAACATTAAATACATTCAGCTATTCGTGAGACCCATCCGTCATTACTTCCTCTACGCTATACGTAGAGTAGATTAACACCCACATTAGAGAGCTAATGGGAATTGGTCAACTTTAAGAATGATATGCTGACTTCCATCTTGTAAACCCGATTATACTTTACTCCCGTAGTTGTGTGACAAGACTGATATCCCGTGTTGCCAATAATCTCCCTGACTCCTATCGTTTCTACTCGTGATAATCATACGTCAGACATTTCTTTCAAACAACTGATAGTGTTAAAGTGTAAGATAAAATGAAACAAGTTAACAGTGCATATCATATAAATTTAACAATTGTACTTTTAAAGTGTAATAATTGGTCCCTGTTTTTATAAGTATATGCCCACCTCAGCAATAATAAAATTAGACTAAAACAGTGCACATTAATTATTAAAATTAAATTAAAAATATCGATGACATAAAGAACGGTGAAATTAGCATGGCGCCATTGAGCTATTGGTTTAATTCCGTATACTGCTAAAGCAATATAATGATAAGAAATATGCAATGTATCATAGGAATACCTGCGGTCTGACGAGTGTTACTTCAAATGATTGTCCAAAATCGTTACACACGACTATTGCCTTATGTATGTTTATATGGTTATTATTGTTCGATCAACAGGTCTGTGGTGTCTGTTCATATACAGCTGATTCATATGTCTTATTTCCCTTCTTTTTGGAACATGTAAACCATGTTCACTGATTTGCATTTATTCGTATTATATATCATTACATCACAACAAATATCCACATCGTGACTCTATATAGTACTTTAAATGGTTTGTTAATTATCAAAGTGGGCATTACTATCAAAGACACAACCAAACAAAAAGATCATCATACAGATATATGTTTTACAGCCAATAACTAAGATACAACCAAACCAAAAGGTCATCATACAGATATATGTTTTACAGCCAATAACTAAGATACAACCAAACAAAAAGATCATCATATAGATATATGTTTCACAGCCAATAACTGAGATACAACCAAACAAAAAGATCCATCATACAGATATATGTTTTACAGCCAATAACTGAGACACAACCAAACAAAAAGATCATCATACAGATATATGTTTTACAGCCAATAACTGAGACACAACCAAACAAAAGGATCATCATACAGATATATGTTTTACAGCCAATAACTAAGATACAACCAAACAAAAGGATCATCATACAGATATATGTTTTACAGCCAATAACTGAGATACAACCAAACAAAAAGGTCACCATACAGATATATGTTTTACAGCCAATAACTAAGACACAACCAAACAAAAGGATCATCATACAGATATATGTTTCACAGCCAATAACTAAGACACAACCAAACAAAAGGATCATCATACAGATATATGTTTCACAGCCAATAACTAAGATACAACCAAACAAAAAGGTCACCATACAGATATATGTTTTTCACAGCCAATAACTTAAACTGATTAATGATTAGACAATTTTAAAATTGATTGACACCTTGTCAATTTTTTCCATTGACATTTCATATAATTGTAAATTACTCCATATCTCCATTTTCCTACTCGGTTTGAATCATCTGTAAACTTTAATACATGTGTTGTTTACTTACTTATGATACTTTTAAACAGTCTTCGATGTTACAAGATTCTAAGTAAGGAGTTATGAATGAATGACATATCTCATAGTTTTACAATAATTTACAAAATGTTGTTACAGTAAATGTGACGTATACATTTCGGGTCAGTACAAAAGCAGTGGATAAGAAATGGCATAGATAACCATTTGCTGGCCTTGCCCATGTATGCAACTCTGGATATGCATTTCTTTCCAGAAAATATCGACCTGTTTCTCACTCCATATATATTGCACTGTCTCTATCAAGAATCTGTTTCACTAATACAATTAATATAGATGTGTACTGTCCGAGTTTCATTTGCCTATAACAAACATTAAACAAGCAGTAAAGGAACATTTCCTTTTAGGACAATGATCAAGTCAAAGCGATCATTTCAGATAACAATCCCTTATGTTATAAATGACATGTCGTTCCTGTAAGAGGTTATTTATCGCTATTGTGTGTTTGTTCAGCGTATTACGCAAATTAAGGTAAATATTAAATTGCTTTAGCGTGAAAGCTGTAATGTCAGTTGTCTGAATATGATACGTTTGCCTTAGTTCTATGTATTCTTTTAAAAGCCTTAACATTTGTATTCGAATATTTAGAAAATTACACAAGGTATTTGATAAAATGTTTGATGTATCACATTTCTTTTTTCTTGACCTAAAAAGATATAATTTTGTATCTGTAAAACATGAATGGATGTAATGATATAGCATACAATCAGAATACTGAACGTTAACTGAATTCTGTAAACAAAGCTTTGGTGGAAGATATAAAAACAAAATCTTGTTTAAAGAATGGCTGAAATTCAAATGTAAACTTTTGTATGATTTTGAGGTTAAAGCAAAGTAATTAACGAGAGTCATGATTGGCTGATCAGAATGTAGGGAGAGAGGGATTACTATTTCAATGTGTCAGGGGCTCTGATTGCATGAATTTATTTGATCAATCTATAAATAAATATTGATTCCACTGTAAATAATGAATTTTAATCTCGTTTTACTAAAGTAATGCTTTATGACCTAAAAGGCGGATGTTCTTTACATTTGAAATTTGGCAAATTTGAGGGAGTGACCCCATTCCAGCAGGATGGTTTTTTTTAATTAAGGTGGATAACCTATGGTAAACTGTTAAAATTCTGATAGATGAGGGTCTGAGAAATATTTTTATATTTGAAGAAAGTTATGTAAATCTTGCCGGAAGTTTGGTCATTTCACATGGAACCCTATGGGAAATGGAATTACTATGCTTTTACCTATAGGCCAAATACTAAATTTTTCAAAAATGCAGTTTGACCTCATGTTTTTTTCATGCAGTCCATTTAATCTAACACATATCAAATTTGCCCAAAATTTTGATTCAAAGTGCCTAGAATTTTCATTACTGACATTTTGAGAATAAAGGGGATTTAAATTTTTCAAAATTTTTGTGTATTTTGCATGGATGACTAATTTGTTTCCATTGTATTGGATATTTAAAACATCTGAAACAGTATTTACAGAACTTTACACCACGCAGTACTTAACTTTAATGACGTCATTGATATTTTAATCTACTTAATACCGCATAACAAATTGATTGAAGATTATTTCTGCAAAAATGGTGAAAATGCAAATTGTTTATCAAGTCTAATTTTTTAATATGTTTAAATTTTATCCCTATCTGTTTGCAGTCACGTGATTGCTATATATAGCATATGTAGTATTACCAACAAACACTCAAAACGTGCAAGGGTATATTGCCAAATTTGCTAAACGAATCTTGTTGTAAACAATATCTGGAAGGCTATCAATAATATTTATATCTTAGCCCAACTTATAACAGGCATAATTGTGTATAAATACTGGGATGAAATTGCTGAATGCTGTGCTTATACAAGAAATTGTCTAATTAAATTGAGATTCTGTTGATATTTTACAGTCTAAAAGTTAGGCCCAACAAGACTCCTTTCATATAGATGTAGAACAGTCTTTATGTAAAATTACATGTCAAATGTAGTTGAGTAAAAGTTTGCACTATAGCATATTTCTTGGCATGTTGATTGCTTCAGTTTATCCCGCTACATATAAAGCATTGGGACATAGTGACGTCACGACATTATAAGATTGTGTATTTTTCTGGATTTTGTGCATTTTTTACATTGTGGACTGTGAAACTAGAATGTGTAAATGAAGGTAATTGATAAAAAAAATTTCAAATTTCCATGAAAATTATCTTCCTCGTACAAGTCAAAAACACACCAAATTAACCCGAAATGTTATTAATAAATATAAAACATATATACGTTTAATTTTGTGCACCAGATGCGCATTTCGACGACTTAGGTTTCTTCAGTGATGCTCGTGGCCGAATATCATATACCCCTAAAGTTCTACATGAAATATTAACGTCATGGAATGTCTATCTTTTTGTACTGAAAATGGCATATTAAGCTTTCAAACGTATTAATCAAACACTAACTTAACAAATTGATTAAAATTTTGAACATATGTACTCAATGTATAATGAACAAAACTGAAAGGCTAAACAAGGTAAGTCATAAGGAGTTTTCAATTTACAGGCCCCTTAGACATGACTTCTATTCCAAATGTGTGCCCATTTTCGGCACAATCCAAATGGGGGTAATAATATTTATAGTAGCATTGCTCATTAAATACTGCATGGATTTTCATAAAATTTGTGTCATTTTATTCAAAAATAAGAAAGTCCAGTTCCTGTAAAAGGATATGGACGGCTACGAAGAAGATATCATTTAAGAAAGTTTGCAGGATCAATCATCAAAACGTCAAATTTGTGACGATCTGGATAAGGTTGTCAGCGCCATGCAAACTGTCCAGGTATCGGAATTGATAGAATAAACTGTGGTCTTGCTTGGACAGGTAAACACAGCTTGCATGTACAAAAGGCGTCTTAGCTGTTAACTAAATTTTTCAAAAGGGTGGGAACGGCGAAACGGGTGGTTAAAAGCTATGCCGGTAACGTCAATGATACCAGACTGCTAGGGAATTGCACTTACGTTGAAACACCCCCCCCCCCCCCCAAAAAAAAAACAAACAAAAAAAATCGAAGGGTGAGGATCTGGTTCTCGCAGACCAGCCAAACGGCCTCGGCCTTTTCGAGGTGGACCCTCGGGACGCACGTCATTCTCAGGGAGGTCGGACTCACCCAGGACATTTTGGCGCAGGGGCCAATCGTTTGGACGTGAGGCCGATAAAGGGAAGTCCAAACAAAGTCAAAGAGGACAGTACGCATTCTTTGGATTTATTGTCGATTCTAAATTTTGTAGTATAACAGAAAGCAAAAGTAGAAACAGATCACAACAATGCTATACTCTCTGCTATAAGGGGGTTAAATTTAACGGAAGTAGAGCAAAGTCAAATGGCTGTCGGAGGCAGGATTATTCTAAAAATTTGGTGAAAATACATCAGATCTAAAACATTCTGCCTCATGCCAACGTCTAAAGAAAAACACGAAGAAGTACCAAGGAGCAAATCATATTTCATTGTCCATGTATAGTGTCATATTCGGACAAATGCGAACCCCAATAAAACTGAGGTGAGACCAGAAGATAGATTTTACGGAAATATAGTTTTCAGTGCTTTTGTACTGACATGAAATATATACTTCAAATTTTCAGTCATCATATTAAGTAAATCACTCTGAAACTAAGGAGTATCTCCCTCATGCATAGCTCTGTCCTTAGATAGATACTTTAGTTCACTTTTCGGTCATTTTGGTTTCAACACTGCTCTTAAAATATTTATATATTTGGAGAATTCCAATCATTTGGCCACGAGCATCACCGACGAGACATAAGTTGTCGAAATGCGCATATGGTGCACTAAATTAAAAGGTATATATGTTCTATATTTATTTGTATAAATATTGATGTTAATGATTTTGATATTTAAGTCCATCAAAGGTGTTTCCTTATCAGAAGTATTGACTTGGTATAATTGAATTTCAGGTGGATAAATGTCACTAATCTATTTTTCAAACTCACGTTATCGTTTACTTAAATATTATTGAGATATTTAGAGGTGTCATTGAACTTGACAGTGAGATTAAAATACATAACAATAATAATACAGAAATAAATTTGCTATAAGCACAGTTTGTACCCATAGGAATCCCAATTATCTGTTGATAAATCTTGCCATTAAACAGCACAAAAATTTTATCAATAAAAATGTGATCTCGTTACGTAAATCAGTACATGTCCAATATTTAAAATTATCATACTGCTATGCACAAAATTGCGGATGAATCTTTTGGCTCTGTTTATCTAAATGGGGACATAGGGAGATAACTCTTTGTTGTTTGACAAAACCCTTCATCAGTTCAGCAAGTTGAGAAATCCACAAACACAGACTGTCAAAAAAGACTCAAAATTTTAACATACTCATAATTAAAATTACATTAGTCATTGAAAAAGTATAGTGAACCAGTTTACCGGCATATTTTCCAACAATTGCAAAATGAAAACTATCAAACAAATGAAAATATATAATGAGCCTCCATCACGAAAACAAAAACTAAAACACCTACAAAGCATAACCTGGTCATTGACGTTTCCATCGATAGATCGATATATCAGATCCGTCACTGGTGTATGTACAAGTAAATCACTTAGAACGATTTCTGTGAACTGCATGGACAAATGTTGTAGTCATAAATGTGAAATAAACTTTTCGCGATATAACACAAGAAACAAAGAAGTATTTTAAATAATTTTCCTTTTTTATACACGAAGAGGTAATGAAGATCATTCTGGACGGTTTCATCATGTACCGTTTACCGAATATTATATTTATCAAATCTCTATTTGACTTTTCCTTGAATCAGACTATAACATATCATGAAAAGTTTTTTAGTAACAGTTATTATTGGCAGAGATCAGTGTTTAATTCAAGAAAATGTAGACATGGCATACTATCAAGGAGGGAACATCCGGACGCAGGCGGTAGAATATAGGGGATACTGATCAAAAGGAACCTAATGAGACGAGTGTCTATCAAATGTGAGTGATTACGCTCTTCTCAATTATTTTTTCAAGGATACGTCTTCAAATTCCAACTCGCATAGGTCTTCATTCTTACACTTGTTTGCAATATAAACCAATTTGACCTTTCAGGTCTACAATCTGTTTAGAAAGCATACGGGGAATTTTGCCCTTTGCATTGAACAGAGGAGGCGTATTTTTAGTCACTTTAGCCACATATTTTGGCCCAGTCTGATACTGTGCAAACATGACACAGTCTAATATCAACAAGTGTTAAAGAGTGTATTGTTTGTTGCATCTTTTCAATTATTTCCAAAACTGTATGATGATGAGTGGGAGGGAGATCCTTACCTCTGAAAGGGTTTATTTGAGAAAAAAGAAATCCTCCAAGAGATAGGAATACTAGGAGAGAGTCATCTTAAATAACATAAAATACTTTAGATTAATTAGTAGTAAATATTATTCTTTATTATGGCTGTGCCACTTTCTACACAGTGTTTGTTCACATGTATATATACAGTGCTGAATTATATTGTTTCGTCTGTATGTCAGGGCATTCACGGCGGGTGTGGCTAGCCAAACAGGAGACACTCCTCCCGGGCACCTGGTCTCACCTCTGAATTTCAGGGGTCCGTGAATGTCCACTGTGGTACATTGTTGTTAGTGCCATAGTCATGTGACACCAGTTATTTTCGTATTTTGCATGCTTGTTTGTATTTTAATGATAATGGTATTACAAAAAAATGTTCTTTCAACTTGTCGATTTTAAAACATGTACGTACAAAAGGGATGATAGAGACATTTAACTTTTCTTGAAAATATGAGAAAGTGATAGTCAATACAACAAAACACGTTTTATTATTTTTCTCCAAGATCTTTAAACATTGAGATATTTAGAACATATTTGATTTATTTTATACCAGTTACCGCCATTGATATAGTATGCCATTGTTACATTTTTCAAAACCTACCGCTTATGAAGGTCATGCGAAAAACATAAAAGTTGCGGAATATTGACTAAAGACGTTTGATTTCATATCCTTTTAATAATTATTTTTCACCAAGTACTTTGCCTAGGTAAATGAAGAGAAAGCTCAAGCATATCGGATTAGCTGAGACACATACAAACCATATCCATGTGTTGAAGCAATGTTACTACATGTGTGTTGAAAGTTAAAAATAGGCAAATTAGTGTGGTCTCGTTCGTCATATAAGAAGAGTTTAGTTTACCATTTTTGTCAATATTTAGGAGACGACCTGTATTATATTGTTTTTTAATTTCGAATTCTTTGGGATATACTGCGTGTGCGTATGTATCAAAGTGTCCATTATTTCCAAACAATACATCATCAATATATCTGAATATGAAATTGAATTGTTATTATATTTTGAAAGTATATTTAAATAAACATACATTTTTATTTAATGCATGTACCATAAAACTGTATATTTTGATTAGTGAATGCATAATAATTAACATAAAATCGCGCAGCTACTACATGTTAACAGCATCATGGAAAAAGTGCACTAACAAACGAAGGTGTTCGTAAACAAGGACAGAGTAAATTAAATACTAAGTAGACTTCAGCAAAACCCTGTCTGGTTCTCTTGACAAACAAATAAGAAAATTTTAGTACATTATGATTTTCGGATATTACTGCACTCTATCAATTGCAGTGATAACATCAACACTTCCATTTGTAACAATCAGGATTATTCTTATCTCTGTCAAGCTTTTTTAAATTCCTCTTTTTCATGACGGTTGATGGAGGGGAAGGCTGTTATGTAGAATTTGTATTGTCCATAGAATCAATATGACTGCGTAGATGCGATTGATGTTTTACACAATCATAACATATATTCAAAACTAAAGCACTATCATATTCCAAGGTCAAGATCACGCCGAATATATATATATATATATATATATATATATATATATATATATATATATATATATATATATATATATATATATATTAAATTTAAACCGTGCAGCGGCTTCGCCTAGCCTACAAAGCATGCTGCATATAACGTCACGCCACGGAGACAACCCCAAAAAAGGTTGTTCCAATGACGTACATATCTTACGGCATGTTTAGCAGACACCGGAAGTGAAGTGACGATTTGAAATTGGTTGTGTGCACGTATATATACACACACACTCACACACACATTCCAATACAGGTCTTGTATGACCATTTACAGGAGAGATAAGCTCTTATACCTTTTCCTCTGCCTCAATGCCACTGAGAATATAATTCTAGTTATACACACACTTATTAATATTCTTATTATGGTTTAATTAGATTGGCTGTTCGATATTTGGTTTTCAACGACAAAATAAGATATATTCATTTGAAGCATAAAGATGGATGAACATTACTTTTGCGAATTAAGATATTTCATGGTGTCACACTCTTAGTTATATTATTATTTGAATTTGGTTTTACTTATGCTATGTCTAGAATTGTGATTTCTGAATCAACTATCAGTTTGCTCCTTATCAACATCTCATATTTATCAAATGTCTAAGATAGCTTAAGATGAACACAATAGGATTTCGCAAATTATATTTTGACAATATACGAAGCAGAACCTATTACAGGAAATCTTCAGGCAATGAACGCGACATCTATCCGGTGTCAAGAACTTGGTGGACAAAGTATATATCTTAGGCTGTCGGTATTCCCCTTGGATATTTTTTTCACCCACAGATTCACAAGTATAGTATAGATTTTTTTATACAATATCAAAAAAGCAATATCCATCATCACATTCCTTAACATTGGTACATAATGACGCAATTAGAAGTTAACTGCAACAAATTCCAAAATGTCGGTCAATTTGACACTCACAAAACATTATGTAGAGCATTTAACCATTCTCGATCTGAGTCTATTAGTCTGTTGAATTTGTTATATCGTTTATTGTATAATCCTCCAGATAGAAATGTGAATTTATTTTCCAAACTACGACAATAATCCATTATTATACTGATACATTTCTTCAGGCGTCCCTCATTATTTCATGTTCCTTATCACATATTGTGTGCTTCGTTTTACTTCTTGAAAAATATATCTAAACTTCTTTGTCAGTAATAATTATAGGTATAAGAACACATGCATGTTTATCAATTAAATGCATGATATATGCATTTCGACAACTTGTCTCTCTCTTTTGATCTTTATAATAGACGGCTCCACAAAAGCAAATGTGGAAGTACTAGAAAGCTTTTTGCTTATCTAAATTTTGTTTCGTGTATTTCAAACAAGTAAATTTAAATCTGGGTATTATAGAATTACTTTGAAGCCTTATTTTGTCACTGATCTGATGTTAATAATGAACGCCTTTGTATGATACTGCCTCCCCGTTCAGAGATACAGTTAGACTTGCGACTAGCCACTATGTAATGATATTACTCCACTTATGGATGGATTTAAGACAGCATTACTACAAAGACTATATAGGAGAACTGGTTTAAGATTGGATTACAATTTTTTTTTCATTGCAATCAATAATAATCATTATTATCCTTCTTAGACGTGTTCATGAATGAGCTATGATAATTAAGAATAACTTTAAAGGTTGTGTTGATGTAGCCGAAAAATTAATTTGGGGACATGCTCATGTAAAGACATTTCTGAAGACCTAGATGGTGGACACCAGAGACATAGACTACTTTCAGAGACTGGAAAGTAACCGTTACTTCCGAAAACATGCTGCATACCCTTTTGTTATGCAAATGAGGTTTCGCCGCACTTATAATATTTTTGGCGATAGCCGTGGTTAAGGCGTGTGCCTGTAAATCACCTCAATAAACAAGGTCAAACCGCACTTGCGATAAAATAAAATCAGTTTTTCATTACTCTTGTTAGCACTTTACCTATTTCAAGTCGTTTCCATTACCTTGTACGTTAATATATTTCTTTTGAACACGACGTTTCTTTTCATTTCATGTAAGACAGAAACCAACTTTATTCAGTCATTTCAAGAAAACCTACTCTGGTTTACACCTCTTATAACCGGATGTTTCTTTAAGGAATGTAAAACATCTTAGAGTGTTTATTTGACTGTTAATTAACCACAGACTAAAGGCAGTTCAGTGTTTATTTAACAATTAAGTTCTGTAAATAGCAAAATAACAAATCTGTCATCATTTGCACAGTCCGTGTGGTCCGACGATGTAGGACAATTTACATTGGGACAATAATCTCGAATTTGATCAGATCAATTCAAGAGGTAAGAAAATTAATTGCGAAGATTCTCGTGACATTTCTTGGCAATGATATTTTAGCAATATGCCATATAATTCAAATGCTTTTCTCAAAGAGGATTTCCCATGTCCTGCCCCCTTTTATTTACTATGGTTTAGGAATAAATACCCCGGACCCGTCTCTTATGTTGAGCAGAATGCTAACAAGCAGTATCTTTAATGAAGATTTTTTTAATATTTACGTTAAATAACATACCAGATGTGCCACATCCTATAATAAACAGTAGAAAATCGGGCTATTTGACCACTGAAAATGCACCTCAAGAGGCGTTTAATTATAAATTTCAGCTTTGAATGTAAAGATGATGGATAAAGTGGAAAATAATAAAATATGTCTACTTGAAGAGCATATGTGAACGCCTATGATGGAGTGAGATCAGGTTCCCGAGGAGAGTGAGCATCTCCTACTTGCTAACAACAACCGTCACATATACCCAGTAGAAAGAGTCAAATCGTGTAAATTCCATATATATTTATAAAAGGAGAAGTCAAAGTAGGTAACCTTCTAGTATAGAAGGTGTCACATTAGTGTAAAATGAAACCACATGTTGCCTTTCTCTCAGTAATTATTGAAACTATTTCAGATGGTTAAAAATAAACTTTCTCTTCAGAACAAAATATAAAAGGGTACGAAATATAAGGATATCACTTTTGTAATCGAAATTGGAAGTAGAAACTCGTATGAAATTAAAGGTTATATAAATTCACACACACACACACACACACACACACACACACACACATATATATATATATATATATATATATATATATATATATATATATATATATATATATATAAACACAGGTAAGCGATAACGATACTAAAATAATTTAAAAAATTGCCAAATTTTTAAAGCAATCTGCTTCTTCTTCAGGACACACACATAAAAACACTTACATAAATATAAAGACACGAAAAAAAAGATAGAAAATATATACAAAGCACTAGTCTAATAAAAACTGGTTTCTTGAATTGGCTACATATTGTGCGTTTATCTATGCGCTATCTAATAGGAAATGAGCCAAACACAAGCTAACAGCTAGCTTACAGGCCAAGTGGAGCCCCCTACAAATGTATTTGCATTGACCATGGAGGTAATTAGACTAGGTGATAAGAAGTTATAGATAGAAGGACAAAGAAAATAAATAACAGAAATAAATGGGAGTGAAAACAAATAAGTGATGAAATAAGTAAGTACCAATAAAAAAAAACCAAAAAAAAAACAAAACAAAACAAAACAAAACTGTCAAGACAAGTGGTAATATTGGATGGCGAGTTACATGACAAGTATAAAGACAGGGATTCCTATCGTCTGTCCGTACCAAACCCTACCTAAAAATAGGCATCTCCACAAAAGATACGGTGTTTGGAACAAACAGACGCAGACTGCTCTATCTCATATTATAGGATGCTGGTGTCAATACTTCTTGTTCATCAAAAGGACATCTGACACTTTGTTTAGACCGCTTGGTTCTATAGTGTGAAGCATATGTTGCCAAAAGCCCTCTTTCGCCACTCGGTCATCTAGTGTCCACATCGCACTATGGTCAATGGCCACAACAATCATGTCCTCACAAGAATGGTTGTCCATGTTAAAATGCCTGGCTACTGGCAGATGCATTTTCTTGGTTTTGATGGACGACCTATGGTTGTTCACGGGCATGTTCAAAGCATCTTCTCTTTCCCCAACATACTGTTTTTTACATACCTTGCATGTGATAAGGTAAACTACATTTTTGGATTTACAGGAGAGTTTATCCAAAATCTTGTACTCCTTACCGGTTACAGAACTTTTGAAGGTAGATGTAGTGTCTGAGTGGGGGCACAGCTTGCAGCGTTTGTCACTGCATGTTGTGAACGAACCCATTGGTCGTGGATTGTCAAGCCTTGATCTGACTACATGATCTTTAATACTTTTAGGCTTTCTATTTTATAGCTCCATGGTGACTTCTGCCACATAACTGAGCCGGTAACTCCTCTTTTTTCTTCTGTAGGCAACCATAGGAGTTGATGGGATGGCCTTCGCCATACGTTTGGAATTATGGAGGTTAGGCAGTTGCTTGCGTAGGATTGTAGATAGGCCTTGCAAAGCTGGGTTGAAGGTGATGACCAAAGGTGTACTAGGGGCAGTGTCCTTAGTTTTGTATTTCAGCAAATCTGCTCTACTGGTTGACATGGCATTGGAGATAGCTTTGTCAACGGAGTTCTTATTATACCCTCTGTGGCATCGTCTCTGTTTGAGTTCTGAACTCCTCGTCTTATACAAGTCATCAGTAGAGCATATTCGTCGTAATCTGGTGGACAAACTTTTAGGAATACCTTTGAAGACATGGGGCGGATGACAACTGTCCGGTCTAAGGTAGAGGTGTGCATCTGTAGGTTTGGTGAACAAGTCAAAATTGATGTTTCCGTTGCACAGAGTGGATCTGGTGTCCAAGAAGACATTGGTGGTTTCTGAGATATCGGCAGTGAACTGTATGGAGGGATGAAAGTTGTTGGCAAAATTAATAAATTCATCCAGTTTTTCTCTACCTGCTGTCCATTTCATTTCAATATCATCAATAAAACGGAGCCAGCTCATGGGTTTGGTTGGAGCTTGGCTGAGGAGTCTTTTTTCTAACTCTTCTTATTATACCCTCTGAGTTAGAAAAAAGACTCCTCAGCCAAGCTCCAACCAAACCAAACCCATGGGCTGGCTCCGTTTTATTTTGCCCTAGTGATCATATGTTCGTAAATAGATGTGACTGGATATTTTGCATGTCAGAATTCATATAATCCTTGTGCTAATGTTCACGGCAAAATTTAATATTTTTACAGCTATATTATATTTAAGTAATATGCATTAAAATAGGGTTACTCTGTGTGTGTTTATAGACAATGACAGGTATCGGTGACTCTCGTGTCAGAAATTCCCGTTTCACCTCAGTTTCTGACAGGGGAGTTAACAGAGTTACATCTAACCCTGATATTTCAGACTCTATTCCTTCGTCGTGTTCTTGTGAAAATTCTAAATATGTTTATAAACCGGCAGGTCATGTTATTACTGGTGACCTAAACTGTATTTCGGACAAGAAATTGCGCACCCTTTTTGGAAAAGGACCTAAATATAGGTTAACGTCCAGGATAGATTTCAATAAATGCCGTGACGTCATAGAAGATGCTTTAACTACATATTGTAAACGTTGGTGTAAAAAAGAACAGGTAAAGGTTCATGCTCTTAGTGATTGGAAATACGAGATTTTAAGAATTGTCGATATCCGTATTAAGAACTTTACGGAAAATCCGCATTTATTTCAACAGCCTAATACATTGACGGCAAATTCTATTAAAAAGAAGATAGCTGACTTACATGCTAAATATGTCTTTGTTCCTGCTGATAAAGCAGGTAATAACATAATAGTTGTTTGAAAACTATATTATATTGAAGTACTTAAAAACGAATTAAACTCCACTCATACATATGTGGAAAGCCCTTCCTCAAAAGACAGCACCTTGCACGATCACCCCATGACCATATCCGACTTCAAAATTAAAACTGATAAATCTGATCTACCAACCATATATTGGCTCCCAAAACTACATAAAAGTCCATATCAATCACGTTTCATATCTAATTCTAGCCACTGCTCTACTACGGTACTATCGAAGCATATTACGTATGCTCTAACTGCTATAAAATATCATATTATGAAATATTGTGATGTCGCATTTCATAATAGTAAATTTCAAAGCGACTCAAATTTCTACATTTGATTTTTCTACACTTTATACATCTCTGCCTCATGATTTGATTAAAAGCAAGTTGCTGTCTCTTATACAATGGTGTTTATACAGAGAATCTAAAACGTACATATGTACTTCCAATAACTCCGGATTCTTTTCCAACAAACAATATACTTCATATAAATACTGGACTTGCAAGGAATTATGTAAAGCACTAGATTTTCTCATGAATAATATTTTTGTGCAATTTGATGGCAAGATATATCAACAAATAGTTGGGATTCCTATGGGTACTAACTGCGCGCCTCTGATAGATTTATTTCTTTATTGTTATGAGAGGGATTTTATTTTTTCTTTTCAAAAATCAAAACGTTTTGACCTCATTGACAAATTTAATAATACTTGCAGATATCTGGATGACATTTTGGTTATCGACAACCCTGAATTCGAACAATTTATATCAGAAATATATCCACCAGAGCTCACATTGAATAAAGCTAATACTTGAATACTTAATACTCTACACCTTTCTTAGATTTAAACATCAAAATTATCAACCACCTAATATATATTAATATTTATGATAAACGTGAGGATTTTGGATTTCCTATTGTAAATTTCCCTTACTTGGATGGCGATGTCCCTCGACTCCCATTATATGGTATCTATATATCTCAATTAGTTCGATTTGTCAGAGGCTGCACCGATGTTTTGGACTTTCATAAACGAAATTTACAAATTACTACTAAACTTTTAACTCAGGGTTACAGATATCACAAGCTAAGAAAAACATTCGGCAAATTCTTCAGATCTTATTCAGAACTTCTATCTAAATTTGGAAATATTTCTTTTCAACAGTATGTATCCAATGGAATTTCCCATCCTAAGTTTACGGTGATCTCGTATATAAACCAAGGAAAGTAAAAAGTTCCGATAACGTTATTTTATCATGTAATAAAATAGTCAAACGTCTCCTAAATAGAAAATATGATATTGAGATCATCAAAAAGACTACAGGTCTTGTATTTGGCCCCTCTACAGCCTTATGCAGACTTTTACTTGAACGTTGCACGCTGACTAACAGGGCGGTGGGGACTATATGACGGGCCTTGTCCAAACGTCTTTCAGAGGAGACATGGTCCTGAACCTCGTCCCCTCTGACTGTTAGTCGGGACTCCTACAGATCTAGGGTCTTAGCTCGCTTTCAGACTGGCAGAGCACGGTTTATCATGTTGATGTCGCATATATTTTTAAACCATTATGTGTTTTACAATACCTCACGTGTTTATATTTTTAATACCTCTCAATATGCGATACCTGTTGACCCTTGTTTTTTACATGGAGGATTATTTATAAATTTTTAAATGTACGTCCTTTATGGTGGGCCCGTAAACCGGTTAACCACACCATTTGTTTGGCTCTTGTCAAATTAAATGACTGCCCTAAGTCGGTATCGTAATTGCACTACAATTAAATATTTTTGTAATGTGTTATATGTGCTGGAATATTATTGATATTCATGTATTGTATAGCTCCATGGTGACTTCTGCCACATAACCGAGCCAGTAACTACTCATTTTTCTCGCAAATACCTTGTCAAGTGGGGTTTTTTTCCACAAGCATGGTAATCCCTATTCAATGTCTAAAACCCAATAGAAACTTCATTCAGAGTCTGTTATGTTTATATTTCTAGATAACCACTAAAATGCGTTGTCTGAAATACAATGATATACAAATTTGTATTTCCATATTAAAGTGTCAATCAGATAACACAAAAAAATCCTGACAGCATGGTCTCTTTATTCCTAAACCAAAACAAAGAAAATGTCATGCAGATATCAGATGGCCTCATTTAAGACTATAATTACTATATCTGTGTAATAAACTAAAACCTCAACTCTCCCATAAACCGATAATTTATCATTTAACATCGTTTTGCATTTAAGAATAAGAGATAAAACCCAAACTTGAAAACGCATCAGTGACTAAAGAATGGAGTTACAAGAACTCGTTATTTAAAATTTAGCGGTATCTTGGCTCCATATCAAGACAAATCGAAATTGTCTTGTTTTGTAATTGAAACACATTTCTCCGTTTCCCCGTAATGGTGCGTGTTTCCAGTGAAATTAGGTCGATTAAATCTCAGAAGCAGTAAGCATTTTATTACCGTAAAGCGTTAATTTTGATTAAGGAAATCCCTTTAATCTTTTCTAGAAATCTTCTCATTTCCTGCTGCATATTTGTACATCATTATCAATATACTGGGTTTTATATATTTACCAATAAATGTAACGAAACTGCCAAAGGTCAGGGGCGGGGGGTGTTTAATCGGTTACTCTTGGAAAAACCATGCCATGGAAGAGTAAACATCCTTTACCAAAGGTCGCAACCGCTTTGATGCAACCAAGCATATTTACCACTCAACCACAGTAAATACTAAAATGTATCGGTGTCATATAAAAATAAATAGAATCTGTAGGAACAGTGTGATATTACACCATCTTAGTACATCTTATCACATTTATATAAAAAGGCAGCATATAAGTCAATGATTTCTGACATATAGAAACAATGTCTTTAGAGCGACTGTAATTGTTTTTTCTTACACTGTGGTACATTGTTGTTAGTGCTATTGCCATTTGACACCAGCTAATTTCGTATTTTACATTATGTCTTACAAATGATTTTCGGTGATATCCTGGTTATTTTAACTTTACACTTAAATCTTGTGACCAATCAACAGAAAAAGCTATAGCATACTTCTGCATGATACCATACAAATGTAATAAGTAAAATAACTACACGTATATGGAAGTTAACCACTGAAAAGAAAGAAAAACAAATAATGCAAATCTTAAATATTTTGAGGAAATTCGGAACAGTTATACACAAATGTTCACATTTTTAACTCTTGCATTAACAGAAAGATAACAAGACATTCAGTGTGCCTCGGTAGTCCGGTCAATAGAGATATCGTCCATCATATTTTGATTTGGTTTGGCAATAAGTATGGATCTTACCTCAGATTATTCAATAATACTTGTCAATGTCTTTATATACGAAACCGTTGCCGTTGTCGTGGCATTTTACAGAAAAAACTTTAAAGAAAATTTTTTTTATCTCGTTCGAACGAGAAACTATCCTGTTCGAAAGAGAAATTGTCTTTTTGGACAGAGAAATTATCTCGTTCGATCAAGATATTTTCTCGTTAGAACGAGAAACTATCATATAACTTGGTCGGCTTTGTAAGTATCATTAATCGATAACAAGAAATGGAATATCATACATCTATAAATCTTTCAACATTTTCAAACAATTTCTTAGTAGCGGATGTTTGATCGTTTAAATAATTACATAAGCATGATATATACTTGACCTTGCCAATGTGCTTCGGTTAAAGTTGGTTGAAATACATTATACAGATTAATCAGTCTATCTGTATATCAAATGGTCGGTAACATTTAATTTGGAATCTCATCTCATCCCTTTCATATTTATACTTTAAACCCCCTGGAATCAACCAAACATGACTCAGTAACCTCGTCAATTGATATTAATCATTATTGAAACTATAATGCATAGTTATGACTGTTTTACTGTATATCAGTAAGTACCATTCAGTTTATAATTCAATTCTGAATCATAATTGATAGCTATTATAATACTTTTAATTACAAGCGGTGGGCAGAATGTCTCTGATGGCATAATACTCCCCTCCTTCTTTTTCCCTCGCATCTTCTCTTATTTTTCTTCTCCACCACGTAATCTCCTCCTTCACGGTGTAATAAAGAATACTTTAAATTATGTGTTTCCTTTCTAATGATAATTTGTATGGTTTAGAATAAACATACATATGTATATTCACATGTTTGTAAGTGTTGAGGGGATCTAGAATTATGCGTATGTGTCAATTGAAAAAAACTAAACATACTTTTTTGAATAACCAAGCGCCTTAATTCATATATAAAATGAATGAGACACTTTCTCGTTCGAACCAGATAATGTTTTTTTCTTCTTTAAAATGGCATGTAAACGGCTTCGAATATTACATGTATAGAAAGTTTATTCACTTGTGTTTGCTCCTTTCTGGTCAATATGGTGAGTGAGATCTCTTACTGTCTATCAGTGATTTCAGAAGCATCTCTTTGTAAAAATGCACAGTGCATTAACGTCTCACTGTTGGAAATGAATATTTAGATGTTTAAAACTATTTGCAGTTACTTTGTTAATGCAGGTTAGATAAACAGATCATGAGTAAAATATGAAATGCTGTCTTTACTCTTAATGATACACAAAGGATGAGAAGAGATCGACTCTGCTAGATCAGTGGGGAGGTAAAATATCTGATTAAATGCCTTTCTTCTCATGAGAAGAGGACAGGTAAACAATCTTATTTATCTTTACGAGTGTTCATAATGCAGGTCCATTATCAGTACTGATAGGTAAATAACTATGGGAATATGCATTGCGGCCAATACCATGGCGTAAATAAAGGGATGTTTTGCTCATTTTAGCTGTGATGCATATACATCTGCTCGAATTCAGATGAAAAGTTCAAAGTTAATTATATATTTCATTTCTATATCAAAAACAAATTTAATTATATATCGATGTAAACAATTCATAACATCGTCATTTCTTTCCACGAGTTCCTATTTTGTTTTTAATTTTAATTCAATTTGAGGTATATAATTGGCCTTGATTACATCTCAATAATTATAATTTTTAAGTTTTGTCCAATATCAAATAATGTATTTTTAATATTAAGGAAGAGTATACTATGAAGTATAAGAGGAACTGATTTGAAACTCTGAAATTCAACTTGTGTACTCGTATATCAAACGCTGAAATTTTAAACAAATATGAAAGTACAGACGTCACCGAATGTTTAGTAAATTTGACAAAACAAAATATTATACAATAAAAGAGAAAGTTAAGAAAGCGATAAAGTAGACCAATTTCAAACTTTGCTCAGAGAAGACTCAGATAAATATTTTATATATTTGTATAAGCATATCTTAAAATGTTTCATGTTTAATAAAGATTCTGACGTATTGCAAAAAGTATTTCATCCCTACATATCAAGAATATGAACTCGCTTACAGACGGGCAGAGCACTGTTGATTTATGTTGATAACATCTAATATATTTTTGAGGCTAGCATATTATTCTATATAAAGAAGGGTGTGAACATTTTTATGATCTCTCGTTTTCACAAACTTTTTGATCCTAGTTCTCTTTATGGAGAATTATTTACAGATTTTTTAATGAGTATCCTTTGATTGTACTGCTTTTGCGGTGACCGGGAAAGTAAGCATCCGTAAACCGCTTAACCACACCAATTGGTTGACGTGCGTTATTTTTATTGACTGTCCTGAGACGGATTCGAGTCTGCAATGCTATAGTTGGATGAGGGCTGATTTTTCAGAAATGAGACCGTAAATCAAAGGTCAGTTTCTTTCAATTTTTTTTTCAAAATTATCAATTTCATTAAAGTAAGGATAATCAAAATTGTAAAAACCTTATTTGACTAAAAAAAACTGACCGGTTTTATAATAGTGCATTAGACAAAATATATTTACCAAATGTTACACGTCTCTACAGGACTTTTGTTAGAGGTATAGCTATATACAAGAAACGTTGACTTCTCCCACGCACCTGGTCTTACCTAAATTTATTTTATTCCATGGACTATAAGATATGGTTTACCCTTCAAGGCCGATATCGGAGTATAAATAGCGGCCAATCAAGAAAATGGTGGTAAATTTGATTTTTCGAGACACGTTCAGATTGCAGCAATAAATATGTAAAATTATCAACAATTACGTCGATTTAACTCACGAAAATTGTTGTGCTTATTCCTCTCCGTAATATACGAGTTCGTATCAACTAATATTGTAATGAAACTTTCCCATAATTATATATTTATTCGTCAAAGTTCTGAAGCAGACCTCATTATCTAATTTCAATTTCGTTCGTTAGTGGGCGTGTTTTCGTGCGTTTTTGTTTACACCGGATGTAGTGTGAGTAGCAGCACATGTTGACGGTCTGATAAGAAATTTAGCGCCAACTGTGATAGCAGGAGTGCCTCGTCAAAGTAATAACAAAAAATCTATAATTATATAGAATAATAAGTTGACTTACTGGTCTGTCTCTGATTATCCAAGTACATCCACGAATATATAGAACACATAATACGTTTAAACATTGTTTGCTGTGTATTTATTCTATTGTCGGCATAACGACAATTTGTGTATTCCGATGTTGGATGGTATAAAAACGGAAAATCAAAATTGTTTGTACTTATACTTTTTTGGTTTTAATTAGACTGCATCATGAGTACGTTTTATTCCCACATATGTCCCATGTACGGTTTATCCTTTGGATGGGAAGCCATGACCTCAACAAATTCACTACACACGAAGGTATTTCGCGTCTGTGTTCTAGTGCTCTAGATTTTCTGTCAATGTATCTTTGATCGTTCCACACACCGCGATGCAATAACATTGTCCAAAACCTTATTTATTTGTTTTCTTATCTTAGAGTTCCGTTGATAAGTTACACTGGGTTCGGATTCCCACCACAACTGCATGAGTATTACTTTCGTCCGTTATACAATGTCTGCATAAACAAAGCGGACACTCTTCACTGTTTGGGTCTTGCGATATTACAAATGTCTCTTCGGCATTATGTTCGTCTCCATCACATATAATAGTATTTTCACCAAAGTCCGTCTGAGTCACTTTGTCCACTCCCTGGAATAGCGCGTACGAACTCCCGCCAATTCCAGTGTGTTGTGGTGGGTCAAGGAGGTGTAAGTCCCAATTGTTTAGCACAAATAAAGTTTTCATAGCTTTTAATTTCAACTCCGTAACATTAAAATTTAATTTTTGTTTTCCTTCCATATTTAATACCTATCATAAAAATACTGTATACTGACACATGCCACTTTTGCTAATTGATAAAGGATGCAATTGCCAGTTTTCTATCGGATGTAGGGGGGGGGGGGAGGTCTATTACATTTCTTTAGACTTATTTTGAAAATATTCGAACGATCTTGGGTATTTTCAAGTACGAGGTGTAATTAATATTTATTGTTTTCTGTGATGTGTATTTAGCCTTCACTTTGTTAAGTAACCTATGTGTGAAGCACGTGTTTGTACTCGGCCGAAACACGTTGTGTGTTATTTTTATCTCTGCTACAGCGGCAAGGACCGCCCAACTCCAAATAGGCTTAATTGCACTACCACCGGATTTTCATGTAGGTCAAGCTCGGCCTTTCAGTACTTCTACGTATTTTTACTTTTTACGTTGGGATTTACCTTTGGCTTAATATGCAGCCTTATTGCACGTATACTTTTGAAATATGAGATTGAATTAAACACTGTGTTTACTTGGCTGATAATTTTTCAGAGAACGTTGGATTTGATATACAAAATATGTAAACAGAGAAGAAAATTGGTAAATAGTACCATATTTCAATTCACAAAAGAAGGAAAGAAAAAAATCTGACTGAGTGTATGAAAATACTTGCCATGGACATCAAGATAACAAAATTTGCCACTCAAAAGTATTTGACTGTAATGCAATTGTGGTACCACCTTAGGATGGTCAATTGAAATTGGGGTTGGCTAACCGGTTTGCAGGCCAGTCTTCCCTCTCACTACAAAAGCAGTAGGATTGACGTGCATTTAATATTTTACTAATAATACATCATACAGAGAACAAGGACCAACAATCAACTCAAGTCGGAAGGTCATTAAACTGGAATAGGAATATTGTTAAAGAAAAAGTATAGATATAAAAAATATTGAACGACATTAACAAACCAAACGTGTTCTAATTATACTAAAGCTACGAAGCCGTTTTCGTGCCATTTTAAAGAAGAAACTTTTATTTTATCTCGTTCGAACGAGAAACTTTCTCGTTTGAACGAGAAAAAATCTCGTTCGAACGAGAAAAAATCTCGTTCGAACTAGAAACTTTCTCGTTCGAATGAGAAACTTTTATATATGAATTAAGGTGTTTTGTTATTTAGATAAGTATGATTAGGAATTTTTTCATTTGATACATACAATGATACATTTATTTACATGTATGCATAATTGCATATATTTAAACTACACACTTACAACACAACGTACATATACATGGTTATTCTAAAACACAAAGCTTTTCAATAGAAAGGAAATACTTTAGTTAAAGTATAATTTATTATATCGCGAAGAAGATGGCCTACTTCAACTTATCTATATATAAATACATATGGAATTTACACGATTTGACTCTTTCTACTGGTATATGTGACGGGTGTTGCTGGCGGGCAGGAGATGCTCACTCTCCCCGGGCACCTGATCTCACTCCATCACAGGGGTTCACATATGCTTTTCAAATAGACATATTTTATTATTTTCCATTTGTTCTTCATTTTCACTGATTTTGTATGTCCTCTGGTTTCATGATTTTTGGACTTGTGGTTTGGATTTATCCATCATCTTTACATGAATGCGTGGGGGAAAAAGAAAAAAAAAGGCGGGGTATATGCCATCAGAGATATTCTGCCCTCCTCTTGTAATTAAAAGTATTATAATAGTTGTTAATTATGATTTATACATTTCAGAATTGAAATATAAACTGAATGGTACTTACTGATATACAGTAAAACACTTATAATTATGCATTATTATTTCATTAATGATTAATGTTAACTGGTGAGGCCACTGAGCCAAGTTAGTTTGATTCCAGTGGCTTAAAACATAAATATAAAAAAGGAGAAGATGAGGCTCCAAATCAAATGTTACAAACATACTTTAGATCTGCCATTTGATAGACTGAAATAATACGTATAATGTATTTCAACTAAATTCAGGCCAAACACGGCCAAATGCTCCTGCCTATGTAGTTACTTAAATCCGCTACTAAAGAAATTGTTAGAAAATTGTTAGAAAGATCAAAAGATTTATTGGTGGACCATATTCCATTTCTTTCTGTCTGTTAATAACACTTATCACTGTAGACTATGGCATATGATATTACTTTCTCGTTCGAACGAGAAAATTTTCTCGTTCGAACGAGAAAAAAATCTCGTTCGAACTAGAAATTATCTCGTTCGAACGAGAAAATTTTTTCTTCTTTAAAATGACACAAAAACGGCTTCGTACTAAAGCAATGTCAATCAAATCTTTCCTGTTCGTTTTGCTGGTATTTATATATTTTAAATTTCGGAGAAAGCAAATTGTAGAGAATTGTTGAATGTTGAATGTTTTGAAAATTATCCTCAATCCAATTCCAATCTCCATGCAATCAATCATTTTTATTGTGCACCTAATTATAACACATTTATTATCACACAATTGATTTCGATGTATTATAAAGAATCGTCAATTTACGATAACAATGTTGCCATGATACTTATGTTTGATTGTGCATAATTTACAGAGGTATGAGATAACCACAAGTTCTCATTTCATTTGGCATTACCACAAATGAATATGATATCTAGTTAAAATAACTGGGGCGGGGGTGAACAAACAAGTCTTAGATTTAAGAAGTTTATTGGCCTCCTCACTGGCGAGGGTAGGAAACTACAAATGACAAACAAAACACAGTGTCACAAAACAAAGACAAATTAGACAATAGCCAAAATTATACAAACAGTTCAGAATGAATAAATATAGCAAATTAACCAATGTAAAAGGTTTCAGTGAGTAAACAAGATAAGTAGTAAATATTCCAAAAAAGTCTGATCATTATCATACACTATGCCACAATGAAATATATAGGAAAATCGGAGAGAATACATGTAGCAATGCAAATTACCAAAATAACCGTTAGGAAAACCACACTAGTTTCAGATATAAATGGAAGCAATATACGTACACAAACTGAGACATTATAATACTAGAAAATATATGTAAAACACTGTACGATACATGGAATTCATGAATATTTTACACTATGCCATCACACCGGTACTTGCAGGTTCAGAAAAGATATAAAATTAAAACAATAATCTGTGTAAAAGAAACAGAAAGTGGTCAGCAAATCACAAAAGTATTACATAATAACATGCAATCACATTACTTACTCTTTTTGGGCTCATAAACTTGCAAGATGTTGCAATAACCTCAAGATGTACAAACACAAAATACTAAAATAAAAATCACAACGGATAAACAATTCCGGTGACACAACATTCCCCTTCTGATTTACTTTAGGAAATCATTATACCTTTGAATTAGATATAACAAACGTGTTAACCAAGAAATCATATAGTTACCACTAGTTTAAGACAATTACTGTTTACTTAACAGAACATATATTTTAAAAAGTGAAGTAAGAATAGAAATTCAGACATTGCCATTGCTATAGCAAAGTAACTTGACAAAAAGATCAAGTAACAGAAATGTTCACAAAAACAACTAAATGATCAATGGCACAAGTTTGTGAATAGGTCTAGTGAAGAATGTTCGGTCCTTTCCCTTGGAAGTACAAATCTCGACTTCGCGCACAAGTCCATCGGATGAAGGAAATGTCCTATTCACTACTGCCATAAGCCACATATTCCTTGGAGTGTCCAAGTCTTTAAAAAGAACTATGTCACCTTCTGTTAAATTTTGCTTGTCCGATTTCCACTTGGAACGCGATTGAAGAGTAGAGATGTATTCTTGTTCCCATCTTTTCCAAAATTCGTTCGCGAGAACTTGCACATGGTGCCATTGGGACTTGTACATCTCTTTGGTCTCTATAACTGGGATTGTCTCGGGTAGAGCATTTATTTTTTGAGTTAAAAGCATAGCGGTATTAAGAACAAGAAAATCGTCGGCGTCCTCCGTCAACGGAATAAGCGGACGGGAATTCACAATTGCGCTAGCCTCGGCTAAGAAAGTGGCAAGTGTCTCATGTGTAAGAGCTTTGATACCAACGCGGTTCAAAATTCCATCGAGTATCCTGCGCGTAACTCCTATCATACGTTCCCAAACTCCTCCGAAATGGGATGCTCGTAGAGGATTAAAGAACCATTCACATTCCTGGTCTCGAAGAAATTTTTGGGCTTGTTAATCCTCAATGAAGTGATGTAGCATGTGTAACTCATTGACGGCTCCAATAAAGTTTGTACCTCTATCTGAGCGAAACTTTCGGACAGGACCCCTAATGGTAACGAAGCGTCTAAGAGCATTGATGAAAGAAGAGGCGCTGAGCTCTTCGACAAGCTCGATGTGAATTGCTCTTGATACTAAACAGGTGAATAGAATTGCCCAACGTTTGTGCGTAGCTATTCCTCCTCGTGTTTGTCTTGCTGTGACATCCCAGGGTCCAAAAGTATCTACCCCTACAAAGGTGAAAGGTGGTCCAGGAGTTAAGCGATCCTTTGGAAGATCTGCCATTCTTTGTTCAGAAAATGATCCACGCAGCATGCGGCAAGTAACACAATGATGAATTTCCGACGCAATCATACGTTTCAGTCCTATGATCCAGAATCCAGCAGAACGCAACTTTCCTTCGGTAAGTTTGCGACCTTGGTGAAATACGGCTTCGTGGTAATGTCGCACTAATAGTGTAGCTACATGTGATTTCTTCGGCACGATGATGGGATGAGTATCACACGAGATCAAATTCTTAACAGCGGAAAGTCTTCCGCCGACACGCAACACTCCATCGGAATCGAGGAATGGCGATAATCCAACGACACTACTCTTCTTTGGAATCAGATTTCCCGTTGAGAGGCACTCGATCTCTTCTGCGAAAGTTTCGTATTGAACCATTCTCAGGATCGTAAATTTAGCAGCTCGGAAAGGCGAAGTGTTCATCGAATTAGCACAGTAATGCCATTTTCTTTTAGAGTGTTCATATGGGATCTTTGATGATTGAAGCACATGTTGCAGAATAGCCACGGCGCTAACAAGGCTAGACCATTTAGAATATCTCTCAAAACGTGATGTTAATGAAACTCTGAACATGATTACACTTATTAATGGTCACAATCGGCCGCACCTCCTCATCTGTGTCAGATAACAACGGACAGCAATCTAAAGAGTTCTCCTTATCCACAGATGTTATTGAATTTTCACGCAGAAAATCTGGACCCTTTATCCACATACTTTCAGAAAGTTCTTCGGCCTCAAAGACACGAGTGGCTACGTCAGCGGGATTTTGGTCTGTTGATATGAAATTCCAGTGATCAGCTCCACAGAATGATTGGATACGACTAACTCTATTAGCTACGTACACAAGGAACCGTCTAGCTTCATTACAAATATATCCCAATACAATCTGACTGTCGGTGTAAAACCAGAAACTATCGGTCGGTATGTTCAACTGTTCTTTAATGATTTCTGCTATTTCAGTTGCCAACACAGCTCCGCATAATTCTAAACGGGGAATAGTGTGGCCGTGCGTCGGAGCGACCTTTGCTTTGCCTAGAAGAAAGCTAACATCACAGTGCTCTTTATCTGTCCACAACTTTAAAAAGGATACCGCGGCAATGGCGTCATTTGAGGCGTCTGAAAACGTATGGATCTCGACTCGTGTGGCTCCAACAAAAGAATACTGACAGTACATCCGCGGTATATCAAACGTTTCAAGGGATGGTAAAGAAGATATCCAGGTTGTCCACTTACGACTGAAAGATTCATCAAGCGGTTCGTCCCATCCAGTGTCTGTTGAGTTGGTCATCATTTGACTTAGCAGTATTTTTCCTTGCAAAGTTACAGGAGCTGTAAATCCTATCGGATCGAATATGCTATTGATTGTGGAAAGGACTCCTCTGCGGGTGAATGGCTTCTGTTCGATACCAATTTTGAAAACAAAGGAATCGGCATTAATGTCCCACGACAAACCTAGGCTTCGTTGGATTGGTAGATTGTCCTCACAAAGGTCAAAATGTTTTAGATCTTTGGCAAGGTCTTCCTTTGGGAACTGGAGGAGAACTGACTTAGAGTTTAATGCTATTTTATGTAGCCGTAGCTGTCCTCCTTCTCTCAGGGCAATTTGCGTCCATTGTACCAGATCAACGGCATCCTCAACACTTGGGCAACTGCAGAGACCATCGTCCACATAAAAGTCGTTTGTTACGAAGTTGATCACATCAGGGTCTGCGTGAGCTACTGAGCGCCTGAGTCCACAAGTTGCAACAGCTGGCGATGGCCGATTTCCAAAAACGTGAACGGTCATCTATATTCCTTCAAAGGTTTATCCAAGTCATTCTGTGGATGCCATAGAAATCTGAGGTAGTCACGATCTTCTTCTTTGACCATAGAATTGTGAAACATTTGTTCCACATCTGCAGTTACGGCTATCCTTTCCCTACGAAAACGCAAAAGGATACCCTGGAGATTGTTGCAGATGTCTGCAGCTGAACCCTTGAGAAGTACTTCATTTAGTGATATTCCGTTGTAACGCGCAGAAGAATCGAAAACCATTCGGATAGCTTCGGGCTTTTTGGGATGATATACCCCGAACATGGGTAGAAACCATCGTTCCTTTGATAGTGGTATTTCAGGTGCTTCCTCCGCATGTCCCTTCTCAAAGATTCTGTTCATAAACTCGGACACATGGTCTTTTTTCTTTGGACTTTTTCTAAGAGAGCGGTCAAAAGATGTGGTTCGACTTATAGCTTGTGGTCTATTGTCAGGAAGTTTGTTCCTGTTTGGACGGAAAGGTAAAGGTGCTATCCAACGCCCGTCTAAGCCTTTCTTAAAATTAGAATCCATGATGTCTAGGAACTGTTGGTCTTCAATTGATATGGCAATTTTATCATCATGTTCTGTTTTTAGGAAAATTTTATCCTTTATTGTAAGCTTAATCTCGCACGGTTGAAATAGCGAAGAACGGCCATTAGGTAACACAAATGTCTTGTATACGGACAATGTGTCTGGTAAATGCAATGCATCAAGACACACTGATCCTATAATTACCCAACCTAAAGGTAGTTTTTGAGCATAGGGTAACTCTCCTGTAGCACGCCTTTGGTCCTGGACATAATGGGCTGCAATAAGGTCTCTCCCAATCAAAATCTCAATATCATCTTCATCAACCAATGCTGGAATGGCATCCTTGAGATCTTGCAGGTGAGAATACGCTGCAACTACATTGGGTGATGGTATCTCATCTTTATTATTAGATAGATCTCCACATTCAATTAGTGTTGGGAGTTTGAGAGAACATAATCCATCCAAAGATTCTATAACAAATCCAGAGCCTCTCCTTCCAGATGTTTTAACCATACCGGCACAAGATATTAAAGTGTATTCATACTCTGGACTGGTGAGATCAAATGCGTTGAAGAATGTAGGCAAAGCTAGTGAATGGTTACTTTGGTCATCGATCAAGGCATAAACCAATCTACTCTGGTGTTGAAATCCTTCTGGATATACTTCAGTGAGAACAATTTTAGCACAAGATTTACTCGTTCTATGGTTTGTACCACAAACGTGTGTGCATCTGCTATCAACATGCTCATTTTTCTTCTCCCCTTCTTGACTTTGTTGCTGCTTTACTTCTACCTGAGTAGCTGCATCCTCATGAAGGGCAATGGGATGTGATGATTTTTACATATACCACATTGCACTGCTGTAGTACAGTTCTTAGCTCGATGTTTTTTTGTACCGCAACATTTAAAACAAATGCCATTTTCCAATATAAATTTGCTTACGTTCCTGCATTGGCTTTACACGGAAACCCTTGCAGTCATTTAACTGATGTCTTGTATGATGTAAAGGACACCTTGGTGTGTTGTGATCATCATTTGATCCAGTGGTTGAAAGCGCAACTGTTTTCTTAACAACAGGGTTAGCATTGACTATAGAAACTCCAGTTATTTCAGCATCTGTGGTGGGGTCAACACTCTGTGTCTTTTTAGAAGCAACATTATGCATGTTTGACGATTGCTGAGTGACTGGTTTGTCTGTATTCTCAAAGCTAAAACTGGGATCATTCTTCATTTTGGCGATGTCCTTGATGAAAGTGACAAAGAGAGAGACTGGTGGAAAAACCACATCCCTGCTTCGTTTGTACTTAGTGGCCTCAATGATCCATTTATCTTGGAGATTCGATGGTAGCTTAGAGACGAGAGAGTTCACACCTGTTGGAGAGTCGAAGTAACCAAATGAAACAGAGTATTTGGGTTGATTCTTCGCCGAAGTAATTTCAGCTGCTAGGTCAGCAAGATGATACAGTCGTTTGTCGTCACGGTAGTTTATCCTATAAAAGGAAGCAATCTGGCGTTTAAGCGAACTTTCTATCAGCTCTGGTGCACCGAATCTCTCTTCAAGTCTCTCCCATACCAATCTGAGCGCTGTGGTAGGATTATCTGCATTACATTTACGAATGATCATAGCCTGTTTTGAAGATTCTGGACCAAGCCAGCGTTGAAGTAGCTCAAATTCCTCAGATGGTGTAACACTAAGTTCATTCATTATGGTTTTGAAAGTAAGTTTCCAGGTAAGATAAAAGCTAGGACTGTCATCATATTTAGTGATTCTGGATAGAATAAGGTCTTTCTTTAAAAGAAACTTCGTTATGTCTCCAACTTGTTCTATCATACCAATCTCTAAAGGCTGACTGGTTGCTCTAGGCGTGGGGTGACTACACTCGAGGGTATTCATATCACTCGTGTATTGGTGTGAAATAAAAGGACTGGCATTTGGATTCAATCCTGAAACTTCAGTTTGATGCGGTACCTGAGTTATAGGATTTCTCATGTTTTGTGGAATCTGCATAGGCTCCCCTTCATGAAATGTCACGGTTTGAAGTATGTTGTCAGGCAAATGTTCAGTTCTAACGTCAGGTGCAGAATCAGGCAGATTAGCTACGTATTCTCGAGTCCTAGAATAAGAGTCGGAGACGGCAGTGAAGATGTTGACTTCTGTCTTGTAGACGCAACTTCTACTTCTGTTATTTTGACATCTCTCTCCACTGCAAGGACCTTCAGTCTGGCTTCTAGCTCTGCCTTCTTGCGAATGATATCAGCTTCTTCATCTGCATATTTTTTCTGTAAGACTGCAATATCCAGCTTGGCCTGTTTACGCTCTAATATGCTGGCTTTTGATAATTTTGATGATGACTTAGATAGAGCTGGACTTTTCCTATGCTGGTATGGGGCCTTCAGAAACAGGTTAAGCCTCTTCAGTGTGAAGTCCATTTTACGATCAACTACGTCTCTGTGCTCCATGTGTTGGGCTTCCTCAGCTGAACTATCCATAGAACGGATCGACTGTAGGTATTTAATGTACTTGGAGGAAACATCTCGATAGGCATCGTAACATGAGAAAATCAGTTTTCGAACAGACATCAGCGCATCAGGATCATGCCTATATTCATAAATATGCGAAACAGCAGCATCCAAATCAAATTTGATTTCAGTTAAATCATTGGTATACTTAGCTACTCGTGTTTGGTATTCTGCCTGTGCAGGATTTGTCAGGTTTCGCTGCCTTGTGGAGCGTCTCAGTTCTGGTTCTGTATGGGTGCTCATGGTGCTGGCTCAAAGATTTCCTACTGTGCACAAACAAGTCTTAGATTTAAGAAGTTTATTGGCCTCCTCACTGGCGAGGGTAGGAAACTACAAATGACAAACAAAACACAGTGTCACAAAACAAAGACAAATTAGACAATAGCCAAAAATTATACAAACAGTTCAGAATTAATAAATATAGCAAATTAACCAATGTAAACGGTTTCAGTGAGTAAACAAGATAAGTAGTAAATATTCCAGAAAAGTCTGATCATTATCATACACTATGCCACAATGAAATATATAGGAAAATCGGAGAGAATACATGTAGCAATGCAAATTACCAAAATAACCGTTAGGAAAACCACACTAGTTTCAGATATAAATGGAAGCAATATACGTACACAAACTGAGACATTATAATACTAGAAAATATATGTAAAACACTGTACGATACATGGAATTCATGAATATTTTACACTATGCCATCACACCGGTACTTGCAGGTTCAGAAAAGATATAAAATTAAAACAATAATCTGTGTAAAAGAAACAGAAAGTGGTCAGCAAATCACAAAAGTATTGCATAATAACATGCAATCACATTACTTACTCTTTTTGGGCTCATAAACTTGCAAGATGTTGCAATAACCTCAAGATGTACAAACACAATCACAACGGATAAACAATTCCGGTGACACAACAGGGGGGTATTTTTATTTCAAAGATGCATAAAATTCCATATAAGAATCGATTTACTGCTGGATCTTCTGGGTGTTCCACCAGGCCTCTTTCTGTAATACTGCAAAAATTTTAACAGAAACCAAACACATGGTCTTCATAGACACTGCCCTACTGCTTATTCGAGCAGCAGAATTAATCGGGTTTGTAGGCCCTAAAGAATTCAAAGGAACTTATAGAGCACATGAAATCTCCTATTTTCTAATAATGCCACTAGCATCAAGTCTTGACTGTTCAATTTTCATACCATCTTTCTTCATCAAAAATCGAAGAACGGAATAACATTTTTTTCTTTTATAAAAATTGTATAAGTATCTCCATTAGATCAAAACGGTAATATTTCGTTAAAGAACAGGCTGTTTCCAGCATCAAGTATACAGAAAATGAGATTCAAATTTAAGAATTTATTATAAATAATATTTGTGTGTGTGAACTTTGCTGGAAAATTGTCACGGCAGATTTTTGGCATTCCGATGTGTAACAATGGCGTGCCACTTCTGGTCGACATGTTTTTTTTTTTCTCATATGAAGAAGAATTCATACATTCTGTGCTTGCCAAAAGCAAAAAAAAAAGAGTTGTCATCTCGATTCAACTTTCTATACATCTACATCGATGACGTTTTGTCGGTTAAAGCCCCGATTTCAAAGACCATCTTAAAATCTCATATCCAAAAGAACTCGATATAAAAGGTACAACACTTAGATACCTCTATTTATGACAAACGTGACGCTTTCAATTTCATTATTACCATACCAATTTCCATAAATAGTAACATACCTTCCTATCCCGCATATGGCGTCTTCATTTCACAACTTATGTGCTACACGAAGGCATGTTCTTAATAAGAAGATTTCTGATAGCCAGGCTTCTTGTCGCGAAACTACTTTAACAAGTATATGTTGAGAGACGCTTTAAATTGTCACTGAGGAAGTTCTGTGCTCGCTATAGGAATCTGGTGCAATTTGAGATCCCTCTTTCAAAAATGTTAACCTACACTTTGGGATCTGATCATAAAAACTAACTATCTTATACTTTTTGACTATACTTGATTTGATATATGTATACATACACATTCATGTGCGTTTCCGTCAACAGAATTTTAGTTCGATAGCATTTCATATCATGGATGGGATAAGACAGTCTTATTCCTTGTACTTTTACTCTATATCAGCTCGCTGTTTAAATGAATTCATGTAACATAATGCACTGAACTATAATGAATTACAAACTTTTTGAACATGTTTCTGTGAAAAACTATTATGTTTGATTTGAAATCTTATTTGGTTTCCATGAAAAACTATTATGTTCGATTTTAAAACGATTGTGGTAATTTCTGTCCTCTGTTTATTTGTAAAGACAATTATCATTCATAAACGTTTTGTATGAGCGGTCATGCTTATTTAAAAGTATTCATTTCTTCGTTTTCTTTAAACAGGAAATTGACTTTCCAATTTTCCACACTTTTAAGATAACGTTTACTCTTCCTAATATTCTGTTTGTATTTAATCATGTGTATTATTCATTTCATTCTGGTATCAAGCGGTAAAATAAATTTACATAGTGTATTTCATTCACAATAATTTCTTCTATAACTCTCTATTAGATATTGGTATATAATTATTTGTCATTGTGTATTGTGAATTATTCCAATGTTTTGCTATGGATTCCATGGTTACTGAGTGTAGGGTACTGTTAGTTGATTTATATGATACCTGTTAATTATACCTGATTCATTGCTATTTACTACAAACGTTAATGTTATGTATTTGCAAGTCTTCATCATCTCCTTTATCGGGCAGCTAATACATACGTTAAATCAATCTTTATTACTTAAAAGGCTTTTTACAATAACATTATTTCGGCTTACAACAGATTGCCGTATTATTATTTTTGTCCTTGCAAAATTTTAGTTATACAGAATCAATTTTGTGTTTTGTTTTATAGTAAGAAAAATTAAGTTAGGTTATGAAAATATATGGATATGATTGTATCAATAAAGATTTAGCGTATCCTACATCTTCGATCAAAATCAACCTATTTTTATTAAATCCTAGATACACGGGCTTTTTCATGACATATCAAACTGCAATGATTGGTGAGGTAAAATATTAGTGACATTGATGTTTCTGTCAGTATAGGGGTCACCATCACGTTGGTACAGCAGAATACTACAAAACACCAAACAATTTACTGAAAGACACCATTGTTCTTCATATCATACAATATCGTTCCACTATGTGACAATTAATTTTAGCCCATCCCATAAAATTATTGAAAAATTAAACGCGCAATTTAATTACATGGTATTCATTTAAAATAAATATCAATAATAACTTTGGGTTTTCAAAGAACGTTTAATTAACAACAAATGTTAAGTGTAGGGGAAAAATCGTTAGACGAACACGTTATGAAAGCCTATATAAAATGTATAACTAATTCTCATTTAAAGATATATATCATACAGATATTTTAAATCTATATGTCAACCGAAATTAATTTTTCTACATGAATATTTTTGGAGGTGGGAAATTCTTTTTGATGCATTGCAAGCTAGCAATGTGATTCATAGAGGTGTCACTATAAATACACCGAATATAATTCATCACTACATCCTGAATGAAACCAAAGATTTAACCTTTAAATGAATTAGTCAAGCTGTAGTAACACATCCTTACTATCCTGAAATCTAAGCGCCAATAAAGTTCAATCACAATAACCATTTTGCTTTATGGTGTTTAACGTCGCTTTAATAAACATAAGAACATATACATTACAATATTGTGTACCAGATGTGCATTTCTACAACTTTGTCTTTTAATTTATGTCCATTGCCTAATGATTGGAATAGTAATGATACATAAATATTTAAAGAGCAGTGTTAAATCCAAAGTGGTCGAAAAAAAGAGACAAAATCAATTTAAATATATAAATATATATAAGGTGGATACTCTTTAGCTTTAGAGGGATTTACAAAAGTTCATGACTGAAAATATGGTTTAACGAGTTTTCAGTAATATCGCATCTTGGAAGCAGGATGTAATCAACATCTATAAAAAAGGTATAAAAAGGGGGCGGAATCCGGGAATCAAAACTAGGTCTTCAACATTACCATTGATTCTTAATTACATAACAGAATTAAAGCTATATGGACAACGGCCTGAAGTTATTTGATTCACTTATTTATATGTCATAAAACTATATGTCCTACGGCCAAACCTGATAGGCCGAAACTTGAATAAACCAATGGCAAATCAAGTACCCAAGATGGGATGTGTCGCCACGCCCATAATGCGTTGAAGTATTGGTGCAAATTACAGGAATGTTACCTTTATTTAGGAAATCGGATAAGTGAAATTATATAAATGTTGCAATAGCATAGACGACATCATGGTCAAATAAACGAAAATAATGGAAATTCACATGACTTTTTAATTGTAAAAACAAATAGATACCTCTTAACCGAGTAAATATACAGAGCTAGTAACGATGATTTAAAGGTTATGAGAATTACTGCAATAACAACAAGAAAAGACCACCAGTATCCCACTGTGCGTTATCCTTACTTCTTGACACGGACAATAACATAAACTAAGTTATTCAATACATTTATAATAAAGCTTGCTTGTGAAAAATTTTTGTTACAGTAACGAAAAGTTACAGACCAATAGGAATTTTAACCATTATGGTTATTGTTTTGCAACACTCACTTATATGGTAACAACATCTATGTAATCGATTGCACAGTAATTTCGGCCTATGCTGAATGGATTCGCCAAATGTATAAGCAGGATTTTATGTGTCATCGATGTCGGTGACATTATCTCCGGGAGGTGGGGGGAGGGTTTCGGTTTAATAAAAAAAATAGGATATGGATGTGTCGCCGTTTGTTCTTAAACAAAAAAGAAAGCATTAAGACATCTTACTCATTAGAAGTCATCACAGACAAAAGAGCAAATAATAAAGCATAGAATATATCGCAAAAATTCTGTAGTAATGTAGTAGAGGCATGGTCAACTTATATAACGCTAGCTATTCAACTGATGTGGTTAACAACTTTATATGCTCAATCGACTAAACTACCCTGGATCCATCCTCAAGGAATAACTGTGTATTTTCATCGGTTTTCGTTTCGCACGGATTATGTCATGAATATGGTGATGGCATCTGCCTTAAACAATTGCACACACATTCAAACTACGCAACAGACACAACTTTGGGAGCAATGGACTTTTTATTTTTTAACTTTTATTGTGATTCAAAGTCGTGGTTGTTATTTCAGGCAGGTTCACGACTAGTTTCAGTCTGTCAAGAGCTATTGACCTCTTTGACTGAACAACGACAACTCTGTGAATTAATGATATCTATGTGTTCAATATTAAGGTATTAAAAATTTCTCCACTTACATTATGCTTGTATTTGTAGAACTATCACATGAACAAGACGTAGCATTTACTGATGTCATAATCGCTCTTTTATCAGTATGAAAGACAATAAATCAAATCAGTGCTACACAAATTATCTGACAGAGTTTTAATTAAGTTTTATGGTTTAATGAATTGTGTTAGAAGAATGGTGATAGACATCATTTATTACTCGAACACTGCTTGTTCCTACCACAATCAGTGTAAAAAAAAATCAGATGTAAAGTTATAATTAAACAATGACAGAAAGAATATTACAGAAAAGGGTTATTTCCGGTTAATTGTTTTGCTAAAATTGTGTGAAGATGGAGTCCTATAGTCATCTTCATTTATCTCATAAATGTTAAGGCCTAAAAGTAATTGCAGAAATAGTTTTAATGTTTGAACAGGATCCGAGATGTAAGGTTGTTTTATTGGAATGTAAAACTTCTATGATATCAAACAACATTATTTATTCCAAGCAACAAAAGTGGGCCCATTTTATGTTCAATGGTTGTTCGTTTATAAGGGAGGGCATATTTCTGTTCTGGACTGCAAAATGCAGCGATTAACCTGAAGCTTTATTTCAAAAGCTTATACTTCCATTATTCCGTGATAAAATTACTATATAACAGTTTTCTTTACATTCTGTATTATCTTTTATGCCACAGTTATCTACAAATTAATGATATGGTTAATATAATACCTGTTCGAAAACTATTTTCAAAAGCGACGGGTCAAACTGCTAAACATACAAAAAAAAGATGGTTTATTTATTGAATTTTATCACCTTGTTTTATTTCGCGTTCTTTTCAGAATTGCAGCTAAGATTAAAGGATCCTTATGTAATAGATTCGAGCTTTAATTTAAAGTCAAAGTATTTATTCTTTAAGTTGACCTCACTTTCTTCTGTTGCGTTATAGAAAATATAACGTGACCTTTTTAATTGATTTTTGATCGGTAGACTAATATTGATAGCTTGATTAAATAGTATGGTCGCCTTCAAGCGGGAGGTAAGACCTAATTATCATACTTTGCAAGTAAAGAAATTTGCTGCAAAACGGAAATGTGCATTTATAAAACGTAGTTGAAAAATAATTTGAAATTTGGCATAAAGAGCCAACATGCCGTCAACAATTGATTAATATTTATAAATAAATCACGCGCATCGCGACGGACTTGTCTGATCGGTAGATGATATAGTTTTAGTAGTTGAAGAATCGAACTAGAATTGAATATTCTAGCAAGTGCAAATTCAACACTATAAATTATATATAGCATCTCCCCTATTTCGAAACGATTCAATTTACGTATAAGGTTAATTCAATTAATAATGTAAAAATATTGCAGATATATATGTAAAATCACTTATTACGAGCCTTTCATGAATCTTATATGGATGTAATATAGAATTGTCATACACAAAGAGAAATGTGAATTACACAATTTTTTCGATTTTCGCCACTTCTCTTAATAGTAAGATATCAGACCTACATTTTATGCTTATGTCTCACTATCACTCTTCGATGACACTTGGTCCCATCCCTTCTTTTATGGTTCTGTGATGGCAATTTTTCCAATTTTGTATGTTTTAAAATTCTTATTCTTTGGTAACTTATTAATTATTTTTACTTACTATATAAAATTGCATTACGACTGGCTTTATTATGAGAAAAAGTCCATCTTAGATTCTCTAAAAATCGACAATGCATTTCAATTTGCGACTGCACTTTATACAAGTAAATACATTTTTTATGAATTCGCAGAGACTGTTTCAATTTGAAATGGGGCATCAGATTTCAGTTTGAATATATCATACATAACTGTTACAGAGTCGTTTGTCTGTGAATTTCAATTACAGCAAAACATTCCATTTTGTTTTGTTTTTACGGTTGTAACATTGTCATGTTATTGGATGGGCACGTGTGGAATGATTGTCTTCATCATAATGTGGGTTCGGGAAACAATGCCTTATCGCATAACAATAATCCAAGCCTACACCATATTTACATTTTAAAATATTCATATTAATTCATAAATAATGATATGTATACCATTATGTTTATAATAAATAATCACCTATTAAAACTACAATAGCTGTGCCTCCCAATGGTGTATCAAATATATGGACTATTATGTAGTTTACGTAACTGTTCATAGTTCGTTAAGCGGTGTGTCAGGTTTTCAAATCATTAACAGTTGCTTCGACCAAAAGCGTGAAGCTTTTATTGTTTATGTGGAGCTCGTAAAAACGCTCCCCGCGGAGGGTTTGACTTAAGTGTTATTATACCCTTTTTCCTGATGTTATGTGGCTGTGACACTCTCTACAGTGTTGGTTCACATTCATGTGTATATACAGTGCTAAATTGTAATGTTTGTCTGTATGTCAGGGCATTCACGGCGGGTTTGGTTATCCAAACAGGAGACGCTCACTCCTCCAGGGCACCTGGACTCACCTCTGAATTTCAGGGGTCCGTGAATGTCCACTGTGGTACATTGTTGTTAGTGCCATAGTCATGTGACACCAGTTATTTTCGTATTTTATTTGATAAGTGATCATGTGGTTGATAAGAAGTTAGTTTTATTACTTTAGCAGTGTTCTGATAGTCGTTAAGTGTTCTGGTGGTGAATCTGACATGTATTGAGTCCACAGATGTGCTTGTAAATTTCATTAATTATCAGACGTCGTCTATGTTGTTTTCATTCATTTGCAGTCCTGATAGAAAATAACCCCAGAAAAACAAATAAATACGGAGTCCTTAAAGGTCACAGGAAAATACTTTTTTCTCTCTTTGTTTTGTTGTATGTAGGTCTCAATAATCGAAATCATTTATTTCCACATTCTCATCACATACGGCTGAGTGTTTATTTACCTTTTAATCGACTCTTAAAAAAGTTATCGTTCTTATACGATTCAAGCAGTTTCATTGGATTAAAGAAAATGACGTCATTTCTGCCAAACTCGAAAGAGAAAGTAATCACTTATATTGTAAATATCACGATCGTAACGCCTATTTAAATTGGAGAAAATGGATTATGACGACATGGAGTATGTTGTAAAGCCATACCAGTTTGAGCCTGACTAGTTTCAAATGTTGGAGAAGCAGGAATACGAGCCAGTGATACGGAGGAATCTGCATCTGCATCTGACAGTTCCGAGACACATACTGACATAACGATGTTGAAAACATTGCTTTAGTTTAGATCTAGATGAGTGGTACGTAAGCCAATGTTATAATATCTATCTATCTACGTATACTGCAACACCCTCTTACGAGTATTATGTGCAGATTAGACATAGACTACTTTCGGTAATATTAAGCAATCTTACTTGAAAGGGGGGAGGGGGGGGGGGGGGCTTAATTCAAGATCCAAATACTGTGCTTTATAAATGATCAAAATTGTAATTTAAACAGTGGAAATTGGAATAACTGGGGAGAGATACTTAGGCTACAATCAATTGAAAAAAAGAAAATATTATCTTAAACTTGTCGGTTTACATACAGTTTTACTATTACATGTATCAAGGACTTATACTTGTATAAGTCCTTGCATGTATTCAGTGACATACATACACATGTATATGTATATCGGGCTCTGATGTATTGCAATATATGTATATTTGATATATGTGTGTTCATAATTTTCGGCCCCCCCCCCCAGATTTGACATCTGACTCCCGAGGTCTTTTTACCCCCCCCCCCCTCAACCCCATGGAATTACCAGTGCTTTCTCTTTCTTTTTTTCTTCATCTTTGTCATTGTTGTTTTGATACTTTTTTGGGGTTTTCTTTTTATTTTTACTGTATCCAAATACATATTTTCATGACAACTAAGCATATCAATGCAAAGTTTGTAGAGCTCGATTCAATACATTCCTTCAACCTTGGTTGATTAGGGCTTACCATTACTTTCAACAATTTCTTCAGTTACATTGCGACATGGAAGTGGGAGGATTAACAACAAAGTGGTGCAATCCCGTGAATTGAACAGCAGACCTTCTGAACTGTAATCCAAGTGCTTAACATATACACCAACTCTGCCCCATTGCTTCAAAATTAGGCATTTTACAAATACAGTTCTCTTTCCTACTATAGGTGCTCCTGTGGCCATTGAAAGATAATGCCCACACAATTAGAGTGTTGTTGCTGCAAACTGAACATGATTTAGAGGGATATGTGAAGACATGTTGTTTTGGGTTCATATCTGAAATCAAATTTGCTTTTGTTTTTATTAGAATTTAAAGTTTAGATGCAGAAAAGAGCTATTATATTTCCTTTAATATTTGACCTCCTTTGATGCATTAGTTTGGGTTTAATTACAGATATGGTGAGGATTGTAACTGAATAACAATTTTGTCCATTACTCAATATACTAAATATTGAATTTTGTATTAGATTCTTGGACTTTTTCAACTTTGTTGCCAAAGTGGTATTTTTACCTAATTCAGGACCATTGATTTATGATACTACAATTACAATCATAAAATTTATAATCCTCAAGAATGGCTTTGAGGTACCAAGTACATGTATGCATTCTGAAATCATAGAATAAATGCAAGGATCTTCATCTTAGTGTCAATTAATGAATTAACTCAAAATATACTAGTGTCTGTTATAACAGTGTGCTATTACATCACACCGCATGGAAGATCAATAATGACAAAACTGAAGATGTAAAGATAAAAAAAAAACAATAAAAAAAAATTCTCAGGTAGTGTTTTTGTTGTTGAAATATAAATATAGTTTATAAAGAATCCCACTTGATATTATCGTGTCTTATGTATGATAACCAGAGCTGGGAGATAGCTATAAGAATTTCTATACATATCTTCAGACAACTTTAGACAAGACATGTATAGAAATAAGGAAATTGCCCCTGAACTCTTTAAATATAGATTTATAGTGTTCTGTAGGTGCTCTTGCAGTTACAAACATCATGTTCAATTAATTTTGGAAGGTCTTTATACATACATCATCATACTCTAACAAGAGTCTTAGACAGGAACGAATATGAGGAATTATTGGGTGACTTGTTTAGCTGTATTGTATGTTTGTGCTATATATGCATGTATATAATATATAAAAGCACAAGTAGGAAATATCTTTTCTTTATTATATATATATATACACACATGTGTGTGTGTGTGTGTGTGTGTGTGTTAATGCCTACTATACCATCATGTATGGTAAAAATAAGTTTTAAAATATTTTAAGTGTTTGTGACCATATCTTAATAGAATAATAATACTTAATTTCAACAGTTGTCTTTTTGTAAAAGCTGACCGTGATAATTTGGCCCATTCTTTAACTTTTTTTTCATCAAGATGCCGATGAGACGGGAAAACGAAAATAGTCACATTACAGTACCATCTTTAACTTTTAAGTCTCAGCTGAATCCTGCAGCTTTAGCAAGAAATGGATTTCGTGCTTAGCAGTCAGGTGTGAAATGATCTAAACATATATGTGAGGACCCTTCTGGTATCTATAACTTGTCCATCTAGTGCTACTTGCATCTGTACTAATGACGTGAACAAGTTCAACAACCCAGTCTCTTCCCCCCTTCCATGTTCTCCGAAATTTCGGAAATTGGAAGACACTAACGTCTGAGTTCGTACTGGTATTGTTACATCCAAATACTACCAGTGGACCATGTCCCCACTCAAAGATTTTATTTGGGCCGGCATGAGCCGGTGTAAAGCCGAATAATGACCCCCGTCGAATAATGACCGGGGGTCATTATTCTACATAGAAAAATGACCCCCCGGTCATTATTCCACGACCAAGGGGGTCATTATTCGACCGTAGAATAAGTGGCACCAGCCCCAAAAATTGCAAACCCCTCGTGAAAAATATTGACCCCCATAGAATAATGACCCCCTACAAACCGACTTGATTTCTTGATAAATGTTTTCAATGTGTACTTTATATATATATATACCTTGGTGTACTGAAAGTTCGTGGATATGGTGCATGTTGATGCTTATAATACTTCAGATAATTCTGGTATGCATTTTTGAGATTATTTTCAACCACCTAATTTTTTCATTGATCACGATCAAGATCCAGATCAAACGAGAAATGGATAAACGAAGTTTTATTTCGTAAACAACAATGGTTTCCGAAGCCAAACATCCAAAGGGAGAAATTGGTAGAAAGTTAGGAAATCGGAAGATTTGAGTTGTAAAGCGGTAGGCGAAAGACTTTTGCCGAAATCGGTAGGGTTAATATGTATGTAATTCTGATTCATAAATTGAATAAACCCGATGACCTTCGAAACCTGGATATCGCCTCATTTTGTGACTTATCGGATGTTATAATATTTATAACATAAGTAAATTATGTGTTTTAGACCCGTACACGCGTCCTTGGACAAGTCGTTCCGAGTCTTTACATCTACAGGAGAACTTGGTTCATACCGGAAGTCAAACAATTTTTTCCTAGTGTATTCAGATTATCATCCTGAGATGTTAAAATAAAATGACAATTGAGTTTGCACACTTGGTGTGGAAAAAGAGAACTATTTCATCTGTTTAGAGAAGAATGAGATTTCCATAAAGACAGAAGTATAAAACGAAAACCTTTTCCCACGATCCAGGACATTATATAGAATATGCTTAATTAAGGGATAATTTGCATAACTAATTAAAGTGCCTTGTAAATTTGCGTCATTATTATCCTCACTTATGACGTTTTATGGTTAATACGAGGACCCTACAACACAATATGAAGTCCCCCTCTCTCGAAATGTAAATGGCATTCTGGGACAAGACAATACACATTAAAACCCTGTATCAATCAGACATTACACCTAATCATGACCTTACCTAAAATGACAATTCTTACCAATTCAGAGAGTGTTCCATAGAACATTTGCGACGGATGCGCCTATTGGTACATACTAAACATATATGTCATTGAAAATGTCATCGTTATCCTTTATCTGTTGATAAAGACCGCTTGACCGAAATTTACAAAAAGAGTTTGTTTTTTTTATACCCGCCACCGAAGTTGTGGGGGTATACCTGTTTCAACTAGACTGTCCGTCCGTCTGTCTGTGGAAAACGTGGTTTTCTTGCGGTAACTCTTTTACCATTTTACATCCATTGATGATACTTCACAAATATATTGCTCATGACCTCAAAAGAGCCCTATTGATTTTGGGGTTAATCGATGAAAGGTCAAGGTCAAACGAAGTGTCTGTTGAAAAAGTGGTTTCTGCAAGATAAATCTATTACCTTTGGACACCTGGTTATGATACTTCACAACCGGTTAAACACACCATTTGGTTGACACTCGTTATATCAAATGACCGTCCTAAGTCGGTACTGTAGTTGTACTAACTAGTATCAAATATTTTTTTTATGTTTTATATGTTTATTTTATCATTGAAAGTCATATTTCAGTGGTAGCCTCCGCCATATACCTGAGCCAGTAACCTTCCCCCTTTCATTTACACATGTGTTGCCCATGATCTCAGGCAATCAATTTTGGGATCAATAGGTCAAAGGTCAAGATCAAGGAAGTGGCTGTGAATAGTTATTTCCGCACGATAACTCTATTACTACGAATGGCTTTTTATTCGTGTATACCAATTTTCGTGGATTGGGCGAAAACAACTTATTTTGGGGGTTCAAAATTCGTGGATATATAAATTTGTCTTTATCAAATATACATAGATTTACTAGTTCGTGGGAAGAACTATCCACGAAAACCGCAAACACTGGTACCACATGAATATTAGGTCATTCACAGTACCTTTAGACATCCTAATATTTTTTAAATAAAGGCCACAGTCAAGGTCACAAGGAAAATGGTCTTGGTGCCATTTGAAACTTGTTCACATCCAATACTGATACTTCACTCATGTGTTGCCCATGACCTGAGAAGGACCACTATTGATTGGGGGTCAATAGATCAAAGTCAAACGAAGTGTCTGTGGAAAATTATTATGGTAATCGCATGACCAATCGTGCCACATGTCGTGCGATGACCTACCACCGATCGTAAATTAATCGCAGTATGCGATTACCTTTTGAGATCGTAGCAAACATCGACGATCGATCGCAATGTCATCAAATTTCCATCAATCGTACGATATAGAAATCGTACCATCCGGTGTCACTGGGGCTTTAGCTGCTTCGAAGTTTGAAATGAAATACAGTCTCGAATCAAAGTCCCATGATAGCTAGCTCTCCAATTTGAGTACAATTATAAAAAAAATGGAGCTTGAAAGAGTGTTTAAGTCTCTAGCATTTGCTAAAAAAATCTTAAAATTTGGCGGAGCTATATTAGGAAACTTACAAAAAAATGCAAATATGGCTCCTCAATGCAATGAATATGAATTTGGAGTTCTGCATGTAAATCACATGTGCTTGCAATAATTTAAAATCCATCTAATTGCAATCCAATGCATCTTCAGCGAGCTTAAAGAAACATTCGAATAGATTTTGTTCATGTAAGGATCAGTGTAGTGCCTATAGAATTTGGTATATTATCATCATGTTTTGTGCGCATGTTTTTGCATCTTTGGTTAAAATACGAGTCCATGAAATATAGAAATAGTAACCGAATGATTTGTAGCCAATCGTGGTTCAAATGTGTAAACACTAGTGCTGATCATAACATCGGAGTACCCCTACCCACCCACACCAATCTTGCATTTATCTTAAAAGGTTTTATGAAAATTTTGCTAGATTCTTTTGTATTTTGTATCATTTTATCAATTAACTCTTTGCATTGGTTGCATGACTGAATCCGTTATGGTATAGATTTGTGTGTTTTTCCATGATATTAGATGATGTAATCATAATGCAAATACGAAAACAACGATTTTTGTTAAAAAAAGATGCGACGATGTTCCGATTGTAGATGTTCATACTTGGTACATTTGCTTATCTGGAGATGCAAATATGCTTGAACCAAAATCGTAGGTCGAAGATCAAGGTCACTATATTGACTCTCTTGCAAAATGTTTGTTCGAGCTATATATTTCAGTTGTATAAATGAGTAATGATCGTGCTAGGTATATTTGTTCCTTTTTAGTTATCGATGTGTCATGACCTTGAACAAAGGTCACTATTAACTCTTTTGTAAAATTCTTGTGTATGTGATATCTTTCAGTTGTATGAATTGGTAATAATCATACATGTACTTGGTACATTTTTTCCCATGGAGATGCCAATGTGCCATGACCTTGAACCAAAATTGTAGGTCAAAGGTCAAGGTAACTATTGCATAATTCTTGTCCAGTGTATATCTGTTACTTGTATGAATGGGTATATATCATTTTCGGTATATTTGTTCCTTTAAGTATGCTAGTGTGTTATGAACGTGTATCAAGGTCGTGTGCGAAAGGTCAAGGTCACAACCTTATTATCAAGATCCTGTTAGAACATTTGATATTCAATTTGAGCATACAAAATATTGTTGCCACGGGGTATTATTCCCGTCAGCATAGTGATTCAAAGACTTATCATGTTGTGGAAAATACCAAATATTATTAAGTACAATATAGGGTCATTTTTCTATGGAGGTCATTTTCCTATAGATCGAACATGTAGAAAAATGACTCCCCGGGTATTTATTCTACGATTTTTACTCATTATTCTACGGCTAGGGAGTCATTTTTCTACGTAGAATAATGACCTATCCGGTCATAATTCGACGGGGGTCATTATTCGGCTTTACACCGGCCCATTTACTGATTTAACTTTGGAGAAAACACTGTGATTTACTGCTGCCCTGTAAAGTACTATGATTCACTGCAGTATTACTTTGTTTACTAGATATCATCTTGGTCACTAAAGGTCATTAAAACGCTTGACAAATACGTTAGGTTCACATCTTTTGTACATATTATCGTGAAAATTTTTTTTCCTGTTATTATAAGAGCAGAAAATTATGACATCATCGTTGCGGCGCTATTTATAGATATGTATATACGGCGATGCTGTGCTCAATGTTTAGTTTATTTTTAGAAACCTTGCTATACGCGATAGTATAGAAGGGATTACCGGAAAGGTTGAGTTTACCGAAAAGATCGTAAAATCTACCGAAAAGAAAATTACAGAATAAAAATTTACCAGTATTTCCTCTGATTATAATTATAAGTGATCACTGAAGATATTGTATTCTAAGACGTATATGTAAACTTATACTAAACAATGATACATAAAATGAAGCATACAAAAATATGTTTTAAGTCAAGTTATACCGATTTAAGCCTTTTAAGTCATTGACATTGATTCAAATTTTAATTCCATGTCATCATCTATAATTTCATACATTTGTCTGAAACAAGAGTGTCTTACGTTGTACAATTAACACCAAAATAAGAGACGAGATGGGCATAACTTCATAAAAACAAATTTTCTACGATATTTTTATAGGTTAATTGTACAACAAAATGATTACTCAAAGATAATTAAAGACAACAGGTCATGTTTGAAATTATTATCACTAATTATGTAGATATGAAGTTTGAATTAAAGTTTTCATAGAAATTAGTAAGAAATAGCAAGAACATTAAAAGTAATTCACAATAATACAAACTGTTTTGATACTACTACTTTAAACCTTTTTGTTCAAAATTCCAAAAGTATAATAGGTAAAAAAAATCCCAATGAATTTTTAAACTTAAACTGTAACATTTAAAATCAAATTTTTATTCTTTGGTTTGATTTCATTGTAATATTCTTAATTTGGATTCAGTCAATAATATTGAAAGATATTTTGAACTTAAAGGTTATGTTGAAAGCATTTTAAGCAACAGGGTCCGGCGCCATAAATTGAGAATATACTTAAGTCATACCGTAGCATAGATTTATTAATTTAATGTAACAATTATGATAGTCCTATTGTATTGATTAATCTTAGTGTGATTTGGTTTGTACTATAAACATTAACAGTAACACCACTTGTACTTGACAAGATTATTCAAATATTATTTGTTTTTAAATTTTTGGATTAATTACAAATTTGCTTCCAATATTAGTTTGAATTATATTTGAGCCCAGCATAAAATTTGTTTACATTGACTTGCAGTCAAGTTTTGATAACATTATCTATTTCAATGAATGACCAAAACTCTTACATGCTAGTCAAATGTTTAGTTTTTTCTATTGTTTATATAAATGTTTTCCTAGAAAAAGAAGTTTTTCATCTGATCTGTGTATCATTTCTAATCATATTCAAGTATCAGTAAGAAATTTAGAATACAGAAATGAACTTTCAACATACTTGGTGTGTTATACTTGCCCTAGCTAACACATAGTGATTTTCATCAATACATTATGTTTATTTCAATCAAAGTGTTATAAATACTTGGCATGAAATGGCTGAACACATAGCATTAACCTTTACTGTCATTTTGTCTGTCTGTGATAACTAGACATGTATAATGTGCCATGACTTTCCTGCCTGCACAACTAGACAGAAGATGCTTACTCCTCCCTTAAAACTGCTTTCATATCTAGATTTCATCCAAATTGCACTTTTCAGACCCTTTTTTATGTCACCTGCGAAACAAAACATTTGAATCAATTTGTCCGATGTCCATCCGTCTGTCTGTCAGTCACGCTTTCACATTATTGGTCATAATTTAGTATTAAACATCTATACTTCAAATCAAACTTGCAGGATTGATTTATTACGATGAGAGCCGAAGGTCAAACTGAGACTGTCAAGGTCATATTCAAGGTCAAGTTTATGGGTAAACATATGGCAAGCGACATCGTTTTTGGGAGCAATGACATTTTTTTAATTTTCAAAACAATTATACATGTCGCCAAATTACACACTAAGTACTAAGGGCCACGCGCTAAGTATTGACTTACTAATGGTTTTAAAATAGTTTCTTGACGATAGTTTAGGATGCCATTTTTCAGTATGAAGAGGCATTATCCTTTCAAATATTATTCAATCATAACCAACAAATATCACAATTTAACTCTTTTTCAAATTACAGTATTACTTCTAGGAACATATCATAATCAAATTTGTACTGAGCTTATTACATAAAGTCAAAAAAAAAGGAAACGGTGTTTAAACAACTGTACACTATAGGTAGGTCGAAACATATAGTAATGGAAATATAACTCGGTGAACAATTTGGTTACGGCCTGAAACTTTGACGCTTGCGTCAATAGATTTTCTTGTTTAATTATTGTTAACACGTTCACAGCGTCCATAGTTTCCTCTACTTTCATTTAAACAATGACAGAAATGACGTCACGCGCCGAATAAATACGGAGATTTACGAATATTACCGAAGAATTCTATAAATAACTTCTCGTTTTTAAAGAAGTACAACTACGTATCGTACATTGGAGTGAGACGATTCTCGTTTGGTTTAAGAGATGAACAATTTTAGATGCTAAAATTGATTTATAATTTTTACATTTCCTGTTACCTTTAATACTCAGTTACTCATTGTTGACTTTCCACGTCTCAACGTTTAATGTGCAAGCACAATCTCTTTGTTACATAAAACAATCTATCCTGCAAAGGGTGACTGCCTTGATCATATGGGAAGCAAAAGGACATCTTAGTTTGAAGTAAGAAATGAGTAAATATTCAATTTTGCATGTTTAAACGAAGGTATTTGACATATGTCAACCACATAAAAATGTGCCAGTGCGTCAAAAGTTATGTACGAAAGTATTATGACATATTTTATTTGGGGGGTTGGGGGGGGGGGGGATGGCGGTAGACATGTTTTTGATCACAAATAACAAACAGTCATATCTTTGATATTTCTGTCTGTCTAAACAACTACGCATTCAATTCGCAAATCATTATTGATTAGCTGTCGTGTCTGCAATGGAGGAAAGTTGTTTCTTCTTTAAATGCATACGATGATGACAGGCTATTAAACACTAAAAGGGACTTCAGTTTGAGTACCAATTAATATATGCATCAGTACTCCAACTTATTCTTAAAATGGACATTCCAATGTTTTCTTATTAATCAAGGACGAAGTTTGACCATACATCATGTCAACAGTGTCATGTTATCGCAAAATTCCTTTTACTTCAAGGTCAAATTTACTTTGAGCAAGTCGAAATCTAGTAAGTCGAAATCCCATTCAAATTGAAGTCATCGCGCAGTCCAAATACACTATTTCCCTTTATTTTTCAACTTGTGACCAAATTTCAGTTTTGGATCACAAATTGGTCAATGTGCCAAGTCCTTTTTACAGAAATGCAAACAACTAATAATTTTCTCATTGTGATAGTGTTTATGACTTACTATTAAACCATGAGACCAACTCATCTCGATGGTTGAATTATGTTGATGCATCTAGTCACCTTATTACTTTTAAATATTTCCATTAAGAGAGTTAAAAGGTAGAGGTAACGATAAAAAGTCTCGTGTGTTATATTGAAACTTTAAAACTTGAATAAATGATCTTAAGAAATATTTTTTAAGTAAAATACTTTATTTTTAAATACTTTATTTGCTGTGCATTTGATTATACTATTATCATACGTAAGAGAATAAGGTCAATTAACCCATTAAATACACCGTTAGATATGTCAATCGGCCGTTCAACGTTGGCACTATACTTGCTGTGTAATCAAAATTTTTCGTAGTTCTAAGGTGGCCTGAGTCAGAAATAAGGTAATCAATATATATATATATATATATATATATATATATATATATATATATATATATATATATATATATATATATATATATATATATATATATATATCGCACTTTATTAAACAATGATGTTTCTATGTCTCTGTTTTCTCTTTTAAGGTTGTGTGAACAAGAACAAAGATTTAATGCATCACTCTATATCCAAATGACACGATCTTTTATCGTGTTTATTTGCTCATTCATCATTTGATATTGCAATTAAGTCAATTTGTGATATCTCAGTTTGTATATTTATCAGTCAATGTTCTATAATTACGTTTGCAAGCGTTATCTTCCCTCATTATACCTGTAATTCTAATACCGTACCCACCTGCGCATTCTCTCCAACGGCGTTGCTGAGAACATCTCAATAGTCACGTGACGCAAAGCTTCCTTAAGAACCTAAATCACCTAGATGAAAGTCACTTAAAAGTTTAACTATACGATAGGTATCCTACAGAGATCAATATAAGCTATCACTTGCAAATGAATTAAGAAAGCAGCACTATGAATGGAGTAGAAGGAAATTATTCCTGTCGTATGGAAAACGAAAGCTATTCTAGTGATGATTATTTCGCATATTTTGAAAATATGTCATTATCGGATATTCCATATCAAGGTGTGCGGAAATCCGTCCCGTTGTGGGAAGCCCTTCTGAAAGTGTGTCTGGGTTCCAATCTAATTTTATTATCACTCGTTGGGAACATTTTGGTGATACTAGTGGTAATTTACAATAAGCGTCTGAGAACGACCACTAATTATTTCATCGTTAATCTTGCCGTCTCTGACCTTTTAGTGACATGTTCATGTTCCTGGGTAACACTTGTGATAGACCTTACGGACAACTGGATATTAGGAAGCTTTTTCTGCAAATTTAATAGTTTTGCACAAGGTAAGATATTTCAGATTTCACTTATTTTACGGAAACTCATATATCTGCATTCTATATGCCAGCAATTTGTCATTTTCAAAAATATGAAGTTATTGTTTTTAACAGTTACATTGCTAAATTTTAATTAGTGGTATATTTTAAAACCAAACTGATGCCGTTATTTTGAATATATATTCTCATTGTTATATGAAAGGATTATCAGTCTGCTATGTTAAACATCATCGCCGTTAAGTACCATGGCTTCCTATCGTGTATTATATACATAGTCTTTTAACGATTAATACTGCACTTGTGATAGCACGTGTGTAATAAGTTCCGTTTATATTATTTTGTTATGATAAAAGACGTGTGTCCTACGTTATTTTTCTGCTGCGATTTGAACGAAATATTCCCAGTACAACATAAAATAATAAAATAATAATGATAATGATAATAATGATAAGAATAAAGCATAATAATAATAATATATCTTTCTTTATGTCCATCCCTCCTTTCGTCTATCTCTTTTTAAAAACAAAAGGTGAAAAATTGTCTATCTGTCCGTCTATCTACCGACCTGTCTATTTGTCTATCTATCCAAGATATGAATCTAAATTCATTATTTTCACTTCTGTCTCAGTAAAATTACTAAAGATAGGTGATTTGCATATACGTTAGTACTGCAATGTTTACATAATATAGATATTTAGTTTGCTCTTCAAATATTTATACTTTGGTGATTTACATTTTCGGACGTCAGCATTGCTGATGAGACATATGCTATCGAAATGCGCATATGGCGCACTAAATTTATACACAGATATATTTTCCGATAAATACGCATTATGGTATATTATTTCTAAGTATAGCATGTCATGGTATATTTTCAATAAGTTTGTAATGTTGCAGCTCGCGAAGTGTCATGTATTTTTATTATTCATGATGAAATCATAACATAAGACGTTTTAATATCTCTGCCTGTTGGGAGTCCATCTGTCTTCATCGTGGTATATTGCTGCGATAGTCACTGATATAACAACCGTGACTTTGAAATAAAACATAGTTGTATTGTTTTGGATTTAGATCGCTAAAGCTGTTTTTCTTTTAGCATGGATCTCTTATTCCTACATGACACCTTATCCCACCTCCCATTCTTGCAAGGGTTATTTCAAGCTGTTTGGTAAGATATATCAAAATCTAAATTGCCATTAAGGTGAAATTTGCTAATACAGTCACTGATGAATAAAATTTCTGAGCAAATTTTGAAACTTACATGTGTTCGAACCACATCTTTTTAGACAAAACTTGGGCATTACTATACTACATACCATCAGTTACATCCAAGATATGTAAAGGAAGAAAGAAAAGTTACTGGCTCAACCGTATGACAGACGTCATCTCGAAAATATACAGTATAAAGTGTAATGATATGAAAAACACATGAGGACATCACAAAAATATTCCATTAAATTGCAGTTAAGATACTTAGGGCGGCCATTTGAAATGACAGTAGTCAATCAGTTGGTGTGGTTAATTACAAAAGCTTTACAAGGTATTAAACTTTTCTCACAATTCTCAATCTTCCAGACTTTAGATACTCTCTTTGCTACCATGTTGTTTTTGACGATTAAAACATCATTAAATCCTCTAAGTATATAAGAGAGAAAACAGAAGACATCTGACAAAGCTGTATGACACAAATCACCAAGGACCTGCACACAAAAAATGACAAGAGCATAATATACACGGAATAACATTACAAAAATATTCGAATGTGCTGCGGTTATGATAATGACTTGGGACGGTCAATTGAAGTAACAAACGTCACGCAATTGGTATGGTTAAGCGGTTTACGAGCACCCACCTTCCCACTCACCCAATCACCGCAAAAGCAGCACAATCAAAGGACACACATTTAAAAATTTATTTTAAAAAATCCTCCATATAGAGAACAAGGATCAACAGGTTTCTCAAGGAGAGAGGTAATAAAAATTTATTACACACGAAACAATTATAAATAATATGTTGCTATCAAAAATATGTAAGGAGACATCAATATAAGTGAACCGTGCTCTGCCTGTGCAAGCGAGCTCAGATCCTTTATCAATAGGAATCCCGACTAACAGTCAGAGGGGACGAGGATCAGGACCTTGTCTCCTCTGAAAAGGTTTGTACAAGGCCCGCCATAGAGTCCCCACGCTCTGTCAGTCAGCGTGCAACCCTCAAGTAAAAGTCTGCATTGGGTTGTAGAGGGACCCAATACAAGATCCATCGTCTTAGCGATGATTTCGGGGCCATAATGTCGATGTCGAAGGCGTTTAATAATTTTAGAACCAGCCGACATGAAATTATTGGAACCCTTGACCCTCCTTAGTTTGTACACTAGATCACCGTAGAAATTAGGATTGGAAATTCTTCTGGATACATATTGTTGAAAAGTAACATTTCCGAATTAAGATAAAAATCTGAATAATATCTATAAAATTTTCCAAAAGTTTTTCGAAGTTTATGATATCTATAACCATGAGTAAGAAGTTTAAAAGTAGTCTGAGAATTGTTTTTGTGAAAATCCAAAATTTAGTGCAGGCTCTAGCAAACCAAACCAATAGAACAAAAGGGTCTAATACATAGAGAACCGAGATTCTTTACATGGAACCAAAATTTGGTGAAATTTATTCAGGTGAGGATTATATGACATGGGAAAAGACGGACACTCTTGAGGATAGACAGGGTGTAGCTTAAACAACAACAATAATAATAACAACGACGACAACAACGATAACAACAACAACGACAATAACAATGATAATGATAATAATACGCAGCTAAAACGCTCCTCAAACATCTGGCTCGGATCTCTTTGCAAAGGAATTGTTATTTAGACGTAAGAAATATTAAGATGACATCCTAGTGAAAGAACTATGATTAGATTCTATTCCAGAAAAGCCTCCCTGTTCTCTTAAAGTTTTTTTCCTATTACAGCAGAGACTGTTAACCTGTTTGGTACTGACATAAATAAATTCGGTTTGCCGTTTTTGCATTTTACCTACAAAATAGTGTTAAACAAATGTAAACCCTAAAACATTCAAAAGAACTGTTGAGATATTCTTATTTTATTTTTTTTTTCAGAGAACATCAAATTATTTGCAGGGTTTTTATTAGAAGTAAATATTTGTATCAAACACCATATTACAAAATTCTTTTAGGAGGTGAGCATAATATTTTCACCGAGAAAAACTTCATTCATATATATACTAGTTTATTTAATAGCGCAGGGGAAATATGTTCCTAATGAATATTTTATATTATGCATTTCTTATATTATAAGGACATAGTCCGAGACTGGAAAATTTTAGCATGAAAAGGATAAATTAATAATAAATAATATTTTATTTTTCCTGTATTACATAGATTATAAACTTTGTGTTAATTGCAAAATTTAAAACTAAAATCCCTCAATGTTTTCGAAGAATAAAGGTAATTGGGTCGAATTAAATTCAGTTGATATCAATTGCCCAAATAAGGTGATGCTCCGCCCATAATCATGCGCATGCGCGGATATTCACTGTAGAAAACAACAAAAATGGTTCACATAAAGGAAAACGAGCACGAGAAAAGCAAAAGTGTGGTAGAAAATAACTATACACAGACTCAAAGGCCAAAAAAAAGTGGAACAAATGTTAGAATCGGGTAAAACTCGAATTTCATTGTCACATGACTTCCTCTGACCGACCTCATCAATATTCAAGGCGTTGGCCTGGTTATGTAGCAAATTTAAAACGTGCATATCTCGTTAACGACATCGACTTTGGTAACGATACTTTTTACACATTTTAGATAATATACTAGCAATCGATTGCCGTTTATGAAATCCGTTTACATTTTTTATACTTTTCCCGACTTCAATCGGACCATGCTCCTTTAAATTGAATAAAATTCACAATAAAAAAGAGCAATTTTCGAAACAGTATTTTCGTTTGATTGTTCAAATCTATGCCCTTTATACATTGTCAACAGCCGTCTATTGAATACCTTATGGGTGACTTATACTATAATTAACTGGACATATATATTCTAGCCGGAGTGTTTATCTAATACCCTGCTGTTTTAAGGAGCATGAGAACTGGGGTCGTACGAGTGTTAATTTGAATTCAATTTACTTCCAGATATTTGTAATGAATTATGATATTCAGAAATTCCACAGTTACAATATTTTACATACATAACAAAAAACCCTACCACCCAAAAAAGATTGCATTAATAGTCTGTCTACCTTAGGTAGTGTCCCCCCCCCCCCCTTCGTTATTTGATTAGTGCTGTCCAAACTTTGTCAAGGCATTCGTATTCTGCTGCCGTTCCTTCTGTGTAGTGAGAGTGCTTGACTCTGCTGCCGTTCCTCCTGCGTGGTGAGAGTGCTTGACTCTGCTGCCGTTCCTCCTGCGTGATGAGAGTGCTTGACTCTGCCGCTGTTCCTTCTGTGTGGTGAGAGTGCTTGACTCTGCTGCCGTTCCTCCTGCGGGGTGAGAGTGCTTGATTCTGCTGCCGTTCCTCCTGCGTTGTGAGAGTGCTTGATTCTGCTGCCGTTCCTCCCGCGTTGTGAGAGTGCTTGACTCTGCTGCCGTTCCTCCTGCGTGATGGGTGTGCTTGACTCCGCTGCCGTTCCTCCTGCGTGTTGGGAGTGCTTGACTCTGCTGCCGTTCCTCCTGCGTTGTGAGAGTGCTTGACTCTGCTGCCGTTCCTCCTGCGTGATGGGAGTGCTTGACTCTGCTGCCGTTCCTCCTGCGTGTTGGGAGTGCTTGACTCTGCTGCCGTTCCTCCTGCGTTGTGAGGGTGCTTGATTCTGCTGCCGTTCCTGCTGCATTGTGAGAGTGCTTGACTCTGCTGCTGTTCCTTCTGTGTGGTGAGAGTGCTTGACTCTGCTGCCGTTCCTCCTGCGGGGTGAGAGTGCTTGATTCTGCTGCCGTTCCTCCTGCGTTGTGAGAGTGCTTGATTCTGCTGCCGTTCCTCCCGCGTTGTGAGAGTGCTTGACTCTGCTGCCGTTCCTCCTGCGTGATGGGTGTGCTTGACTCCGCTGCCGTTCCTCCTGCGTGTTGGGAGTGCTTGACTCTGCTGCCGTTCCTCCTGCGTTGTGAGAGTGCTTGACTCTGCTGCCGTTCCTCCTGCGTGATGGGAGTGCTTGACTCTGCTGCCGTTCCTCCTGCGTGTTGGGAGTGCTTGACTCTGCTGCCGTTCCTCCTGCGTTGTGAGGGTGCTTGATTCTGCTGCCGTTCCTGCTGCATTGTGAGAGTGCTTGACTCTGCTGCCGTTCCTCCCGCGTGGTGAGAATGCTTGACTTTGCAGCCGTTCCTCCTGCGTGGTGAGAATGCTTGACTCTGCTGCCGTTCTTCCTGCGTGGTGGGAGTGCTTGACTCTGCTGCCGTTCCTCCTGCGTGTTGGGAGTGCTTGACTCTGCTGCCGTTCCTCCTGCGTTGTGAGAGTGCTTGATTCTGCTGCCGTTTCTGCTGCATTGCGAGAGTGCTTGACTCTGCTGCCATTCCTGTTGCGTAGTGAGAGTGCTTGACTCTGCTGCCGTTCCTCCTGCGTGGTGAGAATGCTTGACTCTGCAGCCGTTCCTCCTGCATGATGGGAGTGCTTGACTCTGCTGCCGTTCCTCCAGCGTTGTGAGAGTACTTGACATTGCTGCCGTTCCTCCTGCGTGATGGGAGTGCTTGACTCTGCTGCCGTTCCTCCTGCGTGTTGGCAGTGCTTGACTCTGCTGCCGTTCCTCCTGCGTTGTGAGAGTGCTTGATTCTGCTGCCGTTTCTGCTGCATTGCGAGAGTGCTTGACTCTGCTTCCGTTCCTGTTGCGTAGTGAGAGTGCTTGACTCTGCTGCCGTTCCTCCTGCGTGGTGAGAATGCTTGACTCTGCAGCCGTTCCTCCTGCATGATGGGAGTGCTTGACTCTGCTGCCGTTCCTCCAGCGTTGTGAGAGTACTTGACATTGCTGCCGTTCCTCCTGCGTGATGGGAGTGCTTGACTCTGCTGCCGTTCCTCCTGCGTGTTGGCAGTGCTTGACTCTGCTGCCGTTCCTCCTGCGTTGTGAGAGTGCTTGATTCTGCTGCCGTTTCTGCTGCATTGCGAGAGTGCTTGACTCTGCTGCCGTTCCTGTTGCGTGGTGAGAGTGCTTGACTCTGCTGTCGTTCCTCATGCATGATGGGAGTGCTTGACTCTGCTGCAGTTCCTCCTGCGGGGTGAGAGTGCTTGACTCTGCTGCCGTTCCTCATTCGTGGTGAGAATACTTGAGCGATCATCTTTATGACATTACCTGTAGTGACATCTGTGCCTCTCATGTTGTTGCAGTCGTCGTTATTTTTATGACTTGACCTGTAGTGACATCTGTGACCTGTATGTTGTTGCAGTTTTCGACATCTTTATGACTTGAGTTGTAGTGACATATGACTTGTAGGTTGTTTCAATCGTCGTCATCTTGTGTGGCGTCTAGTACGACATCGCGGTTCAGAGAGCATACAATGTCGCTGTCACTAGGGGGCCTGTCAAGTCTCTACAGTAATGCCGAAACCATTATGATTGGATTGTTGGCAGCTAGCGTAGTTCTCGAAACTCGCTAAGTGGTTGCTAATGATCGTCATCAGTAGCGTATTTCAGATGGCTAAGTGGGAAGTCGTCGTCGTCACTCGTCATCATAGGACTGTATAAATGTTGATGCTTGGTTTGGATGTCGTCGGCATTATTGGACTTTGTACATGTAGATATTGGTGCTTTGTTGCGATGTCGATGTCATTACTGGACTGTGTAGGTATTGGTGCTGGGTTGGGATGTCGTCGACGTCATCATCAGACTGCGTAGGTGTTGATGTTTGGTTGAAACTCGTTATTAGACTGTATAGATGATTTGCTGGATGGGATGTCGTTGACGTCATCATGAAACTGTGTAGGTGTTGGTGCTTGGTTGTGATGTCGTCGTCATCATTGGACTGTTTAGGTGTTAGTCCTGAGTCGGAATGTCGTCGTCGTTTAGGTGTTAGTGCTGGGTTGGGATGTCTTCGGTTGGATGTCGTGGTCATTATTGGACTGTAGTTGTTAGTGCTGGGTTGGGATGTCGTGGTCATTATTGGACTGTAGGTGTTAGTGCTGGGTTGGGATGTCGTGGTCATTATTGGACTGTAGGTGTTAGTGCTGCGTTGGGATGTCGTGGTCATTATTGGACTGTAGTTGTTAGTGCTGGGTTGGGATGTCGTGGTCATTATTGGACTGTAGTTGGTGGTGCTGGGTTGGGATGTCGTTATTATTGGACTGTAGGTGGTAGTGCTGGGTTGGGATGTCGTCGTCATTATTGGACTGTAGTTGGTGGTGCTGGGTTGGGATGTCGTTATTATTGGACTGTAGGTGGTAGTGCTGGGTTGGGATGTCGTGGTCATTATTGGACTGTAGGTGTTAGTGCTGGGTTGGGATGTCGTGGTCATTATTGGACTGTAGGTGTTAGTGCTGGGTTGGGATGTCGTGGTCATTATTGGACTGTAGGTGTTAGTGCTGGGTTGGGATGTCGTGGTCATTATTGGACTGTAGGTGTTAGTGCTGCGTTGGGATGTCGTGGTCATTATTGGACTGTAGGTGTTAGTGCTGGGTTGGGATGTCGTGGTCATTATTGGACTGTAGTTGTTAGTGCTGGGTTGGGATGTCGTCGTCATTATTGGACTGTAGTTGGTGGTGCTGGGTTGGGATGTCGTGGTCATTATTGGACTGTATGTGTTAGTGCTGGGTTGGGATGTCGTCATTATTGGACTGTAGTTGGTGGTGCTGGGTTGAGATGTCGTTGTCATTATTGGACTGTAGGTGTTAGTCCTGGGTTGGGATGTCGTCGTCATTATTGTACTGTAGGTGTTAGTGCTGCGCTGGGATGTCGTGGTCATTATTGGACTGTAGGTGTTAGTGCTGGGTTGGGATGTCGTGGTCATTATTGTACTGTAGGTGTTAGTGCTGCGTTGGGATGTCGTGGTCATTATTGGACTGTAGGTGTTAGTGCTGCGCTGGGATGTCGTGGTCATTATTGAACTGTGAGTGTTAGTGCTGGGTTGGGATGTCGTCGTCATTATTGGATTGTAGGTGTTAGTGCTGGGTTGGGATGTTGTCGTCATTATTGGACTGTAATTGGTAGTGCTTGGTTGAGATGTCGTCGTCATTATTGGACTGTAGATGTTGGTGTTTATGCACAAGATCTTTAAGTTTTTTCCCGTTTGTCCAATGTAATTTTCTTTGCACTTTGGGTATGTAGCTCAATAAATTAATTTTCTAGATTTGCATATCATACTTATTGAGACTTAAGATGTTTCCTCAGATTTTAATTTAATTTATTAATTCTTTTCGTCAATGTACGCATCGGAATTTCCATATTTTCGCATTTGCTGAATGTTTTCCATGGAATTAAACTGGACTTTGGATTCTGCTACTTTAAATTTGGAGGTTGTTTCTTGTTTCTAATAATGTAAAATTTGATTAGAGCTTTGTTCATTCTGAAGGTTGTAGAACCAGAAGTAACGTTCTCGCAATGTGAAGGATGTTATGTTGCTTTTACTGTCTGAGGAGCTGGCTGAACGACCGATAGCTCTAACGGTAATAAGATAATACTTACCGTGTTTTTCTGAATAAATTTGTCTAATATATATTCCTGTTCCACGAAATTATCTCAGTTGATTTTCCAAATATTACAATAAGGAAAAGAGCATCATTAATAACACATGACTTAGGTATATAAATCGATAGTACTAATCCTTTATCATTGAATAGAATGATTGTTACATGAAAATATCTGTACATTTATTTTTAAAATGTTCGTAAGGACGACTCTGTGCTGGAGTTAATTCCGTTGAGTTAGTGCTACTAGCCCATGATATGCCTCTTAAAGGTTAAATGGAAGGCCATTGGCCACTATAAAAATACCGCTGCCGCAGGCAATTATCAACATCTCAATACAACAATTTTACCTTATTCAATAATTATGTTCAATGATAAAAAAAAAGTCTGACGACAATTTAATTTACTTCATATTTCTCAACTTTATGTTATAAAACGTTTGAGACTAATCATGCCATGCTTAAGAGATCAGTATGGAGTGTTTACTGCGATAATACTCGAAACAACGGACTTTGATAGAAATCCGTTATCAGAATGTAGATACATACACAGGAAGAGTGTGTGTCTCCCGAGAGGCTTGCCGCATCCACTGTGATCAGATCAGTCATACAAGCAACACAAAATATACCAAACTCGATTCATCTTCTTTCTCTTCTGGATTGTTTTAAATCGTATTTGATTCAATTCAAGGTATGGTTAGATATGGTGGTTATATAAGATGATAAAAATAGGAGTGTTTACATACTCATTAAACAGGATCATCCTGTGATTCCTTACCAGTCAATTGAAGTGATTTAACAATGTATACACATAACAATTACCCAATGTACTTCTGTATGATTGATTTGTACACAGTATAATGCATACAAATAAAACGCCAATTACTTGTATGTAGTTTATTGAAGTCGGTAAAATTAGCTTTTTATACAACTTCTTCGCATGAAATGCATTGAATCGGTTCTGATCAGACGTAAAATATTTAATTTAATTAGCATTAAAATAAGATAATGTAAGACCACAAATGTTCCTGACTCATCTAATATCTAATTGGTAATTCACGTTTCCGCAATGTACGATGTAGCAAGATTCGAGCAATTCTCTCTCCCGATAATCTTATTATTAAATAACTTATTCATGATCAGGTTATTTTCTTCCCGACGTCTCTATTGTAGTAAAAACAGGAATTGTCGCTCGTGTGATAAATGCACGAAAAAGGTCGCTCATTTGCTTCATTTATGACAGCGTATTGTATCCCCCGAGAAGTGTATAAGGTTGAACATCTCCTGGGAAATGGAATTACGTCAATATGCGAATTCGAATCGGTTCCCAGAAATAACCTCCTTGGCTGACATCCGGATTTGTAACAAGTCACTACATGTAGTTCATTAATGTTTTGCATTATATAAGCAGAAAAACGGCGTTAATATTTCACAATTAGGGTGACTTTTCATAAATTCAATTAAGAACACAGTCAAGTAATTAAAAACATAGTCAAGTAATTACAAACATAGTCAAGTAATTAAGTACTAGATACAATGTGATGATATTAACATCATGATAATAGCACGTATTTGTTTTGGATGAGTGTTCCGGTCGGGATTAAGCAACTGTTGTTTCATTGCATTTCCTGCTATTATTAGAATGATTTCCAACTAACATATGTTTAGCTAGACAGGATACCCATATTGTATTACTAAACATGTAACATTATTTGGCAGACATTTCCTGTCGATATTTTGTATAATATTTATAAGATGTTTTATTTATAATGAAATCTGTGTCAGAGGCATTTCTAGAAAAGCAACTTTATATACATGACTTTCAGTATTTTAGACTTAAATGCTACTTTCTAGTAACTGCCTCATTTCGATTATCTAATAGAACCGCAGGTTATCCAGCAGTGGGTACTTACACAGATGTGTTCCTTATTCCTTCATCCTTCGATATATTATTTCCATTCCGGATCTCCGACCCAATTCATAGTCCTACTCAATATTACTAATTTCCAGCTTTCTGGTCTTGGTTGGAATGAATGTTGCAATCATAGTCGAATTTCGAGTTTTATTTTAATAATGTTAAATACGATACAAATGGAATCATAGCCATTATATATAACTGGGACATTTACACGACATATTTTTTCAATTTTATTCTTTATTTAGAATCAGTAATGAAATATGATACTTTTTATGTTTAGTGAACATCTTACATATAATCAAACAAACGATTAGGTTTCAAAACATTCATAGAAGGAATATATCGCAGATTCAGTTTTTATATTGTGCTTTGTTCTAGTAATCTTTGTAATGTTTTAATTTGTTAAATGTTTAATAAAGAAAATAGAGGACATCTGACAAAGCTGTATGACACAAATCACCAAGGACACACACACAAAACATGATAATAGTAAAATATACAAGGAATAACCATACAAAATATTCGATTGTGCTGCGGTTACGATACCGAATTAGGAAGGTCAATAAAAGTAACAAACGTCATTTAATTGGTGTGGTTAACCGGTTTACGGGCGCCCACCTTCCCACCCATTGCAAAAGCAGCACAATCAAAGGACACACATTTAAAAATTTATAAATAATCCTCCATCTAGAGAACAATGATCAACAGATTTCTCAAGACGAGAGGTCATGAAATTTTTACACACGAAACGTTTATAGAATAATATGCTGCTATCAAAAATATGTAAGGCGACATCAACATGTCATAATCTCCCTTTTCATTGCACAGAAATATAGTTCATACGAAAACTGATGGCATTTCATTACTCATTTCAAACCAAATTATTGTAGGAATCGTATCATTTGTTGGAAAGAAAAATTTGAGATATTCGGATACAGTATTATGTATTTGACTCCCTGTTGAAACACTAGCATATGAGAAACAACAGTTAAAAATTTTATAAATCATGTGGTAGCGAGGTATACCATATAGAAAAAAAAACTGTAGAGACATAAAAAGCTAGTAAATTACGTAAATGGAATTCCTCCATCACTTTGCCTGAAAGTTTCATTTGATGTTGCTGTTATTAAACGCGAAATTACAAGACTTATATATGTTTTAAATGACATTTTATTAAATTTAGAGAACACAAAGTAGTATAATAATCATTAGGATTGGATACGTAGTCAGTATCGATTTCTATGTAATTTGATGAGACAATATATAGTAGGAAGACCAAAACTTATCAGTTTTAAAAACGGACAGAGCCTTGCAATTTTCAAGAAGGATGGTGTAGTTCAAAAACTGAGTTTTAACATATACTAAAAAGTGTTACTCACTGATAAAAAGTCGAATGTAGGAAAACTTTCAATTAATGATTGTATTCTAAGCTGTTTGGTCAACAAATACAAAAATAGCAATATTTTGTCATTTCAGTTATTTTCTTTCTAATAGACTGGGCTGATTGCTCACATAGTTATTTACATAAAGGTGGCTTTACTGTGAATTTAATTTGATATCGATTAATTTCATTACTTAACTTTTCCAGTCACTATCGGTAGTTATCCCTCGTGAATATATATATATTGCCAAAAATAGTTACATATATCTTTAATATTTTTATATAAAACATGTATGTATATATATGGACTTCACTCGATCAGGAAGATGGAATAGAGTTCGCAGATATTAGGATCAGACATTACTAAATTCGTAATATGTAATTGAAAACACTGTTTAGTTTAATAATCTATTTATTTATTACTGTTTGTACCGATAGTATATAAGCTGTGGTTCAAGAGTCGTAATTTATACCAAAATTTTCGATTAGACTCTATGATCAGTGGGATGTTATAAACCTCAACTTTATGTCAATTAAATATAATTTTTGTAGTCAAGAATAATATACCTATGACAAATATACAATACATACTGCAAATAAATAATTTGATTTGTGTATATAGAGCCAAATACAACTTAACCGTATCTATGTAAATGTGCAATGACGTTCCTTACATTTTTTATAATAAGCAATAATGTTGTTCCTATTTTATGTATGAGGTTTATCAAAACATGTTTCCTTTCTTGTTAGGTCGAAATCTATTATCGACAAACTTCCGCCTACACATTTATATTTCCTCAGTTGCTTGCATTAGTGTGAAACGGACCTTGATTTAATCAGAATCTTTGCAAAACAATATTGTCTTCTAACAAAAGATTTTTACTCCAATGTTAGTGCTCAGGTGTATTTCTTATATTATAATAATAATAATGATTTTCATTATTGTTGGATCCGAGACATATGATTCTTGTACTAAAGATTGATGACTGAACAGGTTTTTTGAAGTAATATTTATTATTAAAACACATTTTGAACAATATTTAATTTCCTGATATTAGTGGATATAAGTTTAACAGATATAATGCAAGCACTATTCGAGTAAGTACAATGCAGTTGAGTTTACCTTAACTGTTTTGTATGAAGCATAGTGAAATTTATTTATAATGATATAATGGCATTTAAAGATAATTATGTACATAATAAAAGTGGGTAGTTACTGTGTATCATTCATTTGTTTATTGTTTTTTTTTCGCATTCAAAGATGAAAATAACCCCGACTGATAGTCAAACCTAGCTCATACCTGGGTCGTACTTGTTCATACCTGGGTCGTCTGATATGGAATCCATTATGATACTTCTGTAAACTTTCTGCCTGGTCTCTGGGAAAAAAAAGATTTTATATACCTTATGTTCAAAAGACGATAGGTTATCCTTTCTGTCTTTGCCTAGCATTGAACTCTTTGTGAGATAAATGGAAAAACAGTTAATCGAATCTTAACATATTTAACATGATTATTGGATCAGTAAAAACTTCTGTTCTCCATTACGATATCATTGATACAACAATTATCGTTGAAATATGAAGTATATGGCAAACAATATAACATAACACGACACATGGAGTGCTACTCATATCTGAGGTGTTAAGTGCATGATAAAATCTAGCTAGGATAGATTACAATTATTTCGTTAGGTCTCTCAGCAACAGCACACAACATTTTATCTACCGCTGACTTACTATACGTCAGTGTAACAACGCTGTTTTCAACTATGCCTGAATCCCTTTTCCTTTAGATAATGAAATCGATAATTAAAACCTTGTATAATTTATAATTATCGCTAACGACCGTCATCAATAGTGAAGGTAATATCGATTGAAAATAGTGCCAATAAATTAAACTGATAACCAGACACCCACATTGGCCTATATCGTCCACCTGGACAAAATTTTCTCATTCAGAAATAATAAAAATAAGACGATATATAAATGATATACACATATACCCAATTTCTCTTGCATAATGCGGTTTGACAAATGACTGTAAAGTAACTTCTCTATATTGAATAAATAAAGACAATGAATCATAAATATGTGAAAAAGATTATGCCAGAGTTATTTTTCCAATGGTTTTCCTTAAATGACTAAGTTAACATACTGAGTGCTGTAAAGCATTTATAAACTAGTTTGGGGGAAAATGAATTGAAAATTAGGATATCAGGAATTGCCTAGATCAAAAATAGAGAACTAATCTGATAAAAAAAAGCATAGAAAGCCATATTTTGACATGACGCTTTCAAAACACTCATGAAATAGTTATTTTCTAACAAAAATTAGCATATAAAGTGCTTATTTGCTTTGTGTTATATATATATATATATATATATATATATATATATATATATATATCTGTATGTATAAATGAATCAAGAAAATGTAAATATGTGGAAAAGACTGAATCGGAAAAGAAGTCAATTAAATATCGAAAAAATTTATTTCTGAATGGGAACAAAAACAACAACTTTTTTGTGCCTCTTTAACATATATCAACCCACCTTGGATCCATATCTTGCCTGATCTTGCCGAGATCAATAATTCTAAGGCACATTGAGTCCTTCATACCTTCATGCCAAAAACTTGTTTTCTATATGGAACCAAAATCAACATCACTTCTTAAGACACCCTTATGAAGCACTCTGATCCATTCGGTCTAGTGGTCTGAAGAAGTTTTGAAAGGAAATCACTCTTTTTAGGTCTATTTTGCCCACCCAGGATCCACTCCTTGAAAGAGAATCCTTGGTCGAAAACAGCAACATTTGTAAGGGACCTTTAGTTTTTCATATCTTTCAAGTTTCATAAAAAAATTAATAGATTTTATTTATAGTTCCACATCCTGATTTTTAAAGTAATAGTATATCATACCCTCTTTTTATTTTAAAAAAGTTGCTAAACAAAGATGCGAAAGATTTCTAAATTATTTCTGTATTCCATTTCTTGACAATTATTACAATAAAATCAGTTGAAATTCACAAAATTAGTGCATTATTAGCAAACTATAGGGAGAAAGTATAAGCAATTGCCCTAAAATACTCAAAACGACAATGTGTAAAACAATTTTTCTTTTCAACGAAAATAACAAATTAGAGAATTGCATTCTTTTAGAACACTAAGATACCGCCAGCTCTTAAATCTATGCAAACCGTTTGAAGATTTCAAAGGAAACACACTCTTGGGCATAATTTTTGTTTCTTAGCTGGCATTACCTATTGTCAGATCTAGTTGAAAATGTAGAAAAATATGGTTGATGACAGTTGACGGACAATGAATGCCAAAGGCACAAGTGAACTGAAAATGTTAATCTTCTTCTTTTGCATTTTTCCAATCATTTAATGATATATATTTTGCAATAATGCATGAATGATAATAAAAATTGAATTACATTAATAGAGATCGCATGTTGAACATTAATATGTAAAGTCTTGTCAGATCTGCAGATGCTTTACTCAGAAATTAATCAGTTCATTAAGGCAAATCTATGCATAGCAAAAAAGGCCAGATCCGATGGATATTAATTGTTTCATATTTCATAAATCAAAATGAATGAACCTAGAGCAATTCTATTTATTGAAAGATTTCCCTTTGTGTCCCAATCCAATGGAAACAGTCTTAATCAAGCTATCATATCCATAAAGTAAATTAAATAATTAAAAAAAAATATTCATGAGTGATAGCTATTATCAACCATATCTTTCTTGAATAACATTAATATTAAAATTATTTCCTTTTCAACCAGATATTGACTTAGCAGTCACCTGACATATATAAACCATACAAATATATAGCAATAAGTTTGTATAAATGAAAAATATAATGAATATATAGTTATTTTACCACAGCTTGAAAAAGGCAGTAGCAGTCGTTCATAAAAAAATGTTTATTTTAGGAACACATGGCGGGTTAAGCGTATAATGCAAGTTTAATACATATTCATCAACATTATTCCAATTTAACGACTTCATTTACATTTAATTATATCTATTTCATAATACAATTAATCAACTTGGTGTTTCCAATACACCCATATTATCTATACATATACATACTTTAAATAATACCTGTGGAAAACTACTGTATTTTATGATGTACAATAAGTAATCATTATGTACAATGTATATTTATGATAACAAGACCTCTCTTGTAATGAATGTCCGATGTGAATGTACTTTCAATAAGTATTATATCCACTTTTCGCTTAAAAAGATTAGAATACAAAAGTAGCACAGGGCATTATCTGAGAATTCGCTTAATCGAATCGTACAGACGCACTTTAACTAATCTCTTATTAGATTTTATCTACGTCAAAACATTCTTTGTTGTCGCTTACAGCGTATTTAAATATTTTGTCCATTACCTACAGACAGTCAGAATATCAAAGGCAACGTAATAAATCATGCAGTGATAATGAAAAGTCAGCAACATAAGCCCTAAAACAAATTTCAAGCTCCCTTATTTCAATTAAACGCATCATTATGAAGGGATAAATGCACCTTCTCCGGGTGTATTATGATTTAACATGTAATGAAAGGTACCTTGTCTTTGACATTAAGCAGGTTTTCATCGTGGGTATTGAAGCTCATGCGGAATTGAACACAAATTAATTACAAGTCATAATCGTGATCTGAAAGGTGAACGAGAAACGCAGACGATTTCGCATTTTCATTACCAGTTTCTCTTTCCATTATCATATATTCATCATGTTTATCAAAACACCAATCTTCCAATTTTTTGTCTATTGCTTATTCCATCTGAATTGCATTTAAATGTCAGATTTATTTCTTTTATCTTCTAAATCTTATCGGCATTTGATGAATGTGAAACGAGTAATTTCAAGTGATTACTTATTTCATTTCAGTGACATCCTTGGTTTCCGGAATGATGACACTGATGTTAATTGCATGTGATAGATTTTTCGGAATTGTGTTTGCCATGAAAGCCCATATAATCGAGCGTAGAGCCTTGCCAAGTTTACTTGTGGTATGGATAGTTTCAATCGCTACGGGCATTCCAATGGTTTTTAAAAAGAGGGTGTTCGAAAGGGTGTGGAAAGATTATACAGAAATTTGGTGCAACGATCCATGGGAAGTAGAAGAAAATGGCATTATAAGCATTGATCGTAAATCACGGATAGCATATTACACATGTATTACTTTTATATTGTACTTCATTCCATTGGTCGTGATGTGCATTGCCTATGGAGGTGTGATAAAAACTTTATGGACATCAAAAGCTCCAGGTGAAAGACTATCAAAAGATGTTAATATACAAACAAAAGTCAAAAGAAAGGTAAAACTTCAAAGGTATCAAACAACATAAAGATAATCTGAAATTACAGTTACCGAATATGACCTTGGGTTACCCCTATAGGATTTGACAACTACTCAAATATGTTCTGTAGACCTCAGAGTAGTATATTTATTATATTTAAGTTTATGTCTCTTCTCACGAAATTTCGTTATTAAGTACTGTGTCCGACTCGTAAAAGAGGACAGGGACCTTTCCGTTTTAACACTAAGTCCCATTGGTCTGAGATTATGATTATGATTATGATTATGATTATGATTATATTACTGGCCATTTATAGTTTTTCGTACCGATGATCCTCTCTCCTTTTGTCCCTCAATGGTAATAACATAAAGAGATCAAATTTGATTAAGATATCATTATGAATAACAAGCCGTGTGGTCAATCATTTGTGTGACATTTACAAGTGTTTCAACATGCGGGTTTAACGATATCAGATATCACTCCTGTTTCTCTAAAGATCTGGGTACATTATCTCTATTTTGGTAACATATACATTAATTCAACTTTTGTATATTGTATTTCATATATTATATATTAAACAACGGGTAAAATGTTAAATAAATGTCAACCCAACATCTCAATTACTAATAAAAGAGAAAACACAAGACAAATCGTAGGAGTTTTGTATTTGATCACAACAGAAGTAAAACTCACAAGTGATTATTGTATAACTTGCAAGTATTATTGGTAACAGAGATACAAAATAGTGAACGTTGGACAATCAATGTCCACAAAACCATCAGAAATCAGATGTCTAAGAGCCTAAGAAGAGTAAACATTCCTTACTGTTTGTTAACATTAGTCGTGAAATCGAATCGTAGACGGGGAAATAGAATATTTCTTAGCGGAGGGATTTAGCTTAGTGGTAATATGCCCTTGTCTTTATATTTTGTGATTTTGAGTTTTGTATGCAATGTGTGTGAACAACTGGCCCCTGGTCTCACCTCTGGTTTCCAGATGTCGAGAAATGTCTACCATGGTACGCTGTTGTTAGTACTGTTGTGACATTGCATTAATTACTGTCGTATTTATTTTTACACAGATCTAATTGGCAGTATGCTGCTCATTGATATGTTCTCTGAGGAGTGTTTGATTTAAGTGTTTTTCCCTTGTCCTGTTGTTGTGTGGCTGTGACCATTTATGTATATTGTTACATTTGTCCTGATGTTGCTTGGCAGTAACAGTTTGTGTATATTATTTGTGCACATTCGTCCAGTTTGCCATGTATTATATGCGCCCTCATGACGTTTGCAGCTAACCAAGCAAGAGGCGCTTCTCATTCCAAACACCAAACTTTACCTTTGATTTCTAGGGTCCATGAATATCCACTGTTGTCCGTGATATGTTCTTATAAGTGATGCAGTAATAATGACTCAGTAACGTTCGTATTAAAACAATCAGTATAATGGCATAATTACTGAAAAATGCTTGAGATATTTTTATTTGAAGTTGGTGTATAAGGCAGACATTTATTATTGTATAGCTGTATTTATTATTGCTTATCGTTTCTTTCCAAAATGTATTTTATCCTCTCTTGGGATAGATAGCTGAACTCCACTCTTTCTTCAAAAATGGAGAAATACTTTTGTTGGTTCGATAAACAACACATACACACACACATGGATATTTAATTTAAATTTAACAACGTAAGACAGAAAAAATCATCATGGATCAGTAGCAGGTGGTGGGTAGCCTTCTTCAAATATGTTTATTCTGCATTACAAACTTAATTTTTCATCTCAGGGTGGACTCTCCTCCCAATGAAAAAATAAAACGACTTCTCTTCAGTCATACAAATATTCTTGAAGTCTTGAAATTTTTGTGATTATGTACATATTTGTCAAGTCAATAGGCTGGTTATTATCAGAAGGGTATTATTTGAAATAATTGACATTGTAGTTTTACAAAATAGATTATCATGATAATATTTGACTAATGGTGTATTCTCATCCTGTGCTAATGTTATCCTTATGAAATTATTTTACAAACTTTACCTGGTATTTTCAGGTTGTGATAATGCTGATAATGATCATGACAGTGTTTGGACTGTGTTGGCTACCTCTTCAGATAACAATACTTTATACAGAATATAAAGACCCTTTGGAACAGGTATTGAGTCATTTATTGATAATGTTATGAATGCATAATTTATTACATATTCTTAACAAAACTGTGTGGAATTATGAATGCATTTTTCGTATTCATATTATAGTTTATATTTATCATATTTATATTTAGTTTATATTTAGTTCATATTTATATTTATCCATCATCTTTACATAGTTAACACATCTAGAGCTATAGATATCTACATATGCTTTCCATTCAAAATCAGTTATACAGTTTGTAGCACTGAGTTTGTCATTTATTACTGTACATAAGTTATATATCGAGTGACTTTATCTTTGCAATTATTTCAGTTTTATGCTAGACATGATCTTCAAAATAACCTATATACGTATCATAATTTTAAAGTATAACAGAATAAGAAGGACTAATTTCGCACAGATAATACTTGCCAACTTGAAATACGCAAATGAAATTTCTTTTTCAGTAACCCCATCGCCAAGAATTGGGAATTTATTTAATACATGCTATTTCAATTTGGATATTAATATTAATATGTACATATTTACATATAAAATACTAAAGACAATAAATGTTTCATTTACTGGTACTGATTCAGAACATAAAAAACTGGAAAATCGATCGCCGTAAAAATAAAATTGGTGCCATTGTATAACTAATTAAATAATATTCGTGTTTTCTTTTAGTTATATCAAGAACTTGAGTTATTGTGAGATATAAACAATATATGCCTAAAAAGACCCTTTTTGACATACAAAGTACCATAACTCAGCTACGATGAATAGGGATATCATGAAAGACAAAAAGGATCTCCCTTAGGTCATGACTTTAAATGTGTGATAATAGCATTTAAATCTCTTGCGAGATCCTTGAGATATCCCACACATAAAAGGTGCTCACATCTTATTTTTGTTTTTTAAAAAGTCACGATTAAGGCTACAAGATGATTGATCTTGGTATTAATAAAATATGGTTTATTAGTGGAATACACATACCAAAATGTAGTCTTTTCTTTTGTGGTTCTAAAGCGATGAACCCGATTTAAAATAATCCTTAGTGTATATAAAGGTCAATGTCAAAAATCATTGGTCTTGTCATTTGAAGGTTTTATAAATGGAGAACACATGCCAAATATGATGCATATTTTATCTTTTATTGTTATAAAAAGGTTATTGACAAGATTAAAGATAAACACACATAAGCAGGACAAAACAATATGCCTCAAAACTCAACATGAGAAAAATCACACATCATATGATAATAAAAAAAAACTCTCTTATAAATGATTTTAAAAAGTGTGACGCAAACACGTTTGTGAAAATTACCATGAAACAGTTCTTTTACCGAAGTTAAATTTCCACGCACTCGTCCATCGTCAAATTAATTATCCCACATTGCTAGCTCTTGCTATTTCTATCTCATATTCTGAGTACAAAAATCTTACGTACGTTTCTGGTACATTACATTTAATATAAGTGTATCTGCGATGGCATAAGTGTTCTATAAAGCTGATACTTAGAGCACATATCTCGGTGTGATTACGCACGTACACGATTGATTAATACAACGGTGCATTTCTTGTTTATGTGATAAAGTCGTGTTTCATTGGCCCGTCTTGTTGTTACAGAACCGAAACATTTGATGAGAGATGTGTAATGTCATATGCTTTCAAAGGGAATGCGAATTTAGTCGAAGAGCACTCCGAGATCGCGTTTCGCCGTTTCAACTGTGGCAATCATTTTAATGACGTATGATAATGATACCAATCACGTTATAAAGTTTCATAATAGATCTCTTACAGACAATCTTTATAAAAATAATGTTTTTTTCGATAATTATAATCATACATAAAATGTACCTATCACTTACGAAGTCTATGTGAACAATGACCTCTTTAAAACACTATCAAGTAAATGCTTTTAATTGGATGTGTGTATAATAAATATAGAACATATATACATTTTAAGTTAGTGCAACATATGCGCATTTCGACAACTTATGTCTCTTCAGTGATGCTCGTGGCCAAATGATTTGAATTCTCAACATATATAAATATTTGAAGAGCAGTGTTGAAACCAAAATGACCGAAAAAGTGAACCAAAGAATCTATCTAAGGACAGAGCTATGCATGAGGGAGATACTCCTTAGTTTTAGAGTGATTTATTAAATTTGATGACTGAAAATTTGAAGTATATTTACCACACACTACAGTAATAAATAACATAATACCAAATGCACGAAAGTAAATATAGAACTTGCTTAACTTAACTAAATTTGAAGGGTGGAGTTTGGTCTGGTGGAGTACTTATCTGACGACCGGGTACGACCCTAGCTGTCTGCTCGGATTTTTAAGGTGATATTACCTTCTACCTCCCTATCTGATATTCGGATGAGACAGTGTAAACCGAGACCCCGTGTTACGATATACTTTGACACGTAGAAGATCTCTCACTGCTTCAGATAGAGGTCTATTGCATAGGACAAAATATATGAGTGAAATTCTATTCGAGTTTTGTAAAACAATAAATTAACAAATTTGTTTACAAGATGTAAGTTGTCGATTTACAAAGGAATTATGAACAGACACAAAATCAATTTCTGTAACATAATTCGAAATTTTCCCTGTGTTTAATCATATAACAGATCCGTTTATAAAATGCACGTTTAGAGAAACACAATTCTTTTATATTTGTAAAACCAGTTCATTGCTAACAGATCGTCCTAATTAAACATGATGACCGTTCTATGGAACATTTTGTACCGTTATTGCAAAAGTAATAGTAATCTCCTTGTTTATTCTTATTTTTTTTAATTGTCAGTTGCATCCATGGTATGAAGATTTTGCATTTGCTGCAAAGTTTGTTGCATATTCCAACAGTGCAATGAATCCCCTTATTTACGCTGCATTCAATGACAACTTCAGAAAAGGTCAGTTTGCGATGTTAAATTGCCATACAGTCAATTAGTGTGGTTACATTGCCATACCGTTAGTTGGTGTGGTTACTTTACCATATTTTAGTTGATATAGTTTCGTATAAAAAGAAATTTACACAGTATTTTTTATCATATATAAATTTATGGTGTAGACTTACTTATGATTTTTAGAAAATATAATTAAATGTATCTTTATATAAGACACATTTATTAAGATCTAAATTGAGCATGGTATTTTACTTTAACATCAACTTAAGATATTTTTCGAATACTTTTACAAATACTGATGCAATAAACGGCAAACCCTTTTTCTATTAAACACGCGTATTAAAGCATTGGGTTAAGTATAATTCTATAACATTACACAGGATTCAAACTGATGTTTGGATGTTACAAGAAGCAGAGGTATGCGACCTTGTCCAAGACGGATGAGTCTTTCCACAGCATATCCAATATGACGACGGGGACTAGCCGAATGTGATTGAACGTAGAGGACTATACATATCTCATATGTTGTGATATCGTCGTGGCATATACAAGTCGTTTTCATTGACTTTTCGCTTCAGTTATATGTTATGTCTTAGTTGATCAATTAATACACATGTACTAAAATCAAATCAAATCACAAGCTTAGCTCAGAAGCATAACGATTAGAAGATTTCTTCAATTAAAACTTTGTATTGTAAAATGGTGTTTTCACGGCTTGCTTTTCTCTATACCTTTGATCTGCACTACACAAGCTACCATGCAAATCTCTGTAAACCCATCTGGCAGATCTAGATATAGGTAATGAAATAAATAACGTATGATCCTAATAAAACGTGCAAGACACAAAGGTATTGAATTACCATCCTTAAGACCATGGCGCCTTGACCTGTACTCAAAACATGCTATGTAAACACCTCTCAACGCCATTTATCGCACATTTTGCATACAAATTATAAAATATTACATTTTTGTTGTATATCATATGAAATTGTCATCTGTTATCAATCATATTTATGTACTTTCATAGTTATACATTATGGATGTTGATTTGAATGTTGTGTAAATAAAAGATGTATTTTTCTTCCACGATACTGATTGTTTGCTTAATGAGACAAACAGATATGATGACTTTATGCTCGCAATATTTTAGACATCATTCACGATCTGTATACATAATACATCTTCTGAATGGGATATAGAAAATAATTCTTGGCATATAAATTAACACCTCTCCTTGAACAAACTTTATTGCATTTAAATTAATTGTAGCATTGGGATTTGTTCATTAATACTAATATAACATAAGCTTTTTCTCTAGGGAAACTTATAGGTAGGACACAAATGGGTGTTTCCTACACATGTTAATTGATAATTGATTATACCACGTGAATACTTTATCCTGTAATGACGATACCAAAGTGTTATCTAATGAGGGGAAGAATAATTTTTATTCATATTCACTGACATGCTAAGAACAGATTAATTTACCGTAACCGTAGATTACATAATACGTGTGATTGAAGCTTCTTGAAAGAAGTAGTTACTTCTTCGAACAATCCGTCTGTACCGAATCACAACAGCTGCTTTACATCTGTAAAGACTGACTAGTCCCTCATCTCATTTGTGGCGTACATTGCATATTACAGTAAATATATTATTGTTAAAATGCGCAAGATATGCAAAGTTATTTATATCCAACATTCTATTCAATTGATAATTCATCCTATTTATAGATCTAGTCTTCTTGTTTGCTAGAGCTGGCGTTGATCAATCGGTAAGATGTTTGGTTTGTGATCGGAAAGTCCAAAGTTCGAGTCCCGCCGGTGGTATTTCGAAATCCTTTCTTTAGGATAAGAGGGTAAAAACCTTATGTTCTGAATCACGGTAGATGTGGAACGAAAAAATCCCTCGCAGTGTCCATTATATAGATCTAAATTCCTGTGCATTTAGAAAAACAGATGCTGTCACGACATAGGTGTAAAGATTCTCGGTGTGACGTCAATCAAAAGCTGAATAAACAAGCAAAATATCTTGATTGCTCTCGTAAATGTAGGAAATTTCTAATGCTATGGATTAGAAAGGAATATACTTTCGGGTCTTGCGGCAGACAGGTGCTCTCTTCATTGAGTTACTCTTATACCTTATTCTGGTGTAAACCGATGACTATTCGATGTAGATATTCAAATAACAAACAATGATTTTGACAATCGACAAATTTACATGTTTTATTGTACTTAAATACTTTCAAACAGTCTCACATCTTAGAATAACTTCCGATACATCTGCAAATGACAACTCTAAACCAGTTGAAATACACAAAATTAACGAAGTGCGAATTGTATAAAATTTTTCTGGCATAAAGAGGACAATGACTGCTTGTGAAATCCTCTGAATAAATGTCATTGACAGATTCATTTTAAATCCATATGTTACTTATTCTTTAACATAATACCAACAGTAACGGGCTGTATCACAAGAGATAAGAATACAATATGAAAACCATCGACATTTAAGATTTTGCCAATGTTCTAAAGACATACCTTCTGGAAAGTTACAATGTAGCTTACTCGGTCACCGAGAACTATGATTAACTAAAGCTGTCATTATCGCAGCAAATTTGACAATATAAACTCTGGCTGACCATATATTTTAATATTAAAAGTCCCCATTTAGACAATGTTTTAATGTCTGTGTGTTTTAGATAACAATCATGTGAAATATGAAGTAAATTTGAAAAAAACTTGTATACGACAGATGTATTTCTATGACAAAGTAGTTCGCATTCTTATCCACACTGATAGGGAGATTACATTAATTACACCTTTCAACTTCATTTGCAGGGTTAAAAGCATACCAAAATGTATTAATAATATGACAACTTATTGTTTCATTCGAATAAATTCAGAAATCTTCAACCTGAATATTCAAAATAACTCAAGGAGCTTCAGTCCTAATTTTGTATCGTAACTGCACTATAATCGGATATTTTTGTGATGTCCTTATGTGTTTTCCATTTTACAGTAAATACTGCATTTCCGTGGTTACTTCTGTCATACGGCTGAATCAGTAACTTTTCTTTCTTCCTTCACCACAAAAAGTACATATGAAACTTATTGATTTTCACTAAATAACGCATCATCTTTCTAAATTGTAGTTGGGTTTAATAACTCCAGAAAGACAAATATTGCTTTAGGAGTTATACGTCAAAAACAATTATCAATCCGGCATCATCGATTAGACCCTTTGGCGGTCATCTATTATGGTCACACAATTCCCCAAGGAGTAAATTCTGTAAATGACAATATATACGTCAGCATTACAGAAAATGGGTTTAATGTCATGCAGATTCGACAAGGAAATTTACACTTTCGCGTAAAACAGAAGTATTTATAGAAATATTCCACGTGCAACAGACATCTCTTAAATAAATAAACTGGATTACGTGATATTACAATTATGATACGAAGACTGACATTGGAAAAAGATAATATTCTTGCCAAAAGTAGAAATATAAGTTGATTAGATTTTTATATGGGTCATTTCCTTTTTTTTTTTTTTCATTTACCATAAATTGGACAATTTAAGGTCTTATCGCGTTTTTATATATTGCGTTAAAGGGTGTCCTATATAGTATTCCAACATGTATTTCTCTCTTATCTTTTGTCCAGTCAAGACAGATTAAATTTCCCTTTTCTGGGTGACCACTGAATCACATATTTGGTCATGTTATTTTATGATATCTCCTTTTCATAGATACATCTCAAAAAGAAATACATTAAAATTAGTCAGCAATAGAGTACCAAATTAGGAACTGTTTAAATTGGAAATGATGTTCTGTCCCCACTAATCACCACGTGCAAAGAGCACAAAGGCTTAGCTTTATGATATTGTAAATAAAAATATTTGAATAGACTAGTTTGTTTGTTATTAATAGATAATAATTACTATTTGTGGAGATGACACTAGCAATAAAACAATCTACGAATAACTTATCTAATGTTAAACACTGTTGTGCAATGATTGTTGTTGGGTGTGGATATGACACTTTCTATATTGTCTTGGTATATATTGGAAAGTTATTGAGTCGTCTGCATAATTTTAAAATCTGTGTCGGATGTGTCAACAAATACAAAAGATGCCTGGTCTTGCCAGGAACCTGGTTTCAACTCAGATTTACAAGGATCATGAAAATCCACCGTAATTGATAGTGTACATATACATATATATGCAAGACCAAGTTCCCGGAGGGAGTAAGCGTCCCATGATTGCATGCAACCACGTAGCGATATATATATATATATATACCGCTACGTGGTTGCATGCAATCATGGGACGCTTACTCCCTCCGGGCACTTGGTCTCACCTCTATTTTATTGGGGTCTGCATTTGTCTGAATATGACACTATACACGATATTGTCCTTTTATTCCATGAACTATGAGATATGGTTTACCCTTCGGTACTTCTTAGTTTTTTACCCTTAACCACTGTCCATGTATCTCTGCCGTTGGACAAATTGTTCCCAAGGACACTTGTCGGGCAACAATTTTCTATGAATGTCTGATACTAGAATTAACAAAGTGGCTAGTATGTCGCTGACTAGGCTATTATATCCAAGGACACATATGTAATAGATACTACAGGTGTCCCCAAAATCGTCCTACGAAATTGACTTACATCGCTGGTGAAGACAACCAAATTATGGTACCAACATGCTGACAGTTTCATTTATATGATACCTTGTCGCTCTTAAAGTTGTCGATATTTTGAAAGATCACAAGTTTGATCTTAACGAATGTGTTCTAATTGCGGAGGCAATAAGTGTAAAACATGTTGTATCCTTCTGACTGACAACACATTGTCAAGTAATCTTACAAAACGTTCTTATTCTACCCATAGTTTCGATAACCTTTCCTGTAAGTCATCTAATGAAGTATATGGCATTGAATGCACATTGTGTGGAATGATATATGTCGGCAAAACCAAAGGCCAACTCCGTAGTAGAATGTCTGGTCATGGTTATAATATAAATAATGATGGAAATCAACTTCATTATCGCCATTTTAACCAAACAGATTATTCCATTCTGTCCATGAAAGTACGTATTTTAGAGAAAATATACCATCCTACCAACAACCCAAATCTTACTTTAGAAGGAAAAGGTAGAATTACTGGATACGACAATTAGAAACAGCTGCACCATAAGGTTGTAATGCCCATATTGATGGTATTAGAAATCTTACAAGTCCTGGATTTCCGTCAGCAAGTGTCTGGGTTTGTTTGATAATACGCCAAGAAGACGGCGAAATCATGGTAGACGAAAATATAATAGACCTGAGATCCATAACATCTCCTTCCATGGCGATGGCCTTCTGCCACTTATCATTCAAATTGTAGGTCCTCATTATATTTTTATTAAGGTTTATTCGCTACCTTTACAAAAGCTACATGAGTTGTACGAATCCACGCGAAACATACATTTCACCGAATCTGGCACTCCAGAATATCGACTCCAAGGTATTATCTTGGACGTCTCTAGTAACAGCACTTAAAATCTCCTTTTTTTTTAATAATGTCTGTAATATAAAATCTTTTGACTTTTTGACTCTTTTTACAACCACTCTTCATCAAAATTTCAAGAATAGAAGAACATCAATTATTCAAAACGCCTTCTTTGACAAAAAAAAAAATGAATTCGCAGATACAAGTATCTCAATTTAGGCCACAGCGATACATAATTTGTAAAGGAACAGTCTGATTCCAGCATCAAGTATACAGAGAAAGAGATCATCTAAATGTTATAATTTCTTATAGATAATAGTTTTGTGATATTTGGTGGGAAAGTGTACCAACAGATTCTTGGCATTCCGATGGGTACTAATTGCGCACCTCTTCTGGACGACATATTTTTGTACTCTTACGAAGCAGAATTCATACAGTCGCTGCTTTTCAAAGGCAATAACATCATATATACAAAGGAACTCGAGATAAAAGATACAACTGAGGACGTATCTTCTGCTTCATACCTTGGCGTTAGTTAGTGACGATGGTTCATTAAGAAGAAAACTTAAGACATTTGACAAAGCTGTATGACAAAAATCACCAAGGACATGCACACAAAATATGATAATAATAGAATATACACTGAAAAACCACATTCCAAAAATATTCGATTGTGCTGCGGTTACGATACCGACTTAGGACGGTCAATTGAAGTAACAAACGTTATTCAATTGGTGTGGTTAAATTAGTAACCTCTCTCTATGACAGTCGTAACGATTTCAATTTCATTATTACCATCTTCCCTCTTCTGAGTAGCAACTTACCTTCCTCTCCCACATATGGCGTTTTCATTTAACAACTTGTACGCTATGCCAGGGCATGCTCTTATTACGAAAATTTCGTCCTGAGAGCGAGGCTTCATGCCACGAAAATATTGTCACAAGGATATATTGAGGAACGTTTCAAATTGTCACTGAGGAAGTTTTATGTTCGATATAGGAATCTTCTGCAATTTCAGATTCCTCTTTCAGGAATGTTAACCGATATTTTTGGACCTGACCATACAAATTATTCATCTTACCTTTTTGGCTATACTTGATGTAATTATTACAATTCGCGGTTGCACGGTACAAGGAAAGTGTAATAACGAAAAGTATAATTTTTTCTCTAATCGATCGAACAGACAAAAGTCAGACAAATCAAATATCTGGACTGAGACCGATTCCGATCATTTTACACAGATTTGACACCTTCTATACTAGAATGTTACGTACTTTTATTTCCCCATATATAAATACATATGGAATTTACACGATTTGACTCTTTCTATTGAATATATGTGACGGGTGTTGCTAGCAAGCAGGAGATGCTCACTCTCCCCGGGCGCCTGATCTCACTCCATCACAGGGGTTCACATATGCTCTTCAAGTAGACATATTTTGTTATTTTTCATTTGTTTTTCATTTTCACTGATTTTGTGTATGTCCTCTGGTTTCATGATTTTTGGACTTGTGGTTTGGATTTATCCATCATCTTTACACATCATTCAGTACTCTGAAAGATTCCATATTGATGATTAAAAGTTTCCTTGATTTTTAAATCCCATCAATGGCATCGAAAAATGCCTTTAACCTTTTATATCCTTAGGATCAAAACATTCGTCTTCATCTTTTTTCCCAATTAATAAAAGAATATAAATATATATTTGGGTTTATTAAGATTGAATTTATTGAGATTCTCATATTTATTACACTTCCCATTTTTATTACACTTCAGGTTGCGCGGTGTAACGAGAAGTGTAATAATTATTACACTCCTGGATTTTATTACACTTCAGGTTGTAATAGGGCGATATTAGGAGCCTGATAAAAATTATCAATTACGGCTTGCTCCCGGAAACTCCCGTCATTTATGTCTAGTAAAAATAAATACATGCAAATGGTGGATTTGCTGAAATCAGTCATTTATGTAGCAACACTCCTTTTTCGTATATAATGGTGTCTATGTTGATCAATTAATGAGGTGATCTATGATTCTATGAATCATGACTTCCTGATTTTGTTTTTCATTTATTAGTATATATCTGAAAAGACACACTAGTTGGGAGCATATTTTACATTTCTATTAATTTCATTACATGATAGAGTTTAGAGTTACACACTTGTCCAATGAAATGGAACAATCCCCTAATGTTAAGATAGCCTGCAAGTTTCAGATGTCTTGAACTATTACTTTTGTGCAGATCAATACAAGATGATATTTGTATGACCCTCATCACAAGAAGACAAGGATTTTTGTAGGGGTCTGAAGTATAAATGAGACTAATACAAATGTTTTGTTTCACTGAATAATGTTTGCGTAAATTTTAGTTTAAATATACGATTTCTAATCACAAGCCCAGATGTCAGTGATTTTATTCTGACTTGGAGTAAACGCTTCAAACTAACTGATGAATAATGTAAATTATCCCAAAACTTAGAAGTATCTCCCTCTGTTCTGAAATTGGTTCTTTGTCTCATACTTTAAGGATTTTGCTCTTTAAGTATTTATGCTTTGGAGTTTTACATTTTCGGCTATCAGCATCACTGAAGAAGCAGAAGTTCTCGAAATTCGCATATGGAGAACCAAATTTATTTATATATCTCCCTATATTTTTCATAGATTTATGTGGATTTCAGTGACATATCAATATACTTCATATATACTTCACATGTATACCATCTAAATTCATGATGAAATTTATTTAAAATGCAATTTAAAATGTTTTCGTTCAAAGCCTAAATTATGTGTAAAACATGAAATTGAATCGTAAGAAATTATTTAATTGGTTCTATCAAATGCTAACATACAATTTACTTATGATATAAGATGAAATTAACCGTAATCACACTTAACTATTTTTATTGATCTCATCACAAAAAGCATCTAATTATAATTATTCCTCCTTCATTATTTTATGTACACTTCCTTGGGTTTTATCTTTCATTTCATCTGTATTGCGACTACTTCTTTTGCTTTTCTTTAATTAATTTTCGTACTGTTAAAGGATCTGAATTTCTTTTTATTTATACTTTTTTCAAATTTTCAAATTCTTTATACGCATATTGAAATCAAGTTTAACTGATTTCAATATTTCATGAATTTCCTTTCGCAGAAAATGATAGTTTATAAATATGTACTTTCTTCTACAGAAAATTAGACCGTTGTTACTACGAAAAGTACTTATTCTACACGTATCTTAATATAAACAATCAATATTCATTCATAATGAAAAGAGTAATTGGCAACTGGATAAGTCCAATAACCGTACTGCCGATACGTCGTCTTTGTTTTTTAATCAAACAACTGCTTTTGTATATTGTTTCTAAGCAATCATTACTTTTTAACGCAAATTGTTTGGTACAATCATAGCTGACCATTTTTAACTGAAGCACTACGCACAGGCTTCAGGGCTAAACATAAGACAAATCAAAAGTGAGTTTTCCATAGTATATATCTTATTTTACACATCACATGCTTCGTAAGCTGGTGTGGCCCAGTGGATGACCGAAATGCCCCGGGTTGGATTCCCGTCATGAGCACACCGGTGATGAGAAAGTAAAACCGAGGTCCCGTGTCACAGTAGGAGTGGCACGTAAAAGATTCCGCATTGCTTCGAGTGGGTCCGTTGCAAAGGTAAGAATCTCTATGTGATACATCAGGCAGATCCCGTCACCATATAAGGGAAATAATTGTGGAGTGAAACAATAATCAATCAATCAATCACATCCTTCAATAATGGCATTTTTGCTTTCTTGCTGGATTATTTTTCAATATGACTAAATTAATAACATCTGAGGTAATAACTTGGGACTTTTGCAAGAGAAGAAATATTGATGTTCAATATCCAGGTTCATTGAACAGAACCTTGTTGCTAGACATTTCTCTATCTACAATGTCAAAATTAATGTATACTTTTCTAGTATTTTGCCACTGTCTCATACACCATTTGCCACAAGTTATTTAAGGGCCCATGAACATCAGAAGTGAGTTTTAGTGTCCATGATGAATAAACGTCTCTTGTTTGTCTAGCAATAAATGCACAAATACTAATTTTCGAAGGCCACATATTGTGTATTTTAATCTAAAGTATGTTTGATAATAAAGAGCGAGGGTTGTCTTAAAGACGAAAAATATAAAAATCATCATCGGTTGATTACATCACTTAATAAAAATTTCACCCTTTTTTAAAAACGAATTTAAAGAGAACTGTGTGTTATTCATAGCACAATATTTTGTATCTTGGTGGTAATATACATTCTACTTCATAGGAAAAAGTTTGCGTGCTAGTAACGCTTTAACTTTTATTACCGTTATTACTCTCTTTACTATATCTTACGTATTTGATGAACTGAAAAAGTATATCATGCAATTAGGAGACTTATGGCAAATATTCTATATCTAACCTAGGAAAAGAAAAGGTCAAACCAGATCAGGCTTATATCATCTAGTAAAAGAAATCATATGTTTGAAACTCAATAATGTGCCTTAAATCTTTTTGATATGACCTCATTTTAACGATATATATATAATCGAATCTATATCTAAGATTTTACTTCGAATGAATCAAAAGTTAAAAGAGTATCGAAAATCAAACTAAATAAAACGGCAGTCTGTCATATGTTGTTGAGAATTAAAAAAAAAATTAAATTAAAAAAAAAAGAAAAAAAAATAGTTTGGGGTAAATGTACATATGTTTTAAAGTTTATTCATTAGATTATATATTATGTTTAATGCTTGCTAATTTGTCATTTTATCAGTGCTCTTTCTGGATTATGGGAAACTCTTAAATCACTGAGAATAGAGGGAGAAGATGACAATAATAAGGATTTTGATATTCTCATGAGATTGGAAAAGTCAGTATGTTCATCAATCAGATTACATCCCTATACTTTGGAAATCATATGGGAAAATCGTAAAAGAAATCTCAATTTAGTATTGAATTAATGTGTACGTCCGTAAATGACGAAAGAAAAGTTCTTTATTTATGCATTTCATGTTCTGATATGTCTTGAGTCAATTTATTTCCTTCTAAAAGTATGAAGAAATTAAACAATTTTTTAATAATGTTTCCTGATACAGGAAGTGTAACTCATACAATATAAAGTTTTTTGTTGTTGTTTTGACCGCCGTATTTTACATTATGAATTTCTGGGGAAAACTATTAATGTTGAATTTTATGTAGAAGTATATATCCTGTGCTAAGATCTGCTTTCTTCCTTCCACTGTGGTACATTGTTTAAGTGCAATAGTCATGTGACACCTATTACTTACGTATTTTACATGAACGTCACACTTATTCCCTTTGCAGTGTGCAGCTCGTAAAAAAGTTCCCCGCGGAGGGTATGCCTTAAGTATTATTATACTCTTTTTCCTGATGGTATGTGGTATTAACACTTTCTGTAGTGTTTGTTCACATTTATGTATATAGTTTTGAGTTAAATTTGTTTCTTCTTTATGTAAGGGCATTCACGGCGGGTGTGGCTAGCCAGACAGGAGACGCTCACTCCTCCCGGGCACCTGTCTCACCTCTGAATTTTAGGGGTCCGTGAGTGTCCAACTGTGGAACATTGTTGTTACGGATTGTTGGTTGTTAGTCTCATAGTCCATTGATACCAGTTACTTTCGTATTTTACATTATATACCCAAAGTTCATTCACAGTTATCAAAAAATATAATCCGTATTTAAATTAACGAATTACCTATTACCTAAGTAACTATCGTCGGGTGAAAGTTTGATCTATGTAGACTTACTTATTGAATTGATATATAAGAAACACACAGATTACTAAAAATTATCACATCTTTGCATACAGATTAGGTGGAATAGACACATCGTAGCCAATACCTATCTCGGGTTGGGACCAAAGATTTGCGATTTCGATATCTTTTTTGTATATAGTATTCAAATAACATAGGAATAAATATCCTGGTGTATTCAAGATCAAACTCGAGAGAGTTGAATCGTATACAACATTTCAAACAGACACCATGGCGAATAAGGAGGGGGAGGAGAGAGATATGACTAAACGAAATTCTATGCAACAGAAGTATTTATCTATGGTATGCGTTTATTGGACAGAATACGAGATCGTCAAAAAACTTGGTGCTTTTCAAAGTAGAAAAAAACATCACTTCTTATTCTGCAAATCTTTGGGTCAAAGCATAGTAATGCCTTTTCCCATAGGGTTCCATGTTAAATTACCAAACTTAGAGCATGATTGACACATTTTTCATCTTAGCTTTATAACAGATATATCAAACTTTTTGTCAGCACCCCCTCTATCAGAATTTTAACAACGTATTATGGGTAATCTACCGTAATTTCGAAAAAAAAAATCTTGTCAGAAGCCCACACCCCTCCACCAAAAAAAAAATCAATAAATAATATTAAGTAATAAAATTATAACTGCAAATTAGACATCTCTTTAATTACCATTCCTTGATCTATGCAACGGACATGAAAAACAATTTGAAATAAGAAAACGAGTGAAAATGGGAAGTTAAGTCTCTATAAGGTGGCCTATTGTCCAAGAATATTTTAACTGGCCTACTTACACTTATATTGTGAAAACATTTTCGAAATGAGATACAAGTTATAATGACATTCGGAATAATATTTACTTTACAAGTAAAAAATTCTTACCAGGATGTTAAAATATCGAAATTAAGAGGAATACATAATGTCTGTGTTATCAATGGTATAGTGTAACTTGGCCCAACGTATAATTCAATATACACATTGTTTTCATACATGAGGCAGACAACATAAAAAATAGGATGACTTATCGAAAATCATGTCATCTTAATGTACTGAAAAATCTCCACAACCCCCCCCCCCCCTTTCCCTTTTCCTTTAAACCCTCATTCTTAAAAAGTTCTAGACCTTCCTATGAAGTATGACATTGTATTTTTTATTCAGTAATATGTATCTCCTGCCTTAAACTAATCACATTTATATATCTAAATACAACTATCCTGAAATGTCCAATTCATAATAAATCGGTATCAATAGAGCAGCTATTCATAAATATAAGTTATATATTACCTAAGTCCTTACTCAAAAATATACTTCAAATCATTAAATGATTAAATGTTTATAAATTATTCTACAACTAAGAGTACTCCCTCATGCATAGCTCTTTCCTCATATGGGTTATTCGGTTCTTATATTTAGGTCAAATCGGTAATGAGTTTGCTCTTCAAATATCTATATTTGCGATTTTCACGATTTTTAGGCCTTCAACATCACTGACGAGACATGAGATGTCGACATGCGCATACAATGCACCGAAATATATACATGTATGTTCTAATATATAGTCCGAATTATCAGAACCAGGGCATAAAACTTTGGTCTGAATTTATCCAATTAAAAAACGACGGAATATAAAAAAGATGAAAGCTTTTATTACTAACAATTTACTTTGTCATTCACTTGTATCATCCAAACTATGATGCTTTTATATCAGAAATTTCGACAAAAGACCTGCAGCAGGTGATGTTTTACATTCTATCACCGAGTTTATTTTAATTTCATTCAAATGAGAATTAACCATAATCTAGCAATAGAAATCGTGGAAAAATTCGGCTAAAGAATGTTTCTAATGACTTACTAGGGACCTTTTATTGAACTTTCTGGTATAGAAGCATTACGATTCGGATGTAAACAAGTGAATGAAAAAGTGAGGTGTGAGTAATATTCTTCTGAGAAATTTTTCAAATTTTTTTTTCAATATTTATTCAATACCCGTCGATTATTTGTATAGGAAGAATTCAGACCCAAATATCATACTTGGATCGGGCATTTTGATTAGAAGTTAAACTGCCTTGAAAGCTGCATGTCGTAATGAAAATATGTAACACCTTAGAACATTAAGCATATGTCATTACCAATTAAATACGAATAAAAATAACAGAAGTAAAAAATATGATTAAAGTGAAGAATAAACTAATGACTAGAAATCTTGCACTTCATGAATTCATGAATTTACAACTTTAAGCACACAGACACATACACACACATACACACACAGACACATACACACCTACGCACACACACACACACACACACACATATATATATATATATATATATATATATATATATATATATAAAGCACAAAGACTCTACAGCTAAGAAGGCACCCTATATTTCACTTATATTCGTTCGATTCGAACCCACGACCTACTGCCTGCGTTTACGTCGGGTAAATTCCTTCACTTTCTGCGGCCGTGTTGTCATGCATGCGATTAGCTAATGATTGGCTATTAAAGCTCCATTTTTTGTGGAGCTCGGGTAGCTCAGTCGGTTAGAGGGTCGGATGCATGACAGCTTGGTGATTCGGTACCATAGGACGTGGGTTCGAGTCCCAGACGGGGAACGAATACAAGTGAAATATAGGGTGCCTTGTTAGCTGTAGTGTCTTTGTGCTTTGTATGTTTGTCTTATTTGTCTTTATTTTCTACAGGTATTACTTCGGAGATCCAAGGTCCATAGTACTGCCAGGTGTTTCACTGATTCTATTTGTGCTTTATATGTTTATTTCTCTTTCAGTGATGTATTCTCTCATAGGATCCGCCTGCGTTTACGTCGGGTAAATTCCTTCACTTTCTGCGGCCGTGTTGTCATGCATGCGATTAGCTAATGATTGGCTATTAAAGCTCCATATTTTATGGAGCTCGGGTATCTCAGTCGTTAGAGGGTCGGATGCATGACAGCTAGGTGATTCGGTACCATAAGTCGTGGGTTCGAGTCCCAGACGGGGAACGAATATAAGAGAAATATAGGGTGCATTGTTACCTGTAGTGTCTTTGTACTTTGTATGTTTGTCTAATTTGTCATTATTTTCTACAGGTATTTCTTCGGAGATCCAAGGTCCATAGTACTCCCAGGTGTTTCACTGATTGTATTTGTGCTTTATATATATATAAAATTGTATTGTAACTGCAGTAGAATCTAATATTTCTGTAATGCTGTCTGTGTTTTTTAACTATTGCTATCACGCTTTATGTGCATGTATGTGGTGACTTAAGTCATACAGCCTGGTTAGATATCTTCCGGCGTCTCTTTTACTTACAAGCGTCAAAGAAATCTTATTACCTAATATGAAAAAGCTAGCGAGAGAATCATTTTATGAACGTGTTTTTGTTTATTTGGGGTTTTTTTTTTCATTTGTCGATCAATATACAATCAATTATATTCAGACCTTTTTGAAATTAATTAAAACTACTACGATGTTTTTGGAAATGATTACCTTTATTCCACCGCTTATAAATCCGGTAGATACAAACATCGAAGTTGAAGATAAGGGAAAAGTCGTGATGTGTAATCAATAGTTTGCTTATATTTCAATAATAAGCGATGGAGATGGAGAAATTCCTTATTTCTCCCGTAGAACTGATCAAACTATTAGTGATTTTGATATCTGACAGGAGGATATTATTGATGTGCTCAAGCTCTGTAGATTAAATAAGGCCACAAGATAAGATATAACAAGCCATTTGATATTAAAATTACTGCATCTTCCGTTAGTTTATCCCTATCTGTACTTTTAAGTACTGTATATCATTTACAGTCTGTATTCCTTTCGACAAGAAATTGTTTTTAAGAAATTTATCGCAATTAAATTTGAATTGAATTGAATGTTGTTTTACGTTACTCCACACACACACACACACACACACACACACACACACACACACACACACACACGCACGCACGCACGCACGCACGCACGCACGTACACACACACACACACAATATTACATTATATGTATGAATATAAACATCTTGGCCTAACATTCATGTCAAATGGGAAGTGGTTATCCCAAATAAACAGTATAAGCAAATCTGCTTTTCAGAAAATTAATGTCCTTCGTAAACTGGAATATTAGTATATTTATTTTATCTAAACATTTACTACTATTTTTCTTCCAACATTAGAATATGCTTGTGAGATATAGGATGGTTGTTCATTATTCGATCCAAATAATTCAGAATAAGTTCAGATGAAGTTTGATAGAGTAGTAAATGGTTTACCCCTGTACACCAGTCGTGAATCTCGGTACGTTGAACAGGATGGAAATCCTTTAAAGGAGAAAGAGGACAGTGCAAGAAAATAAATTTATTTAAGAAAAGTAATAATACTTTCCCAAGTATTCTTACTGATATTTTATTTTACAATTTCGTAGAAATAATGGAAGTAATTAACTGAGAAATAGATTTCACAAGCCGAAGTGCAGATTACGGAATATGAACAACTCCTTTTGTATGGACATTTACTTAGTTTGAATTTGCGGTAGAAGTGTGCTCAGTTGTAAATTCTCGCCCCATTGTGGCTGTATTAATAAACACCGAGAAACCAACTATTCTCTCACCATTTACTTTGTTCACTCAAAATGTTGGAACTGATATACATGTAGTGAAGTTTGATATGACATTGATACGATAGATTTGTATCGCTCACAATGGACACAAAATTAATGCAGATCATATTTTTGAAAAAAAAAAATCAATGAACAAGGATGGAAATATTTGTAAGGAAAATACTCCCTGCCTCTGTTCTGACGTCTCAAATGGATAATGGCATTTATGACTTGCATGTTGCGTGCACGTGTCTACTAAATTTGTGTTATGTCGATTTTCATATAAAAACATTGTTCTGTTATTGATATTGAACAACCATGATATCTAGTTTCATTGAAACTGGTGTTATATTATCAACTGTTAATAAACGTCTTTCAATTTTACACATCATACTGATTAATCAAATTGATTTCATAAATTATGTTTTGATTTACCTTCCACTTTGATTAATTTATTGTCTGTTTGATTTTGAAATGCATTTCTTCAGGGTTATAGAATTATAAGTGCTTTTGAGTTACAATTTTGTTAACTTATTTTCAGAACTCTGAATGATACAACTCTTGATGATTTTTTGCCTAGTGATTGTATCACCTATTGGATTCCAGTTCAGAGCTGACACAGAAATCAGAAAATAACTGGAATCTTTTCTCGCAATTACAAGGTTCTAGCAGCTACATTATGAAATATTGCAAAAAGCCCTCATCAAATTACTTTATAATTTCAATTTGAAGGATTTTAATGAAAAGATATTGATTTCGCATGTATAATAAAAGAATGGGAATGTTTTATAATCTCTCTCCTTGAGAAACCTATTGATCCTTGTTCTCCATATGGAGGATTATTTATAAATTTTTAAATGTGTGTCCTTTTATTGTGCTGCTTTTGCGGTGAGTGGGAAGGTGGGCGCCCTTAAACCGGTTAACCACACCAATTGAGTGACGTTTGTTACTTCAATTGACCGTCCTAAGTCGGTATCGTAACCGCAGCATAATCGAATATTTTTGTAATGTCGTTCCGTATATATTATGCTATTGTCATTTTTGTGTGCAGGTTCTTGGTGATTTGTGTCATACAGTTTTGTCAGAAGTCTTCTGTTTTCTCCTTGACAATGATAGCATGCACATAAAACATGATAATAGTCAAAGAAATACAGAAAACGGCATTTCAAAAATATTCGATTTTATTGCAGTTACGACACCGACTCGGGACGGTTTTTATTGTTATAGAGTTGAAAGAAACACAAGTTTCCACTTTTATCGTCACATTTTTCTTGACGTCATCGAACACTTTTTTATTTGAATAATAATAACATTCAACAAAACCTGTTTTGTTTCGTGCTAACTTATCCCATTACTGGCTCATAAATCTTTCTCTTACAACTACATTTCTTGTGATAACGTCGATGAAACACATCAATAACTGCTATATGTATTATTCCCACGTCTTTTAAAATAGAATTTGAGTTTGAATAGCTTATTTTTATTCATTAAGTCTGTTTATGGAGTTTCATACATACAGTGAAATGAACGATTGTTGAATTTCTCATGCGTTTTATACATCTTCATGTAAAGAATATTTATAGAATAAAACATTACGTAATAACCTACATCTTTTCATCAGAAATTCTAGTTATGCAAGCCGTTGTATTAATGACGACGATGATATAATTGATCCCGTAATTTTAGACTCAATGGTGTTTATTTATTAAATCTATTGTTTACATGCAAAGCGAAAGTACGAAAAATCCTAATCTACCTTAATTCATAAATATGTATTTGAATAAAGGTTTCGGTTAGGGATTGGTTTCGTGTATATATTACTAATCAACAATGACAAATTATTCTAATGTTAGTTATTTTTTATCTTTAGTTTATTGGTTTATTCTTATGAAAATAATACTTTATGCTTATTTTGACGCACTAAAGTTCTATTCCGATTGTTAAATGTATATTTTAGGTAATTAGGGGTTACCATGCCAGTGGTTTACAAAAACTGACAGGGTATCGGCGAATACCCTGTCCGAAATTGAGTTTTACTGTTAGGCGTTAGCCGAGCTGTGAAACGGAAATTTCTGACAGGGTATTCGCCGATACCCTGTCAGTTTTTGTAAAACACAAGCATGGTAACCCCATTCTACTGCATTTGACAAAAATAATTACAACTAGAGGCAAAGAGTTACTGTTTTCTAGGCCAAGTCGCTAATCACAGTCACATCAAAAACTGTAGGGTATCGTGACGTCACACATCAGAAACTGCAAGTGTCGTGACGTCATATCAAAAACTGCAGGGGTGTCGTGAATACCCTTGCGGTTTTTAAATCGGACAGCCAATGACATCGCGTGTTACAAACAAGATGCATTAGAATATATAAACATCTACAGCATTTCAAGTTTTTATCAATTGCTGAAAAAAAAGAATATTAGACACCTGAAAGTATCTGAAGTGAGAATCACTAAAATTTACTCTATTGTTTTGTTAAGAAAATATGAATGTATTGTGTCATTAAATACACAAATACTGAATCCTCATTAACTATTAACAAATATTAAATTAAGAAAACGCCACTAAATGAAAAAGAAATTCCTAATGTGCCAATCTTATAAAACATATGTGTACATATGTGTATCATTGTGTCATTAAATACACAAATACTGAATCCTCATTAACTATTAACAAATATTAAATTAAGAAAACGCCACTAAATGAAAAAGAAATTCCTAATGTGCCAATCTTATAAAACATATGTGTACATAAATGATATAAAATGTTAATCTGTTTTAGATTCTATCTACTTTATAGACACCCCTATTGATCGTTCTCCACGAATAGGGATTCACTGGTAATATTTCAAAATCTATCTGTCTATTTGACATGGTGTTAAGCTTATCTATAGTCCAAATCACAATGACGTGCCTCAACGACATGCTTTCATGGTGTCACATTTCAAGACACACTGGTCTTGTATATGGCAAGACGAGATATGTTCGCCTCTTGCCTTTAGTTAAGACCAGGCGATATTTTGGTTTGTTCTTTTTGTCGATGGCTTGAATTCGAAGTATGAAAAATTGTCAAGATTGCACATGTCAAGTCTTATACAAAAAAAGTACAATGTAAGTACTTTGCACGGCTGTGTTGCCCAATATTTTGTTACGTTTTGTGTTTTTCATCAGAGTTTCCTCGGGGGAGGGGGGGATGGAAGGAAAGGAGTTTGGTCTTACTGATGTTTTGTTGCTGAAACAAATTTTTTATCTCTTCTTTTATATTTTCTAAATTTTACAAACTCATGTTATATTACCCATAATTTTCACAATTAACAAAGAAAAAGAAATGCATCCCATTTAATATACGTTATTACATGAGTCGCCAAGAGGTATTGTGGCAGCATTACGATGAAATCAATCACGGGGAAAATCACTTTCGGATATAAGTATATCATAAATATCGTGAAAATCGCTCTCAATGAAAATACCATCAGATTACCATGTCACTCAAGACGTGGCCAAAGAAAACCCTACAGCTTTTAAATGAAATGGTTTAATTATTTCAGAAAAAAAAAATTGTACAATTGCACGCTGACTAACAGGGCGGTAGCGAATCTATGACGGGCATTGTCCAAACCTTTTCAGAGGAGACAAGATCCTGGTACTCGTCCGCTCTCCTTTTAGTCTGGACTCATATTGATCAAGGATCTGAGTTCGGCTTACAGACGGGCAGAGCACAGTTTACTTTTGTTGATGTCGCCTTACTTTTTTGATAGCAACATATTATTCTATTTACGTTTCGTGTGTAATAAGATTTTTATGGCCTCTCTGCTTGAGAAACCTATTGATCCTTGTTCTCTGTATGGAGGATTATTTATAATTTTTTAAATGTGTGACCTTTGATTGTGCTGTTTTTGCAGTGAATGGAAAGGTGGGCTTCCGTAAACCCATCAACCACATCAAATAAATGACATTTGTTGCTTCAATTGACCGTCCCAAGTCGGTATCGTAACCGCAGCATAATCGAATATTTTTTGTTATGTCGTTTTTCCGTGTATATTCCACTATTATCATGTTTTGTGTGCATGCCCTTGGTGATGTTTGTCATACAGCTTTGTCAGATGTCATCAGTTTTCTCTTCGTTTTTGTTCGAAGTCTGACATTATGAGAATTGCTTATTTGAGCTGAGTTCATATGAAGACGTTTTATTACGGCAGCCGCAGAAAAGAAATATATGTAGACTAAATAGTACTCCAAAATGATACATTGCAGATTTACTTAAATAATGGTGGCCATAAGCCCTTTCAATCGCCTAGGTTGTGCAATTGATGGTTATCTTGGATTAATCTAAATTTAAATAAATATACAACATTCTACTTGATAAATCAAATCCTTATAAAGACACGTATCTACGATTTCTGTGACTTCCTTTTGTGACCAAGCTTCTCTAGAATAAATCTGTCAAGAAGAGTCTGAATTTGTTAATTATCCATTATTAACCATATCTGAAAATCTCAGTACATGTATATCTTGAATGTTTGGAGACAATGACAGATAAGGAAGCAGAATATAACAATTCAGTCTAGACATCGGGGTCGAAAGCCCAACTTGTTTTTGTTTAATTCGCAGTGCAGTGGACAGTGTAATACCACTAGACTAGCATGAGCCATATGATTGCTACTTGTTATTTATTCATGTATTGTATAGCTCCATGGTGACTTCTGCCACATAACTGAGCCAGTAACTCCTCTTTTTTCTTTTATAAATTCTATTCGTGGTCATGACTATATTTCTACCAATTACTTTGCCATAACATGCTGACTATGTAACGTTAACAAAGTATTTCAATGTGGCATGAGAAATTAATGATTTACAAAAGGTATTCGATATCAATGCATTCTGAATCAACCGCTTTACATTGACTCATCTAACATTCCTATACTTGATAACCATGATGACTTTATATTCATTTACAATCTTTATGGTTGAGCGAGTAGTTTAGTTTATTCAATGCATGTTTATGAAAAAAGTGTGATGTACGGGACATAAAAAATGATATGACCAGTTCTATTTGAAATTAGATAAAAACAAAGTAGGAAAACACTTTTCATTTGAAGAGTATCATGCTCTAATAAACATTTGTATGTAATGTTGTTTCCGAACTTTAAAAAAATATGTTAATATTCTGCTGAGAACGACGTTGTTGTTGTTGTTGTTGTTGTTGTTGTTGTTGTTGTTGTTGTTGTTGTTGTTGTTGTTGTTGTTGTTGCTCAAAAACATTTGTACATAATGTTGTTTTCGAACTTTAAAAATATATATGTTATATCCTGTTCAGAACGTTGTTATTGTTGTTTTTTTGTTTTTGTCATTTCATCGAACAGTTTTTCTAGAAAATAGATAAATAAAGAGTTCAACATTACAGTAATTCACTCCTCTGTACTAGGCGCCTCGACATTAGAATGCAGGCATTGTATTTATTCAGTGATACCGCATGCCGGAGATGTTAGTTGAGATTATGTCTTGTCTACGATACAAGAATCAATATACATTGAAATTACCTGTTGGATTTTGTCTCTGTAGTTGTGCAATATGCATTTCTGAGTGGACTTTTTTCCCATTAACGGCACATATCGAGCTCTTTTCATGTTTTTAATTTGTTTATGTCATTTGTTTAATAACGGTGCAAAACCATAATAACAACAATTATGAATAAATATTCATTTTTTTATTGTTTCAATTCCTTATTCATAGTTTATCTATATTTATTTGCTTGTGATATGATGGAGTCCGGTATTTTGCAGTGAATGCATGGTCTTTCGTACATTCTAATGGTTTCAACTGTTTGGTTATAATCGTTCATAGAAGTATTCAGAGGAAGAGAATAAATTCAATATTTCAGGTTTTGACATTGTTACGGGGAGGATGAATCTTGTGCTAATGAATTTACAGTCCTTTTGATTGTTGACGCACGATATCTACATCTGTCTCATTCCCCATATACTGCCAATATAAATGAATGAAAATAGAAACTTCATTTATCGACATGACATATCAGATGTATATCTGCAATTGATTACTGTGACAATTATCTGTGTTTATGTTATTTCAGAACAGACATATGGTTTGCAATATAGGTAAATTAATACACAGAAAAGTGCATAAACAAAATTTATGTATGTCTTGGAAACGTTGTACGACTGTTTGTATTGAAAGAATAATTAAGCTGTGATTTTATAAGCTACGATCAATATCGAAGAAGTACCAAACCGTTAATCATTCTCAAAGTCCAAGGACAGATACAAAATCGTGTAAGTTTCAAAAAGAAACTGTTGTGAACCCCGAAGTACTGAAAAATTCCGAGGTGAGACCAGGTGCCCGGGGAGAGTAAGCGTCTCCTGTTTGCATGCACCACCCGTCACAACAGTTCTTAAGAAACATGTCAAAATCAAAAGTTTTGGTTTCCTAATTGTACATACGAACGTACAAAACTGGTATACAAAGTCATATTTGGTGTTCACTGAACAGGTCGCATTCCAGAATATTATCAATCATTCTAGAAAGAGGCACATCATATTTACGTCCAAGATCCCCATAGCGACCGTAGAACTTCCTCAGTGACGATTTCAGACGTTCTTTAACATATCCCTGCAGGAGCAACTTAGTGGCCAGTCGTTTGGCCCTTGGAATAAAACAGTCGTATAGAGAACAGGCTCTTGTTACCCACACAATACGAATTTAAAATCATCTTCGTGAGAATTCAAAAATACGGGTTTCCATATTAATTAACATTGCTTAATGAATAAGTAAAAAATAATTTTATTACATAATAATATTGCTTTTCACTTCTTCATTTTACGTGATAATTTCAATTTTACTATTATTAACTTTTCATATACTTGTAGTAATATCTCTTTATTACCTGCGCATGGTGTCTATATGTTTCAAATGATCCAACAAAGTATAGGTTCTTCTTTAACTAACCATGGCAAGCTACTGAAGTAAGTGTTAAGAGGCCAATGGTTTCTCAAACTGAGAAGGAATCTGCCTATCAAAATATACTTGGCGCCAACACATCATGTGATTCACATATTCAGCTGGCAGCATAGGCATTTTTGACAAAACATGCATCTTCCTGACAGAAGAACAACATGTCAAAAAAGCCCCATCATGTATAGGTATCTTCCTCTCATCACCCTGCATGTAAGCATAAAATATAAAATCTGTACGTAAAGAATAGCTAAAGTCATCGTGTTAGGACCTAAGCGTTGACGGACAGATTGACGGACAGACAAGCAGACGGAGGGACGGACAGAAAGACACATAACGTGATTCCTATAGGGCTCCCGCATCTGAGTGTGGGGCCCTTATAATTTCGAAAAACGAAACGACCGCATAATCTTTTTATAGTTCTTATTTCCTTCATTACCACTGGATAGAAATTAAAAGGACTAAAGCATTGACTAGAAACCCGAATTGCCAAGTAAAATAGCAGAAACTTTATGTTTAGCCTCTTCTACTATGCATATAAGGAGTTAATTAGAGCAACTTGGATAAAGCAATGCTACATCTGTTAGAACTCTACGAAATTGGCACTTTATACAATTAATCTCTGTTAACTTGAATAATATATGTTTTGATTGTAAAATAACGAAGTCATCTGTCGTCTTCGAAACCTGATTTTTTAGGTATATGGCATGTGTTGATACAATATATTTTATCGGTATATTACTTAGAAAATAGAAACTTTCTAAAATGTTCAGATACCACCCAACCGTTTAAGGCTTTCACATGTTAGAAACAAAGTTCTTCGAGGTATCATGAAGTTTTTTATTCTTTTCCATCTCTGTAGCAAGTCTTCTCCCTTAATATGGTGTTACCCACAAAGTTGACTTGATCATTGAGGTTGAATTGATTTTATTTTTCGTTGTTGAATATTTTAAACAATCGTTTTTATCTTTGAAATAATTGTATGCAAAATAGGGTGTGTATATAAACACCATTATTCACTTTTGTCCATTCTTTGTACTGATTAATGTCATGGTTTCGCGTCGAAATTATCTAAGGTTTATGATATTTCAGATTATATTTCTTTCAATTGTTTAGTACGTTTTGATATATAATGAAAATAATGGAAATATGTTGATAGTCTTAAGGTACGCCTCTAATTTATATTTTAGTTTTTTCTTTCGGAAACTAAGAACTCTTAATCAATTACATCATATATGGATAAATAGCGGTATATCTATTGCAAAATGGGGGTTTTCTTATTAGTATATATTTCCTCAGATTTCAATCAACTTGAAAAAATACAATGATATGCAACTACTTGATACAAATTATACACTCTTATCTGAAATCAACTTACACATAAAATGCTTTGTAAACTATTGGTGGTATAGCATTATGAATTTCCATAGATTAAAAATATTACTTTTACCTATGTTTTATTCTAGTTTACTTTTTTGCGTTTTTCTTTCATTCTGTTGCTCTTTATATTTTGCACTTGGACAGCTTCAATCTTGGGCATCACAAAAGAAAACTACGCGTTCGGTGCATAAAAACTATATTGATTAACATGTTTCATTGTCATAATCTAAATTATATTATCTGTTTGTTATTCAATACTACATATACATGTTTGTCGAAGATGAAAGGGTACAGTAAAGCACAATGCATCGTCTTTTATATACTTTGATACTAAATGATCGTCTTTTTTGGGAATTCACTAAAGTCAATATTCATATATTTTCTAAGTGTTCTGTACATAACGTAAAATCCGAAATTAAGTTCTGTTATATATCTATGATGCTGATAAAAGTGTTCAAAGACGTTGGTGTTCCCTTTGAAAGCAGAGGTGAGAACAAATCCCTGAAGGAGTAAATGATAACGACATTCTCAATAACAAATTCATCAATAATGACTCGTAAACCTTTACAATAAAACGGGAGATAATAAAAATAGAACAAAGTATTAAGTATCTAATATATGTTTAATTTTTATTAATGGAATTGTAGCGGAGTTTCAATCATATTTTGGCACCTTGTCGCTTTTGTTAGGCTGAATCTATATCAAATAGGTCAGGGTTAGTTCACATATATAGTAAAGACCAGAGTATAACTTATAACTTATTTGCAAATTGACTTAGATATCCTGTATAAATGACAGCATCCGAGTATAATGTTATAATAAACCATTCATTGTCTATGTAAGATGAAAATATTATTTGATTCTAGATGGAAAGAGAAAGGATGCTGAAGATGACAGAAATTGATTCTTTCAGAATTAATTTTAGCGATCCCATTAACTTCCATAAATTTGCAATTTGATGGCAATATGTAAATTAATGGCCCAGGTATAATGTCCCCGTCCTTGATAACCGATATTTGCATATCTCCCTAATGAATGTTTTGTGATCATTCGAGGGCAACTTTTCTAGGAACCTTTTTCTATAATGATTTTTCCGTGTCACTGAGTTTCCTGGTAATGGTAGTATGTTGAATGTTGAGGTTAAATACTTTTATAAAACTTGTTTGTTAAATAGATATTTTGTAACGCTGAATATCTGAATCCTGACCACACATGCTGAATTCAACATAAATGGATAAATGTTTGGAATAATATTTTTGTCTTAAGCGAGATTTGCTTCATATCATGGCTACAACATCACGTGCTTTGAAAGCACAATTATATGAAATGGTTACATCATTTATTCTACAGTTTGTGATTATATTCCTTGAAGAACTTAATAATTGTTTCCCCATTATATGGCGGTTACATCGTGATACTTTGAGGCTTCACCATGTCACTTTCTATTGATATCATTATATGCCACTAAACATGTATGCTTCATATATAACATGTTTTACTATGCAATTCACATTCCAAGTATGTTATCATTATTGATTAAACATATAGATTCGCTCACTTATTAAACAGCATTTTTCTATAATCAGTAATTCAGTGTTTGGTTTATTGACTATTTTTGTCGTTAACGTTTTTTTATGTTATATACGTGTTTTACCGATATATCTTCTTAAATGACTCTTGCCTTGACTAGTGTGGACGCTGTGATGTAGTTAACACCTATACAGAACCTTCTCTTTTGTTAGCTTGCACTTTATCTATAACATGTCTGTATACTATGTAATTGAGGGGATTAGTGCTTTTCCTTACAGTGATGCATTGTCTGTCTATATAATTTATAGATGTGTTGCGTTTAGTATAAGGAATCAACTTCCACATAGGATTCGCAAATTGGTATGGATAAATCTGTTACACCGAGGAGTCAATACACGCGGTAACGTAATACCTCAAATTACAGTACAAACTGATTACTTTTAAAAAGACATGTAAAATACGAATATTGTTTTATATACTAACATATACTAATAAAATTCGGAATGATGCTCCACATTAGATTGGTGGTAATTAGAGGTAAGTTCTGGTACCCTGAAAGAATAATGACTTCTTTTTACGATTTTCACACTACTAATACATATTCCTTTTCAAGTAAAATACGAAAATAACTGGTATTACATGACCATGGCACTAACAACAATGTACCACAGTAGACATTCACGGACCCCTGAAATTCAGAGGTGAGACCAGGTGCCCGGGAGGAGTGAGCATCTCCTGTTTGGCTAGCCACACCCGCCGTGAATGCCTTGATATACAGACGAAACAATATAATTCAGTACTGTATATATACATGAATGTGAACAAACACTGTGTAGAAAGTGTCTCAGCCACATAACATCAGGAAAAAGGGTATAATAACACTTAAGTCAAACCATCCACACTGCAAAAGGAACAAGTGTGACGTTCATGTAAAATACGAAAATAACTGGTGTCACATGACATGGCACTAACAACAATGTACCACAGTGGACATTCACGGACCCCTGATAGTCAAGAAACAGTACTTACTGAGTTTCAAATTTTCACCCATATTTTTAATACACCTCATATTACAAAACTTCATATTACATGATTAATGCTACTTATGATTTATCATGGACCTTGATAGAATTAGACCACATATTGAAAACTTTGTACACTCATAAATGATACAAGTGTTTAGTTTTCAATAGTTATTAGCAATAATAATAGACGCAGTGGATTTTTCAGCAAACATTATCATATATGTAATTGCAATTCGTCATCATAAATCAGTGGCGGATTGAGAGGCACGCCCCCCCCCCTCCTTGACCACATATTTACTAGTAAAATCCCAGATTTTGCACCAAAAATGGCTAAATAGTTTGGCTAATACTCATGTGGGCCCCCTTTTCGGAAATCCTGGCTCCGGCACTGTAAATTAGCACTATACATTGTCATAAGAGGATGCCCATTGCCCAATTGACAAGGGCAAACAACATAGATGGTAGAAAATTTACCGTACAAACAATATTCATCATTCGGTAGACAAAAACAATTCAATATGTAACCTCAAATGCATTATAATATATTGATATAACATTAACATTACACATTAAGTAGATGCCAATTGACAAGAACAAACCACATAGATGGTAGAAATCTACCATACAACATCACGCCAACATCCCCAGTTGGTGAGACCACTCAAATATTCTAATAGACAGGTTTACCACCGCGGCTCTAATCAACACATTAAGTACATTTATTAACCACAATACCCGTATGAAGGAGACTATTAGTCCCGCAATTACCAAATATGGGAAAAGGCAATCTGTAAGCCTGTTTTGCAGACAAATGGACACCATCAGGATTGAAAAGGTCAGTGGTAATGGTCGTGCATTGAGGGTGCTTCAAAATATAACCTGAGAAAATTGAGGTAGCATGCCTATTGAACCTGTAGTATTTTTTTTTTTTATTATTATTATTTTTATTTTATTTTACTTTTTTACAACTGAATAACTACCAGGGTCTTTATATCTCCAATTAAGGCAAGAGAGAGCATAAGACCAAATTAGCAAAGCATATGAATAAGCTTCATGCAAGTATCCATATAAGTAAGTAATAGTCCGACGAAGTTTCCTTATGCGAGTGTTAACTAGATCACTCACTTATTGACACCACAGTGAATAATAATGCGGTCAGATGTGATGCTTAAGTTACCCAAATGTTAAAGATGACTTCTTGAAGTGATAAGGGTCTGACCACTATATCTGATTTACATTTGAAGCTAACTGAAGCCATGTAAGAGCCAGCAGTAGATGCTGAATTTGCTTGCAGCGACACGAAGGTTATAAATTTGGCAATTGTCTAAAATTTTGGTGGTATAAACAATAGGTATATATGTGATCTGCAGAACGATTCAAATTATTTTATTCCAACTGCATATGCTCGTCTGGTGATATCTACCATTGATTGGTGCCAGAGATATTTTTTATCCCACAGTGCAAAGAAGTTTCAGAAATTTAAGCGATACAGAGGTTAGGATTTGGCTGGCTTGGGTTCCTCTCCTCTGCATGAAATCTGTCCCACTGTCATTTTCAGATTTTGATTTGAAAGTTTGGATATTTATAAAACTAACCAGGGCTAAATTGTCAGTATGAAAAATAATTTGTTTATTTCTGAGTTTTGGGGGGTTTTTTTCCTTTTTGGGTTTTTTTTTTTTTTTTTGGGGGGGGGGTCTCTTTTCTCTTTTTTTTGGGGGGGGGGGAGTAATCCAATATAGCACCGTAACCAGGATGCGGATTTTTGCACTGTCCATGTACAGGTGCAAGTTCTCATTGGTAGACCAAAAAACATTCAGGGAAATATGTAACACCATTAATGTTTTGCAAAAAAGATATCCAAGGGAGGATATCTTGGTTCATTTCATTTGTCAAATAAATGTGGTGGTTTGTTTCGAGCAATCAATCATAGCATGATACATAAAAACTTTAATGAACTTGAATGAACACACAACAGGCAAAATGCACTTTTAATATCTTTTTTTCCTAGAAAGGTGTGAGTCCCTACAATAGAAATTGTTTCTAATTATTCTTCAAAAGATGTATATCTAACAGAAATATGAAAAAAAAACTATCATTATGGTCATTAATGCTGGCCTGAAGTGGATATGATAGGTGTGTTTTCCTCCAACTATCTTCAGCCTTTGGAACTGTGCAAAAGGGCGAAACATGTAAATTTGGAAATGTAGAATAGGTAAAAGGACCCAACATTCGACCTTTAGAAATATCTTCTGTATTTTTTTCTTTTTTTTCATTTTTTAGTTCTTAACAGTGGCTTTTGTAGACAAGATTGGTTATTTATCTTGGGCCGCTGTAGTGTATAGGAAATCCAAATATGATACTTTGTTTATGTTTGATACTTTGTTTATATTTGATACTTTATTTATGTTCTTCTGCAGTTTGGTTGTTGTAACATGACTCAATTTAAGGAATTATGGCTGGCACAGATTTGCCTAAACCTACAGGTCTTTTGGGGGTACGAGGTTAAATATAGCCAAATTTTATGTTAGAGTCCGGCCGAAAGGGTGGTCTGATTATTCTGGGTATTGTGTTATTTGTATTGCGGCTAAGTGGACATTGTGTCACTTGGTGGGACTTAATTCATTGAACTCACAAACTAAGGTGTGCATATTGGCAGTTAATCTTTTGAACAGTAACCAAAGTTATCAGAACGTAGCACTTCGTCATATTAAACGACACGGAAGGTGTATGTGTTAATGCTGAATTTGATGTATGTCTGAGTCACAGCTCAGTGTCTACACTATCCCAAGACGTTGAGAAGTCTGAACTGTTCATCATACTGGAAAATTACCACCCATTTTTGGCAAAATATGAATGTCCTTTAAGTATTAAGTAAATTTTATGTTGTTGGGGGTTGTTTTGGGGGAGGGGGGTGGGGGTTGGTATGAGCAGATAGATAAATGCTCATGAAAAGTGTAAAAGCATCCAATCACTGCTCCATAGTAGTAATTTTCGGTCCTGACTCAGGTTTTAAAACTAAATCCCCATTATTGTTTAACTGGGATCATAGGCATGCTTGTTGGCATTGCTGGACTTAATTAAAGTACTTAAGTTTATGTACTCGCCACATATCATTCATTTTGTCCTTGTGGCATTATCTACGATATACCCTTATTTAACGTGACCAAGGGTTGGGGTAATGGGTTTAGATCTGATATTTTTAATCATATTAAAAACTGCTGAATTATGATACTGTGCCTTGTTGTACAGTAGACAGTAAGCAAGTAAGTGTGAAAGACATAGGTATGTGTTGCTGGGGCATATGTTGCTCAGTTGCCCTGTTTGAACTCTGAAGAACAACTAGATTGAATTGAGGATAGATCATCACTGACGTTTTAAAGCTATACTTAAAACAGGAGTATCTGTAAGGTTGACTTAGGCTAAGGTTGCCTGACTTGATGTGGATGGCCTGGGATATGGACTGGTGGACTTCCTCTTCAACTTCACTGTATCGGACGGCATGACAAAGTAATACAGAACACTGTAAATAAATTATAAGATTAGATTCAGATAAATACACTGATTCAATCTAATGAAATACATGTATAAACTTCCAATAATAAGTAAGTGATCCTCAATTATATCTTCCTAACTTATTGCAAATTTTGCTCAGCAAAATGTTGTCCGACTTTAAAATGGTACATGGCGTTACGCCACCAAAATTTAGAAAAGCATAGAACTTTATATGAGATATTGCTACCGAATTAATACCAAGCATGATGTCAGTGACTAACATCCATATCAATCTTACTTCATCAAGCTCAGTCTCTATTAAATATGCACTAATGAATTATAAAATACCTATTAGGATTTATGCAAAGAATTCAGAAGATATTGCAAACTATGAGCCAACGTGGTAAGTTAGTGATCCTCAACCATATCAATCTAACATATTCCAACACAGCCCATTAAGTATGCATATGTTACCTGGTTACCTACATGTATGCTGTAAGGAAAGACAAAAGGCAAGCGATATCTACAGAATCATTGTTCTGCCCAACTAAAAGTATAGCCTCCTGCCCAGATCAACGTGAATGCTTTGTGTGACATTAGGCTTACTATATGATTAAATGAAGCACAAATTTATTGTAGTACAACAGAGTTAGAATAGAACGATACCACCGACGCCTAAAAACTCTGCTTGTCAAAGTGTAAAAAACACAAAAAAAAAACCCCACTAAACTAAATTCTCTGTGATCTTTCGAATGTCTTTATTCTTAATTTTTGCAATGAATGCTAGAGGATCTTACAATTGAAGCAAAGACTCAGTTCAATTGAAACAATGACCATTACTTAATTATTAAAGATCGATAACCCAAACTCGTATACCAGAAGGTACGAGTTACCTTTCCTAAGAATGCTACGATAAATGAGAATATTAAGAGACAAGCTCAATTATTCTTAATTGTTTTACTAATTTTGCAGTGACTGAAGAGGTTGGATACGTAAATTGGTTAAACACTCCAGGGGAGTGACTATATTCGTGCTTTTTAGTGGGGAAGGTTTCGAGCAAATTATCGGAAAGCAAATGTGTACTAATTGCGTCTTACTTTTGGCATAAATCTATGGATTACATTCATATGAAATATCCCCATATTCCAGATAAATTTAACTTTACAAGACATTTTTCATAGTAAATGTATTTCACTAAAACAAAGAAATGAAGGATTTAACGAGTTAATATGGGTAAAATTATTACTTACATATTTTGTCTTTTGTCCTGTATGTCAATCAAACTATAACAGTATTATTCTCATGTTCAACTCATTCAATACACGATGTTTTCATGTCCAGTTGTCAAAGGAGTGTTCGATAAAACTAAGTAAGATAAATATGTATTACTAAATCTGAATTAAATTAATTCGTGCATGTGTATGGCACAAGAATTGCATTTGTTTATTTCTAAAAATATTTTGAAATATTTTCAATAATACCAGACACTATGAATATGAATAGAATAAATGTATATACAAATATATATTACACACACACACACACACACACACACACACACACACACACACACACACACACACCTACACACACACACACACACACACACACACATATATATACTGACTAATTATTGTTTTACGTCACTCCACGATTATTTCACGTATATGATGACGGCATCTGCCTGATGCATTGCATACAAATTTTGACATTTGCAACGGATCCACCCGAAACAGTGAGGGATCTTTTACGTGCCACGCCTACCGTGACACGGGACCTCGGTTTTTACTGTCTCATCCGAAAGGAAGAACATTGCTGTGCCTAGGGCGGTAGTCGTACCCGGAACCTCTTGATCACGAGCCGAGCACCTAATCCACTAGGCCACATCGGCTTTATATATAGATATTGTATTATATACATGCATATATTGTTTTTATTCATTCAGAAACAATTTATTTATACAATTAGGAATTTCTATAAACTCTTTAATATAATTGATTGATTGATTGATTATTGTTTTACGTCACACCACGAATATTTCACGTATATGGTGACGGCATCTGCCTGATGCGGGGCATACAAATTTTGACCTTTGCAACGGACCCACCCGAAGTAGTGAGGGATCTTTAACGTGCCGTGCATACCACGACACGGGGCCTCGGTTTTTACTGTCTCATCCGAAAGACATGACACCGGCATGACCAGAGCGGGAATCGAACCCCGGCCTCCCGATCAGGAGTCCGACGCGATACCACTAGGCCACGCCGGCTTCTCTTTAATATAAAAATATCTTGTTTTGGAGACGAGCGATTTATAAGAGAATATCCAATACGTTTCAGTTTGACAAAGATGATACCTCTAGTACGGTCGGCAAAAAAAAAAAAAAAAGATTTTTAGATGTACACTCATAGACAAGAGGATCTTTATCCCCTTTAGATTATAATCAATTTAAACAAAAATATAAATATATATAAAGATCAACACATGATGAGCTCTTCTTCCCTGTTGAATTAGCATAATTGATTGTACAATTAGTACATCCTGTCGAACTACAATACATTTTAGACATTTGCTACGCCTACTACATCCACAGCAATTCTGTCAATTAAATATATATACGTATATATATCTGTATATGTATTAATTCTATTTATAGTGTCTTTTATTTATTGAAAATATTTCAAAATATTTACATAAACAAATGCAATTGTTTTTCCATACACGTGTACGAATTATTCAATTCAAATTTAATGATAAATGTTTATCTTACTTAGTTGTATCGAACACTCCTTTTGAAAACCGGAAATGAAAACTTCGTGTATTGAATGAGTTGAACATGAGAATAATACTGCTATAGTTTGATTGACATACAGGACAAAAGACAAAATGTGTAAGTAATATGTTTACTCATACTAACTAATTAATCCTTCATTTCTTTATGTTAGTGAAATACATTTACTATGAAAAATGTCTTGTAAAGTTATATTTAACTGGAATATGGGGATATTTGATAGGAATATAAATGAAAGATTTGTTTTCTACAAATATGGAACATAATGGCTAAATTGGCTTTCTGTTTTTCGTTATTATACATTTACACTATGAACCCTATTCGTTTGAATCATATATGATTGATCAATTAATTCATGAAACATTTCTTCCATTACCGAATTCATATCTTCAGCCGATTTCTCTATCGTGTCAACTATCTAACTGTCACGGTGTATGCACACCGAGATTTTTTTATACCCCCGATGACAGCGATGTACATGGATATTGGGTCACTTGGCTCGGTCGACTGACCATACATACGTCACAATGTCTCAATAGTTAATATTTAGTTGGGAACGGAGATTGCCAGATCTGTTTCTGGCAATTTCCGTTCTCCAAAAATTCTTATTAACATCACCCATGTTTAAATAATCAGAGCTCAGCTTTCAGCCACGCTCCGGGATTGCAGTGAGATTTCTCGGTGAAATGAACCTATCAAGTTTGTTCAAGGCCAAGGGAAAGCCGGGTTGCAAGATTTGGCCTTGTCCCAGGGTTGATAGTTTGTAAAATTCTTTAGAAGTATTTTCCGAAACGACTTCATATTTGGTACAGAGCACCCTTATGACATGAAGTATCAATTTTTTGGAAAGAAAGGTTGGTTGGTTGGTTGATTGGTGTTTTACGTCGCTTTCAACAATATTTCAGTTATATCGCAACATGGAAGCTGGAGGTTACCAACCTCTTAAACATAGTGGCGCAACCCGGATCGTCGGCGCCGTAAGCCAAGCGCTTATCCACTACACCACGCCTGCCCCTAGAAAGAAAGGTTCTGAGGCAATGTTTAGTGCCGCCCCAAGGACCGTCAAGTTTACATTGGCCAATATACTTTCAAAATCTTCTCTATAAGAACTTCTAGCTACAATGATTTCATACTTGGTATACAGTATCCTTGTGACATGAAGTATTGTTTATTCAAGGGAAAGTCGTGTGAAAATATTTAGCCCTGCCCAAGGGGCCAACAATATTTTTTAAGAACACAAGCCACAGTAACTTCATATCCGACATATGAAGTTCCTTCAAGAAAAGAGCGTCTGGTCCTGACCCAGTGCTCGACAATTTTAATACGTTTCGGGGAAAATATGTTACGAAAAATTCCCGAACTACAAACCACAGTAACTTCATAATTAGTATATAGCCCAAGTATGAGATGTGTCACTTTTCATTCAAGAGACGGCCCTGTAGCATTATTGGGACCTTCGGTTTTTACTTGGGCTTCTACATGTACGAGAAAATCTTCTTCCAAAGATGGTAGTAGAATAAATTTACACAGCATCAACATGTTGTGTCAAGTTTTAAAAATAGGGCACCGCTAACGGGTGCTTCATGTTTTATTGCGTTCTATAAGCCACATCCTTTCATACGACACTCTTAGAAAAGGAGGAGAGGCCCGGAAAACCTTTCAGACCCTGCCCATTTTCCCCCACCCCTGGGGCCTGACCCCAACTTTGAAACCCACATGCACAACTACAAGCCACATCCTTTCATATGACACCATCAAAACTTTTGTTCCCCCTTTAGTTAAGGAGAAGCCCAGACAAGCTTTTCCGACCCCACCCCAGGGACCTGACCCCAACTTTAAAAACCCACATGCACAACTACAAGCTACATCCTTTCATATGACACCATCAGAACTTTTGTTCCCCCTTTAGTTAAGGAGGAGAAGCCCGGATAAGTTTTTCCGACCCCACCCCAGGGGTATGACCCCAACTTTTAAAACCCACATGCACAACTACAAACCACATCCTTTCATACGACACCATCCAAAGTTTTGTTCCCCTTTTAGTTACGGAGAAGAAGCCCAGAAAACCTTTCCGACCCTGCCCATTTTCCCCACCCCAACTTTCAAACCCACATGCACAACTATAAGCCACATCCTTTCATATGACACCATCAAAGGTTTTGTTCCCCCTTTAGTTAAGAAAGAAAAGCCTGGACAAGCTTTTCCGACTCCAACTTTGAAACCCACATGCACAAGCCACATCCTTTCAATTGACACCATCAAAACTTTTGTTCCCCCTTTAGTTAAGGAAGAGAAGCCCGGACAAGGATGGATGGACGGACAGACGACAGCGGTGTAGCATTATATGCCCACATTTTTAAATGCGGGCATGTAAACAAGAGGCCCAAGTGGGCCTATATCGCTCACCTGAGTACCTAGATGATCAGTCATGCATGAAGGAAGAATTCATTTATTTTTGCATTAATGTGACTAAGTCAACACAGATGTTGAAAATATGTCAAATTTTATTTCGGGCTAGAATAAAAAACAACACTTTTTTGCACATCCATTCACGTGATTTTGATATTAAGCATTTCCTTTGTCTCTGCAAGAAGTCATTTAGGGCAACAAGTTAGTCATTTTCTTTAGGTGGGGCCTTTTGTTGACTGATTTCAAGTCTGGGTCATGAACAACAATTGTTTCAAATATTGTCCAGATCTAACTTAAAATTGCCTAATTTCATATGTTGAGTGTTGAGAAACATCTAAAAACTTATTTAGATGTGTAAAGAAATGAAAAAAAAAATTTCTCCATATTTCAATTACCAAGTGGTATATGTACTATTGTGAGAACTGCTTTTTAGACATGGTGGCATTATCTGTTAACCACTTTGGATAAAAATTTACCAAATTGATAGAGGACCTTTAGTACTTCATGTATTCCTTGTTTCATTAAAATCTTTCATGTGGTATAACAGCAGAAGTGAAAAATGTGATTGAATTGTTCCTATACACCCTCATTTGGAAGTCTTAAAAAATTCATAGAAAATCCAAAAATTGCGATATTGACAAAATTCTTTCAAAGTAACAATCCTTACCATAATTATGATCACAATAGTCCATAAGAAATCATCATTATCAATTAACTAGGAAATATGACACTTTTTTTCTGCATTGAATCATCAAGTCCAAAGAAATGTCGAAAAAAAATTCTAAAATTTGATTTTGGAAGGGAACCAAAATGACAATACGTCTTCACTCATCCCTCTAGATCATTTCAATGCATTCTGTTTGTCTCTGTATACAGCCCGTATGAAAAAGAATATTGTTAAAGGAGGGAACTCTTTTGTGACCTACTTTTGACTATGGTGGTGCCACCTGTAAAGAGGTCTGGACGAAAACAACAGAATTTGAAGAGGATCATAAGTGACTTATTTCTATCAAGATTTATTAAAATCCTTCAAACAGTTTTGTAGAAAAAGTTGAAAATGTGAAAACCACCACCCCCCCCCCCCCTTTTTTTTTTGGAAGTCTTAAACGTAAAATTCCTAATTTCATATGTTGAGTGTTTAGAAACATCTAAAAACTTATTTAGATGTGTAAAAAAAAAAAAAAATTTTTTTGACCACAGCTGGATTTGATCCGCTACTCTCTATATTTCAATTACCAAGTGGTATATGTACCATTGTGAGACCTACTTTTTAGACATGGTGGCATTATCTGTTAACCAATTTGGATGAAATTTACCACATTGATAGAGGACTTTTAGTACTTCATATATTCCATGTTCCATTAAAATCTTTCATGTGGTTTCGTAGAAAAAGTTGAAAATGTGAAAAATGGCCAACCCCCCCCTTTTTCTTGGAAGTCTTAAAAAATTCATAAAAAATCCAAAAATTGAGATAATGACAAAATTCTTTCACAATAATATTCCTTACCACAATTATGATCAAAATAGTCATTAAGAAATCATCAATTTCAATTAACTGAAAAACATGACACTTTTCTTCATTGAAATGACTAAGTCCAGAAACACGTCAAAAAAGCGTAAATTTCTATTTGACGGATCTTAACCCCGAACACAATTTTTAATAACCCATCTTCATAGATTGTTGAAATGCAATTAGTTTCCCCATTTATGTACTGGTTCTGGAGAAGAAGATGTTTGAAGAGGGATACCCTTTTGGGCACTTTTGGTCCCACCCTGGATATACCCCTGAGGGAATCTGGATCCCGAACACAATTTTAGTAGGGGACCTTGAGTACATCATTTACACAAAGTTTGATCCAAATCTGCAATGTAGTTCCAAACAGTTTTGTAGAAAAAGTTGAAAATGTGAAAAATGGCCACCCCCCCCCCCCCCCTTTTTTTTTTGGAAGTCTTAAACGTAAAATTCCTAATTTCATATGTTGAGTGTTTAGAAACATCTAAAAACTTATTTAGATGTGTAAAAAAAAAAAAAAACATTTTTTGACCACAGCTGGATTTGATCCGCTACTCTCTATATTTCAATTACCAAGTATTATATGTACCATTGTGAGACCTACTTTTTAGACATGGTGGCATTATCTGTTAACCAATTTGGATGAAATTTACCACATTGATAGAGGATTTTTAGTACTTCATGTATTCCATGTTTCATTAAAATCTTTCATGTGGTTTCGTAGAAAAAGTTGAAAATGTGAAAAATGGCCAACCCCCCCCTTTTTCTTGGAAGTCTTAAAAAATTCATAAAAAATCCAAAAATTGAGATAATGACAAAATTCTTTCACAATAATATTCCTTACCACAATTATGATCAAAATAGTCATTAAGAAATCATCAATTTCAATTAACTGAAAAACATGACACTTTTCTTCATTGAAATGACTAAGTCCAGAAACACGTCAAAAAAGCGTAAATTTCTATTTGACGGATCTTAACCCCGAACACAATTTTTAATAACCCATCTTTATAGATTGTTGAAATGCAATTAGTTTCCCCATTTATGTACTGGTTCTGGAGAAGAAGATGTTTGAAGAGGGGTACCCTTTTGGGCACTTTTGGTCCCACCCTGGATCCACCCCTGAGGGAATCTGGATCCCGAACACAATTTTAGTAGGGGACCTTGAGTACATCATTTACACAAAGTTTGATCCAAATCTGCAATGTAGTTCCAAACAGTTTTGTAGAAAAAGTTGAAAATGTGAAAAATGGCCACCCCCCCCCCCCCCTTTTTTTTTTGGAAGTCTTAAACGTAAAATTCCTAATTTCATATGTTGAGTGTTTAGAAACATCTAAAAACTTATTTAGATGTGTAAAAAAAAAAAAAAACATTTTTTGACCACAGCTGGATTTGATCCGCTACTCTCTATATTTCAATTACCAAGTATTATATGTACCATTGTGAGACCTACTTTTTAGACATGGTGGCATTATCTGTTAACCAATTTGGATGAAATTTACCACATTGATAGAGGATTTTTAGTACTTCATGTATTCCATGTTTCATTAAAATCTTTCATGTGGTTTCGTAGAAAAAGTTGAAAATGTGAAAAATGGCCAACCCCCCCCCCCCCCCCCCCTTTTTCTTGGAAGTCTTAAAAAATTCATAAAAAATCCAAAAATTGAGATAATGACAAAATTCTTTCACAATAATATTCCTTACCACAATTATGATCAAAATAGTCATTAAGAAATCATCAATATCAATTAACTGAAAAACATGACACTTTTCTTCATTGAAATGACTAAGTCCAGAAATACGTCAAAAAAGCGTAAATTTCTATTTGACGGATCTTAACCCCGAACACAATTTTTAATAACCCATCTTTATAGATTGTTGAAATGCAATTAGTTTCCCCATTTATGTACTGGTTCTGGAGAAGAAGATGTTTGAAGAGGGGTACCCTTTTGGGCACTTTTGGTCCCGCCCTGGATCCACCCCTGAGGGAATCTGGATCCCGAACACAATTTTAGTAGAGGACCTTGAGTACAACATTTACACAAAGTTTGATCCAAATCTGCAATGTAGTTCCAGAGAAGAAGTCGAAAATGTGAAAAAGTTAACGACGGACGACGACGACGACGGACGACGGACGGCGCACTATGACTATAGCTCACTTGAGCCTTTGGCTCAGGTGAGCTAAAAAAGCCTTGTAAATTATGTTGTCACACCCAACTATAGAGCCGACTTTTCATGATTTCTGTACATTTAATGTGGTAGTGTTCACTGGATAACTCCGAGAACACAATTTAAAAACACGGACCACTGGCGACTACACCGACAGATTTTTCCATATGCTTCAAGACTGGAACACAGATTTGTCAGACTGGAGATACTCACCTCAACAAGTCTTCAATGCTTAAATCATTTACATTTCAAAAACAATTTACATTTCAAAAATAATTTACATTTCAATGACCCAAGAAACACATCGGGCTCAAAACTTCATATAAAGAACAGGAAATAAGTTATTATGTAACGTTTTATTATAAGATTCATAATACAAATAAATCTGACATTCTTAGTGCTGTTTTTATTTACTAAAACCATTCTTCCGTCAAGCTGACTTGCATCAAAGTAGCCCCTGTACTGCAACACTCAAAGACAATTCTAAAATGAATAAATCCAATGTAGGCGCTACATACTAGCTAGCAGATGTATGTAGAATTCTGATGGACAAAATGATTTCTTTGGTAATAGAATGGGAATTATTGCAATATGTGAAGATTGCTTTCCTAAAGTATTATCTTTATTACATAATTTTTTTTAGAATAAATTTTTACCCTTTATACATATGCACACATATACAGACCTATCTAGTCAATGAATTATTATAATTATAAATGTAGCTTTTCATCAGATTTAGTCTGTATGACTTGTGACATGTACACATAAACAAAAAATAATAAAACGGAAAGGAACATGATAAAATATGTATTAAAAGTTCTAGACTGTAATTAAATGTATAATCTTGAAGCAAGATTTCTTGATGAATACAGATTACAGAGGAACACTGATTTATAACTATTTCTTGCGCATTAGCACTAGTAAAGCATAAATTCTGATTTCATAAGTATGTAAGTACAATAAGGTGGCATTTTCCAATATATTATCACATTAGTTTCCTCATCAGCACACCTAAGAAACTGAATGACCAACAAAATGAAAATACAGGACTTCTCTGTGTAGTGTACTAAGACAAAGATCCATTACAACATAGTTCAAAATAAAGTAGAAATTACACAAGACAAGTTCATAAACCATAGACAAGGACTGCACTGAAATGAAATTATATTTCACATGTAGCCCAAAATCTATGATCTTAACTAAAAACATCTCAAACCAAAGCAGTCATTTGTCCATGTAACATACAGGTATCAATTTTTAGCTTATCATATAAATTCAAAAGCATTTGTAATAAATATTTTCTTTATACAAAATCATGACGTGCTATCAGTTCACGACTTCATATAGATCACAATTGAATCATCTATCCTACAAACAACATTAATTTTGGATTGATCAAGGAGAAATAGTTGGCACCAAGCCCTGAATTATGACTTCCAGTCGGTCCCACACCATTCATTTTCCGAGTTCCTGAATTATTTGTGAGACAAAAAGTTAGTCCATTGTTCGCTCAAGTCTTGTTCGTAAGATTATAAGAAGTAATCTGGTGTTCTTCTTGTTACATGTGGTTCTCCTCGTCGTGGGGCAGGATCAAACTGTAAGCTGTTAACAAAATGGAAAACAAATAATTAGACTTTATGCTTTGGACACAATATATATACATACATATATATATATATATATATATATATATATATATATATATATATATATATATATATGTATATATATATATATATATATATACACACACACACACATATATATATATATGTATGTATGCATATACACACACACACACACACACACATATATATATATATATATATATATATATATTTATATATGTACAGAATAATATATCATACATGAAAGTCACATTTATGTCTTATATGAATTAATATGGTTAACATATCAGGAAATCAATGGATGAACTGAAGTGAGTTTAATTCGCAATGTAAGAGCCCCCTACCTATAACTACACAATGCACATAAGATAGCCATCACATGTAATATATCTATATTCATTCTATATTCCTTTGATAACATATTTTTTTCAGACTCAATTTTGATAGGAAATACCCAAATTTAATTCAAAACAAATGTTTCAAAATCATGACTTGAAGTATGGTATACCACCACTTCATAAACAACTTCTACATAATGAATTTAATGCATTTATATAGTTAGCTGTAATTTACTCTTTCTCTAAAATTGGTAAGTAGGGAGATATACACATTCATAACCATATTTAGAGTCTCAAGTTATCAATGCATGGTAACATACATGTCCTGAAGACAGATTTGTTTCCTGGTATTTTCTATAATAATAAAGTTGTAATGCTGGAATAACAATACTTACAATGAATATTTGAGAGCATCATCTAATTCCATAATGGCTGCCTGATTGCCACATCTGTAACAATAGTTTGGTGCACTGAAGATTGTCACCACATTTCTATCATGGCACCAATTGTAGCCCTGGAAAAAAAACCCCGAAAAAACCCTTCATATATCTGTCTGATGAAGTATCCATTTTAAAATTTCGAATGCATTGGTCATTTTTTTGGTGCAGCATTTATTCAACATGCTGTTACAAATGTAGTCTGAATACCTCATTAGTTCTGCTGTCAAAGGATGTATACCTCCTGATTTAAGTATCAATGCTGACTTGTAATTTAAAAATAGCATATTCAACCTTTAGAGAGTAGCAAACTCGTAGGCACATATTACTTTAATTCCAGAGTTTGAGAAGGTATCCACTACTTTACCAGGCGATCGGTCTTATGAGAGATAAATAGTTACAAGACTAAACAAATTTTCAATAGAAAAACTAAAATCACCAAATCACCTATTTCTAACAACAAATGAGGTCTCTGTCAGGGCTGAAATTTTATCTTATGATATATAATATTTTGTATCTTACTAGAAACATAGACATCAGTTTTGTTGAAATGCAGTGCAAAATCACCCAAAAACCTCTTTAAGTAATTTTTCACCAGACATTTTGTCAGTTTACTGCACAACTCTGAAAATCTAGACTAATGCTCAAAAAGGCATATTCAAGTATCTTAAAATATTTGTACATAATCAGCAAAAAACCTCAATGTACATTCTACAAAGTATAATGCATATTCAACTATTCATACAGCTCATTAGTTCTGTGAAATTCCTAAAATACATAAATTTTAAAAACACCTGGAAGGCTTGACTCTTAAAAAAAGAGAGATCTTGGGTTTAATTTTTCTCAGCATTCCATTGGTGTCCCGTCCTCTGGATGAGAGAGAAAAATACTGAGGTCCCATGTTAATGTAAATGTTGCCAATAAAAAGATTTCTTTGATGTGGCTCTGTTACTGGTACTTAGGAACAAATTTCTTTACGATGCATCAAGCAGATCCATCACAAAAAATATTCTTTGCATGAAGTGAAATCTTGGTGTGAGGTAAAACAAACAAAACATATGGGTAAGACTCACAAAACTAATTTATATGTATAAACATTCTTTGACTTAATAAAAAAGGTTTTGATATTGCGACAGTAGTAATTTCTTAAATTTCTCTCCTGTAAAACATTCAAAGAACCTTTCAGCTTTGTTTGAGGCATGTGACTTAAGATGAAAGCAACTGATAAACAATTAAAGTTCTTACCTCCATAACCAGTTGATGTGCTCTGGACACAAGTGTGAGAGCATTGCTATGATTGAACGTTTCTGAAATATCTTGTCCAAAGGTGTACCCAGCACCTCTGGGTGATATACCCCAGCCACCTCTGTCATCTGGATCTGACCACAGAAGATCACACATAGGTCCCTATAATGAAAAATACAAAAGTCAAAGCATGAAGGTAGACATAAGCTTTAAGTTTATGCAAAGGTCCTTGCAGTTACATATTGGTGATACAAAATATCAAGAACTGTGTTACAACATATAAATCTTATGTCTACAGAACTAAAAGAATATTTACACTTGATTAATATTACTGCAAATACTGTTACACAATATTCTTTTACTACCCTTTTATTAAGGAATCAAATAATGAATATCCATAGAATCAAAGAAAGCAAAATTTCACTAAAAAAGGTAAAAGAATGTTAAGGAAATAAGTAAATCTATGTCTACAACCTGAGAGGTATGAAATATTTATAGATAAATATATACATGTATAATGCATTGATAAAAGAAAAATATATATGGTACATAATTATCTGCAAGTTAATCTTGATTTCATAGATTTGTACAACAGCTCTGATAAGTAAAAGGGGAAAAGAAAACTTATAAAATACATGTACATGTTGAACAAAACCAAATTGCAAATTTTATTATGATGATATGGGATATTTCCATCATTCCAAAGGCTAAATGCCAAATAAAAGCATACAGAAATTTATATGAATTCAATTATATCATCTTACCCTCTTTTTACAAAATAAAAAAAAAAACACAATATATATATATGAATATAAATATATAATCATTAATGATAAATACATAAGATGTACAACTGCCCTGATATTAATTTTCAAATTCAAAATTCTACCATACATAAAGACTATTTTCTAGTTCTTGCATGTGGTAATAAATGAATATTTAATGGACACAGTGTCATATATTCACAAGACTTTAGGAAAATCACAAGAAGTGGTTGACAAAGACCAAGATTTATTGATAGAACTAGCTTTATTCAATATCTCTCGAATTTCATGGTAATATCAATGTGCAAGAATAAGTGAAAATACCAGCAGTGTTCAGAACATTACAGAGTCAAAGGTCTTAAAAAGTACTGCAATATGATGAATTTTTTTCAAGTACAAATGAAATTTGTTATCTTAAAGTCACTCTAATTGCCTTTTTTTTATTTCGAAGTCAAGTTCAAGTCCTGAATTATTTCCTTTCAGTTCTTTACAGTTTTACTCTAGTTAAGATAGGCACTACATAACGTTACTATGGACAGCCCTCACTTACCTATCACATCACATTTCATCAATGTAACAAAAGTTGATGATGGTCCAATTGTGGAATTTCCTTTTCAAAATTTCACAAATTGTATTTTTCAAGAAAACCTCAATAATGTATATATTTTTGAAAAAGATGAGACTGTCATTTTGGAATTTCTTTAAAAAAAAAAAAAGGACATGAAACTAGAAAGTAATTATCAAAGAGAACTTGGATGACCAAAATTTGTAATTTAGTATGATTTAATTTCTAAGATTTTAATTTGAATATTGTAGTCTTGTCTAATATCAAACAAGTAAATTCAGAGAATTGTAGTCCCTCACTTTGGGGGTTCTATCAGTAAGGGTGCAGTGATCTGTGACATATTGTCATGGTTGTGCATGTCTACAGACACACATGCCAAATACAGTCAAACTTCAGTATCTCGAACACTGATATCTCGAAGCTGAATGTCGGTTCCGAAAAAAATCCTTCATATTATGATTAAATTCACCCTGAATGTGTCGAACACTGATATGTCGAATACATTTTCAAGTCCTGAAGTTCTTATTCACCCGGTTTATCTCAAAGTTGGCTTCTTATTGACAATATTCCCCGCGGCGTTTATCCTAAATGACAGTTCACTCGCGTGGTGTGATCAATTGACCATGTCGGTGTATAAAGCCGCAGTAATTATATAATCGATCGCGTCCGTGCCTACCATGTTATCTATACCAAATATTAATAAATGATGATAGCTTATTAAACTCAACACAAAATTAGATAATTAACATTAACTGTAATTAGTGCTTTTCATACCTGCGTTTAAAGAAATTTCTTTACACTGTTCATTAATTTATTACTATTTCCAATCCGTGTGTATGTCTATGTATTCTTATGCTAAGTAATAGTAATTAAATCAAATTATGACGTGTGTCTTTATCTTGTCTTACGTGTTAGCTCGTCCTTGGTTTTAGGTATAGTGTAAGACAGTTATATCCAGTATTGGATTTAAATTAAGATGTTACTGAAAAGGAAACATGACGTTTTCAGTTTTGGAGTATATTCTCTATATATTCATAAAACATGAAAGGTACGATGAGATTTAGATTAATTATTTAGGAACAATACAATACAATATGCACATCTTCATGCATATTTATTGATAAATACATGTATATCTCATACATCTACTATAATAATCACAAATGTCATACATTAACAACTGCAAGATTTGTGATCCTAAACTCGAAATTTGGATATCTCAAACTACGGATATCTCGAAGTATTTTCCACGGTCCCTCCGACTTCAAGATAACGAGGTTTGACTGTATAAAGGCCCTACGTCTTACAGTTAAAAAGTAGGTCAAAGGTCACAGTCAAGGTCACATGATAAAAAATTCTGGTACCGACAGAAAGGTATTGCAATTAGGGACACACATGCCAATTATGAAACCCCTACATCTTACGGTTAAAAAGTTACATTGAAGTAGGTCAAAGGTCATGGTCAAGGTCACATGATGAAAATTTTGGTACCAACCGAAAGGTATTGCAATTAGGGACAAACACATGTCAAATGTGAAGACCCTACGTCTTGCATTTAAAAAGTTATGATTGATTGATTGATTTTTGCTTTACGTCACACCACGAATATTTCACGTATATGGTGACGGCATCTGCCTGATGCGGGGCATACAAATTTTGACCTTTGCAACGGACCCACCCGAAGCAGTGAGGGATCTTTAACGTGCCATGCATACCACGACACGGGGCCTCGGTTTTTACTGTCTCATCCAAAAGACATGACACCGGCATGACCAGAGCGGGACTCGAACCCCGGCCTCCCGATCAGGAGTCCGACGCGATACCACTAGGCTTAAAAAGTTATGACCAAGGTTAAAGTTTTTTGTGACAGATGGACAGAAAGACAGACAGATGATGGAGATTTAATGTCCCCATGCTTTCGTGAAAAGCAGGAGACTATAACTCAGAATGAAGTACATGTACTGAAAGTGAAAAATGGTAAGAAAATGCCGAAAGATATGGGAACAAAGGAGCTGAAATTTTCAGATAAGTTTGTTGGCACATTAAAAGTTTGACAAATGTTACAAATAGGGGTGACTATTGCAGAAAAAATACTATTGCAAAACTATTACTATTGTGAGATTACTATTGCAATACTATTGCAATACTATTGATATTTATAAAAAGGTGTACAAAAGTTAAAAAAAAAAAAAAGACAAAGGTGATAAAATTAATGATTTTATTCTTTAATATTAACAAAACATCTTTGAGTATCCATGATTAAAATAGAAACAAACAACAATTGCAGGACTGCACACCAGATTTACGCATCTATGTATCCCTCACAATAGAACGAATACAGTGGTCGGCGGGCACTTGCGAGATTGCGAGTGAGTTATTTTAAGAAGAGAAAACATAATGAATGATGTGTATTGAACATTTTTAAAGTATTTCATAACTATCGAAACTAGTCGATAGTTGGACATACTATCAGCAATAGTTATCACAGAGGACAATCTCCTATCGATGTATTGCTATCGGGAGAACACTATCGCAATACATCGATAGTTTGATGTATTGTTACACCCCTAGTTACTAAATATGTGTATATCATAAGCATATCATTATCTGCCAAAAACATCATTTTGAGCAGAAGTATATCAAAACAAAATTCCACAGTCCTCAAACTCCATTTTATTCTTGTAATCTTGAAAACTCATTCTTTGTACAAATAAATTAACGAACGTGACAATAAAGGTGGGAGAAATGCAAAAACTAGTTATCCCAGGGGGGGGGGGGGGATTATGGTAAAGGCCAACTGTTTAACTGTGAAGTCATTTCACCTTGAACAACCCTGACTAGATAACTTGATTACATCAGCAGACTTTGCGAGTGTCGGTCCAATGGTCAAATCCGGTAAAAATTGAGTCGGTCCAGTAAAATTTGACTACTAGTCGGTCCTAATGTCCGGTTAAAATTTCAGCTGTTACTATTATTAGTACCGCAATCCCGCTATACGCAACACTTTCAAATTCAAAACTAAATATATTCATCTTTCATCTAAAGAAAAGATCATAAATAAAAGCTTTCCTCGTCTTCTTTACAAAACTATTGTTGACTTTGGATAAAGTATCTCAACTTATGATTTTCAGCTTGTAATTTTATAGAAACGGGTACGACATAACTAGAAACAGTGCTGGCCTTATTTGTTTATATAGAATTGTATAAAACATCAGTCATGTTACCGTTTCTGAAATACTTCGAAGGTGCTGTTCCGGGTAAAAAGAGAAAACTATACCAAACAAATGAAAAAACAGGAAAAAGAAATACGAAGAGCACCGACCTGATCGTACTGTGAATGAAAAATGGAAAGTGGGTCATCTATGGCTCACTTTCAGTGACAAGAGTGTGGTATGCGAGGTCTGTGTAAAATATTTCCAGGGCCCAAGTCAAACTGCGAGGCGGGGCCAAAACAAATTTATTAGTGGCTGCACTAATTTCTGTGTTTCAGCCACTCTGTCTCCTTATGAACAAAAATGTTCATAAAAAAATTTTAAAATTTAATAAACAGTTATGTGTTACCATTTTATAGTTTGAAATTCAGACATTGAGACAATTCATGTCATTTTGTTTGGTCCTATAAAATATGAGTCGGTCCTGTAAAGTTCAAGTCTTTACAAGACCGAATGTCCTGTAAAAAAAAACCTTTTTCGCGAATTCTGCATCAGCGCTTGTTATCATAAAATATGCTCATCTCCTTATTTAAAACATCTTCATTTAGGGCAGATTATACTTTGGGAGTATTTTCCCAACTTGTAAAAGATTAAATGAATTAAGAATATAAGGAGCTGATCAAATGATCTTTTAATTTTTAATTTCAAGATAAATGGTTATTAACATCTTCATTTACAAATTAAGTATGAGCCTACATTTTTTAAACCAACAGAATTCATTCTAGTTTTGAAACACAGGACTGTTATTTCCTAAAATGATGATTTAGTCTGTAGATGTATGCATTACATAGATGCAAAATATACGAAAGTATACCAAGTAAACATATACATGTACATTTACATTCTGTTTATAAGAAAGATCCAAAATGGTTATATAAACAGCTGATGTTTAACCCCTATTCCAGTTAAACTGAAATATTTTCTCTGGTACCGTCAACTTTGATTTAACGAGTTTCAACTGTATATGATGAATAACAACACTGTGATCTATTAAAATTTTTAGAAGTGTCTGACAAAGTTACAGTCCTTTGGAGTCTCTGAAAAAGCAACAATTTATGTGAAAATAGTAATGTTTGCAATGTTTACTCACTTATCATTCATAATGATTTTATTATATCCATAATGACTTTCAAGTTTTATGGATGGCTTACCTCATGTGGAACTTCTTGAATTCTGTCTAATGCTCGTATGTGATCTAATGTATCAATAGATGGTGATAAACCACCATGTAAACAAAATATCTGGAAATAAACAAAATACTAGTTCAGCCCTATATACAACTTTTAAATACTCTATGCATTTTCAACTGCATAAAGAATGACTAGATGTCAAAGGAAAACAAGAGGCCCAAGTGGGCCTATATCGCTCACCTGAGTACCTAGATGATCAGTCATGCATGAAGGAAGAATTCATTTATTTTTGCATTAATGTGACTAAGTCAACACAGATGTTGAAAATATGTCAAATTTTATTTCAGGCTAGAATAAAAAACAACACTTTTTTGCACATCCATTCACGTGATTTTGATATTAAGCATTTCCTTTGTCTCTGCAAGAAGTCATTCAGGGCAACATTTTCTTTAGGTGGGGCCTTTTGTTGATTGATTTCAAGTCTGGGTCATGAACAACAATTGTTTCAAATATTGTCCAGATCTAACTTAAAATTGCTTAATTTCATATGTTGAGTGTTGAGAAACATCTAAAAACTTATTTAGGTGTGTAAAGAAATGAAAAAAAAAAATTTCTCCATATTTCAATTACCAAGTGGTATATGTACCATTGTGAGAACTGCTTTTTAGACATGGTGGCATTATCTGTTAACCAATTTGGATAAAAATTTACCAAATTGATAGAGGACCTTTAGTACTTCATGTATTCCTTGTTTCATTAAAATCTTTCATGTGGTATAACAGCAGAAGTGAAAAATGTGATTGAATTGTTCCTATACACCCTCATTTGGAAGTCTTAAAAAATTCATAGAAAATCCAAAAATTGAGATATTGACAAAATTCTTTCAAAGTAACAATCCTTACCATAATTATGATCACAATAGTCCATAAGAAATCATCATTATCAATTAACTAGGAAATATGACACTTTTTTTCTGCATTGAATCACCAAGTCCAAAGAAATGTCGAAAAAAAATTCTAAAATTTGATTTTGGAAGGGAACCAAAATGACAATACGTCTTCACTCATCCCTCTAGATCATTTCAATGCATTCTGTTTGTCTCTGTATACAGCCCGTATGAAAAAGAATATTGTTAAAGGAGGGAACTCTTTTGTGACCTACTTTTGACTATGGTGGTGCCACCTGTAAAGAGGTCTGGACGAAAACAACAGAATTTGAAGAGGATCATAAGTGACTTATTTCTATCAAGATTTATTAAAATCCTTCAAACAGTTTTGTAGAAAAAGTTGAAAATGTGAAAAATGGCCCCCCCCCCCCCCCTCCCCCCCCCCTTTTTTTTTATTTGGAAGTCTTAAACGTAAAATTCCTAATTTCATATGTTGAGTGTTGAGAAACATCTAAAAACTTATTTAGATGTGTAAAAAAAAAAAAAAAAAATTTTTGACCACAGCTGGATTTGATCCGCTACTCTCTATATTTCAATTACCAAGTGGTATATGTACCATTGTGAGACCTACTTTTTAGACATGGTGGCATTATCTGTTAACCAATTTGGATGAAATTTACCACATTGATAGAGGACTTTTAGTACTTCATATATTCCATGTTTCATTAAAATCTTTCATGTGGTTTCCTAGAAAAAGTTGAAAATGTGAAAAATGGCCAACCCCCCCCTTTTTCTTGGAAGTCTTAAAAAATTCATAAAAAATCCAAAAATTGAGATAATGACAAAATTCTTTCACAATAATATTCCTTACCACAATTATGATCAAAATAGTCATTAAGAAATCATCAATATCAATTAACTGAAAAACATGACACTTTTCTTCATTGAAATGACTAAGTCCAGAAACACGTCAAAAAAGCGTAAATTTCTATTTGACGGATCTTAACCCCGAACACAATTTTTAACAACCCATCTTTATAGATTGTTGAAATGCAATTAGTTTCCCCATTTATGTACTGGTTCTGGAGAAGAAGATGTTTGAAGAGGGGTACCCTTTTGGGCACTTTTGGTCCCGCCCTGGATCCACCCCTGAGGGAATCTGGAGACCGAACACAATTTTAGTAGAGGACCTTGAGTACATCATTTACACAAAGTTTGATCCAAATCTGCAATGTAGTTCCAGAGAAGAAGTCGAAAATGTGAAAAAGTTAACGACGGACGACGACGACGACGGACGGCGCACTATGACTATAGCTCACTTGAGCCTTTGGCTCAGGTGAGCTAAAAAGGCCCATTAGGGCTTATATCGCTTACCTGAACATAATTTGAGTATTCAACTGACAACTTCAAAAAATTGCAGATATATATATATATATATTCCTTGATGTTTATTGTGTTGTAACTTTATTTTGTACTAAACCTGAGAGTAAAATCTGAATCATCATCAACATTAAGCAATTGTTTATGCAGGCCTAATTTAAATTCATAACCCTTAAATCTATAATAATTTGCAAATGAATGCTCAAAAACCTGTTGATGATTGATATGGATGAAAAACATTAATACCTGCAAGAAACCATGATTATTTCATTTCTATCAATATTTCATCAAAATCCTTCCAGTGGTTCTGTAGCAAGAGTTGTAATTGTGGAAAAATGTCCACCCCCTCCCCTTTTTTTGGCCATCTTAATGAAACCAAATTAAAGCAACATTGTTGAGAGATCTGGACGAGAAACAACTCTTGTTAGGGACCATGAATACTTTATACCTCATAAGTTTTATAAAAATCGTTTAAGTGGTTCTGAGGAAGCTGAAAATGTGAAAGAATACGCTTCCCTTTATTTTTCATTTATTCATTTCTTGTGTAATTTTTTACACACTATGACAATTCTTTAAACAATTATTTTAAAATTAGCATCTAGTCACATGTATACAGTACAGTCAGCATGGATTAGGACAATCCAAGAGCACCAAAGAACAGCCCACACAATGAGGCCGACAGGCAGTCCATCGGCGGCAGTATAAGTTGTCCACTTGACCCTATTATATGCCCATGGTGCCACTGGCAGACAGATGAATGTACTAATTGAACAGCGATTACAGACAGTCAAATCGAAACACCACCTGACTGTTGGACTAATCCAGTAAAATTTGCTTCTGTCCAGTAAAATTTTCTTATCTTCCGGACCGATTGTGTGGTATCGCATCCATGATCGGTTTTGTTCATTACTCTCTACAATCGCATAACCGCTTTGTGCTCGGTACATCTTGCGGACGTTGTGATATTCATCATGTATTTCAAACTAAAGTACATGGAGGATGCTGTCCCAATGAAACCACATAAGCGAAACAATAAAACAAACATGTAAAATGAAGAGAGGGTCGAAAAATTTTTAAAAATACGATCAATCAATACAAAGAAATTTCCTTGACAAGTGGAAGGAGGGTATGCCATGGTTGACGTACAATACGAATGACAGTACCATGTCGTTCTACATCTGTACAACTTTTTTTTGAAAAATCAGAACTATCCCTTACTCGGCAAAACAAGTTTATTAAAGGATGCAGTAGTATGAGGGTCAGTGCAGTTACTGAAATGATGATGACATGAAGCTTTTTGACAAATTATATGTTGACAAAGAATGAGATTTAATGTCCCCACACTTTCGCGAAAAGCAGATGACAACAAACAGTGAACAGGAGTTATAGGGGTGAATTCAAGTCATCATTGTAATTTGTATGTGTATTGGCGGGCATTTCAGAATTCTAATACAAATACTAAACCAAATGTCTAAAATGGCACGTTCATTCAAATAAGCAAGGAGTATTTCAGTATAAGTGTTTTATTACTAATACCAAAGAAAGCTCATGTGAAAAATATTTCATAGCACATTTTTTAAAAAAGAGTTATGAGTATATGTTTTTCACAATTAGTTTCACGAGTTAAGAAAATTCGTGAGAATTTACTGTAGCTTAAAAGATGTAAACAATGCAACTGTTATCATGTTCTCTATACCCTGGATTGTCACTGTCTAATCAGCACGCACTGGACAATAAGAATTGAATTGCCTTTACCAGAGTGAGTGTTGTGACATTTCAGGGCCATTTAAAAAAGACGATTTTATGAGTTACAGATGATAAGGGGGTCTAGAGAATCTCTGATTGTGCTAGCTTTTGAAAGATGCTGGTTAAAATTTGAAGTACATATATCAATTACAATGTTTAATGAAAACAAACACGTACTGACAGTTGCGATTATTATAAGGACAGTAACGATGACCAAAAATAATCATTATTACCATGTTTGCGCTTTAGCCTATACACTTTGATTAACTTCAACCATTTCTTTATTTATATAAGGGAAAGTCAGAACGATCATTGTTAAAAAAAAATAATAAAGACATTTCTGAACAACAAAGACGACTTGATAAACGTCATAATTGTCTATATATTCTATATGTGATTCTTGACAATAGTCATGTTATAATAATTTCAGATGACATAAACTTGTACATTCCGCAGTGTTAATGATAGCAATCACTCTGACTACTGTCCGTCGGCTGAAATGTTATGTAATCAAGATGAGTATATAGTAACCACGCTCAAACGACCACGCTGCCCATTGAATAACGGCTGAATTGCAAATCACACATAAAAATTCAGCTGATAAAGCGTGGAAATCTACAAGTAAATTTATTGCCCACGATGCCACCATTTCTTTATGGGAAAATTAAATTCCACAATGACTGTACTGTACCATGTAAAAGGTCCAAAAATGACACTCCAGAAAAGCATAACTTTTCATTGTGATAACATCATCTGAGGACAGACAAAACTCTTACAAATATGTCATGTACATCATGTTATATGGATATGGACCCTTAAAAGGCCACTGAGGCTTAATTCAGAACTCTATGAAATAAGGATGAAATCAACTGATATAATCAGGGATAAAAATACAGTCGAACTTCGATAACTCGAACGTCGAAAACCCGAAAACCCCCAGAAACTCGAAGTCATCCTACGGTCCTGAGAACATTTCGAATATTTTAATGTTATCTGTCTTCTCAAACTCAAACTTCTGAGACTCAAATACCCCCGAAAACTCGAAGTAATTTTCAGGTTACAATGACAAATTTGTACTTAACTTCATCTTCCAAAACTCGAAGCATCTTACCATCAAAAACTCTAAACAAATAACAGGACAGAAAACAATTAGCTTGTTTACAAAGCGATTAAAATTACACATGTCCAAGCTTGACATATTAACAGACTTGTGTTTCGGATCGTATATTACACGTTTCATCTACATTAGTAATTAAACATTCAGAGTATTATTGTTATTATCTATAGATGATTTATTTTAATTTTAATTGCCGTAATTATGAAAGAAGGTTACTAAAAGCTGCTAATGATGAAAACTGTCTTGAATTATACAAACTGTAAATTTTAAACAGTAACTTAATCTAAGATAATGAGTCATTAAGCCCCCGACAACATTGAACAGTGTCAAAGCCGATAGAATGGACAGATCTCCATGTTATACATTTTTTATTAGTTTTATTAAATACGTAGATGATATTTGACATGATATACATTTAAATTAAATAAATTAAGAATATTATATCGTCTTTATGCTATTTTTAGTATTGCAGTAGTACAAAATCTACGTAGGTAATAATGTTTGATGTTTCCCTTTCTAATTTCCCGTGAATTTCCGCAACTTCCAAAACTCGAACTTACCAAAACTCGAAGCGTGTTCGTAGGTCCCGAGCACTTCGACTTATCGGAGTTCGACTGTAAGTTGAAATTGATAAAACAGACGGAAATGAATATCCAAGTGGAAATAAAAGCTTAATAGAATATTGCATGTATAATTAACTTACTTGACCGTCTACTAAAGCTGTAAGTGGCAAATAATCGAATAAATCTGTAAAGTATTTCCATACATTGGCATTTCCATACTTCCTTAGACATTCATCATAAAAACCATATACTTGAGTAATTTGTCTACTTTCATGGTTTCCTCTTAGAATAGTTATTCTATCTTTAAACCGAACCTGAATAACAGAAAAATCACATTATAGAAAATGTTACATATCATAAAGAAATACAAGAAACCATCAAAGACAGAATGACCGGACTGCAAAGCAGTAAGTTGGATGTAGGTATCATTTATGGTATACATGCAACAAATCAAGCTTAAAGCAAAATAAGTTTGTGTTCACTGAACTGTGAAACAAGGGTCAAGGTCACAAGATTTCAGATCAGCTTGGAAGAACTCATCGATGTCTGCAAGCCCACCAAATTTGATTAAGTAGTTTATGATTTACCAGTAAGTATCACTACTAATGTGCAAAAGATCAAGCAAACCCTGATATCAATCTGTGTTCACTGAAGCGTGAAACCAAGGTGAAGGTCTCCAAAGTTTCCATCAGTCAGGAAGACTCATCGATGTTTACAAACCTACCAAGTTTGACTTAAGTATCATTAATAGTGTGCAAGAGATCAAGTTAAATGTAAAATCAGTCTGTGCTCAATGAAGCATAAAATCAATGTCAAGGTCACCAAAGTCTGCATCAGTCAGGAAAAACTCATAAATGTTTACAAACACACCATGTTTGACTCAAGTATTATTAATAGTGTGCAAGGGATCAAGCTAATTGTAAAATCACTCTGTGTTCTATGCAGGGCACCCACACCCTTTTGGGAGACTGGTACCTGTACCTTTCGAAGGGGGAATTTACGCGGCGTTTTCAGGCCGATGGGGAATTTATTAATTTAAGAGTTTTTTTTAGTAAATACAATAAATAAACAAATGATATCTGATTTAACACATTTTCTTTTATTAACCAATCCAATACATTAAACATTCAAAATTTCATTTCATAATTTTAGCATTCTATTTCTGAATCTCGTAAAGTGATCGACTGCACAGTTCAACTGAGAGCTTGTAAGTTGTAGACTCGTAAGATTCAGACTCATAGTTTTCCCCTTTTTTTGAAACAGCTGGACATGGGGTATGTACCTCTGCACTGCCACTATCAAGTTTTTGTTGTTTAAATAGTATTTCAATCTTTTTACAGTCAGTACTAATTCTTTTAGTAATTTTTTTGTTGTTTAAATAGTATGTCGATCTTTTTACAGTCAGTACTTATTCTTTTAGTAATTTTTTTTTCGGTAACTGTGGCTATTATGTGACATGATTCAGAAAATGAAAGTACAAACTAAGCTTATGAACCAAAACCGGAAGCACGTTTCGGTGATCACATAAACACTTGTCTACTAAATTTAGTTAGAGAAAAAACTTGAGTACTTGAAAATCAAGTGAAAAGATACTTTTATTAAAAATATATATATTTTTTTTATTTTTTTCAAGAATTGTGGAAAATTTCAAAGGCTCACAAAGGGGAAGTTTAGGTTGTTTAATGGGGAAAAAATGTACCTATTTATGGAGAGGAATTAGGCCAAAATTCGGCCCCATTTTAGGTAGATCAAGTGCCCTGCTATGAAATGCGAAATTAAGGTCAAGGTCACCAAATTTTGCATCAGTCAGAAAGAACCCATCAATGTCTACAAACCCACCAAGTCTGACTTAAATATCATTAATGATCTTCAAGAAATCAAGCTATATGTAAATGCAAATAGTTGATGCTGCATGGACAGAGAGACAGACAGACAGACTTCGCTAATTTATAGACTGGACTTGCTTTGCAATCCGGTCAACAAGTGCACCATGTATGCAATATATAAGAACAAAACAATTAAATTTCCAAAATAGAATGCTTACAATCAACAGACCTTATTTCCATCTTAAAGTTAAAGTACTGATTAAGAAGTTAGACATGAGTCACTCATTGTCAATAAAATGTTGAAATATGTATGAGTCATATCATGCACATAGAAGGATACAGCTAAATATATGCATGAGATAAACATGACAATGAATGAATCATTGAGTCATCCTTTACTCTTATCAAATACAAACAGGATAGTTATCACAAGTGTATATACAAGTATTGTCCAGATGTAATGATAAATTTATGTACGGTTGTTCAGTTCTCCCCTATGTGTCTGACTACTGATCAATAAAAGTCTGATTAATCTGGATTCTAGTAACAAAACACAAGAAGATAAATCTGATAAAACATTCAGAATATAGTTCTCTTTATCACTTTTTCTTATATAATAATGCCTTGGTATATAACCTGAGAGGAAACTTTTAAAAATGGGTCAAATTTACTGGTACTGGTTTCAATGCAAACATTGCATTTCATGCCTGTATTTGGATCATCTTTTATACAACCAGTCTCTTTATTTTCTGATTTGAACTTCTATGCCGCACCATTTTTCTTCAAACAATTCCTGCTTTTTGGCTTGGGAAGCACATATGTGTTGGCTTTTCGTTTACTAGGCTTTGCCCCTTGACAAATTTTATCCACCAAAAAGCTCTGTTGTCACTGTCAGGGTCACATGTACACCACAGAGATCACGAATTGTCCAGTTCTCCGCGTATCATGGCTGACTATTTTGACGCAGACGGTCATGTTTACATCACTGCAAATCATCGCACCCCACTTCACCAATGCAATGGTCAATAGTGGTGATTCACTTATACATTGTGGTTGATTGCAGCTATACATTGTACATCTTATAACTATTGAACATACATTTAAGTGTCTTAAAATCTTGTCTAAAAGTAAATATTGAGGTATAAAATGGACGTTTTGCTTGAGGACTATTTATTTCCTGCCTTTTCTTTTCATTTAAATGCACTACTAATGATCACAATATTTGTGAAAGTCATTCTAAACTGTTATCTATGTGTATTTCAATATTACAGTTTAGTAACGGTGTGTTTACAAAGAAATATACGCTTACACAGACATTATTATTAATAAAAGACCGCATATACAAGATAACGTTTTTTAACTTTTAATCATCTCACAGTAGACATCTGGAAGCTGACGAGAATGATAAAGGATTCAAAATCAAAACATCCGTCATCATTTCATTTCACTGCTACATATATGTACATTTAAAAAAAATATTTACACATGTAAGCACGGTTTACATATTCGTAGACAGTAGGGTCATCGTAAATTGCCGCAATGTTGCGGCGATTCACTGCTATTGGTGCAGTAATTTGCAGTGATTCCACATTCATGATAGGTCAGTTAAATTTATAGAACGAAGATTGCAGTGGTTAGTAGCTAAGATGAAATGACAACTGAACAATAACCTTTCTCTGTACGGTAGTGTATGCTTTGAACATCAGCAGTTGATCAGGCGTTTATAAAGATAATACAGTTTAAAGAGACTTTCTACAGATCAGAATTTTGAAACCGCAATATACAGCTGAAGAATTTGCCCATCACAAGAACTGATACAGTACTCAATCTTCAGACATTCTGGAAATTAATCGGTTTTGCCGACAGGAACGAAAGATTTTAAGAATTCTGAACCCCCCCCCCCCCTTGTTATATCGAATTGGTGGCATAAAAAACTTCATATTAATGATAAACCTACATGTGTTTTAAACCACAGATGCTCTCATCTATGGGAAATAGTTTATTATTAGGATTTCATAATCTTGAGTTGCATTATCACAACATATGCACAAATATTGGAAACTAAGTTCTCAATTTCAGTCATAATTTACAAAATTAATTGTAACATTTCTGCATTCATGTTACAGAGCTTATCTTGGAAAATAAAATACTTCAGATAAATGAACACTTTACTAAAGTAAAGGTTGCAAATGTACTATGCAAGCATTTAATTGTCAGTAGAAGCTCAACTCGTATATGAAATCTTCTGACTAAAATGTCAGTAAAGAAATGAATTAAGAGACAGAAAATCTTTTATTAATCCACAAAATTAAAGAAAAAAATCATTTAATATAATTCATTAAAGAACATTTCTCAATCTGAAGACATTAATCATTAGAAATTATCATATATATCATATGTTGTACTCATTTATAGGTTTTTTTTATATCTAACTTTGAGTTTGAAATTTACTACTTACCTTTAATGCAACTAAAAGTGAAACTGTTTCTACTGAATAATATCCCCTGTCTACATAATCGCCCATAAATAGATAATTTGTGTCAGGTGACTTTCCTCCTATTTTAAATAGTTCCATCAGATCATGAAACTGACCATGTACATCCCCACATACAGTTACTGGACATTTGACTTCCTGTACATTAGATTCTTTCGATAGAATTTCTTTTGCCTGTAAAATAAACATACATAGTTTAACCTCAAATCTACTATGTACATGTACTTGGATCAATCATTCAATGCTTTAAATTTTAAAGTCACAGAAAGCTGTTTTCACCTCATTATGAATAGGACTGTGTCTAGATTAGAAATGGACTATATTCTCCAAACAGACGGCTATATCACAATCAGATACCCAAACAATATTATGCATGTGTTATAATTATACAGATTATTTAAATACTAGAACTGTTAATAAATCATTTATATAGTTAATTTTATCCTTATATGTATGAATTTCCATTTTAGAAAATTTTAGGATGATCAGGCATATATATATTAGTGAAGCTATGATCATTCAAAGTGCCAAAAAACAGCATAAAAAAAGGCTTTTTTATTTTCTACAAATTTCAAATTACATTTACAGATGAATTCCATAATTTGTAAGCTTTGTAATTAATCTTATTGATAGTTTTTTTTTCATCGTTTCTTTGCAGCTTATTTTGAAAAGAGAGCTATCATATTAGCGAAGAAATGTCCAAAAGTGTGACATGGTGTATTCGTTATGTTTTTGGTGAAAAATGGAGATTTTTTATGTGTTGAAGAATAAATGTGATTTTAAATATATTAAGGAGTTGTTTTCCATCTTAATCAATTCCCAGAATATTATAAAATAGCTTAGAATACAATTTAAAATTGTCATATTAATCAAATTACCAGTAAATCAAAATTGTCAAATTACCAGTAGTGTGCAATTGTCTCAAACTTCGTTGACGCAAAATGCTAAAAAAAAAAATTCTTGTCGGTAGACAGGGTTAAATTCATAAAAATTAAGTCCTCCCAATCTTATCTCACTTATATGTCTGTATGTGATTACACAAGGTCTAACTACATTCCAAAAAATATTTCTTAAGCAATGAATCATTTGTCTTTTTTCCAACCTGAATAATAAAATGTCTTGTCTGTAGACACTCAGAGATGTTGAAATTTTTTCAAACCAACCGGTCATTCGGACCGGTGACTGGACTGAATTAACCGGTCTGAACACATTTTCACCGGACCGATAATTATAGATAAATCAATATTAATAGTTGTAGTTCTTCTATTGTTGTAAAGTGTTAATACATTTCAATCATCAGTATATTTGATTTCTTTTTCTCTAATAATTTCGTGTATTTTCACTTTCACTCTGCTCACAATCACCATCACTCTCTTGCTCCTCTTCACATGTTCACTAACTAGATATATTTCAAAATCTTAGACTAGTCTTACTCCTCCTCAATCTCTACCCAACTCTTTCTTTTTCTCTCGATCTCTCGAGCTGTCTCTGTGTATTTTGGGAGTGGGGCCAGGACCTTTTCAATTGGAAAAAAGCGTCGTTTTGGATCAAACTGGGAAAAATATTCAATTTAAAAATTAGAAAAGCAGTATTATCAACATTGGTATTTGTTTATTTCAAGTACATAGCATTTTATACATTGATATGCCTGCCCTTCATTTGAATTTAGTTATGGCTGAATCAAGTTGAATCATTAAGACAGCTGGTTTTGATTGTTGGCTGTGAACACTATTCTGATCATGACATCGTTTTTGTGATGTGCTACACTCAATAATATTAATTAATGTACTAATAATTTATTTAGATATTTCAACAGTGCATTATTTTAACACAGGCTAGCTTTCGTTCATGCAGTAAATTGGAGTCCGTGATTGGAACAATATTATTATTTTGTTAGTTTTTAGTGTTTAGGAGCACTGCAATATACTCCCATATGGGTGTATTTTCCATTCACACAAAATTTGTATCTCATCAGTAGCAAAACAATTTTATTCTAAGTGATCACAGCAGGTATCAAATATTTACCACAGTTACATGTCACAGTCAATTAATTTCCTTATACAAATCATTTGAAATGCCTTGTAGAAAGGAAAATACGGAAGACGGAATTGACTCTTTATTCGAACAATTATGATATTTATTGACATATTAATATAGCTGCGGAATTTTGAATTTCATTTTCCATCGGTAAGAACAACATCGAAAACTACTTTCCCAATCCGAAAATTAAGTTGGTGCAGGTGATGGAGATTTATATTTTGTGTCAGACGCACTGGTTACAATTGAAAATATCGTGCGATTGAACAAGTGTCGGTCAATAAATTTTATTATGTAAAGTTGGGAATTTTAAGAGAACAAAGTGGGGAAAATATACTATTTGGTGTTGGAAATGGGGCCGAATATCAGCCCCTAAAAAGTAATTTCTTGATCTTGCCTGTCTCAGTGTCGCTCATTGTGCATACCGAATGGAATCGTCCCAACGATAGTGCAGAAAGTCACACTTCCATTAAAAAAATAAGATTCAATGGATTAGGCAACTCTTAAAAATGTCATTTGTTGCTGCAGTATTACCGGTCATTTGGACCGATTGAATCGTTCATTCAACCAGTCATTGCCAATTTTCACCGGTTTTGCCAGTCGGACCGGTTAATTTCAACATCTCTGGACACTTGTCCTGTCTGTAGACACAGTAAATAAACATGTATACCTGCAAGTTTTGCATTAACAATTATAGTCATTTTTTTAATTGATTTTATTAAGTGTGATGAATGAGTTCTAAAATAAGCCTTTTGATTACAAACTATTGGTATTTTAGAAAAAAGATATGGCAAATTACAAATTTCAGCTATTTCTAGTATATTAAAAATGAAATTTTTCTCTAAAAAAGGCTTCTCTGGTCTAAAAGATTTTGGCATTTACAAAAATCAAATTATTGTTTCTCTATTTCAATGACTTTTTTCATTTTAAATGATTCAAATTGGTCCAAAATTTGACATAATATGTGTCTACTGACAATACATACATGTATATAGATTTATACATATTTTTCAAGCTATAATCTTGTTTTGTAGATACATGTATGAATAAAAGATGGATCTAAGACAAAGAAAGAAAGAATACTCATTTTTTAATTGAAATATCTAGTTTAAATGCATTTTATGCCAATTTTTAGTATTTTTTATTGATTGATTGATTTTTGCTTTACGTCACACCACGAATATTTCACGTATATGGTGACGGCATCTGCCTGATGCGGGGCATACAAATTTTGACCTTTGCAAACGGACCCACCCGAAGCAGTGAGGGATCTTTAACGTCCCATGCATACCACGACACGGGGCCTCGGTTTTTACTGTCTCATCCGAAAGACATGACACCGGCATGACCAGAGCGGGACTCGAACCCCGGCCTCCCATTCAGGAGTCCGACGCGATACCACTAGGCCACACCGGCTTTTTTTTTTTTTTTTTTTTTAATTTGAGAAATGTTCAATCAGTGCAGTTTTACTAGATTATTTACTATCTTAGAAAATGTATAATGTATAATGTATAAATGTAATAAAAAATACTAAAAAAAAAAAATGTGTTTAAAAGTTGAAGTACAACCCAAAATGTTACTTTTAAATGTTAGATAATAATATAGAATAGGTTATACATTTTCTAAGATAGTAAATAATCTAGTAAAACTGCACTGATTGAACATTTCTCAAATTAAAAAAAATGTCCTGTCCGTAGACACTTACAGATTTTCAATATTTGGTGTTTAAATGATGAATACCGGTAATATACAAATTCTTTTTGTATTTGAAAAAGACAATTATAACCACTATTTCTATTGAATTAAACAATGTCATGATAGGACAATTGTTCTTTTTACAAAGATCTAACTTATGAAATGCATGACTTAATTATTTTTCTATCTTTTTGTTTACTCTAAGATGTAAATAAGTTGAGTTACAACTTTTGATTTTGTGTTTCACACTTTGAATTTATCTAATAAATGTTTGAACTGTTTATAAATTTGTTATTGCTCAAGATTAAGGGAATAGAATTCAACAAGAAGGCAATTTTGTCTTGTCCGTTTCTTCTTTACTTTAAACGTCTGTAACTTCAGAACCTCTCATCAAAAAACAATAAATCAGATACCAAAATATCAGATTTTTTTTTATAATTTTAATTTTGATGGAAATTCTAACTTAAAATGGCACAGAATTAAAGTAAATGCTTTTGAAAGGTGGTATAATTCTTCATTTTTAAACAATAAAAATTGTAAAAAAAAAAAAAAAAAGAAACCCATATTTTGTCAAAATCATTTTATATCACTTTTCACAAAAAAAAGTTATTAGGTCTAAAAGATTTCAAATTTCCTTAATTTTGACTCTATCAAGCTAAAATTGTAAAATTTTACTGTAAAATTTCTAATTTACATAAAAATATTTAAAATAAATATCAGCATTCTCCAAAAAAAATTAATGATAGAATTTTGTCATTCTAGGTCAGAATATTGAATTTTCAATTTTACCCCTTGTGAAACATAGTTTGGGTATCTGATTGTGATATAACCGAGAGTAAATTTTGGGAAAAAAAATTACTAAAGTATGAGATCAATGACTTTATTAGTGGAGTATACATGCCAAATATACCAATTATTATGACAGTTTAGGATAAAGTTCTGGTCAGAATGCTAACAGGTCTGAGAAAAAAGACTGTTTGGACCTTGTAAAAATTTATTTTTATTTCTTTAATTCTTTTTAACAATTTTCAAATGCTAGTAAAGAGAATTTGGACCTATATGACATTAGATCTCACAGAACGTGACTTTGCATTCATGACACTTCAGCAGCTGACACATTTTTGTAAACAAAAACACAACAAAACCTCAAATTCAGCTTCTTTGCCAGTTTTCACAAGTTTAAAGTCACATTCTAAGACATTCTAAGACATCTGATATCATACACGAATAGCAAAGTGGAAAATCTTACACTGTTTTCAAATAAAACAGGAACTTGCAGAGGTTACCAGTAAATGTCTGATTTGGAAAAGATATCACTATGACTGACAGAGTTAAATGTTCACTTACTGGATTAAAGGTTGCAAGTCCACTGAGCAAAAATTTATTTGTCGCCAGAGGATTGCATATCCCGATACCAGTTGGTATTGATGAAAATTCCACTTTTGAAGAAGAAAGTCTCTCTGACTCTCTCCTACAAACCCCCTATATCAAAAGCATTGCATATCAAAATGTTTTATTGAAAATATTCAACTGATTGATTATATTTACTGATTAATCAAGACTAAAGTCACAAAATCTACCCTGATAAATAGTAAATTTCTTAAAACTTTAATGAAGTTTACATAGTAGTAATGGAAAAAATCCAAGAGTTGTACTCCAACATGGCCGTTAATGCTAGAAGTGTGACATAACATGGGCAAACTCTGTAAACAAAGAATCAATGTAGAAATTATGTTCCAGTTTTCCAAACCTTACCACGAGCATTCAACAGGTTGGGGGCAACCTCTCATTTGAGAGATAATCACTCAAATGAGTTCCTATCACTGTTTTCAGTGATCAATTTCAAGGAATGGACAGAAATAAACAAGAACTAAAAAATGAAATTTTGGAATTATGCTTTGAAATTCAAAAGGGCACATGTCTACAAAATACTGAATATAGTTTACAAAACGAGTTGACATTTTTAACTTACTGTTTTGGAGTTTATAGCTGCACAAATGTTGCAGCTATAAATTCCAAAATGGGAAGTTGAAAAGGTCAACTTCTTTTGTATTTTATATTCAGTATATTATAAAGATATGCCTTTTTAAGTTTAAGTCAAAATTTTGAAACTTTAATTTTTTAGTACTTGTTTACTTCTGTTCATTCCTTGAAATTGATTACTGAAAACAGTGATAGACACTCATTTGACTGATTATCTCTCAAATGAGAGGTTGTCCCCAACCTGTTCAAGAATTCTGATTTATCACCCATTAACAGGCTCGGATCCAACCGGGGGCACGTGCCCACCGAAGGGGGCACCATAGTCTATTTTAGGGCCTATTTTACTGTATTTCTGTCTTAAATTTCCAAAATTTCAGTGGCTCACTTCACTCGCCAGTTATTCTCTCATATTTCTTTAAATTTGTAGTTGAAAAAAAATCGTTAACTTGCTTCATTCACGATCAATTTCATTTATCTCCCCTGATCTCTGTTTATAATCCATAATATCTTCCAGAGGGAAGCGAAATATATGTGCAATCCAAATTAATATCCAGCACACAAATGTTCGGCCACTTGGCCTCAGGTGAGTAAAATCGTATGGCTACTTGTACATCGCGTAGCAAATGTTTGAAGCTACACACTGTACAAGATGGATTTTACTTATCCATACAATTTTACTCAAATACGTCTTGTACATTGTGTAGCTTCAGTACAAATTTTTGAATCGCTTATACTGAAGCTACGCGGTGTACAAGATGGATTTCACTTACAGCCATTTCTAGAATAGTTTATTTTCACAACGTATTTTGTATCTCCAAAAGTCTCAAATACAGGAGCTTCCGTGGAGGGGGACTTTGCACCTTGTTCCCCCTACTAAGGATCTACCCTGCATCAATTGGGGACCTATAGGCAGTCCTTAGACCCTGTGCTGAGTTTTACGCCTCCTCCAACTGAAAATCTGGATCCATGCCTGATAAAATTTCCGTGAATTAGAACAAAAGTGGCCAAAATATGGCACACATGATTTTGCAAGATTTTTGTCATATCTTCTCAGGGAAACCCCATCCCCACCTATGGGAGGGAGGGAGGAGTGAACATGATAATTTTTGACCGAAAATATTAACAACAGTTTTCTTCCGATTTCAGAGGTATTGCGGAATATTTGAAGTCAAGAAACTGTTGATGAATAATGCAAAAAAGAGCACCAGATTGCACCATTTTGCCTCATTTTTGCAAAATGTTCTTGGGGGTGGTCCCTCGAACCCCCACCCAGGGCTCGAAATTAACGTATGTCCGTAAGTCCATGACTAATAAATTATGCCACGGACTAAAAGATTTCTCATTGTACAAGTCCGACAGACTAATAAAAACTCTGTGATACCCACTCAAATCCTCTCACTCACCCTGCAAACGATTGAAAACTTATTTTTCTGGAAATCCGGGAACTTATTTTTAGTAACAATACGGAGTATCGCAACTACTAAAATCCCTCACGGTTTGCATTTAGTAACTTACCAAATCTATTATTCGCGATGTGGGCTCTTTTATGTGGGCAACTTACATCACAATTATATGACGTCATAACAATTACAAAATGTGCGTGTATGTTGACGTTATTTTAGTTGCGATATTCCGTATTCGCTGAAAAGTACATGGAAAGTAATGAGAGTCAGTTGCTGGTGCACTTCGTTGAAACAGATTATAGAGCAGCTTCAATACGTTTTTGAATGACATTGACGTTGTTTTGCATGGTGATCGTGGGGCCACAGAGAAATGTGGCGCTATATTTAGCCATCATTCCTTTATGGACGAGAAAGAACTAGAGGCATATGTACCCCACAAAGTCTTGAAATGTTAAATCTGACAAATGAAATGTGTTTACCCTGAAATTAAATCAATTTAAAATGAATAAATAGTCTATTTTTCTGTGGACTAACAGATTTTTGTGCGGACTATGGATTTTGTAACCGATTAGTCCGCCAGGCTAGTGCTTGAAAAAGTTAGTTTCGAGCCCTGCCACCTATGGTATACCTTCCCCATTCTGCCATTAATTGTGAGGTGCTTCCCCCCCACATGAAGTTCTGGATCCGTGCCAGATTAATAATTAAAACAGCATGAACAATGTATTTCACCTTCCTCATTGACAAAAATCAACCTATTTTGGTCAATTTACTTGGATTTTTAGTTTTCACAAATTTTCTTATGTGACAATGTTTCCAGTGTGATCATAAGTTTGCACTTTGTCAAAAACCCCATCCCAAACTATAAGAGCTAAAAAGAATTGTAATATACACATATAAATCAGGAAATTTGTGTGACCAATAATTTTATTATGATAAACCTTCAACTACCAAACTAGTAACCAAGGCCAGACCAAGGCCCATGCCAAGCTCAGCACATCCAATCGCGTGCAAAATGGATTTGAAGTAAAATAAGTTCAATTTATTTTACGTATAACAATAACTCTCTGCCCGTCAATATATATAAGCTCAAGAAATTATGTTCAAATATCATTCCCACTAATGAGAACTGACAGTAATTATGTCTTTTCATTCATTTGATATGGTCTTGAGCAATTTCTGTGTCACTGTGTGTACCTTTTCACATAGTTGTTTCACTTGGTTTTCTGTTAGTTGTTTGCAATCGTTCAATTGTTCTATCCACTGATCAAGTTCTTTAGCAGCAGCTCTGTCTTCTATCATACTAGTCATGATGAAATTTATATCGGGGGAAAACTCGCAGAAACGGACAGTGTTTCAAAACACTGGCCGACAATATGGCTGCTCTTCTTTCAAGTAACGAAATGACGTCATAAGTTAGGGAATGTGATGAGACTTGTCTTTTATAATAAGACTAATTAGAAAATGTTTCTGATTATTTAGTTGACATGGAATTAAAACTAACTCTTGAAATACAGGGACTATATAAATATCATTTTGCATCTAAAATTTGAAAATAAAAATGAGACGTTATACATTTTAAATTGAATTCCGATCGCGATAATTATTTCATTGGCATTACCAATAATTTTCATTGCTTTAAATTAGGTTTTACCACAGACATAGATTATGTCTCTGATTAAGCTATTTGTTACAGTCTGTCTCTAACATAGGCGTAAGAACCTGGGTCCAGGGGGCTGCCCCACCCCCACTTTTTAAAGATGTGATTTTTTATTCTGGAAAATGTTAACATAGATGGTGACAGCCTACATATTCATCAAAAATATTCTCTCTATCACACAAGCTCCGAATTTCTATTAGCAAATTATTCATTGCATACCAAAGCGTTAGATGAACTCATTCAGTACAAAGAAAAATATTTCAGGATTTTGGCCCCCACTTTTAATTTGCTTTCTACGCCACGTACGTAACAATAAATTAGTATAAACCCTCAATCAAACCATTGTTCATTCATTTTGAACGTGTTTTTCATTTATCTTTTGTTTCTTTGAGGTTTTGTGTGTGTGTGTGCGTGTGCGTGTGCGTGTGTGTATGGGTGTGTGTTTGTTTGTTCATGTGTTGTATTTATCTATTTATTTTTATTTATTTACTTATTTTGAAGAGAGAGTATAGTATTTCAAAGTTGTCTTTTTCAGTATTATACACGCAATTCGTCTGGTTATGAGAATGGTCCCAGGGATTTATTGGGTCGAATTGCCACTCAGGATGACACTTGGGTTTACCACTTTGATCCTGAATCTTTTGGTATAATCAAAGAATAATCGTGATTGATTTTCTTGAGGAATGCCGCACGATAAATGGTGCATGCACATCATGCAAATGAGTTAAAGAGGCTGCGTCACAAAATTGGGAGAAAGAGGAGAGAAAAGTTAAACAGAGGCGTTCTTCTCTAAAAGGACAATCTATCCGCTCACATTTCCCAAGTTCCAATGAGTCTGCGACGTAATGTAGCTTTGAGGTTCTCCCTCATCCCCAATATTCTCCTGATTTAATTCCATCTGATTTCTATCTGTTCTCAAATATAAGATCTTACTTATACATGGTAAAAGTTTTGAAAGCAATAAGAATGTCAAGGACGCTGAGTACTTAGACTCTAAGTTAGAGGACATAAATGAAGTATCATATTTTGAATGGTTTCAGAAAATAGAACATAGACGGAGAAACTGCATTGAGAGGAAGCAAGATTACACTGAAAAAATAATGGCCATTTATGTTCTCACTTGGGAATTCCTCACAATATATGATGGCTTAATTGTATTTATGAATAAAAATACACGTAAAAATCAATGATTTCCAAATCCCATTTTCAGGGAAGAAGAAATCTTTACTTTAGTAAGGAATAGAACATAGATTTTTTCATCTCGAATTCACCTCTTTCTCAATATTATTTTTTAATACCAAACATCACAAGAACCTTTAGGAAACACATAAAATAGCATGCTTACTTTCGTCTAAATTGTGAATTAACGGTTTTTTAAACTTATTTCTTTTGATATATATATATATATATATATATATATATATATATATATATATATATATATATATATATATATATATATATATATATATATATATATATATATATATATATTTCTTTTTCTTTTTCTTTTTCTTTTTTTGTGTTTACAATCAATGACAGATTCGTGTAGAAAGAGGAAAAAGCTCCAGCATTTTGTGAAATCATTGATAACTCTGTGTGTGTGTGTGTGTGTGTGTGTGTGTGTGTGTGTGTGTGTGTGTGTGTGTGTGTGTGTGTGTGTGTGTGTGTGTGTGTGTGTGTTGGTGTGTGTGTCTCAGTGTGTGTTCCATAAAAATAACAGAATCGTCTAAGAAGGGATTTGAATTAGTGCCACACTCCTTTAAATCGGAGTTGCTTCTTATATAGGGGTCGTATATCTATATGACCTTGTTTGTATGCATTTTTATGACGTATATGTACATTATGTAAGTTAACAAAGCGAAGCGGGTCTTGAAGAAAGTGGAAATCACATGGGGAAAAAGCAAACAAACACTTTAAATTCCTGAAACGTATGACTTTATGGTATATAATTTAAAGATTCAAGCTGGGAGGGAGGCTGCGCTTGGACTCGTAAACACTGTATCAGTCAATGTACATAGCCGGTGTGGCTCAGTGAATGTATTGTTAAGTATATAGTCAGATGTTGAATTAAAATTCAGCGTCAAGAGGAATGTGTCCGAGCAAGGACTTATAAGTCCTTGGTCCGAGATTTCGGTTTTTTTCCCTCGGGAATTCGGTCTCCGTTGGGTTTGCAACCAAGCCGAATACCCTGGTCATAAACATGTTTTACTGACTTCATAGTCAGGACATGAGAGAGAGAGAGAGAGAGAGAGAGAGAGAGAGAGAGAGAGAGAGAGAGAGAGACCCGGGGGAAGGAGGGGGGGGGGGCGTTGCAGCTGTTTTGTTACCTGTCATATATTTTCTGTGTATGAGTTAAATGCAGGCGAGGAAGTATTAATCTTTGAATATTCTCGTTGAAATTTCTTTATTCAAGGAATTAGATAATCTAAATAATTTGTGTAAGTCATTGCTTTATTCATAATTACATAATTTGAACTTAATCAGAGGCAGATCTAAAAAAATTTTGGAAAGGGGGGGGGGGCAGTTTCCCATGACTATTGTTTTACACTATTCGGTCTGGATAAGGGGGGGGGGGGTTGCAGTCCTAAATTATTGGTTAAAATTTTCCGACCAAAGGAGGGGGTTACAACCCCGAAACCCCCTCTAAATCCATCAATGTTCATATATAAATTAAAAAGATATATATATATGAATGGTACGAATAAACATCAAACGAATATCATTTCATATGTAATTAGTTCGATCGACTTCAATGAAATGAAGATACATTTTCAAGTAATAACGAGATCGATATTATTTAAAACATTATCCACACAACATTTACACTTCCTTTTCCGGTTATCCTCCATCGAAAGTAGACACGGTGTAATACCGTGCGAAAATCTAGCTTCATCTGCTGATTTTTACACTAAATTTACGATATGGCGGAACAGATGACTCTGAGAGGAACCCTTCAAGGGCATGGAGGATGGGTGACCCAAATCGCAACAACACCACAGTACCCAGACATGGTGTTGTCTGCATCAAGAGGTACCCCCTCCAGAAAATACCAAATTTAACGCAACTTTCGTTCTCATTTCAACACTGACATCTTTAAGAAATACGTTACCATAAGTTCAGTGTATTTTGAGCTCAATTATATAATAATATGTTGATAAAGTTTGGAATATGGAGGGGTTGTTAAACCTATATCGCACTTGAATGAGAATTTCAATCTGAATTCTGACGGCTTGGTATGGTTTCATTTCTAATGCTAACTGTTTGAAAAGTGGTTTATCATATTCTGTCTCCCTATGTGTTCTTCAGGTTAAACACTATAGCCTAAACTTTTGTCCTATTTTGAGAAACTCGACTCTGAATAGCATCATAACTCGTAATCTCTTTTGAGATTCTTGCATGTGGCCGTTTTATTATGCTGTCGTTTACTATTGCCACTCGCCAGAATCTCTTGTCGGCCCTTTTACATTATTCGGGTTTTCATGATCTGACACCCCCTGTGTACAAATGCTCAAAGTCAACGTACATATAACACAGTCAGGATGGAACTTTGAATGCCCACTGTCCACAGTGGGCAGTCCACCTGAAATTTCAGTGGGCATTAGGAGTGGACATTTACCTGAGCTATCAAGCTGTGAACTTACCTGTATGTTAATTCTAACTGACTCTTACAAGAATGTCCACTGTGTCCAGTGGACATTTTTATTTGCCCACTCTAAAAGTGCCCACTGTGACCAGTGGGCAAATTAAGTTCCACCCGGACTGTACTGTACACTTTACCTTTGTTTCCTGCAGAATGCAGGTCGTAGATAATATCCAGACATATTTTCCTTCATTGTCATGCAAAATTTTCCATCATATGCAATGTACAACACTGATAAATGTCCATGCGTAAACAATAACACATATCCTCTCTTCGATCGCGGCCATTTAAGAGGTTTTCAGCTGTATTTTCAGGCTAATATAAAAGGGTCGTTTGTGAACATGACAATCAAAATATCAAAAATTTTATTTTTATATCTTTAGATCTTAGAAAGTAGGTAATTAAAACAAATATGCAACAAAAATCAAGTTTAAATGATTAGTTTATTTCGTTTCAAACTCATCTATTGAAAAAGAATTCTCCGTTCTTTTTATTCAGAAAATCAATCAAAGTGGATTGCCGTGGTTTCTTTGTGGCAGTCACAATTGCGATCGCTATCAGTTACATGCATACATATATATGTTAACACTAAAGATTCTTTAAAGTGCTCGGTTGACTGAACTACTTTTAACCAATCAGTGGTCGTGTTGCATATTACTTTCGTTATAATCAACGAACCATAATGCATTTGTTACCTGAAGATCGTGAAAGACTAGGCCCATAATGCGACCATGTTATGCGTCAAATTTTATTTAACTGCGTCAGTTTAGCCCAGACATTTGATTTAATTGTGCCACCTGAGCATTTTATGCATGAAAATCGCAATGGTGCGACCCAAATCAGTCCCTGCATTTACAGCAATATCACTGTGGAAATATGAATTCTTACGTCTGGAAAAAAGGTTCTTGTTTTAGATCTTGTGTATAATACACGCCTGGGAAATCAAATTCAGATTTTATGAAAGAAAGTGTATTTTAATTACTACACGAGTGAATACGGTAAGCGCTTGGCTTGCGGCACCCATGATCCGGGTTTGGTTCCCAGATTGCGCCACTACGTTTCAGAGGTTGGATACCTCCTGCTTCCATGTCATGATATAACTGAAAAATTGTTCCAAGCGACGTAAAACACCAATCAACCAACCTACCCGGCACGTAAAATTGCCCATATCGATGACAAAGGATTGGTAAATGGGAGACTCTGAACAGATAGTGTAGTAGAGAAATTGTGCAACGTATCAAGCTCAAGTAGTGAAGGATATTTTATGTGTAACATTTACAGTGATGGGGAACCTTGATATTTATTGTCTCATTCAAAAGACAAGAAACAGATGAGCCAACAACAGTACCCTAACTGGGTACCTCTCTATCACCAGTCAAGTATCTGGCCATTTGAATTATGCCACTCTGAATATCATGTACTTGTGTATGAAAGATAACACATTATAAAGCATGAAATGACATATTTTTCCAGATAAAACCTTGATCATGTGGAAATTGACAAGAGATGATGCTAACTATGGACTTCCTTTGAGATGCTTGAAAGGACATGGACATTTTGTCTCTGATGTTGTGATGTCATCGGATGGACAGTTTGCATTGTCTGGTTCATGGGATAAGACTTTAAGACTCTGGGATTTGAGTGCGTAGGTACATTAGTTTCCCATCTGTAGTCACAACTGTTCCTATTTATATTTATTTGTTTTGCTGTAGAGATAATTATTTAAACATCTTTTTTTTATTCTTTTGATGGTGATGGTATGTAGCAACGCAGTGGGAGCACAATACAGAGCTCTATGTTTGATTATTATTCTTTGCAATTGTTTTCAAGTAAACAATAGCAATAAACAACATCACAGCTACCAAATTGTTTTCTTTATCCAGGCTCCATAGTATTTAATAGTATCGAATCAAAATAATCTAACTATTGTATCACAATGTGCATCAATTTAAAAAGGTGCTGAACAGTTCCATCTCACTATTTATTGCCTCTCTTGAATAAATATTGATAGTTATTATACACATTTTATTATTAACACCTACCAAGACCTTTGGAATATATATATTGTGTTTTAAATGACATCTATTACAAGTATTTTTCCAAAAATAATTTGGCTTTTTAAAAAAGATTTGAAAATATGACAGACGACATGTCTTAATGGTTTAGGCATTTTTCTTATTGTTTAGTCAACACTTTTCGTGTTGTGTTCTCACAATAAGCACTCAATCATCATTGTTCAGTCTTCTCAGCTATAAATAAACACTGATTGCAGCTGGGGAATTAACATGTGAAAGGCTGGTTTCTCCTGTATTTGGAATCATTTCTTTACATACAGACACCATGGTCTGCTCCAACTTCATAGTTCATGCATTGGAGGAGTATTTTGTAATGTACTTGCCTTGTTGGAAGGTGTTCATAACTAAAATAAAATTTATGAATTAAGGAAATGATAGAAAGTGAAGTGTTTAGGGTATGTTAGGCACCTGATAAGTTTCTAAAAATTTCCTGATTTGCTTTTGCTGATTGCTTAGTTGATATTTATTTTAGTGGAACTACAACCAGACTGTTCTGTGATCATGAAAAAGATGTGATGAGTGTTGCTTTCTCAGCTGATAATCGACAGATTGTGTCAGGCTCTAGAGATAAATCCATCAAACTATGGAATACGCTAGGTGTTTGCAAATATACTATTCAGGTAGGGATAAGAAAAATGTTTAAGTATCTAGTTCAACATTTTTAGCTGAGTTGCAAAACTCAGCTCTTAATTTGATGTGATGTGGGTGTCCATCATCAGTTGATTTCCGGACCGTAAGTCTAATATGTTAAGTTTTATTGCAATGAAACTTCATACACTTACTGACCAAGAGTGGAGTATGGGCCCTATGGTTTCTGAGGTCAAAAGGTCATAGGAGTGGGGTATAAAAAATTGCTTCCCGGACCACATGTCCAATACGTTTAGTGCAATTACAATGAAACTTCATACATTTCATACATTTACTCACGATGAGTGGAAGATGTGCCCTATTGCCTCTGGGGTCAAATGCCAAAGGTCAAGGTCATAAGAGTGGAGTATGAAAAATTGGTTTCCGGACCAAAAGTCCAATACCTTTAGTGCTATTGCAATGCCTACACTTACTCACTATGAGTGGAAGATGTACCCTATTGTTTCTGGGGTCCAAAGGTCAAGGTCATAGGAGTTGGGTATGAAAAATTGGTTTCTGGACCATAAGTCAAATACGTTTAGTTCTATTGCAAAGAAAATTCATACACTTCCCAGGAGTTGAAGATGGCCTTATTGTTTTTTGGGTCAAAAGGTCAGGGTCATAGGAGTGGAATATCAAAAATTGGTTTCTGGACCATAAGTCCAATATGTTAGTGTTATTACAATGAAACTTCATACACTTGTTCACCATGAGTAGAATATGTGCACTACTGTTTCTGAGATTTTGGAACTTGGCACACTGCATCTGTGATGCAAATCTTTTGTTTGAAAATATTTTACTGGTGATATAAATTTAATATTAACATAGCAACTGCCAGCTCCTATGTAGATTGTCGTTTTTATGAAAGGACAGAAACCTGCAATTTGTGACATTCCTGGCTCCATAAAGCACTCTAAATTCTGTATAGAAGAACCAATTTTTCCTCTCATTATATACATCTACATGTATGTTATTTTAGGTGACAGGTTAAGCAAAGACCTGAATACATAGGTGCCAGTCAGTAAAATTTAGCTTTAACATGCTGTATAATTTGAATGTGCAAGTTTAGTGTAGCGTTGAATCTATCCCAAGCTTCTGTGTATTCACCAAGATCAAAGTCTATTGGTCTAATTTGGTGTTCTTGAACATAGAATGACTTGCAATAGCCTCTTGGACACCTTTGTCAAGTAGGGCTTGAACTTTTGTTATGTCAAGTAAGATGTGGCTGAAGCACCTGCAGAGGGTAGACAGTATTCTCTATACAGTTTTTTACTATTGATGAATGGCCAGAAATTTGCAGATGTTTTCCACAAAATTAAAATGCTTGTAATGTACCACACTCTTTTATGGAATGATATATTGAAGCCTTGTTTACTGATTAAAAATGATCAAAATAGTTGTTTTATGTTGTATTTAATAGGATGAAGGCCATACAGACTGGGCATCTTGTGTACGTTTCTCTCCAAACACTGCCAACCCCATCATTGTATCCTGTGGCTGGGACAAGATGGTTAAGGTAGGAAAGCCTTTCAGAATTCATTGTCTGCTCATCAGATGATACTTCTGACTTTACCCTTTCAAAATATGTATATAATGTAAGTATTTGGCATCTTTTGTACATGTAGCAAAAATATACCATCTTTGACGTGGGAAAATGGGGCAGCTTTAGTAAAATCTGCACAATATTGATATAATTTTGGACATAGGTACATGCTTGATCAAACATAGTTTTTTGTCATAAATAGTCTTCCAAAAATTCACTATGTTCGATATAAAATGAAATTGGATTAAGCTTGTGCTCTCTCTTAAATTCATCAAATTGGATTAAGATTTTCTTTATTTTTCGGATACATTGTAGCAGGATGTCAGTTTGGCACATTTCAACGACATCAGATGGATGCAAGGTTACATCAAATTTTGAAACAATAATCTATATCATTGTTCCCATTCATGCAGAATTGTGCATGAATCATGTATATTTAGATATAATTCACACACAAAATTTAATGTACATACATGTTTTCACGCGACCAATGTAATGAAAAAAAAATAATGAATATATCAGAAGTTCCCTCATTTATAACAAGAAACAAAGTTATTTTACGCTTTAGTCAGTGTTGTTTATGATCTGTCAATACTGTAATTCTTACTTTTACCCTCAGAACTGGTGGCCATACCCCCATTTTGCAATATAAGGGGTATAAAAAACCCCACTTCAATATTTCATTGGGAACACTCTATATGTCATTTTGTGGAATTCATAGAGAGAAACATACCAATGAATTTATATTTTAGGGAATATCATTGAGCTGAAAATGGGGACTAGTGATTCTGGTTCTTTTAGTTGAAATTTCAATATGGAAAAACCATATTCCAAGCATACCAGAGTGTGAGCTTTTGAAAAGCTTGATGATTCTTATTTCAGTATGAAACCAGAATTTAAATTTAAGAGTAAACAGAAAAATAATAGATTTAAAAGGACACTTTGGATAATCATGTGTTAGGTAGAGTTTACACTGGTACTCGGCATTATGCGAAATAATGTTTCTGAAGTGACAAGTCTATTGTCCATTTACAGTATATACTTTTACCCATTACAGTATTTTGATTTGGATAAATGCAAGTAAAGATGAAAATTCCTAATGTTAATTTTGATGTGTGTTGAACAAGGCAAATATTCCATTATTGGACAAGGCTAGTATGACTATTAAGCAAATGGGAAGAAAATGATTTGAAAATATTCAACAAGAGGTCAAATATTATCCTGGTTAGAATTTTTTCATAATTCATGATATACATGGTTTTAAAAAATATTTATTGCTTAGGAGTCCTATCGTTCTAAGTATCATATGGTTTAAAAAAAAACATGAGTGACATTTAATTTTAAACTATAGCGATTACATTTATGTTTGACTTTCCTTTTGGTTGACTTGCTCTAAGCAGAGTTGCTGCTCTGTATAGAAAGTGCAAGTGCTAGTGGTAGAGACTGATGAGGGGATGTATTCTTTGAGTATGTTCAATCAAAAATATTTTTAACATTCCTCTCAGTGCATTATCTATTGTTTTAACATCTGACCATACCTGATGATTACAAAACAGACATGTATTAGCTATTGATACATAGTGAAAATAATGTCCTGCAATTATGAGGGTACTATTACTAAAACCAGTATGTGTTTATTAATCATAATGTGCTTCATGAAAATGTGCTTATTAAATTTCTTTTGTGGTAGGTTTGGAATTTGACCAACTGCAAGCTAAAGACTAACCACATTGGTCATACCGGATACTTGAACTGTGTAACAGTATCACCAGATGGTTCTCTGTGTGCATCTGGAGGAAAGGTAGGTTGGATGACATAGTATGCCCCATAACGACTGCAGGTATATTTGAGAGGAATATAATGCAGAATTGATTGTGAATCATCATGTGACTGCTAAACCTTTGGCAGAAATATGTGGCTTTTAGAATACTAGAATACCAGGTCATGTCAAAATCTATTGGTACTCACAATTTCAGAAGTGTCGAGTCCACAGAAATAACCTTGTAAATGTCTGAATTTCGGGACAGTTGATTGTAATTTACAATTCATCATATATTGATTGGGGAAGCCCTAATGTGTAAATATGCAAACACTGTTGTGCTTCATCATCACATTACTTAGTCAAATAATATAAATATATTATAAGTGATAGGGCTACAATTCCTTCCGTTTCATAAACTTGAAATTTTGATAAACAGAATAGCCGGCACAATTCTGCACATTTCGACATCAAATGGAACAAATATTTAACATATATAAACATTAAGCAAATGATTGTCAATAGTAACTTACCCTCAATCTGTCGTCTGAAAGCTCCACACATATTTTTCCCCAACCTGTGTCAAATTTGTCAGTTTGTTTTTAGGTAGTCTGAATCATCCCCACGTTTGATTCCGCTACCAAGATGCAATTGGACAAAGGTGGGGATGATTCAGACTACATTTAAGCGAATCGGCAAATTTGACACGGGTTGGGGGAAAATTTGTCTGGAGCCTTCAGACAGATTGGGGGTAAGTTACTATTGCCTGTCGTTTGCTTAATGATTATCTATGTAAAACATTTGCTCCATTTAATGTCGAAATGTATAGACTCCTGTGGGCCATCTATTCATAAAAATCGTGAGTTTATGCAACGTGAGAAATTGTAGTCTTATCATTCATATAGGGCCACAACTTGTACCTTAGGACTCATTATCTCAAAAGTCTATCAAGAAGTCTGCTTATATCAAAGATTTGAAGTGCCTCTTAGAGTTGCAAGATACAAAAAGGCAAAAACTTCACTAATGTTAATCAGAGAAAGTTTTTTCCCATGTTATATTTTTTTAAAGAAAATGCACAGTGGCATCTAATGATTATAAACAGTTCATGTATTAGCTACTGAAAACTCGTGATAATGAAAAATGTTTAAATGAAGATGTGTTACCGTGCATGGAAAGCAGTCATTCACATGACTTCGATAACTAGATACTCAATTGATTTACAGCATCAGGGTCTTTTTCTAACTCAGTAATGATATGTATAGAATTGTGTTAACTGTTACCAGTTTAAATGTGCTCTTAGTAAAGGCAGATATGTGAAACAATCATGAGATACAATGTTTTCACCTATTTTTAAATGTGGTTCAGCTGAGTAAGTAATAATATCTGTCTTATAGTCATGTTCATTGATTCATACTATTAGGTTAATATCTTCTGATGAGGCTATAAAGGGTGAAATAATGACCCGAGATCTAATAGATGGTTTCAGCTGAATGAGGCTGCAACCTGGCAGTTTGTAGTCATCATCCCATCAGGAATAATTTCCTGTTCTGTTCACTATTCACAACTTCCTCAGGAGTAGTATGGCCTACTATATTAATCTGACATTATTTTGATAGTCATTGAAAAGAACAATGACTTGGTCAGTTTTTCTGCACATGTTAATTTCACAGGGTGTTAGTTGTCACATGGTAAATATTTGAGTATATAGTCATTTGTAATATTTAGCTGTCAACCAATCAAATATGAATCTGATTGATGGCATGATCATCATCAATTGTAACCTTAGCACCAAGCCAGAATTTTGAAATTTCAACATGGTTTTGTTATTTTCAAAGAATACTAGCTGCTGCATTAAGACTGGCAAAATCAAAGCATATCTGACTGTTCAAAGAGATAGTTTAATTTTGTTTTTAAATCTATGATAAGATCTTCATGTAATCATTTGTAGGATTGCCCATAATCAACAACTTTAAAAAGTACATTGTGATCAATTTACAACTGTAGGTGATGATATATAGTTTCTACTTTCTGTGATTAAAACAAGACATTAATTATTATTGATATGCAATGAAAATTATGTCCTGCAATTATGAGGGAGTGGAAATAGTAGTAATATGGTTTCTGTAAAATTTGATAGACAAAGTATGATAACATATGTCTATTGTAGGATGGCCAAGCTATGTTATGGGATCTGAATGAAGGCAAGCACTTGTACACATTAGACGGAGGGGATACTATCAACTCTTTATGCTTCAGTCCCAACCGATACTGGCTCTGTGCTGCCACAGGACCAAGCATCAAGATCTGGGTAAGTTTGCTCAAACACTGAAAGGAAAATCAAATCTGAATTATAAAAAATTGTTAGCTGTATTTATATGTATGATAATAAAACACTCATTTTCCACAATTTTGCAGTCGTTGGTTCACAGAAAATTACAATTCTTATTTACAATCCATACTTGGTATTACAAGCATTATCAAATCATACAATTTTCGTGACTTATGCTTATAATAAAATGTATGGATTGGACACTATATAATGTAATTTGCTGTGAACCACTAGATAAAGGCAAGGTGGCTGAAAATTTCTGGAGAGAGTGTTTTTGTTATATGTTTTCAGTTTCCTTTATGGAAGATTATCAAGAATATCACATTTTAAGAGTTTCCAATTGAAAATCTTCTGTAAACAGACCTTAACTTTTTACGGTTTACTGGTTTGTAGCAGTAGATACCTGCAGTGACTTTTACTGGAGTCATTTGCAAGTAACCTGTAGGTCATGAAGCTTACCCATTATTTTGAACAAAGTGGAAACCAAGAAAAGCATAAGCCTTTTCTTTACACAGTACAAGCGTCTACATATGTATTTAACTTAGATAGGCAAGATGGCCATTCCAAAACACAAAATACTTTGTGTAGTACACCCCTAAACTTTTACTTTATTGTTGTGTTATAAATTCTGTGGGTAAACTTTTGATAAGTGTAACACAAGGGTCTCCTGTAGATAAAGCCAGTACTAGTTTTTCCAAACATCCCACCAGAAAAAGTAGGTAAATGTGAGTGGGGCTAGGTCTTATTTTGATCATACAACATTAATTACTTGGATGATTGCTCGTAAACATTTTACCTTATATGGTGGTCAGATAGAAAAGATAGTGACTTTGTCAAAAAAAATGAAACAAAGGTATTGATAGGAATAAGTGTCCTACAGGGGTTAAAATTATTTAAAATATGCATTTTTATTCCAGGATCTTGAAGGTAAAATTGTTGTTGATGAGCTGAGACAAGAAGTGATTTCTACCAGCTCTAAGGCCCAGGCTCCACAATGTATCTCCCTAGCATGGTCATCTGATGGACAAACTCTGTTTGCTGGATACACCGACAATTTGATTCGTGTGTGGCAAGTGTCCATGGCAGCAAGATAAAGGACATGTGCAGTGCTAATAAACTGTTTTAAGGAGATGTCAACCAATGATCATGGTTAATAAAAAATAAATCTTCTCAGAGTTGGAATATCTATTTTTATTTTTATTTAGTGTTCTCATTGACTTAAGTAAGGTAATAATTGTATGAAAGATAAGTACAAGTATCATCCTGTTCTGCTGATATTGACAGCTTTTGTGTGTCAACTGTGAAGGACAGCAGCTTTGAAAAAAAAACCCAAAAAAAGTCAAATTGGCAATGGTGGATATCTTGAAGTTTTGTTATTGACCAGGACATTTTTTCTGCTCATTTTATGGCCCATATTCAGCTATGTTCCCAATCACAATTCATATCTTTTTTCATAATTTTGGGCAAGAAATCCCAATCATGAGCACAGAAAAAATAATAAATTTGTCAAGAAAAGTCACCAATCGTAACTTCGAAGCGCAGAAGGGATAAAGACGATCATAAACAACAATCTCTTGGGTCGGTTTTGAGAAGTGCACAAAAGAGTGAACTTGTAATTGACAAAAGCAGAAACCATGTACGAAATTGTAAAAGAGGAACCATAAAGGCGGTGTTAACCAGCCCGGATACCTATCAGGTAGCATCAGCAAATCTTCACATACTGGTATTTATCTAGACTGTTGTTAACTGTGCGTTAGGTAACAGACAACCAACAAATGTCAGAATACAAAGGTAAATTTGGAACGATTATCGGAAGCTAGCATACCGTTATCGGTTTTCTCATTTTTCAGAAGAGGAAGTGAAGCTAGAGGTAGGGTCCTACAGGTCTGGCAACTCCAAATATTGTGTTCAAAAACTTAAAAACCCTGACAGCAAAACTCGCACCATAGATTTTATGTTTTAACAGGCAGCATTGTCGTCCCTGCCAAGTGTTTCAGCCGGAAAAAAATAAGGATGTTCAGCCTGATGAATTCCTTGTGTACACCTGCTCGATGCAGCATGGGGCAGAATACACTCTCCTCTCTTGCGAACACAAGCAAAAGTCAGAAACATCAACCCTTACTGACATTGAACTGACCCATGTTGTAAATAAATTCAAAAACATGAAAACCAGAGAAATGGCTCTGTAGAAGCACAAATAAACGAGAAGTTTGAAATTTTCTTTCATATTCTAACAACAGTACATATATTATCTTATCATATTTTATATAAAAAAATCCCCAAACTGGAGCAAAAACGCCGCGAAATTCCCAATGCCAGCGTCACTGGCCGTGTTCCCGAAATAGTGAAAAAAAAAGCCCTGTTGACTCTTCATAATTAGCAAAATCGGCGTGGCCTAGTGGTATCGCGATTCACTCCTGATCGGGAGGCCGGGGTTCGAGTTCCGCCCTGGCCATGCTGGTGTCCTGTCTTTCGGATGAGACAGTAAAAACCGAGGCTCCGTGTCGTGGTATGCATGACACGTTAAAGATCCCTCACTGCTTCGGGTGGGTCCGTTGCAAAGGTCAAAATTTGTATGCCCTGCATCAGACATATGCCGTCACCATATACGTGAAATATTCGTGGTGTGACGTTAAACAAAATCAATCAATCAATCAATCTTAATTAGCAAGTTAACCGTTTGTGACTAGCACTTTAGATTCATGCCATAATCATTTAATTTTTGTGTTGATGGTTTTGCGGCGAATTTGATTGGTTTAAAAATTGAGTTCAATTCTGCATCAACAAAATTTTGAGTGCAGATATGTCACAATTGCCGGAGCTACTTTCCCCTGGAATGCGAAACCCCGTTCTATTTATGGAACAGTAATTCCCGTGTTAATCGATTACATAAAATTGTTTCGTTACATATAACGAATTCAAAGTAAAAAGAAATCGCACTTCATTTTAGAAACTATTCAGTATAAAATATAATTTCTTACTCTTATTCAATAAAAAAGTAAAATATAACAAGGTCTATCAATTAGTCTACAGTACAGTGCTGTTAGAAATGCATGTAGTCAAGTACAAAACATAAACTACTCGTCTGCTTCTAGCCGATCGTTTGACAATGGACGTTGATAACCGTAAGTATTCATTCAATGTTTTCAATGAAAAACAATCAACGCAAATATAAATTTGCCGACTAGCCCGTAATGTGAACGACTGCGACGTTTAATACAATTACAATCCGTCAGAATCATTCAAAAATAAAATATATCATTACAAAACTTAAAATAGAAAACGACCGTACATTATCTGTACAATGCAAATATATGGAAACCCAGGGGAAAAACCGAGACAAAAAACCTGTCAAGGAATTCATAAAAATACTCTGAAAACTGGGTAGTCACAAACAAACATGAAATGTATCAACATACTTTTCAAAAATTGAACTTTTCAGTTTGAATTACAGCTAGAGAATGACCACATTGTCTACCTAAATGCACGTCTGAACACTCTCTTGGAACAATCCATTTTAACCAATTTAGTTGGTTAATAATCAACCAATCACCTTTTATGTCAATAAACATTCATCAATACAACATTTTCTCGCTATACTCCGAAACGCGAGAAAATATAATTTCTACGGTATCATACCCGACTAGGCAAACAGCACGGACACCAGAGCATGTGCTTCTTCCGATCCAAGTCCTTGACCCTACTCTTTCCACCTGGTGACACGCACGTGCACCAGTCAGTATGCATTGTATTTCTAATAGACCCTTTCACTCTAACCTGCGGACCTAATATTTTGGTAGGCAGAAGTATTTGCGGAGACCCATTAGTAACAGCTTTTATCAATATTGCGTAGTTGAAGAGTATTGTGAAATGACACGGATATGTCTCCGCAAACACTTCCGCCCACCAAAACATTAGGTCCGCAGCTTAGTGTGAAAGGGTCTATAATGAAAGCATTTAAAATATAAATACCTTAGGTAACAGATTATCATCATCATATGCTGATTCATTAATCGTGTTTTTAATAATTGTTTATTCTATTTCACTTCTAATCTTTTCAATGGACACTAGGATCAAATTTTCGAATGGTTGACTTCTAAATGTTGTTTACCTTGTCATTGTATTACTACGCGATCAAGTCACATGTATCAGAGATAAAAAAGTAATGTAGTACCATAATAAATTATGTTTATTTGACACTTATTAAATTTTTGTTTCCATATATAAGCTAAATAAATTGATTAAAAATGAATCCTATATATTTTTGGTTGATTGAGGTATCAACCTAAAATTTGGACGGAAAACTTTTGCATCAATGCGCTTCGCGCACTGATGCAGTTTTCCGTCCAAATTTTAGGTTGATACCTCAATCAACCAAAAATATATAGGATTCATTTCTTAATTCACCTTGTGATGTTGATATAGGGAGCAATTTTCTAACCCTTTTATATCGGCTTTTGAAAAGTGTTTTCTTCCTACAATATTTCCTTCGTGACCTTGACCCTAGAACCATTTCTTCAAAATTTTAACCCTTTGCAACTGTTAGATAGTATTAAATGGGGCTTTCATGTCAAGCATGTTTATTTCTTTTTGGCTGAAGGTTTCAAAGAGTACTATATTTTCTTGCTTTATGTCCTTGACCTTGACTACAGCAAATGAAAAAAAAAAAAGAAAAGAACCTGTATCCTTGGCCATCTCTTCAACAGTGGGATATCGGACTTGTAATAAGCATGTTCATTCTCACATATTCTTCAGATTGATGCCATACTATTTTCATGACCTCGACCTTTCCAAAAAATTGTCTTTGCTTTCTTTTGAAAACAACAATATGGTGTTAAAATGCTCATATATTTAGCGTGTACATATATGTAGCCTTTTGATTGCTGTTTTCTACGTTGCCCTGACCTTTGAGCAAGTAAAGATAAATATCTTTAGAAAGAGATAAGGAATTCATATTCAGGTAATGGTGTTTTACCTAAGTATCTCGCATCTTTGATCATATCGCTCCACCTATTACACCCCGACTAGCGAGCTGTGTTGTTTTCAGACGACTATTGGTGAAGAAAACACCCGGGAAATGACCACAAAACGCAACAGGAAGATACGTGGTTCACACATTTGGATAAATTCCCCGTCTTAAGTGTATCTTTATACCTGGAGGAACGCTGGGTTTGGGCAAATACTCCAAAACGCCTTGACTGCATTGTATTAGCAAGTGTCTGTTAGTTGGACTGGAATAAAATATTAAACCCTGGTACTGATACCTCTACCACAAAGTACAAATTATTGAGTTCGTATTTCCACGAGACCCAAAAGTCAACCCCTGTATTTACAAGTTTGGTACATACTATGATGATTTTACAGACGGAAGTTTTACTGCTTGATACTATACTGCTAAATGTTATTGTGGCGTAGAAGTATATATAATACTAAAGAAGTGAACTTTGTATAAATGTATATACTACTAGGAACAAAGGGTGATGGAGATAAGCAGTCATTATAATGTACATGTACTGAAGGGCAGATAAAAACTGCAACCAACCTTCACAAAACCAAAGGATGATGGTATTAGGCAAGAGTAATACCATGTTGTAGAACCATTTTTAAAACAGCAACAAACAATAGTTTTCATTAATTTATTACACAATTATTCAATTTTCAAACAAAACAATAATCATACAAAATTAAATCATAAAAAAGAATGCGTTTACAAAATCAAATCATAATATAACAAATGGGCTTAACAAATGTGTTATACCATTTTATGCGATGTGTTTTCATCTATTCAAATTCATAAAATGCAAATGTTTATTGATGGAAACAGTATGATAAACCCCATATACTAATATTTGAAATAAAATCTATACATGTATCTAATTTACAAAATGCAATCAAATTGCCACTATACTCTTTTAAAGAAATTTGATAGTATGAGATGTAAACAACCATTCATCTTGTGTAACATGGAAAACAAAGTACCAGAGAGAAACTTTGATGTGAAATTTCGTTCCGTTTATTCTGATGACTAAGTACTGTTTGTCCGCGTCCTTAACGTTGATATATTAACAATAGGCTCTCATTGCTGATAAGCTGGTGGTGGTGGGGGTTGTTTCTGCAAAACCATTACATCGATAAGCAAATAAAATCTTAACAAAATTTTTACTGGTGAAATATTTTTATGGTTATATCAATCATCAACCAGTTTAGGATACGAAGAAAGGGCATTTATTCAAATAAACGAAAATGTTTTTAATAAAGTTAGCATTGAAAATGAGTACACGCCAGCACATAACATTACTGTAATGTTCTTATGCATTTAATATTGCTACACCATTAGATTTATAATATCAGCGCAATATTAAATTCTTATATTACTAGGCACATTTTCTGTTAACGTGAATCATTCTTATGGAGTTGATTCTAGACACATTGTAGTATTCAGAGAGATCCTTTTCGTTTCGGTTTACTGGTAAAAACCCAGTCGAGCTCGTGCAATGCCGCGTCGTCCGTCCATCAGGGCGTAAACGATCGTGACCGCCTCGCCTCGGAGGATTCTCGTCACAGAAAATGACTTGCAGTCTTATTGTGTCAGTTATGTGCTGATTTATCCAAATCAAAGAAAACATACGAAAATGCCTTTGTTCAAGTTAGTTATAAAGCACAATAAGACACCCTACTAGATCGCGTTGATGTTTTCGGTTTGTCCATGTATGAAGCAGATTTGAAAAATTTTATCAAAGGAGGGTACTCTCTGGGGTTTATGTCGCCTCGCCTTGGATATTACCCTTAACGGATCTGGTTGAAAAGTAAAGCCAATTTTGAATACTTCATTAATTTAATGCCAAGTTTGATCAAACTCTTTCCATTAGTTCTAAAGAAGTTTGTCATAGTTTTATATATTAATGTACAAATAGTGCAACCCCCTGTAAAATAATACCGGTAATAACAAAGAAATAAAATTATTTTGCATATTTACCTTTACAATAACATTCATTTGTCTACAAAACCCCATATACATTTGTAAACAAAATGAAGTTAAAAAAACTGTGATGAGAAAAATCTAAGCAACCTGAAAATGTTCAAAAATAAAAAGTAAGATGGACGTCAAGAAAGCGTTAAAAAATTGGTTTCAGAAAGGAACAAAAACAACACTTCTTAAGACATCCTTCTAAAGCACTCTGAGGTATTCGGTTTTTCCATCTACACAGCCAGTTCATTTGAACCTTCGGATCAGGTGAGCTTAAAGATAATCTTTAAAGTTTCTTCGACTATCTAGACCAATGGGACCTCAGACTCGTCATAGTCTCTGGTCATATGATAATCAATCCAAAAATTCGTAAACTTGTAAAATATTGCTCGTGGACAAAATTTTTCGCTAGAAAAATACGGCCAAGCACTTCCGTCGTAGTGGTTCAACAGTGCAACAAAGCGTTGTAAAGAATGTGTCAGTAGTAAGTGTATTACCATTTCTGGTTCCAGTCTTGATGTCAAATGCGTGACGTAGTCTGGGGTATGTCCCATGTAATGGTTGGTATTATTGAGCTACAACTGCTTTTGGAGAGCAGATCTTAATTTCTATTACAATGTAACAGGAAGTCGCCGCTTAAGAATAAATGTAGAGGCGCAAACAACAAACAAAATAACTCATTAATCACGCACCTGTTGAGGATACTGTTGTGGATACTGATTGTATTGAGGAGGGTAAGGTTGTTGACCATACGTATTGGGCGGTGCGACCACGTTGGAAGTGTTCGATGTTACCACTGTTGTACCATACACTGGCTGAGCCATACGGATCTGGTGATATCTCTGCATACGGCGGCGTCGGATGCAAACCGCACAACACGTAATCAAAAGAAAGAATATTCCCCAGATGAACCAAAACCCTGAATAACAAAACAATATACGTATATATACATAACATAACAAATATATACATATACGTATATCTGTATAACAAAACAAATATGTACGTATATATATATATATATATATATATATATATATATATATATATATATATATATATATATATATAACACAAAAGAAATATACATGTGTATATATAACAAAACAAAAAAAAATATATATATACATGTATATATATATATATAAGGATAGTCACTAAGGATGACTTCATTTTCTTTCAAATATTTACCATAATAAAAATTTGATAAAAATAAAGATAATCTAAGGATACCAAAGGCAAAAGGCTGTCTGTTAACTGCCGAAAACTATTGTGCAATTTGTGTTTTGGATTTATAATGAGCTTTTCAGACTCAGCTATACCACTTGATAGATTTTATTTTAGCATGTCAAACTACCGCCATTACATCGGGTGAATCCGTTGCAACATAAGGCAACAAGAGTAACGCCTATGTTGCATTATACACCCGTTGTTATGGTAGCAAATTTCTACATAAGGAAATAACTCTTGTCAAATTAGGTTAGATAAAAAATACCCAGAAAAAATATGAGAATTTATTTGACCTACTTTTAGTCATAGAGTACGACGCGGTGCAACATTCAAGGGAATATGTGAAGTAAACGTGTATTTCTCTGAGGGGAAGGTTATGGCTAAATTTCAATGTAATATCTGTCTCATAATGAAGAAAATGTCTGGGAATCTTACGTCCAACACTATAGTATGTCACAGGGCACAATCCAATTGACATCTGAACTGAACTGTATCTGGGAAGCTGTGACTTATTTCATGACAATATTTGTATCCATGACAAAAACGGAAAACATTTCGACATACTTTTATTCCTAAAATATGTCACCGTGCACCGATCCGCCTTAAATGCCATATGAACTTCAAGTTACCTAAAGGTAATTTGTGACTAAATTTCTGCGCAAAATAAATAAATAAATATATGTTAAAATAATCCTGAACTGGTGATAAACAAAACACCAATAAATCTTGTTGACTTTTACAAAACTTACATACTTAAAGCTAGTACTGTCAACTCACAGATCATGTGGAAGTCTTGTAAAGTGTTGCCAAAGTTACAATGCTTAATAGCGAACTAATTTCAGTATTACTTACACCAGAGCTGATAGACGTAGACTGATGTACAGCATTCGGTATCCCCTGCGCAGCAATAGTCATCTGAGTAGTAGAACAAAATAAGGTTACACATCTTTACTATATACCTTACACATCTTTACTAGGTATCTTAATAACACAAACGTCTCTGGGTGATTGTATATTTTCAATTTTATTTTTAAGATAGATATTTTATTTATTTATAAAAAGAAACACAATAAATATTATCTACAGTATGTATGGCATTTTGAATTACGACGAATATTATTCAATTTTCCTCAGCATACTCATAAAATACTGAGATTAACCGGTTTAGTAGAGTTAATCATAGTCTAATAATTTTTCGCAGTCATTTTTTCCAAAACTTAATAACATACCCATGCCAATTCTAGCCAATATCAAAAGTCAAGCGTTTAACCATATCAATTCTGATATACAGATACTGAAAAAAGAATATAACTCTACATGTTTCTGTAACAAATCAGTCTACAGTATCAAAGACTTCGAACATTTTAAGAGGAAAGTTTGAGGAGTATACTGGGCCAAGGAGGAACCACTTAGTCATATCAGAACAGAGTTTATAACTATGCTTGGGTCTATTCTTTCGAGCAGGAACTGCTAGGCGTTAGGAAAGTAATGTCGGTATAAACGTCAAATCAATACTGAACTAAAAAGTAAAACACGGTACTTTATACCTTCTATTTACAACGCAGCCATTTTAAACAAGAAAGAGGCTTGCCATACAGCGGCCGTCGATAGGCGTGGCGCAAGATTCTTGCCAACGTTAAAGAAGAGACCATCGAAAGTTGGGAAAATGAAACCGCAAAAATACCCCTAAGTAAGATCAGCAAAGGATAAAAAATATATTTGGGGATATTTTCATGATGTGTAAAGTCAGTACTACTATAAAATATGTGTTTACATTGACGACAGCAAAGTGAAATAGAGAACTCGGAAAATCAAATATTGATTTTTATTTTTTCCCCATGATAGAAATAATGTTTATGAAGAACTTGTTTTTTATATTCCTCGATTATTAATATTACAATGAACTGAGATATTATTATACAGTCCAGTCACAATGTATTAGAATGGCCAATGATGAATTTACACTGGTGCAAGTGCATCAGGTATTGGTGAATACATCCAGTAATTTCACGTTGTATCATATACTCTAACAGATTATGTGTTGTCTAAAAATCTGCTAACTTATGCACGGTTTAATATATACATGTACATATATGCTCTGATATTCATTAATACACTTTCTCATTTTTCCAATATATAAAGGAGTCTTGAATATCGTACAAGGTGAATACTATATAGATCATATCACATGATATCAGTTTCTAGATTCAAAAGATCATAAAATTTAGCAAATTGAGAAGAAGAGCATTTCGTCAATGAGAAAAATAACCCCCCGTGTGGAATCTGATAATTACATACTTAGAAATGTTTTTGTTTGTTTAAAATATTCATTTGACTTTAGTTTACAGTTTAAGAACTATGTAGCTGGTTATTTTTTTTAATTCAATGTTAACAGTCACTTTATAACGATAACCCAGACAGTTCATGGGGGTGCAATTTTAATTGGATCAAGAGAGAGTATTTCAGTTTATTCAGAATAAATATATAGATAATGGTTGATTTAATAACTGAGTAGAATTGGACCCCTTGTTTCTGTGCACCGTAACTATAAAATAAGATGGGAAGTTTCTAGAAATATTTAGGTTCTTCTCTTCCTATAGCAATCAATTACTTCATAGAAAATTATGAATGATATCTAGAGACAAACATGGTAAATTTCTTGGATACCTGTAACTTTAATTATATTCACGTGCTTGCCTCTATTTATTTATCGATCCCCATATACTTGTGTAAAATATTACTGATATCGATACATATTTAGTTCTTAAATGCTATCATTACATCTTAAACGTTCCCTGTTGGATCAATGTAAAAGTGCATTCAAGTCTTCATGCTACCTAATTATATATGATGGATTGGCATGAATTAACCTCTCTTAAAATGTACATACATATATCCCAATTGTTTCCAACTGCTGCCACAGCAGGCCTGTCGAAAATTAACGACACCACCGATACACGTGACTCAGCTTCATACCTAGACCTTCGCTCCAGCACAACGACACCACCGATACACGTGACTCAGCTTCATACCTAGACCTTCGCTCCAGCACAACGACACCACCGATACACGTGACTCGGCTTCATACCTAGACCTTCACTCCAGCACAACGACACCACCGATACACGTGACTCAGCTTCATACCTAGACCTTCGCTCCAGCACAACGAAACCACCGATACACGTGACTCAGCTTCATACCTAGACCTTCACTCCAGCACAACGACACCACCGATACACGTGACTCGGCTTCATACCTAGACCTTCGCTCCAGCACAACGACACCACCGATACACGTGACTCAGCTTCATACCTAGACCTTCACTCCAGCACAACGATACCACCGATACACGTGACTCAGCTTCATACCTAGACCTTCACTCCAGCACAACGACACCACCGATACACGTGACTCGGCTTCATACCTAGACCTTCACTCCAGCACAACGATACCACCGATACACGTGACTCAGCTTCATACCTAGACCTTCACTCCAGCACAACGATACCACCGATACACGTGACTCAGCTGAATATCTAGACCTTCGCTCCAGCACAACGATACCACCGATACACGTGACTCGGCTTCATACCTAGACCTTCGCTCCAGCACAACGACACCACCGATACACGTGACTCGGCTACATACCTAGACCTTCACTCCAGCACAACGATACCACCGATACACGTGACTCAGCTGAATATCTAGACCTTCGCTCCAGCACAACGACACCACCGATACACGTGACTCAGCTTCATACCTAGACCTTCACTCCAGCACAACGACACCACCGATACACAGAACTGTGCTTCAAACCTTGACTATAGCTCTTACACAACGATGCCACTGATACACAAAATTCTGCTTCATACCTAGACCCTCGCTCCAGCACAACGATACCACCCATACACGTGACTCAGCTGAATATCTAGATCTTCGCTCCAGCACAACGACACCACCGATACATATAACTCTGCTTCAAACCTAGACCTTGGCCACAGCACAACGATTCCACCGATACACAAAACTCTGCAACTTACCTAGACCTTAGCACCCAGCACACCGATACGACGGATACACAGAATTCCGCCTCATACGTAGACTTTAGCTCCAGCACAACAGTACCACCGATATACACAACTCTGCTTCAAACCTAGACATTAGCTCCAGCACAACGATACTACCGATACACAGAACTCTGCTTCAAACCTTGACCTTGGCTCCAGCACAACGATACTACCCATACACATAACTAAACTTCATACCCAGACTTTATAATTGCTCCAGCACAGCAATGCCTTGACGAACCGAGAAAATTTGCCAGGAGAAAAAGCGTTTAAACGTAAATTACATGTATGTACATCTCATTATGATAATTTAATTTGTAAATTAACGGAGTTGAACGGAATGTAACTATATGTTTTATATACACTATACACAGATGATTTGTGGGTAATAACGGGGAAATTTCATTCTAGCTTGTGTGCGAATATTTCTATGTATTGCAGGATACTTGATTTGCTTAACTTGCACTGTATATCTCACGCACCCTTCAAAGAGCATTTTTGGAATTTCTTTGAGCATATTTGTGCAGCCTAAAGATAGTGTATGTATCTCACGTGGTTTCATCGTTTCAGATTTTAAGTTCCTTATCAAATTCTAAATTTGGAATCTTCTCAAGCTTTCCTTCGATAAAAAGTATGTAATAAGGTGTGTCAAACTTATTAGCTTAATTTGCATTGTATATGTCACGTGTTTTCCTCGTTTCGGATTTTAAGTTCCCTATCAAATTCTAAATTTTAGAATCCTCTAGCGTTCTCACAATCACCAAAGCAGAGTTGTCGTTCCTTTACAATCCACACTCGGACATCCTCGACCTTTTCCTACGTAGGTACAAGTAAAGGGCGAGGTTGTTCCGAATGTACAATCCACACACACACACACACACACACACACACACACACACACACACACACACACACACAGGAGTGCAAGGACCGTAACTTTGTTTAGGAGATGGGGTTCTCATTGCAGTCCGGAAGCCCTTGCTCTATACATATTTCGGTATTTTGCGTTATGCTTATGGTGGAGATAATGATGAGAGAAGTGGTTGAGGCACACATTAACTTAGTAAATAGGTAGAGTAAATAAATAAGAAATAAATAAGATTTAAAGAAAGTACATGATTGCTTATCATTTGATGTCTGAATATTGTTGAATTAATTTATGTTTAATTGCATTTAAGTGTTATGAACTGAAAAACAATCTTCGTACAGTGAAGAAGTCCATTTTTTCGTTAAAATAAGAAGTCCATGGAATCTAATAATTAACGGTTCAAATGATGTCACAAAATGACGATCATAATGAGATGCATGATTATTTAAAATTAGCATATTAAAATTTATACTGAGGAAGAATAAAGTGATAAACGATAATGTTACTAGAATGTATGTATGTTTTGCTTTAATGAATTCTGATCAATTAATCCTCTTTAGGTATTTTCGTCTTGGCAATAAATCTATTCGCAATATCTATAAAAGTAAAATTATTATGCCACAAGATCAAGAGATCGGAAGCATGTTCTTTTTGTCCATTCTGTCCGCAACTTTAACCTTGGCCATTACTTCTGATCCACAAGAATTCGTTGAAACAAATGGCATTCATACGTAGTTCTTTGTATACCATGAATTCTCCGAGCAATAATCGATGGAACATAGAGTAGACGTAGCGTATATTTGTAGCCCTTGATTTATTTAATATTTTATACAATTTCATTCCCCACACATACACATTGACTTAACCTCCTTCTTCTTCCTTGCCAAATTGCGACTGATATGTTATTTTAATCTATCCGAGTGTTTTGCTGCTGTTTTCATAATATATTTTCAGCACTGTCTGTAGATATAGAAGATTTAAAAAAAAAACTTCAATCGCTATCTAAGAAGGTAAGAAACAGCCTGTAGAGGAACAAGTTTGTCACGGTGACAGATGATGTTTGATTTCTTGGGGTTTTTTATCCTATCTGCAGCTGGTAGGTCTACTCCCGGCCGCCCGCTTCAACTTTGTGTAATATATGATATTTTACAAGTATATACATATATGTGTGTGTTCAAGTTCTTTATTCTTTATATCATTTGACATATTGGTTATACACCATTACGCTACATAAATAAGAAATCATAAGGATAAGCTAAATATTTACAAGGCGGGCAAATTGATATGGATATTTTTAACTCATGCTAAAATCGAAAAGTAGTATACTTAACAAGCTGTGTTTGTGAAACACGAAAGCCCCCGGCGGCAACAAAGTCCAAAAAGTTATTTTCAGCGTGAAGGTCATTGTCAAGGTCAAAAGGTCATCGACCTTGATGTCATTTGAAAAGGCTTCATTAGTTGAGTACGCATGTGAAATATGAATTCTCTATCCCTCACGGTTCAAAAGTTATTGCCAAGGTTAAAGTTGACAAAAGACAAACAAACAGAAAACAGACGGACCGACAGACTGGACCAAAACAATATGCCCCGATCTATCGGTCCGGGGGCATAAAACAAAATATGGGGCGAGTAAACATAAAGAATATTGGATTTACAAACCTATGGGACTAGATATATTGTATTGCTCAATAAAAACTTTTAAAAAAGTGTTCAGAGGCTTAGGTAACTTGAAATAATAGTATAAAGCATTCAAAAGGTTAACGTCTGAATATTTTGATCAACATGGTAAACAAACAAACAAAAAAATAAATAAATTGTACCCTACTTTCTGCCTCTAATGTCCGGGACGTTTACTGTCTGAAATTAGACATTGACAACAAGAATCATTTTATAAGAATTTCTGGGACTTGCTGGTGTTAATCTGACCATGTTTGTATTTACCTATACTTTCAATGAAAAACACAAACATCCAGATAATTCACAATAACAATTGAAACAATTTTTGTACGGATAGTCTTTTTAAATGCTGGATTTAAATTAATTATATTGTTGTTTTCAATTTTACAAAATTTTGACGTAGGAAATCCTTAGAACAGGAAATAAATTCGATGTGGCCTAAATGATTTGGAAGAATTAAACGCAATGGCAATAACGGACAACATCTGAAATAGGTCGATACACTAAAAATAAATAATAGTAAGTATATATTATCTTACCTCCGTAACAATAGAGTGTTACTGCGCCATTGTAGCATACATCACTAGCCTAATAAAAGAAATTTAATTCATCTGAGTAAAGTGCTATTCAACATACATGTAAATACAAATACATCTAGGTACGAAAGAAGGTTCAGCCAGAAGTCGGTTACAATGTTAAGGAATGAGGAAAAGATCGCTTAGTGACGCAGTTACAACTGAATTTTGTCTTTGTCTCTGTGTGATGGAAAATATGGTGATAAGCCACTACCATCCACTTATCAGAAAGCCGGCGTGGCCTAGTGGTATCGCGATCGCCACCTGATCGGGAGGCCAGGGTTCGAATCCCGCTCTGGTCATGCCAGGGCCCTGTCTTTCGGATGAGACAGTAAAAACCGAGGTCCCGTGTCGTGGTATGCATGGCACGTTAAAGATCCCTCATTGCTTCGGGTGGGTACGTTACAAAGGTCAAAATTTGTATGCCCCTCATCAGGCAGACGCCGTCACCGTATACGTGAAATATTCGTGATGTGACGTTAAACAAAAATCAATCAATCCACTTATCAGATATTATGTCGACTCGTCAGATATTATGTCGACTTGTCAGATATTATGTCGACTTGTCAAATATCATGTTCACCTGTCAGATGTTATGTCCACTTGTCACAAAATTTTGTCGACATTATATCTAACAAGTGGCTGATAGACCGAACCTATCTAATTTCCACAAGGTCTGTAAATGAACAAGTTGTATCAACGACGTAGTCTTCCCAGAGACCTCGTGAATAATCAAACCATATTTGGTATGTGTAGTATCTGATCCTATAAGTGTCTCCTCATTTAGAGCAAAGTTATTCCAACATAGGAGTACCATGGAATTGTTATCTGGAGATACATTTGGTGGCAGTACTGATTCTGATGTAGTGACTGCATTGCGCATTGCCGTCTGTAGTTACACTGTCCTGACAAATGGCTGAGACTGACTGAAGTGGTTATGTGTAGTAACAAGCACAGCATTGCCTTTACGATGCCTTACTGCCATAGGCAATAGAATGTGTTTGGGGTATATTACATTCTCCATTCGATGCAGCATAACATATATTTTCAGATACAGAATTAGTCAATTTTTTTTTTGGTTTTTGTACTCATCTTTTCAGATTTAGATAAAATTTAATCATGAAGTTAACAAGAACTTTAGGAGGTTTTCTTTCATCCGAAAGGAGACACCTTGAGAACGGTGGCCAAGACATGGTGCTTGATTTCCTACTAGCATCATTTCTGTACCGTCTTATAATCATAGCAGACTCGGTGAGACACCTCTCGTCTCACAAAGTGAACGCACAAGCTTTTCAACAGCACTGCCCTCTACATTTGTTCCGTAGACTAGTTCAGAAGGGATGTTAGAGGACACTGATCCCCAGAACTTAATTTTGCTATGAAAGCGTATGACTAATTGGTCTTTTAAATTGTATGTCATATACCTTTCATTACATACAGATGGCTAGTTATCGTTCTTTCACATTGTTAAGCGCTCGACATTCTGACCTTTATGATAGTGTCCTCTATACAACAAGATCTATGCTCAAAATCACTTTGATGGGCAGTTTGTGCTTTAGCGCTTTCAGAGTCTTCATGTGACACATGTCACATTTCTCATCTGGCATACTGTCTTCTCCATGTATTATGATAGTGTGCTTCCCGTGCCACAAGATCTTGGTCGAGAAATTTTCCAGACAGTTCATCATTATTATTAGATACTACTAGCTTTATACACTGTACACATAGTTACATACTTGTTCAAGAGTTGCTCGATGTTCTCGACGTTGTTCGTTTTCTTGTTGCAAAATAAGTATTTGTTAGATTTGTACAATGTGGTACTGCAAGAAAGATCTAACGAGGGTCGGCCTCGTTTTTATGTGCTTGGACCACTTGTAGCACTTACCGATATTAAGTTCTTTTTTCATTTATTTATTTATTTATTGGTCTGCCTTTACAATGTATTTATAAACAGCTGATTGCATCGTTTGTGTGTACCATGCTTATCAGAGTCTAGTTTTTTTTTCTGGATCACACAATACACAATAGAACAACTTTTGTCATTCAGTTTGTAAAAATGAAGCAACCAGTGAAATTGAAACATGAGCGCAAATTAAATCAGAGTTTATCACCAAATGCATCTGATGAATCATGTGTTGTCCATTTCGAAAGTACAATCGACAAATTCGATAATGACATACAGTTCAGTTCAGTTCAGTTCATTTATTTCTTTATGCCATCTGACACATCAGATATTACAAATATAAATAAATAATTCAACTTCAAGATGAACACAATATATACATAGATTAAAATATATGCATAGATTATTATATATACATAGCAATTCTCTAATACTATGGTATTTTACACATTGAATAAATATGAGTAAAACGTGAAATAAATACAACAAAAGGCGATTGCGTGAGAGTTCTTGCACAGACAGATGTTCAATGCAACTACTGGGCTTTTAACAGTATTTTAAGTTATATGTTAAGTTTTCTAATTTTTTCTGCAAGAAATAAAAATTTTCCTAAGTTGCGTAACTCTTTCAAATACAAGATCTAGATCGACAGAATCTGGTACAATAAAATTCAAGACGTGGCCATGAGTTATGTTTCCTTGAGCGAAAAGACTTGACAAGATAATGCTATTGAGCATTTTAGATGCCAAAACAGGCTTTTTGGATTGAAGATGTCGCTACTATATATTACAGAAAGTAATAGAATAGCATTTTGTATGAATGAACACATTGGATTTGACACATATACGATGGATTTTCGACATAACAAAGGTATAGATAGAACTTTATAGCCATCTCTGTGCTTTTTGAAAGAAAATTGATGGTTTTTGTCCTCAAAATGATAAGTTTAAGGGTTATATGACCTTAGGTTATAATTATCGATTATTTATTACACCTGCCATACTACCAATAAATAAATAAATAATAATAATAATAAAGAACACCCCCTCCAAAAAAAAAAAAAAAATTAATATACACACACATACACACTTAAGAAGTGCTGTTGTTGATTTTATTCCGAGATCAACTTTTTTACTCCAAAATAAAAAAGTTGATCTCGGGATAACATCATAAGACACCCTTCTATATCACTATTGTGTTGTGTTTGTTGATCTATTCAGCCGATACGAAGAAAATTGTCGAAGGGGAGTATCCTCCCAGAGCCTATGTCGCCCCGATCTAGATACACTCCTTGAAGAATCTGGCGGATAAACAACAACACGTGTACCGACATAAGTACTTTATCCTTACTCAGTTTCGTCAAAATCCCTTCGGTAAGGGTCCATTACCAGGGGCATAGCTAGAAATATTCAATGTGCACGCAAAAAAAGCTTCTCACGAGGCGCGCGCAGCTCTGAGAGGGGGATGGGATCACCCTCTCTTGCAAGTGGGGGTTCGAGGGTCTCCCCCGAGAAAATTTTGTAAAATTCAATGCAAAGTCGTACTTTCTGGATTACATCTTTATAACATTGAAACTATTTTTGTCATATTGATTTTGAGAAAGTTGAAGATTAATGTTTTCACAAATTGATTTGACACGAGTTGTCATATCATATGGATGTCTTTGAGTCCCATTTTATTATTATTATTAATTTTTTTGGTCCCCGTGATGTGCACGCCATGGCGTGCTGGCGTATAGGCAGCTACGCCCCTGATTACTGATCGATAATCGCTCCTCCTGAGTCCTGTGTACATGTACATGGACTTTACATCCATTATCTTTGTTTACATGTATACACATTGCAGGTGTGTCCTTTAAAGAAGGCCTTCACCATAACAGGTGGAAAAAGTCTTACCTTGACAACACTTGTTGTAATCAGTATCAGAAAAAACGTGATAGATTCCTTGATACCCATGTCGTCTCCTCCGTGTCAGTACGTGTGTTTGTGCGAATATGTGGTATTTGGGGTTGTAAATTGATTTACACCACTTCCGTGTAGAATGTCATATGATGGTGACGAATATGATTGGCCCATGTGATAAAAGTAATTACACAGGACGTAACAAGGATTGGAGATGAAGTACTTATTAAAAGTACACATATCCGATGTAATAATTCTCTCAACCAATATCATGTAATGTATAAAGCGAAGCTGAAGAAAGGGGGGGGGGGATTGGTTACCGATATGGTAGCATGGCGTAATAACGACTTGTTATTTCATAATTACGATCTTTAATATCATATTAACTCTGAATAGGTTAGCTTTTAATTTGCTACATTTCTTAACCTCATTATAAAATGTTGATTTCTATCCCCTACATGAAAATAAGATAAAACTTGTAACTCACGTCTATTTTTGAGAATGAGTTTAAATTGGTTCAATGTATAATTATGTTTTAGGGTATGATCATTTGATTCTGAGAATGGTAGGGCCTGGTAGAGTTTGGAAATAAATATTCTGCTCTCCAAAAACATGAAAATAAATAGTCTGACCTCTTCTTGTTACAAAATAAATTTATTTGGCCACAATGTATGATAAACTGACTCAGAAATTACTTGCTTTGAAAAAAAAAATATATTGAATTTCTGGCTCGCTTTGCTCGCAGTTCCTGAATATACATATAGTACAAGTACAGACATTGATTACTTAGAATAATTTAGTATTATCAACATTCCCTTGCGATAGTAAAAGGGAACATGTGAATTAACTTTGTGTAGAGATTTTTCCCTCTTATTTTTAAAAGTTTAATGAAGTGTAGTTGTTGGATTCAAGTACTGATAATTAAAGATAAAAATAAAGCAAAATACAGTCTCATGGGAATGAATTGTATATTACGTGACAGAAATTCACGATAATAGACTGTTGTCTATAAGACAAATAGTTCTAAATTGACAGAATTTTTCTAGAAACTCAATATACTCGAAGTTTTGTTAAAAGACCGGCATGCCAAACCATGTCAAATGCCTTTGACATATCACAAAACACATGCATTCTTATTATTATCCCTGTTTATGTAATCAGCGTGGTGATTTTCTAAAACTTCATAACCTGACAAGTTTTTCGAAAGGATTCCAGACTGTACATGATGTAAGAAGTCGGTGCATGGCAAACAAATAATTATGACGGGTTGTTAATAATCCTGTGTAATAGGCATTGGGGTTGCATGGACCTGCTGCTGGTGAAGGGATTCACGTTAAATGTCCAAAACACGTTGAAAGATATTAACAAAGAAACAGTATGTGCTGGACGAGAGGAGCAACCAGCAAATGCAGTGTTGAACGTAACCAAGGAAGACACAGGAAACAACAACGAAGGATGCAAACTACAATCAGACAATTTAGCAAAAGTGCAAACACTTGTTTGCAGTAATATTTACTACAGTACTAGGGGTTTAGACCTGAAAAGGGTATTTCAAATTGTAATTTTTGCATTGTGTGTGTGTGTGTGTGTGTGTGTGTGTGTGTGTGTGTGTGTGTGTGTGAAATTTCCTGAAATGTATTATATATATTGTACCGAAGAGCATGAAACGTTCAATTCTTACATGTACATGTACAGTAACGAGGAAAATAGCAGATCCCATACTTGATTCAAAACCTTCCTTTAAAAAAGTATTTCAAATAAAACAGATTTCATATTTTTTTAATAAGAAGTCAAAATAATTGTTAATTTCTTACAAGTACATGTACAGTAAGAGAGGAAAATAGCAGATCCCATACTTGATTCAAAACCTTCCTTTAAAAAGTATTTCAAATAAAACAGATTTCATATTTTTTTAATAAGAAGTCAAAATAATTGTTCATTTCTTACAAGTACATGTACAGTAAGAGAGGAAAATAGCAGATCCCATACTTGATTCAAAACCTTCCTTTAAAAAGTATTTCAAATAAAACAGATTTCATATTTTTTTTTATAAGAAGTCGAAATAATTGTTCATTTCTTACAAGTACATGTACAGTAAGAGAGGAAAATAGCAGATCCCATACTTGATTCAAAACCTTCCTTTAAAAAGTATTTCAAATAAAGCAGATTTTATATTTTTTTTTATAAGAAGTCAAAATAATTGTGTTTAAAACAGTGTGTAATTTATATACACAATGTTGTATCATTTTCTTTTTAATATGAATCATTCTATAATTCCTTTGACGTATGGCTTACTAAGATTAAATGCATGGTTTTATCATTCAAATGTATGGCCATTTCTGAAATTATTATTTTAGAATGAATTGCCTGCTCTACTGATCGTAATAGACTGTGTCTACATTCTGGCCTCTTCTCAGTCGCTCTACATTTTCAAAATACATGTAGATTGGACTGAAAGTCTGATTTTGAAGAGAATGGATTTTTCATAAAATTGTTTAAATTATATATCTTTCTATCACATACAGTACTGAAAGTGTCAAGCTTGGTCAAGATCTGCACTATGAATTAAACAGCTTCTGATTTGTCTTGAACGTATAGCGTCTAACTATTTTTACATGTAATCTGAGATTTCGCATGAAAATTTAAGCTGTTTCGCTAATAAATAACGAAGCTGCTTATGAGCATTCCATTGTGGTTTTGGGGTAACTAGCACCTAAACCTTCTATCAAATCTTCTAGAACAAGAATTATTTTTTTCTGTTACATATCAGCAAGCTTGCTTATTTCTGCCCTTAATTCCATGGTTGACAAAACTTCTCAAATCTTCCATAGCTGTGTGTCCAGATAATAGGACCTCAGTCCTCAGGATGTACTCTATACATTCTATTACATATTTCGAGCGAACTGAGTGATTACAGAAGAATGGGATCATTCTTTTGTAGTTGATCTCATTCTCTGTTTCCATCTTGAATTTACCAAATGAATGTATCACATAAGAAATTGGGGTAATTACTTGACTTGTGAATGGTCTCCTTAGCATTGAACACTCTAAAATGCCACCAGAAATTGTTTTAAACTTGTGTTGAATGGGAATGCGTATGACACATTATTGGATATTGTTAAAAGTATGTATGAAAATGTAAAATCATGTGTACGATACCAGGTTTGAAATCTGAATATTTTAGAATCTTTAGAGGCCTTATGCAAAGTGAAGTTTTGTCTCCCGCAATGTTCAGTCTTTCTGTCAATGATTTTGAAAATGAATGTATTAAATATATTAAAAATCGCAATTTTTAAAAATGGAGGTCAAGTACCTGTATAAAGGTCAATGAAAAATGGTTTTACAATGGATGTCAAATTTGAGTGTTAAATCAGTTCACTTATCTTGATATTTTATTGTATAGCACAGTTTATGAATAAAATGCCAGACAACAATATTTATATATTGATGATTTTTTTCCCCAAAATTTGTGTAAAGTTTTTCGAAACATTGATCTTTTAGCATTATGCAAATGGGACAAAAATTCCCAAATGAAAGACACTTGCACTTTTGAAAAATGAAAAAAAAAAATCAATAAAACTGTCGTGACCTTGACCATGACCTTTATGATAAATTCATGTTACCACTGGGGGCATAGTGTCTTTTAAAACAAATCTTGATCCTGTTATTTCACGATGGTCATGGGGTCCAAGATAGCCAATATCTCTATTTGTCTTGTATAATACGAGACTTACACGATACTCTCCGTAGTTAGGATGTGGGTTCTTTGTGGAACCAAGCTCTATTGATGTGCATTTACCATTAACTTGACAATGAATCGTCGATCACTGCGTGCATAGTTATTTGTTTGTTTGCTTCTTTCTTTGCTAAACCGGTGTAGCCAAGTAGGTGAAGTGCTCGGCTCGTGACCGGGAGGTATGGCTCGGATGCACTTGTGTCCTGTCTTTTTTAATGAGACAGTAAAAACCGAGGTCCCGTGTCCCGAAAGCATGGCATATAAAGGATCCTTGATTGCTTCCAGATGGTCGGTTGCAAAGGTAAAAATTTCTATGTGAAGCATACGTTTAATAATCGTGGACAGACGTAAAACAACAATGAGTCAATTAATTTTTCTTTCTTTGCTTGTTTCTGTTTCTCAAGAATGTCGGATATACAAGCATTTAGTGGATTATTATTGTCTTGAACATTACTTCTGTAAACCCATTCCATTGTTGAGTTAGAAGCAGATCTACGTAAAGTGGACACTCCTTTCATCACGTGTTCTCGTTATGTGGTCGTTCACAAGATTTTCCTAGAACTGAAAGAATTTGAAAAATATCTTTTAGTGACATGAAGGATGTATTTAACTTTGTTTTGATGTGTCCAGCTTACTATGATTTAAGAAAAAACATATCCAGGTATTATGATATTATTGGTGAAGACTTATATTTGAATTTGTACCTTATTTAAAGGTTAATAACAAAAAAGGAATTATGTGCATTAGGCAAATACCTTTTCGTCTTCGTAATACTTTACTATACAGGTCTACCAAAACAAAGATTCCATTATCAAATTATAGGGCGTTTAACAAAGTTTATTTCTTCCTGTTTTAAACATCATAATAAGAGTCTATGTGGCTCAGCGGTAACTGGTGTATTCATCCTGTACGCCACCGCCGCTACTATGAACTGAGGCGAAAATCTACTATCATTCAAAGTAATGATATACCTTTTAGGAATATTTGACCATGATATGATATGATATGATGTTATGATAAAATTTAGACTCGTCGTGTTTATAAACATGAGCAGTATTATCGCTGTACATAGACCTATAACGTGATATTTACAGCACATGCTCTATGCAGGCGCATTATATATCATGAAGTGATAATAATCCAATTCCTCTAATTACTACTACATAATGTCAATGTGTGTGTAAATGAATAGACATGCCATTCTCCCTACAATGCATATATATGTTTTTTCAGAACTATTGTATATTGTACCTTTATTTACTATTAACATATTTCACTTAATACATTATTACAAGACATGCTTTGGCATTATGAGCCTCTTCACTTTCTGAATTTCATTTTATTATTTCTCTTGGTTTACAGGTGGTTTGTATACGGCTTTTCTGTTTTTTTTTTGTTTGTCCGACTATGTGTTTGGTATTGTTGTATCCGAAAGAAAGGGCTGATTGATTCGAAAGTTTGATAATCTGTTTGATGTTTTAGCGGAACTTCTTGTACTTTCATATTTGACCTTTATTTAAAGTAGCTTGTATGATGCGACACTCTGGAAAAGAGAATGTTGTTGTTATATTTTTTTCTTTGTGCTTTTACATATATCACTACACTTACATGCCTGAATCAATCAAATAAATTACTGGTTGCTCACTTTGACAAACTTCTTTTTTTTATAGAAGAAGCAACAAATTTCTATATATATCAACAAACTGAATGCACCAGTGTAATCTAGTAAGGTGTGTGTGGTGTTTTGGTTTTAATTTGAAGTAGAATTTCTGAAAAGATACTTTTGTTAGAAACATTCTCATACTCTTATAAATTTCTCGTGTGTTCAGATGAGGGATGGCCTCTTGTTTTTTCTTTCCCTTATATTATTATATTTACCATTTTCCGTAATACAAAACAGAAGAGGTATCGTGGTAGTAAGTATAGTATATAAATATAATTAACTATTTTGTTGTGTGTTTATATATATGACAAATGAAACTATATATATATATATATATATATATATATATATATATATATATATATATATATATATATATATAGATATGACAAATAAAACTACTGTGATAAGGACAGATACCGTACAGCAATCGCCACGTACCTGAATGAAATTCATAAATGAAAGTCCAAAGTCGTCTCTTTCTCGTCATACATCACAGCTTGTCGCACCAAACCTGGGATAGCACACACACTTGAGAGAGCACAGTATCATTGTGTCCTCATTTACTGCTTATACTGATATACAACATGAGGGAGAACTCAATCATAGTATTAGGGGCAGCATCGGCTGATAGAAGAAACCAAAGCATAAGCACCTACAGAAACTACATTGCCGTGCATACCCAATGTGTCCCGATAAGGAATATGCTGAGGACTTACGATATACATTTCTGTTTATATCTGGAAAAGCAAACAACTCAATTATGTATTTGTTGATAGAGTTTGTTTTTAAGATATTGATGTATGAATTCTCTTCAAAAACATCTTGAATAAATCCGGAAATCACAAAAATCTTGAACTCACAAGTTGTCCGTATGCAGGAAATGGATGTCTTTACGTGTCTGATCAACATACATAACACTGGTAACTTGTTATTTCGTGAGGAAAATGAAAATGGGGTTAATACGATTTAGTGTACCACAACTTTATATTGCAGATAAAATTCAGATTCAGTTCAATATCTACAATCGCTATACGGACATGAAGTACGAACTAATTAGAACTAGAACTCCCAAATGGGTCAAATACCCCCTTATATATATATGGTTCTCGGAATTATTGATGTTAGACAATGGATAGTCCGTGTACGTTTTATCGCTGTTCCTTTTCAGAACGCTTCACATATTCAGCCGTTTCGTATCTCTGTGTTTGTGTCACGCCAAGTTTTCACTCATATGATAACGTCATCTGATGACGCATTGCGCAGAAATTTCAACCAAATCAACGAATCCAAACATGAGTCAATATGAAGAAAAGAAAAATGTTTTAGAGGGCAAGACCTTTGGAAAACACCTACGAATAACATAATGTTTCACATGATAAGCTATATGTGTTTTTTTTTTTTTTTTGGTCTTGTTTGTTTGTTTGTTTGTTTCTTTTTTTTTTGGGGGGGGGGGGGGTTGTTGGGGTTTTTTCATATTCATCACTAATATTTATGATCAAAGTTGAGATGAAAAAATAGGGATGGATGGGTGGGATGAATACGGCTTTCTTTTTCTAAAAAGCGTTTTTGTCAGTTAACGAGAGTTCATAATAAAATGATATACTTAAATCAGAAGTCAGGAGGTTACATGCTGTATCAACAGAATATATGCATGTATGACTGATACTGATACGGACTATTCTCGTTTCCATTTGAGGATGTGTGGACCAATCAGTAAGGTGCTTGTTTCGTGACCACAAGGTCTTGGTTCGAATCCAACCGATAGCTCATCGATATTCTGTCTTTTCGGATGAGACAGTAAAAATCGAGGTCCTGTCAACTTTCGTGTCAAAATAAAGGTGGCAAATAAAAGATCCCTCACTGCTCTAAGTGGGTCAGCTGCATAAGAAGCCGGCGTAGGCTAGATCATTCGGTAAGGTGCTCGAGTCGTGACCGAGAGGTACCGGTTCGAGTCCCACCGGTAGCTTGTTCATGTTTTCTCCTTCGGATGAAATAGTAAAAGAATCGAGAAACCGTGCCACAGTAGACGTGGCACGTAAAAGATCCCTGACTGCCTCGGATGGGTCCGTTGCAACGGTATAAATTTTTGTGTATTGCATCACTTTCCATAAGTGCTTTTCAGTACTTTGAATAACAATAGTTTATCATTACCTTGTAAAATATATTGGTGGAGTTCAAAGAAATATCTGTCGCCTGCAAAGACAGGTCAAATAGTAATGTGACAGTCGGACAGACAGATGGCGGTGTAATCCCAATGTCGTTGTGATTCGTCGTAGGCGATACAAGAAAAAACAGTGTATGAAATTAAAGCTGTATGTGCTCACCTACAATAAATTTTAATAATATAAACTTGTAGTTCAATATTGCACCTGATGAACAATATACGTAGAATCTTATATATTAGATCTTAGATGTTTCTTATTAATCACCATCTTCAAGCATCCAAATCCAGACAGTTTTTTCGGCAAATAATCTCCCGTGAGATATCCTTTTTTCTCGTTTAAGTCAAATGACACAAATTCATCTACTGCTTCATTCGAATCCGTTCCCCCAACAATCAAAATTCTGTTGTTCATGAAAATGGCACCAAAACTGTATCTTTCAAACCCCGCAATCTTTCCTATCTCTTCGACGGTTCCGTTTTCAAAACTCAATACGTTTCCGCTGGGACAAATTATCATGATCTTGCGCATGTAAGATAATGCAGACGAAAGTCGAGAATACACGGGAAGTTCCGATACCTGCGTGCAAGTTCTCTGTCGCGTATCGAAGCACTGAACAACAGTCGTATCGCAATCATTGTTCGTCACTCCACCGAAAAGATATATTTTATCTCTGTCTACTGCTGTTGATGCCGACCTAACAGGAACCGACAGATAACCAACGTCTTCCCAGTTTCCAGTGCCGATACAGAACTGCTCTACGCTCATCAGAGTTCGAAATTCGTGGTCATCGTCTGCGTCGTCATACCCACCGAGAACATAAACGCTATCACCAACGGCAACCATCATATGACGGCGTCGCCCTAGCAACATCGACTCCCTCGTTTTCCATCGATTTTCCGTGCTTACAAAATACATCATCCCGGTCATATCCGTACTTCCGCCGGATAAAAATAATGCGTTTCCATAGCAACAAGTTGCGAACTCTACACCCGGATTATATGGCATCGGTGACAAACTGAACCAGCGTTTATTTTTCATACTGTAACATATAACATCTCTCGTAGTATGTTGAATTGCATCACTTCCGCCTATGCAAACGATCACTTCTTCGAATTCGCCAAAGTTACGATAAGAAAGCCTAGAAGATACAAACTCCTGTCGCCTGGCAGGTAGCAAATGATATCTTTTTGCTTCCTCCAGAACTTCGTGACAACTTGTATCATTTAAGATATTTGGAAATCGTTCTACTATGTCTATGAGATATTCTGGCTGTACAAGTGGAAGGCGAAGCTTCTCAAACAATATAGACATACATTGTTTTCTTTCCTCCCAATCGAAATTCATCCATCGAAAAACGGCATCGCAGACATCTTCTTCTTTCTGAACATTCAGATCGTTATCTTGGATTATGCTTAACATTTCATCCACATCCAATGCGTTAAAATCATCGTATTTCCATATTTCATTAAAATAATGTAGAATAAACCTAAATGCTTTGTTTCCAAGATAATGACAACCGTGACCATTTGCTAATTTCCAGGTCCCAATACAATTTTCCGCATCCACTTTACTGATCATGAACTCTTCGCACTGTTCCTGTAGACATTTGATTTGCAGCATAACCGATGCCTGCAAGATCAAGCTTGCGTTCTCGGTGTCTATCACGTTTTCTCTCCCATAGATAAATGATAGTATACTTTTAAATGTTGGAGCATCAACATTATGTAATGTCACGATGTTTTCGTGTGTTTCGCGCATACCGGAAGAAAACATGGCGTCGAAGTATGGCGACATAGCGGACAGAACGACTCTGTGACATTGGAAATTGGTGCTTCCGACGGAAATCTGTACGTCTGTGTATTGGTGACTGTTAAAATGTTGTAATAGTCCGCCACACAAACTGTCAATGTATTTGTTTACCCATTTATCATTATCAAGAATAATGCCGTTCGTTGTCATTTTTCCTAAGAAAGAAATAAAGTATATGCAGTCAACATGGCAAATAGAGATGAGTAAGAAAGGAAACACTCAAAATAAAGAAAAATTAATCTAAAAGGACTGTACTTGAACCTCAGTACTGTAATATACATGACTTTATTTGATCTCTTATATCGGAGAATGACCTACACTTGTATATCATGTCTACTATATGACGATGCCACATACTGGATGACGTCAATATGTTATAACAAACATAACATCATTCGACGTGACAAAATAAACCTTAGTGACCCGTATGCTTGTTTATTTTTAATTTCCGGAAAGCCCCATTAAACTCCTGCGTTTATCAGGGTTAAATACTTAAGTTTTACTTCTTTGTACAATTCACTTGTGTTATATTGTTTCCTACAACTTTACCAATGATATGCCAAATATTAGTCATTTCTGAAAATTTAAGGGAAAAAAGGGAGGAGAGGGTACCCCCCCCCTCTTTTAGTCCGTTAGTGTTTATGAAGACGTGATACATATTCAATGTCATTTCCCATCATTCGTTCCCGGATTGCTCCACTATTCCTGCTTCTATGTCATGATATAATTGAAAAATTGTTGAGAGCGAAGTAAAACACCAGGCATTTTCATAAAGAATCGTAAGTTTTTCCATAAGTGTTTTAAGTATGGTTTCTTTACATAAATCCTTAGGTCATTTCCACAAACATAAGGAAATTCCTCAAAACGTTTTGACAGCTATTATGTGTCCTTAAAGGTAAGAATTCTCGTAAAGTTAATTTTACTTACGATCTTGAAATGAGATTTCTTGAGAGAATGACTTAAGGATTTATTTTGCACGTACATAAAAGAAATTACGTATGATTCCTTGTGAAATGTCTGCTGTTCTGAATGTTCATCACCCATCCAAACCTCGTCATTCAAATATAACAATAATACGTTTTTACATATCTGTTTAATCGAGTAATGGGCTCGCCGCCTTAATTAATGCCGTTATATTTGAAGTTTGACTTACACAGAGAAGACATTCTACACATTACACATAACTACGCTTAAATCTTCCTCACATGCATACCCTTTCAGATCATTGTCGCAGCTTACTTTCATTTAGTCCCAGTGTATAGATCTCTCATCGAATAGCCTTCGTCACGGATTGTGAAGTCTTTAAATTAATCAATACCTGAAGAGGTATGTGTAAATTTTGAAAGCTACATACCTTGATATATATGATGTAAATCTGTAGTATTTCTAACACTCTAGATTATAGTATGTATTATAAATTCCACATGAAGGTAGTCTGGACTTGGTAAATGCAATCTTGTACATCATCACTCCGTGAAAAAAGTTATTTGCACACGAGTCAAAGCGAGATAACTTCTTGAAAGAGTTACTGTTCTTCAATTGCATTTTGATAACATTCGATCAACTGACCTTGGCAGTATTTTTCATTTTTGAAATAGATCGAGGTGTTCATACTTACATAGGAATCAACGTCAGTGTAAGTGATAAAAGCCTCTAACAATCAACAACTTTCTGTATTCCCTATATATGCAGAGTTTTTAAACAATACATTTCACCAAATAAAAATTTTCATTATGGATTAGATGTCATCAATGTGTACACATTATTATACAATCTCGAGTGCGACATTTGCCGAGTTGTATGAAATAATCATTTTTGTTCTATCAAAAGACATATCTATCTATCTATCTATCTATCTATCTATCTATCTATCTATCTATCTATCTATCTATCTATCTATCTATCTGTTTGTCTGTCCAACCATCCATATTATATTATATTATATTATATTATATTATATTATATTATATTATATTATATTATATTATGTTTATATTATATTATATTATATTATATTATACATGTATGTATATATGTATATATATATTTAGAATCTATATGATTTCATGTAAGATAATCAAAGCCAATAGCTGGGTTAATATTACTCACCTATTTCCGTATCTAGGTTACTAAAAATGATGTTGGCAACATACTGAAATCGTTCAATATATGCAAAATCAACATTTAAGGCTTTGAAATAATCTTTTGTTTTCGGACCTTCCTACCTGCAGTTATTATTTTATTTTAGGGCAAAATGTGCAGGGCAGATATTTTATTTTGGATTTTATAGGTATTAAAGGGGAAATTTAAACAAGTGTGTGAATATCACTGTATTTCAGTAAGTTCAACAATGTGCAAAAATTTCAAACTCAACTATACAAAACTATCAGATATAAACAGTTGAGGCGGTGGGACACGAGAAACAGTTTTTTTTTCGGCCTAACAAACCTGTCAATCAGTAATTAGAGATGATCTTTGCTTTCCGCAGTTCCGGAATTCTTGGAACGTGTAGAAAAAATTAGTAAGTGAGCCAACTACTTATCCAAATTCTCTTAATTACAGGTAATTAAACAGTCATTATATACTGGTTGAATGCTTTTCCGATCATCTTGGATAAGATGCCCCCTTCCTCTGTGTCTCACCAACGCCGCGAATTCCTCTCATACGTGCATGTTTCGTCAGAGCCAAATATTTAAGTCTCTGTCACAGATTCAGCTTTTATTGCTACATTTAGAACGTTGATGCAGTTTTCAGAATCCAGATGTTTGTTTTAGGAAGTAGAAGCATTACCATCACGTAGCTGAGACTCCACACCTAGTCAGGTGCCGTATGTATGTACATTCCGTCAGCAAGTTTTTGTCATTAACTATGCCATCTTGTTTTACATATTTGTGAACATTTCAAGTTTATGTTTATTTTATTACTCATTTATCTGTATGATATATGCATCTATTACTAATAAACAAATTCGAAAACAACAACACTGTGGCAAATTTATTATTTATTTTGTATATTCACGAAAAACAGATTCCTTAGAAATTCCTCACTGTCATTAGTTCATGAATAATTTTCCTTTAATCAAGCAGTTTTGCTTTGTTTGATTTGTATGTGACGTCATTTCCAGGAATTATGGAATCATATTATAGTTATAGTACATCTGTACTGAACGGCAGTTTGAAATATTGACTTTATGATGAATACGACTCCGATAAAACGGCCACACGGAAGCCCCGAAAACTCTAGAGCGGAAGAGGATTCGAACACATAAGTGAACAACAGCTTTGCGCTTTAGCATATTCAGCTTCTGAGACCTCTCTATTCATTACATGTTTTTGTCTTTGATTTAGTATTAGACATTGACTGGATATGGCAATTTCCGTGTATTCCAAGACCCATGTCCATCAGGGATTATTTGATCCTCATCAGATGTCTTTTGGAACTTTCACACCATACAGTGTGAAGTGAAGATTACACCCGGGGCATTCCAGCCATACCAACGGTAGGACAATAAATGTGTCGATGATACTACACGCGCATGTTGTATATATATATGGTGATAGTAACAGTTTAAAGGGAAACTTGGATGTGAGAAAAACCTCCGACATTGACAAGAACAGTCTCTCACTAGAGTCAACCAGTAATTGAATGCAAAATAGACAGCTGAGACCTTTTCACCAAAACTTTTGTTAGGTAGTTTGGGATGACAAGCTAAAACACCCACGATGTATTATTGCGCACATCCGAATAAAAATATCGCGCTCTGGTACTCTGTGCCTCCGAGACCTCGAGTCACATATTACACGACAGTATTTTGGCCTCCAGCTTAGTGCACAGATATTGACTGAATATAAGTGATATTTCTAATTACTGGGAATGCATATTATTTTTTCAAAGCAATGGTTCGTTGGGGAATCATCAAGAACTATTTTGCATTGTTTTCACACTCAATTGAACTTGACATCCGAGACGTCAATATTGTGAGTGGGTAGGACCACGGATTTCTGTGAGTATATGCTATTACATGTACTCCAGGATACATTCGTAAAGCTATAAGGATGTACCATATAATGCCAGGATATTGTCCCTCATGATGTCCATCAATAAGTTGTTGATTCCTCTATAAAATCCAGTCTGGAGTTCCGTGACTCTGTATATGACCTTCTACAAAGTCATGTTTTTGTCTCTTGCAAAGAAATTAATACTTCCATATAATGTTTCCTTCTAGTTAAGTCAGCGTTCTACAGTACTTGACGATAGTGTGGTTTACTAAGTCGTGCCATAGTTTTCCTTAGTTGCTTATTCATATCGTACATGCTGTTATTGTTTTAAAGTTCCGAATGCAATACTGTACTGTGTGATAGTATATAATCGTTTTTATTGCTGCTTAGTCATGGCTCCCATGCTATCATTCTCTTATATTTTGGTCTGTATTACAGTACGCTGTGACATCACACATAGTGTAGCTTGGTCATGCCATCCTTAGTCCATATTATTCGTCAAAGGTCCCCTAGAATGTAGTCCACATTGGTAATAAAGCCTCTTAAGTATATTATCATTTCTTTAAGATTTGGTCCGTTTTCCAGTCCTATGGTCTTGTCACATGCAGGGTTGCCTTTACTACGGCTTTTATCGATGTGTCTAAACAGAAAGTTTGACTCCAAGAGTGCAGCACCTGGGTGTTGTTTTATAAGAATTCTGACCTTTACAATGGACCCACTCGAGGCACCGGGAGTTCTTTTACATGCTGTTTACTGTAACACGAGACTTCAGTTTTCACTGACTCATTAACCCTCATTAAAAGAAACACACACACACACACACACACACACACACACACACACACACACACAAAACAAAAACAAAACAAATTGAAAAAGATAAACAGGAAATCGACGGTACTTTTCACTTTGGTGGGGTTCGATTTCAAAATCTTTCGATCCGTAGCCGTACATAAGAGCTACTCATCCATGTCGGTCATCGGATATAAATGGCTATTTGCAAGACTTTCAGATAAAATGTCTTTTAGATAAAATGTTTAACTCCTGTATTGGATTTAGCAGGTGGATGGGTGTTTTATTTTGTTTTTGTTTTTGTTTTTCATCTTTTACCCTTAGTTTAGCATACTACAATAAATGTCTTCATTGTAAATCATAAATAATCTTTCTTTCCTTTCTCTTAAATTCACCGATTTCGATGTATTGCTATTCTATCAGTTCATCGCTTTGTATGGAAATACATGTATTCCTTTCCCTGCGATTATATTAACCTAGCCCTCTAGCCTCGACTACTACGTTGTTTATTGTCCATTTGCACTGAGTAGCATGAAGTGACCCATGAGTACATGTAGTAAAGTGTTGTTCAAAAGTAATAATATTTATCTAGCGAATACAGATTACAGCAGGTAATAAAAATAAATCAAATTTTACCCTGTCATTGTTGAATCTAGCTACCCCGAAAGCTATACCTATATAGTAGATTTCACGCTTCGATTTAAAAGTAAGCTAATCTATTCCGCTTTTGTTAATTTTTTCAGCTTTTAAGGAATTGCCCAACACTGGAAGTTATCAAAATACTTTTATTAAAATTTAATACTGGAGGAATGATATCCGAGAAATGTTCGTACTCTAGATCCCTTCATATCTAAATTATCGAATTGCGGGAGAGCTTCATAGGGATAAAGGGGCGTATATTGTAGAATCGTCTAATTCGCCCTGACATATTGTGAGAACCTCCCACAAGGACCTCGTACAAGATTAATTACTAAACTATGTTGAAATTAAATGAATACGATGAATGTGTTGATAATTTGTTCCTTATACAATAATATTTGTTATTCTACAAGTGGTCGGATTTTAAATCTGTGTTTTTACCACACGGAGAACGTCTTCCAAACCTTGATGACTGTATTGTGTTTTTCCGATACTCTTCAATAAGGAACACAATAAATCATTCCGCCAAATGCTCTTCAGCCGAGGGAGGCGTAATTATACTGCGGAATATAAAGTATTACCAGAAACACAAAGGAGATACAATATGAGACACGTACACAGTACCTCCACCCCTTGGATAAATGGGATTAAATTGGTCTCCCTATCAGTCTCACTAAGAACAATCTTAGACTCAAACTCGTCGTGGGTTTCGTCTTGTACCGAATCTTTAAATCAACATGTCCCCTTAAATACCGATCATTCATATTTCCCCTTTTATCTGAATACGTCCCCCATAATGACTTATAGCCCTTAAGCGTCAAATACTAGTACCCTCGATTTCATTCTTACCTGGATGATTGATAAATTAGGTAGGGGATAACTAATTTGAATTCAGCCCGTTGACACTGGCGTTGGTAAAACTGAAAACATAAACCAGAAAAAATGAACAGTCTAATAGGAAAGTCTGTTCATTTTCAGCAGGTAACCAGTTCTCGTTTGCAATGATTTTTATTATACAACCGCCATCCCCCGCAAACAAAGTTTGGGGGTATATAGGAATCACCTCGTCCGTCTGTTCGTCTGTCCATCCGTCTGTCCGTTTAAGAAGTTTAACAAAGCAAGTTTCTCAAGTGGGACATCCATTACACGTATATGTACCTTGAGATCAATTATTGCATGTTTCAACGTTGTTTTCGCCTGGTATTTGTGCCGTTAGGAGAGCTCTATTTTCCTTTGGTATACAATAATTCGTGATTACAAAATAGATCCGTATATGTTTATTTGTACTAAATATATATATATATATATATTTTATGAAATTGAAATGAAAATGTCCCCGCGAACTTCACGACAAATCGATGTTGAGTTCATCTATGTTAAGATCACGGGCAATAATTTACACGTGACCACTATTTATGTGCCAAGAGCGTTTGAGCACCAGTATAAATAGATAAAAAGCGTCTGAAAATGTCATTTATCATGTTAGATGTGATAAATATGTGACAATTCTGGACAATAGAAAGAAACTATTTCCTCGAACGGTTTGTATCCATTAACATTTTGGTATTGGTCATAATTTCTCAATAATATACATGTTAATTACATTCAATTATACACACCATGTATTTTGTTTACAAAATAAATGTTAACAGCTAATAAGTTTGAAATATCCGAACTTACTGTTCACGCGAGAAAGAACATGAGTGAAAGAAATTGAACTTCTCGTGCCGTATATGACAATTAATTCGTCATTTTATTGTAGATGCATTTATCTTAAGTAAACTATAATGTAACTTCTACTCTACATAACATCATTAGAATAGAAAAATACTTTAACACGAATACTGTACATTGCACTCTTGTTTCTGCAGGCATGACCAACATAGATAACTGAAGTATATAATGACTGATGTAATGACACAGTGTCACTAAAAAAGATAAACTTACCATAGTAGACATTTATGGAGTCATTTACTAAAGATAAAACCAGGTTCTCGGAGGAGTAAGCATCTCCTGTTTGGCTGTGTAATCTACTATGAATATCGATTTCAAAAAGTGACCAAACCGATTTCAATACTGCATATAAGTGCGAAAATGGAATAACACTGTATAGAAAGTGTCACATCCGCACATCACTAGAGCATGGGTGTAATAACACTTCACACAAATCGACTTTATATCAGGGAAAGCCAGGGAAGAGAAAGGGAAAGCCAGGGAAGAGAAAGTATCTCCTGCTGACAAACCACATACACAAAAAATAAAAATTCCACGTAGGTAGAAAATGTTGTCATGAAATAAATAACACTTTGTACTGGTCAAGGTAGCAATCACACAGATCATTTAGTAATCCAATGGACAACAATCAAAGGAACAAAGCTATGCGGACATTATACCGGAGCGAAAACAGTAGCTATGGGAATCTTGCCACAATTACATATCTAATTAGAACCAACTCTGGTTCGTTTAAAGCACATACTAATTACAGATTTACAAATAAAATTGCACAGATTTAATTAATGCTTCCATTTGTTCATTTTTTAAATAAATGAATAGATAAATAAATAAATAAATGCGTGTACTTAAACGGAAAAACAAATCATATGAGAATATGATATATTTTGTTAATTATTAATTTAAACGATTTATGTTTCATTTTATATGTATGCCTTGAGAATTATGATTTATTGTTTCATTTGCTTATAAGTCATAAATCATCGTTTAGATTCTCATAAAAATTAATGTAAATATACAGACCACTTTTTCATTTAGCTTGATATTTGACATGTTATGATAATCAATTCATTTTTTTGTTTGAATACAAATGTCACAATGACACTCTCACAGATGAGGGATGTACATATTTCCTAAACAACATGTATAATATGGGTTGATATAATTAGTGATGTGTAAATTTTAATTTTCATTATTCAGTAACAACCAACATTGTTCTCTTTCTGTAATTATGTACTTGTTTGTTTCTTTGTACAAGAAACAAGAGCTGTATAACAACAACCATGCAAGGACGACAACCGAGTGTGAAAGGATATTCAACATTCAAATTACGAGCGGTTCAGATTTAAACACTCTTTTGACTAAGATACTCAAAACACTGGAATTCATTAATTGTCCAGCACTATTTCAAACATGGTACAGCAGATCGTCTTTATTTATTAAAATTAATAAACGCTTGATTCAGATTTATATATGAATCAAGAAGTTTGATTCACTATATGATAGAATCCCCCTATTCCAAGCAAACAAACCAAAACACATAAAACCTCGCAAAGTTTGTGATTACACAGCGTTTACGCTAACGACTCAGAATGGTCAATCGATTGGTGACGTCAACCCGTGTCAACTTTCTACCTCTTGTGTAAAGAAATGGACACATTTTAAATGAGAAAATGAAGTTCACAGATATAAATGTAATCTAAGAAAGTAACTGATGCAATATCCCTGTAGCACATACAACAAGATATCAATATCACGGTAGGCATTTATAGAACCCTGGAAGTCAGAACTGAGAACAGGTGCTCGGAAGAAGTAAGCGGCGTCTCCTGTCAAAATACAGGTATTATAACACTTTATACATCCTACGCGAGAAACAGTTTTATGAGTTCCATATTGCGTAGGTAATAAGTGTGACAGTAGTATAAATTTCGAAAATAACTGATATACTGATAGAGCCACTATGGATATTGATTGTCCCATGCAAATTGGAGGTGAAACAAGGCGCTTAGAAAAAGTAATTGTCTCCTGTTTGGCTAGTCAACCTAGACCCGGATATTAACCCCCCCCCCCCCCCAAAAAAAAAAAACCAACAACTATAACAAAAAACACCACCACCACCCCTCCCCCCAAAACCAAAAAAACCCCCAAAAAACAAAAAACAAAAACAAAAAACCAAAAAAAAAAAAAAAAACCCCAAAAAACAAAAACAAAACTGAAGTGTGAAACATAATTGTACAAGATAAAGGAGAGATATTTTCATGATCTTTAGAGAATCTATATCTTCCTCGCCGTACTTACTTTAAAAAGCAATGCAAGTATCTCACCGGTTCCAACAAATCCATAACTGTAAATCCCCATGGGGAAGCTTGCTACCACATTTCAGCTTGATATCTGTAAGCATGACTGGGAAAAATGCGGATTATGAACAAAATGCAATAACACTGAAAGTAGTAAGTCAACCGTGACCAAAGGCGAACTTTGGTCTGTAAGTCCTTATGGAGAAGTTTGCTACCAAGTTCCAGCTTGATATCTATAAGCATGGCCAAGAAAAATAAGGAAAACCAGCGTGGCAGACAGATTGACAGAAGGACAGACAGACGGACGGACGGACAGAGAGAGTGGAAACCTGCAGCCCCCAGGTTTCACCGGTGGGGGAATAATAGGCTTCATTTCATTAAGATGTAGGATAAAGGATACTTTTGAGAAATGTAATATAACATGGATATATGATTTAATGGACCTTGTAACATGGGAGTAACGCCAAACAACAACACGACTCGATATATAACAATGGACTTAGTGACTCCCACTATATATGCGTTGATATTTCCAGCTGAGGTAAAGGTTGCCTCTATATTTTAATTTGAGAGGATCGTTGATATCTTATTCTCACATCAAAAAGTTATGGCTACACGTCATGAATACTTGATTATGTCTTTGCGGTCAGTGTTCGTTTGTCAAAAACAAAAATATCCTTTTCAAAAGTTATACAGTTATACAGATGTTAGTTTTTAAAAAGAGGTTTGCATAGTGCAACTTAAGGTTTTTATATACTCCATTAAGCTGCAAGAAATATTTTGATTTTAATCTTACGAAGTAACAGAATGTTTTCATCATTTATGTTTTTAAAATTTATTCCCAGAATGTTTGAAGAAATACTTAGAGATGTTATAACTATAGCGTACATTTTCTCCATACCTCTGTAAATAAAAAATCAAAAAAACATAATCAACTATCGCTATCAAGTAAATATGTATGGCTGACCAGGTGTTCCATTGAAGCCACAGCCAGATTCGCTAATCGTCTGAGATATGTTGCGGATTAAATAATTAAGAGGAGCACACGAGGCTGCTGTTCTCGTGAGTTCAGCTGCCAGACGTACATGTATTCTCACAAGTGCAAGGATGCAAAGCGGAGGATCTGCCGCTCTATACTTCTTTTCATTCAGAAAGTGTTCATCTCCCGGCAGAATTGTTATGTTAAGCTAAAGGTTGCTTCCTTTGATACTGAAAACGCTGGATCGTAGTGTGTTTTCTGTCTTTCCGATTCTGACATAATTGCGAATATGGTTCCTTTGATCGGTTTAAAATATTTCATTTTATTATTTGATATTACTTAACATTTTATGTAAAACATCCATTGAGGTAGAGCCGGTGTGGCTCAATGGATGAGGTGTACAACTCGTGACCGAGAGGTCTCGGGTTCAATACGGAGAAGCTGTATCATTAGAGGCCCGGCACGTAAAAGATTTCTTATTGCTTCGGGTGGGTCCATTGCAAAAGTATAAAATTCTTTGCAATATATCAGGCAGATGCCGTCACCATATATGCAAAATAATCGTAAATCGACGTAAAACAATCCATGCATCCTTCCATTAATCAATCAATTCAATCAATCTGATGTACACTCTGTATTAACACAGCGACAAAAAAACAAAAAAAAAAAAAAAAAACAAAAAAACAAAAAACAAAACAAAACAAAACAAAACAAAAAAAAAAACAAAAAAAAAAACTAAAAACAAAAACAAAAAATACACCAACAGAATAATTCATTCTTGTTTCTCATTCAGGGGTTGTCTTCCAGCATACTACGTGTATCCTAATGACAGTTGATTCCTTGAATGTTAAATATTCTGGCATATAAGAATTTAATTATGTAATATGCATGGGAATTATGAAAAAAAATATATATATGTATTATGTGCATAAGGGTAACGTATTCATCAGTGACATGCTTTCAATCTGAACTTTGACAACTTGATGAACAAATGGTAAGAATTTTAAACTTATTAGGAAGACATTTTGACTCAAGTTCCGTCGATTTCTTGCATAATTTGAAATATATTATGTCGAGACCGCTAGAAATTAATGCAACATTAACACGTTAGTATGACACACAAGGATTTTCCTCTCAAATATCGCGGTCTGCAGTGTTGGATATCATCTATTCTAGTCGTATTGGTATCCTCTCTATGAAACGTATACTACTTCCTTGTGTATACATGATACTTGAAATTCAGACACTGATAGTTTCAGAAAAATGCATGTCAGGTGAAACGTTAATTTATTTAGTTATTTCATTGCATATTGAAATATGTAATGTTTGACAAGAAATCACACGGGGAGCATTTTCCATGACATTATCTTTAATGTAAAGTTGACCTTTATGTGATTACACAGAGACGTCTCGCTTTGATCAAAAATGGCAAGCAATTTATCAATGTAATAATTTTCTGTAATATTTTATTTCAGTTTTCTACCATGCCCTGTATTGCTTGTGGAGTTTCAGTGCTGTCCCTTTAAGCAAATAAGGCATTATTGATTCAACTTGTATATTGTGTGTTACATCGTTGTATTTTCATTCTCTTGTTTTTTTTTCTGCTGCTAACCACAACCAAAAGAATGTATACTGTCTCTTGTCTGTTTTGATTATTGGAACTTAAATATAAATAGTGTATGAAAAAGGAGTTTGCAAAATCCAATATTTTGTTTTTCGCTTGACTGTAAAACAAGAAAATGTTGCCAAAAAGTTTAATTGACTTTTTGAAAGCATTGATTTGGCTATGCGCGGATACAGAGTGGGGTACCGGGGGTCTGGAAACCACCCCCCCCCCCTGGCATCCGAAAATTTTACCAAAAAAGGTAATATTTGAGCATTTTTGGGGTCGTCTAAGAGAAAAATTAACCTAAATTTTTTTTGGTTGGACCCCCTCTGACAAAAACTTTTGGATCCGCGCATGCCATCGCAGAAAAGTTTTCCTCTTTCTGGGCGCACGATCTCAGATTAGTTAGCCCGTGTGTATCCTTGCCTTTTCTACAGCCGCAATCCTACTTCTACCATGGTTCAAGTGTGTTGTCTGTATTGATTTTTGTTTTACTTGATGTAAGAATAAATTTCATAAGGTTTGAAATTTGAGTGTGATATTATTGAACAGATAACTTACTAGGGAATATACAGTTCACTTTATTCCTGATTTACAATTCATCCATGCATTTTACAAACTTAGGTGTGAAGAGTTGGCCCCTATAGCGATCCACACCCATTTCGTCTTAGTCTTATTTTATTTCATATAACTATTGATTCCTTGAATTCTGTCTTGTGATTAAATCAGATCTCTTACCACTGTAAGTTAATGAACAATACTCAAGAGGGTTGTCTACACGAATTGTGTGAAACGAATAGTGAAATTAATTTGTCAACGTATATAGTATTCTTCATACGTAGTGTCTTATGTCATATCATTTAATATATGGAGTCTCTTATACCATATCATTTATCACTTGTAATGTATTATAACATATCATTTATCATATGTAATGTCATATATTATCATATAATTTATCATATGTGGTGTCATATATCAAATAATTTATCATATGTAATATCATATATTATCATATAATTTATCATATATGGTGTCATATATCAAATAATTTATCATATGCAATCATATCACTTATTATATGTAGTATCTTAGTATCATATCATGTATCATGTGAGTAGTATAACCTCGGTGTGGTGATAAACTGTAACGTTAATGCATCTATATTATGTATTGATATTTTATTATAGGTATCCGAGGATAAGAATTACTTTAGTGCTTAATTCCACTTATATTATATGTACTTGAATTCTATCGAGTTATGTGCAACAAACATTAAAGAGTTTAGAATTTACTTTTCCTATTCAGATATTTTTATTTCTTGCATCAATTTTTGTACACCACGTATTCAATTGAAGAGTTGGCTTACACTTTAGTCTGCATTGGGATGTTCTCTTTTGTTAACTGCAATATCATTCTATCTTTTTTTTAACAGACTCATTACATTGAGGAATGACATAACACTGGTCATAGAATGAAATGTTATGATATATAATGCCTTCGAACAATATAAATTTTGACGCTGTAATACATCGAAAGGCAATGAACATGGCCTTAATGTTATAGACACACTTTCTAGAACTAGAACTAGAATGACCTCTTTTTGTATTTATACTCACTGTTTTAAGGTATTGGGATATTCATGACAGGTGAGGCCGGCCGACCAGGAGACATATACTCCTCCTGGCCCACGTCGGGTGTAACAGTTCGGTCGGCATATGATGCCTACTCCTCCAGGACACCTGATTCTACCTCTATTTGTCATGAAGTCCGTGTCGACTTATACTTCTAGGGTACCTTATATTTTACTTAATCTTATTTTACTTAATCAATGTTAATACACACGAACCATCGATAACATGTCCTGATAAACAATGATAGCAAACACACTATGCTCAACATCAAAAGTTAAAGAAAGTCAAGGTAATTTAGATTTCCTGTTTACTTTCCAGGTACTTAAGGAAATCCTTCATGTATCCGTTCGATTGTTTGATATGTAATAGATTAAAAATTTTGCATAGAACTTTGCTTATTTACAAATCATGGATAGTGACAATACAAAATTGGCAAACTACATGTAATGTATGTGGCGAGCCCATAGTCTAGAAACTTTTTCTATAAATAAAGTGTATTTCATACAATAACGAATAATATAAAGGAAAGTTACTCCTTGGCAATTATCCAATTATAAACAAATCAAAACGAAGTGCTTGATTTCCTAAGTCAACTGCATTAAATTACCGAGGTTACCAAAAAAAAAAAAAAAAAAAAAAAGACTGAATGAGATTCAATGCGCCATTCATAAACGTTTATGGACTTTCTAAAGAAATACAATACAGCTCTCAAAGAATTCTTGTTTTATAACTAGAATCGATTGCTTTCTACTCCCACTATATTTTCCGTGTCATCAGAGTGATTTCCGTTCACTGTCAATATAGATATTTCCGGTTGGTATCTAGAATGCGACAGAAGGTCTACCGCTTCTTTCTGAAATGGAATCATCAATTCAAAATAGAACGATGACGAGACAATAAATATGAATGATGTGGTTAAACCCAAAGACCTCTTGTTAAGCTGTTGTGTGGCTTAACTCAAGCTCTCAGACTAGTTAAAAGTAAAAGAGAATGTCTAAGATGTCTTGAAATAATTTCTAAGATGTCTTAAAATAGACACACAAACCATTTTCATAGATTTTGCATCCAGTCTGTGACTACTAGGGATAAATGAATTGTTATTGCCTTTACATAAACTCCTTTACATAAACTTTTTTGTTTTGTTTTGTTTGTATTTTTTAATTTCCGTTTATTATTATTATTATTATTATTATTATTATTATTATTATTATTATTATTATTATTATTATTATTATCATTATTATGTAGGGGTTTTTTTTGTAAAAGCAATATTTTGGGGTTGCATTGACGAAGATTGTTTTTATGTTACTTAATATTTCAGGGGTTGAATAGTATGTAAAAGAAGGCTGTGCTTGTCAGAAATTAATTCTGCAAAAGAAGTCAAAAATGTAAATAATGATGAAAAACCCATAATATTTAACATGCAAAAAGACAATTTGCAAAACAATACAATAATTTTTAAAAAAAGTTGTAACCCAGACCAGGGTAAACAGACACCATGTCAAATAAATGATGTATAGAAATATATTATGAAATGAATATTCATTTTTTCATTATTATTATTGCACTTCATTATCTAAGATGTAAATCAAATACCCCAAAATAATGCGAAATAATTAGAATGCAAATTATCTGAAACATAGTTTACAACTTTTATTAACTGTATACATATACAAATATTCACATTACTATTATACTATAATGCAACATTGGCGATACATTATGCATTACACATAAGTTGGTTGGTTGGTTGGTTGATTGGTGTATTACGTCGCTTTCAACAATTTTTCAGTTATATCGCGACATGGAAGCAGGAGGTTATGCATTACACATAAGACAATTCATTGTATACATTATTATCTGAAATAAATCTAGTTCCATTTTTATCATAATTAATTTTGTTTATTCAATACCATATACATCGTTCTGTATATTAATATAAATTAAACATCTAACCTTAGTATATTACACTATTTCGTTAGAAATCGTACTTGCATAGATAAGGTATGATAGGAAAATGTATTATAAAACTGCTTTGAAATTGGAGAGTCTGTTACATATTGGTGTCTCCGATGTCGAAAACTTATTCAAATCATATTTTATATATTCTGTCATTTCCTTACACAGAGTAATTTCTCATTTGGGAAGGTATCTGACATTCAAAGTTGTTAGTCATCAAATTCCATGGACATCGGTCTAAATCACAGAGAAATGATGGTTCAAAAGAGAAAACAAGAAAACAGAAGACATCTGACAAAGTTGTATGACACAAATCACCAAAGACATGCACACAAAACATGATGATAGTAGAATATACAATGAATATTCGATTATGTTGCGGTTACAATACCGACTTAGGACGGTCAATTGAAGTAAACGTCATTCAATTGGTGTGGTTAACCGGTTTACGGGCGCCCGTCTTCCCACTCACCGCAAAAGCAGCACAATCAAAGGACACACATTTAGAAATTTACAAATAATCCTCCATAAAGAGAATAAGGATCAACGGTTATTCTAGAAGAGAGGTCATAAAAATTTTATAACACACGAAACGTTTATAGAATAATATGTTGCTATCAAAAATATGTAAGGCGACATCAACATAAATAGACCGTGCTATGCCCGTCTGTAAGCAAGCTAAGATCCTTGATCAAAGAAGTCCCGACTACCAGTCAAGGGCCAGTTGCTCGGACCTTTAACCACTGGTTAGGCTAACCAGTGGTTGAAATTTGAGAGACTATTACATTAATTTATAAGATTTATAAGTTACTTTGCAAAGCTTCATTCATATGCTTCAAATTAGTATACACACTATGACATAAAGTCTTCTCATTTCAAAGATACAGTCAGATGAAATTTAACCACTGGTTAGCTTAACCAGTGGTTAAAGTTTCGAACAACTGGCCCCAGAGGGGACGAGGATTAACATTAAAACTAACATTTCCATAGTAAATTTATGACGTCATAATTGTTTTACGTCAGCTTAGTGTCCTTTTATATGGGAAATTACTCTGTTAACGAGTCCGTTCTCGGTACGAGTTTTACTGCGTTGCGCAAGTTTTAGCGCATGCCGATCGATTGTAATCGTTAAAATAGTCGGCGTCTTAAAACATTAATAATATTAAAAAATTATCAACAAATTATAAAATCAGCATAATTTAACCGAAATGTATCTACCCAACATTACCAACATACCCAATATCTGATTACGACATTTCAAAAAGTTAAAAATAGTGTTTTTTAGATTTCCCCCCAAAATTGGACCAAGCAGTGAATTTTTCTACAATTCCCTGAAAATTACTTTATTTAGCATTTCATCACTGACGAAAAATGATCAATTTTCCTATTGTAGTTTTTGAGATAATTTTACCCAGAACGGCCTCGTTATATGAAAGACGCAATACCACTCTCAGATAACCGCAACGTCCTAGTTTGTTTGTCGTATTTATGTTGGGCTGTGCAAGGGTTTTGATCTAGTAGAAAGCCATTCCGTACAGAAAACACAGAGTGTATTTTTCTTTGTCTTATTTACATTTTTTTTCTGAGTCTGCCTCAAACTGATAAATAAATCTTCTATTTCAGATCATTCTTCTATCCGCCACTTTTACAGCTTCCAGACGTAGTGTGTCCGTCACAGTCAACGTAAAGTGCACATCAAGCTTGGACGGTTACATGTTGACTTACAGTGTTGAAAAGCATGAATCTTGAAAATTGCAAACGGAATTGTAAAATGCACATAGATTGATTAAAGTATTTATATGTTGACGATTTCATGGTAATATTAGACTTAGTTTTGTGCTCTATTTAGAAATAGTGCACTGGATGTACGAATAACCCCATTAACCTACTTTTATTAAATAGCAGAAGACATACCAATACATTACACTCTTCGAGTCACTCACTCGGGTAGGTTAGTAACCCTGGAGGTTTGATCATACTTTCCAGTGTTACGATAGACGTAGCAAGTAGAAGATTTCTCACCTTTGTAAGGCCGTTGCATAAGTCTGAGTAACTGTCCATCACACCATTTTCCATTTTTACATAGGCAATGTTATGGATAATGCTGCCATCCTACCTATGACGGTTAAATGAATATTTGCGGGTCATAGCTGAACGAGCCTTTGTACGTGTACAAGAAGCGGCCACAATATTACATCTTATAATATCAACAACTCTCGATATACCGCATACTCTCAAATTACTATATGAAACAGTTATAATTATTCAGTTGAATATTAGCTGGGTTATAGTCATAATAATAATAATTCAATTGTGTAATAAATGTATATCACATATACAGTAAGGAAAACATTGTATTCTAACGTTAGATCTATATCTTTCTCGTTTGACCAGAGTACTTGTAACAATTGGGACTATTGAGATCGAGTCTGAAGTATTTGAACATGGAATACTCTATTCGATATGAAAACACGGACTAGCATTCCATACCCATAGTATACATATCACAAGTAAAATCCCCAAGGTAAACATTTAGTCCTCTTTTGCCCCTTCTTCTATTAGGCACATTATTGAGGGTGGAGAACCTTACAGTGTTTGTTTTTCTTTTTGTTAATGTTGCAAAGACTCACTTAAATTGCATGCTTAAGGAAACTCGCGTCTTGTGCCTTTAATATTAGTTTCCTTTATACACCGATGTTCAAACTATCGCAATCAGCTGATAACATTCGCTTTGATATGTCCACTACATAGGTAGAATTGTTATAATAGTTTATTACATTCTTGTATTCTTAAGGGCTAACAGAGAGAGATTGTCTAATTAAACTTTTAAAGATGAGTATTTAATCAAATGTAATTTAATACCGTAAGGTTACTGGGTTAAATCCGGAATTATTTAATCATTTATAAACAAACCTTGTCTGGAGTAAATGCCCATTCCGTAAAGATCGCTAAATATTGTTGGCTTCTATGTGTCCGTATTGTACAAGAAAGAAATTGTTATCATTCCGCCGGGGTAATCGTGTATTTCATGATGTTTTCTTAATTTGAATAACAATACGTACATTTAAAATCATAAATCTGAAATTTAATCAATCAGTAAGCTACAAAAATACCATCGTCATCAAAATGTTTTAAATCTCTAAATAGCGGTGATCATTTTTAACCGTGCATTACTCGTTGGATATCGCATGGCGACCTGTGAGTCTGGCGAAAGTGCAGTGACAACCGCGGGGACATTTTTTGTCTACATTCTTTTAAAACATATTCGACGATGAAAGTGTGATAAGACATAAGTTTATATTCACTAAGTGCAATTACTCTTCTTCTCATGGACATAGTGTACACACCATGTGCTCCATTGTAGGACGGAGTTACAACGATTAATAACAATGGTAAGCCTTTCTGCATAAACATATTGTTTATTTTCTTACACTTCTATTATAAGTTTTAATATTTACATTCCGGTTGTTTGCCTTTACGTTCTCCATCTGATTGACACGGGCAAATTAAACTTCACAACTAAAATTAATTCGTTTTGCTGTTTGATTGGAAATGGGTGTTCAGATATCAAATCGTTGCTCAATATTATCCATTAGGAAAAGTACACATTAATTTATTTTTGCAAATAAATCTTTATATTCTACTTTACATACTCGCCAGATACAGTCACCATTAATAAAGGACAGGTTTAAGTATGTATATATCTAACTACATATATACGTAATTAGCATCTAATTTGTAAATCCAGGAGGTCAGTTCAAATTGAGTTTTTTTAAAAAATATTCTCCCCTACGTTTTTATTGTTATTTTTTATACCTACAATAATTTTAGACTTAATCACTTGCGGGACATCTTGTGTCATATGTATATTTAACTTTGATATGAAAAAAATATCTACTCACTTTTTTCATCAAATAATTAGTCTTGCAAGATTTTTCGTATTTCAGACATAAGGACAGAAACTGTAATTACCAAAAGGTGTGATTATGAACAATTAATATAAATTTATTCATATTTTCAAGTATATAAATGGAATTTTAATTTAAAAACTGTGAAATGACTCGACAGAATAAGTTTGTTAATAATTCGAACAAATAACGCATTGTATGGAAACACATTGACTTTTTTGAAAAGTTTTAAAAAGGATTATTTCACTTCATTTCATACCTTTAGATACAGATTGAAACGATTTATTTAACGCTTATTCTAAATCAAATAAACACATATAGTATTTTACCGCAAGCAATCTACACGTTCAAACTATAAGTAAATTCATACAGGTGAATTTTCTGATAGAATTCCTTGCGTTGTCGTCGTAAAGCATGGAGAATTTACGTTGAATCTTGATCATTTAGCTACTCTCTCTTTACTCATTTGACGCTTTAGAATTCAGAACTGGTTTGGAGGTAGCTTGATTCCTGACGTGCATATTGTGATTAAGATGTGATGTTGTCCTTGGTCTTGTTTTTTGTAATTTGATAGAGATAGGTACCACAGCATGGTACAGACTTTAACTAGTCAACTCGTTCCTTAATCCGTAAAACTAGACATGGTTTCAAATGAGCGTGGCGATGCGCTGTACACTTCTATCAAAAGCCCTATAAAGAACGGGCGGGGAGTGTTCAGCGAGCATAAGTCTCAGTTCTATTCGGTAATATCAAGGCGATACGTTTTTATACTTGATTTAGAAAATTGTGATAAATATGAATACCGTTACAGAAATGTGAATGTGTTATTTTATGCTACGTTAATTTGACTCTACTTGGATATCATGCCTATATATTAGTCAAAGTTATTCTCCTTAATGATTCGATGAACTAGTTCTCTATTATAAAATTATAAAATTTAGGTAATCTGACAGTAACTAGCTCGTTAAACAGGTCATCTTTTTAGCGTGGTATTACAGCTAATTCAGGTCTCTTTTCCTTTTTGTTTTATCTCACTATTTCTGGGTATTAGGATTACGTACGGATAGTGACTAGATGCAATACCGTTATTACTCACCATCACTGTAAGATTTATGTTATTCCTAGTAAGTTTTCACGGCGGAGGTGGCGGATCGGCAGAGGACCTTCCTTCCTCTTTGGTCCGTTGCAGGACTTTATATTTTGTATTGTCTCTTACGACTTTGCTAACGTTTACTGTGTGGTATGTTTTGCTCTTGGATATTGTGATTTTGGGATATTTAGCTCACATAATAGCAGTTGGTATATAGTGATGCAGATAACTATAGAGTAATTTAGTGGGAAACCTTCATACACGGTCAGAACTTCTTGTACTGCTTAGGGGCAAAAGTGACAGGTCATGGAAGCGTTTAGCTTAATACCAATTCAACTTGTACCCCTGAGGTGCCACTGTAATTTGGATACGACATACATTGGTATATTTTAATCTCGATTAGAATGAAACTGAAAAATGAATAAATCAATTAATATGTACATTTCCCCTTGATTTAAAAAAACATTCTTACTATACTACTGATCCTCCTCGAAAGAAATCTTAAATGCCGTATATGGTAGTCTTTACATGTCATACGGACATCTAGAAGGTTGTGCCGTTACAAATTGATTTTTAATTTTTGGACATACCAGGATTTAGCAAGTTAACCTACGCATTATAGATGAGCATTCCTACCCCATAGCGAGGACCTATAAAACATTCATTGCCTTACAAGCTTGCCTCTTGCCTACTGCTTTAATATGTGTACTTATCTCTTATCGTTGATCCTTACCTAGTCAAATGAGTAGACGGAACACGGCACTTGTCTTAGCAAACATCCTCCTTTACTCAAGCCCGTCATATGGTGGGAGTTGATTTTATATTTACAATGTGTTTATTTGTCATGTAGGAGGATAACTTTATAATTTCTATCTCTATCAATTGAAATATTTAAGATTTAAAATGTTAGCATCTCTCAGAAATATCAGTTTCTTAAAGTTAAAATGCTAGCTAGTGTGGCCATGATAAAATTGGATATCTCATTTAATATTAGTGAACTATAAATTTTACTACATGGTTATCAACTACCGAGGTGCCTGTAATAAACTTTTCACTAACAATATATACATCTAGTAGTGTGGTTGATTTTCACCTGGTATTGCTGTCGCAATGCAAAGCAATACGAGATTCCTTCATAATTCTATCAACAATTTCTTAAGAATTTTGGACGTAATTGTGACTTGAACAGAATGAACTTATTTTGAGAATATGCAGATTTGGTGTTTTGGTGCGTAGGTGTCTACTAACATGAACGATAACCTGTGTACGTGAGATATCTAAGAAGTCTTATACAAAATGTTATAATTCATGACACAACTATGCCTCCATATCTTTATATATAAATGTTATTTTTCTTGCACCTAGTCCATTTCCAGTATATATATATATATATATATATATATATATATATATATATATATATATATATATATATATATATATATATATATATATATATATATATTCGTAGTACCATCGACTGTGTAAATAAATATCATTCTATAAATATGTTTATATTCAATACTTGATTTGAAGGTAAACTCAAAACTTATTTGGCTGATTTCAATTATTAATCTCTGATTAATATGGATATAGACATCTTGCCCTTTCACTTTCTGTCCGGTCAAATAAGAGCTGAAAAATAAATACAACATTCACGACCCAATAAGCAAGGACGTCGTGCACATATTTAAATTACGCTGTTATGATACTTAGCAAAGTGTTGGTAAATCCAGAAAATGCATTAGTAAGGATTCTTCTTGAACTAAAAAGAATTAAAGATAGATGTTTTTTGATATGGACTGTATCAGATGGCCCTATCGCGTATCGTTAAATACCACACATATTTGTATCAAATTCATATTGAATGCATATCTGATTAAATATCATACACACAATACACGCTACGTGTACGGCAGTATTTGTCTGTCATCGACTCTGGACCTTTGGTCGAATATAAGTAGACCCAAAGATTGTGGCCTATGCTCTGCTGTGTAATTATTAATATCCATTTCTAAATGTTATTCAATGCTTTAAATACTGTATTATCACCATCAAAGTTAACCATTAGAGTGCATGCTTGATGTATGTTTACCTTTTGTCTTTGGTCTTTGAAATTAGTAATTGCCGAATAATGCAGATATGACGTTGCCGGAGCTTTGTAATGGTGTGTCGACAGGAAAAACCAAAACCCTAATTATTGAGCAATGATTAAATGTTTTGTTATATTGTAGTTAAGGCAACCTAGACATTTGGTATCCAGTACATACTGTATGAATAGTATTAATATATTTTATCGTTACTTGCTATTGGGTATAGTAACGAAGGTGGAATAAAATTGAAAGCTGGAATTAGATTAGATAACTACAATATCTACTGGTTCCAGCTTCCAGAAAGGTAGGTGAAAATCGGTGATAAGGAAAGTGAAAGTAAAATCTATTTATAACTACTTTTACGTTGATGTCTTCTGATGTGCAAAATGTCGCATGTCGCGGACTGCTTTTGCTGATTTTTAAATATCAGTGTAAATAAAATAGAAAGTAAATACAAACACTAAAAGCTTAAAGAATCAGAAACAAAACATAATTGACGTTTTCATTTTGTTGAAGTTAGTATGGTACATCATGTGAAGTGAAAATATTGTTAATTGTCGGGGCGTTGTCATAAATTTTATTTTACCTCTGTTCTAATGTATGAATGAGAAATTTCTATGGATCGTTCGTCAATCTCATGCATTACGAGTTGAAATATTTTTGTTTATATATTTGAGTATACATGACGTAAACGGGAAGGACTATAGATACACTTTTCACTTCTGGGCACCTGGTCTCACTACTGTTATTTCAGGGGTCCTTCATAGTACATTTTGTGAGTGTTAAAGTCACCAAAACAAACGTAATGTTTCTATTTATTGTTATGGCCAGTTCATTTAGAATTGTGAGAGTAATACACATATTTGTCGAAGTCGAAGGTTAAATAAAAAGACACAAAAGTCAACATTTTATCCTTTTATTGCAAATTGTAGTGTCCTAGATTGTTCGTATGGTTTTGTAAGGTAAACTTTATTTTAGCTGTATAGGTTTTGTGAGCTGAACTTTAGCTCAGCTGTATAGGTTTTGGAAAGACTCGTCATGTTCACCTCATTTATCTTGTTGTGCAATAATTGCCAGATAAGTCTGCACATATTAATTATTTTCTCATTAATGCAAACTCATAGTCGTACCCCTTACTTTTCATATATGCACCGAAATGCGATACGAAAGGAATGCATGCAATGACATACTTCAAATAATGACAAGGACACCTTCAAACCGTGTGTCGCAGACATAGTGAAGTGTTAAAAATGACACAAAAATATTATATATATATATATATATATATATATATATATATATATATATATATATATATATATATATATATATATATATATATATATATATATATATATATATATATATTTAATGGTTTGTACTATGTATATAACTAAAAAAGATAAGACAGTATATTTGTGCTTCTTTATCATGACCATGTTTTTATTGTCTGATTTTTCCATATCTACCATGTCTTCATCCTAATGTGATTGACTGAAAATGTATAGAAACCCGTCAACTATACTTTCCTTGATATTTAAACGACAAACAGTCAAAATGACTATCAAATAAATTTCAGAATGTATAAAATGTGCATAAAATGAATTCTAATCCTTATAAGGTTTAAAGCCACGAGATCGACTTCCTGATATTGTCTATCCGGTACTTTATCCACTAGATATATATGTTTTAAACGTTATGTAACGGTTTAAATAGTTGAAATCATTGATGAGATCGACCAGATTGGTTTAAAGGTATGTACTAACCTGGCACACTCGACACGTGTACTGCAAATTGGCGTGTTCCAAGTCCGGTACTGATTCTTTGCATGATAGGTTTTGCTAGTAATATATGCTCGCTGAGAGTAACAATACTTCAAACTGGAAAAATGTTTATTTTGGAATCTGTAACACCATTTGCGCAAATAGATCAAACACTTTGATACAGCTGTTCGTATTTCTGTATTTTAAAGTTGTATGTTTTAGTACATAACTTTTGGAAATAAGCGCCTTTGTTACCGAGTTTTAGCACATTAAAGGCGTGACTTCGGAATTCGAAAGCAGCTGGAACTTTGGGGTTATTATGTTAGAGAGCCTGATCTCTTACTTTTATCAAGCTTTACACTTAACTCATCAACTGTAAAACACAAAGGGAAAAGTTATCTAACTAAGATGTATGACAAAAGTCTCCATGGGCATGCAGGGCAAACAAAAATACATTCATCACAAAAGAGTTGATAGCAATGTAGATGCAATACCGACTTAGGACGGTCATTTAAAGTGACAATCTTTACTAAACTGGTGTGGTTAACAGGTTTAACGGCCCACCAAAGAATGCAATATTCCTTTATTGTTCAATCGGCAAAGCAACACACAACTAAATGAACCCACCATCCATCTAACAAACGCAAGTAATTAAATAAGACCCGAGGTTACATGTACGGCTAATTTGAAAATATTTCTGTATTGAGATTTTACTTCCATTATAATTTCACGTATACAAAAACTCTATTAACCTCTGAATTAAAGCATAGGGATGCCTTTTAAGGCAATGATTGGCTTTTATTCAAATTCTAATATAATTCAATAAACTAAAAATAAATTCTGAAATGTTCATCTTACGTAAAGGCGTTTACCTATTGGCAATAATAAGAAATTCTACTCCTGTGTTAACATAAAAATATTACCAAAGAGAGAAAACAAATATAGATAAATTCCCCAACAATAGAAATCAAGTGCCCGGACACTACTTCTACTTTAAATCAAATAAACGGTTTACCTGAAAAGGTAGTTTCCAATCAAACCTCGCCCACATTCAAAATCTAACTCAATTAATGTTCAATGTGTTATCATTATTTGCAGATTATGTCGGTTTAAGTTATCAGTGATTATTGGTCCAACAAATTAGGGCTAGTTTTCTGCATCAAAAATAACAATCCATGTTATAACAGCTCTCTCCTACGAGTATTATAGATAATTTAAGAATACATAAGCGACCTTTGTTTAACGCGACATCGGTCCAGAAATCAGTGCCAAGCACTTTTGTCCGATATTGGACAGGAAATTCAAGCTGGAAAATATAATTAATGACGTCAAGGTTTGTCCATTAGAAACACGTATTGCTTGGTACTCGCCTTTGGAGAAAAGGTTGCGCAATGATTTGGTCACTAAAAGCCCTCCATGCAAGGAGTGGATCGTTTACGTCATCTAGGAACCATCTGTCAATAATGGCATATTAAAACTCCTCATTAATACAGATTGTCATTCATTATGTTTTCATTTTTCATATCTCAGGTTTATTCCTGTAGTGTCTTGAGCAAATAAGAATTTAACATATTTCGCTTTTTGTCACATAGTTTTGCTATATACATACATATCACCTGGTATTCGTCCTCCTCTGACCGATACTTATTACATGAAATTATCACGTATATAGTAAAATTTGTCCCTTCAAAATGAATAGAGATAATTTTAAAACCTTCATGCCTGAAAAATTACACTTTGCAAATTTTAACGAATTCTTTTTTTAAGTTTTGATGTTTTTATCTAAGCTCATTATTGCCTAATAGAATAACATATGGATCGTTAAAACTGATTTACCGAAGATACGGCTGCATCTGAATTTAAAAAATGAAAACAAACCACACAGTTCATTTAAGAATACTTTGTATGTAATGGTACTACTTCGAATTTATATTTGCAATACCCTGCAATCTTGTATGTCGTAGGACAAACACTCCAAATGCTAGTACATACTTTACAACCCTTGCTAACAGTGGCAAACTATACGTTCAATATCACATCTACACAAGGGTACTTTAATATAAACTTTCATCAATTCTGATATTCCTTTAAGGAAGACTTATCAACATAGAAATAACTCAAATTCTTTATATCGAAAAATTAATTTGACCAAAGTCTGGCTAAAAATAACCAGCTGCGTTATTTTTCAACATACTTAAATATGTTCTTATCTCCAACTGAACTGATCTGCATACTCAATAAATCAGCTTTGTATACATCAACATTGTGATGGATAATTTAAAGGTACTAAAAAGGCTTCTCGTGGGCATTTATCAAATATACTGTTTCCACGCGGTATTCCTCACTTCGTACATTAGCGGTTATAGATATATTTTATCTACATATTTACCGGTTCATCAATCAAATTGTTGATGTGGATTCCGTGCAATAAGCAGAAAATGCAAGATAAAACGTTGAAAACGATTGTACTACATTACGATGTCCAATTTATTAGGACAAACAATCAAAAGTGGATAAAATGAAGCGTCTACACTATTGTCTTTCGCGTATACTATATCCGAAAGGATTCCGTAGTGATGTGTATCAGCGATAATGTCTAATGGAGAAATGATGATAATAATAATAATGATAATAATAATAATAATAAATAATAATAATAATAATAATAATAATAATAATAATAATAATAATAATAATAATAATAATAATAATAAATAATAATAATAATAATAATAATAATAATTAATAATAATAATAATAATAATAATAATAATAATAAATAATAATAATAATAATAATAATAATAATAATAATAATAATAATAATAATAATAATAATAATTAATAATGATAATAATAATAATACCAATAATAATAATTTGAATTTGAGTATTTGAATCAAAAGATGTTATAGAAGTTGAAACACCTACAAGCCGATGGCGTGAACCTGGTACAAGAACTTAAGGTGGTCGGTACGTTACTTAATGCCATGTCTTTATTAACGTGCACTTGAGTACTCTTTGATCTACTATAGTCGCGTGAAGACTCATCGTAAGGTGTTAGCACTGTTGTTAAAGGTGCGTGTCGCATAGTGAGGCCTAGCCGTCCTTATTCAGAGTACATTGGTTTTAATATCATTTGATACATGAAGTCACCCAGTATGAAATGATTAGCATACACGACCGACTATGACGAGCAATGGCAAGATCGGTCCGGGCAGAAATTCTACCTTGCAACCTAGTCCGTATCAGTAAACTCGGGAATAAATAGACGTCAGGTAACGATATTGATACAGAAGGTGGATTATTGCACCACCTTCATCAATTCTACTTTTGATAATACTTTTTAACAAAAAACTAATGTGTCTGGAGGTTCTATCTAAAAAGCTGTGCGCTTCGGCGTACTATCGACAGGCGCATTGGCTGATCCAAAACTTTGAGAACATGGCGTGTGGAAGGGCAACAACAAGACCCTCAGATGGACAATATAAATAAATAAATAAGTAAACAATGACAGATAAATAAATAAATTAATTAAAATAATTTGCTTGATATAATTTTAACCAAATATCAAAAAGGCGATTTATGAGATGTTTTAGGTAGCATTAGTATAGACAAGAAGATGCCGTGAATACTGGAGTTTGAATATGCCTCTTTAGGAACATATATACAGATATTTATTCTGTGCCCCATATGCGCATTTAATTGTACTTTTTTGGCTTCTCAGCCTGGACGTGCCGTCGATTACATTGTAGACGGCTGATGTACACCCAATGGAAAGGGGAGGAATCTTTCTTGATGAGAGTGAGAAGGGAACAGAAGGTGTTTTATTATTTTCTTAAAACATATATCATTACCGCGCTGGTACTACCTATCATTGTTATGTTTTTATTGGCCTCTGAATGAGTACCTTTATTGACCAGGTGTCTACAACCGTAGTGATATCTCTTCGATATAACCATTGTCGATTTGTTGTTGTGTGTATCAAGTATTCAAAAAGTGAAGTACAATGATTGGGTAATGCATGTTTATCATTTTGATGATAAATCGCTTCAGATAACTCATACATGTAGTGATTGAATTAGTCAATATGTTATTATTGCCCAGCTTAAGTACGAGATGCAGTTGATATAGTGCATTGTTCTGACCATCTCCGTTCAATAAGTAAAATCAATTATGGATAAAATTCAGGAATGATATCGTCTTCTTCATACGATGCTAGCAAGCTTATATTACATTACCATATGCGCGAGACGGACTCAAATCCCCCTTTGTGATCATCTATAGCCATTAAGAGATAACGTCGTCATCAAAATGTTTTAATGATCGTCAATTGTCACGACTATGAAGATGTCATAACTTCAGAAACAGGTAAGATCTATTTTTAGAATATTACCTGAAGACTTCGGTGAAGACGAGTAAATGATGTGATTTCTGAATAAGAAAATATGATCGATGTCTGGTAAATATATATAAGTATATGAGAATTCGTTTGTCAAATTTATTTATCATGAATTTTTTTATTTCTCTTTTTCCTTTTTATTTGACGATTTCTTTTTTTGTTCGTCATCACCTGACGTTTTACACTTTATCTGGTATATTTTGGGGTTGTAACACATACTTGAGAAGAAGTCAAGATAACTTGACCCCCAAGAATGCGTAGTATTATGCAACTTCCCGTACAGCAAACAAATCTTTTTTGAAATGTTGACTTACTGCAACATTCCAAAGATTGTAAAAATGCCTCGACGCTGGGGATAGTATTGGATAACCGAATAAAATGACAGCGAAGTATCGGCCACCTATATCAGATTCGTATATCTCCTCACAGTGGTGTCTCTTTCATCCTTTTGCTTTTATCATCATTGATTACACAAGATAGCCCAAACTCGTTATTTCAAATTGATTTCATCGCCAATCACACACAAGGGGAAATATTTAGATAATAGTATTCTACCTGTACGCATGGTACCGGTGTGTTATTGAAATTCGTTTACTCTTGACAAAGACCCATAAGTTATATTTTAAGGTATTTTTTCTATAAATAGACTTGTTTTTTTATCTAAAGTCATAAGCTATATTTAGACCTTTCCTTCATAGTTACAAAAGTATTTCGGAAATCAATTCAGTAAATTCTACTTATAATGAATTGACATGTGCCCATTTACAAATAACATTTTCGAAAACGCTTCCTTATATTTCGTTAAACACTCTGGTATTTTAAAAATTACATGTATCATAGAACTATCTTGAGATAGCAGTCGAACAGTCTCAAATGATCTGCGTCAAGTGAAATCTCTTTAATCCATAAATGTGTAATTTCACATAAGGTGATTTACTTAAGTATACATTAACGTCTAGGTTTTGCCAAAAAGATACAGTATGCATTGCGTGGAATTTCAGATATGTATTGATCAATTTGCAGACGATTAACGTGACATAACTTTGTTTGTATATGGGTCTGGTGACATTAAGAGAGGCCTATGCTTTGGGACGTAAGGCCCGATCACCTTCTAAATTATAGCGTTTATGTTATTGCCGTTTGATCTCAAGATGGTGGAGTTAAATTAAGCGGCAAGACTCCTCCAAACTGCACAACGGGTCTTGTTGTCTCAAATACTTAAAAATTGTTTAAATTCTTCATATATGTGTTTTACAATTTTACAAACAAGATGTGCAGGTATTGACAACTATGCAAGTGGATGCCTCTGCGCGACTGGCTTTGTGCGGAACAAAGCATCTGTTTCTCCTTATCCTATTGACTTTATTATAAGATACTGACCACCGAGTCGATCGTCAACAAATGACTAAGGAGAACACGTTAATGCACTAGTTATTCAAATTAGATAATTTTCCAAGACTTTTTTTTTTAATTTCCACGCCTGCGCTTTGTGAATCGTGCCAATTTCCGTATCAGCTGGTAGATTAAATACATAATTTACGAGATATTGTACAATGTTTTCACGAGTACTTACTGTGAATGGATGTTTATTTGTTGATACTTGGTGTTGGATATGGAGACTATATGGTAAGGCTTTTTATAATATCACTTCTCTGAATCTAAGATGTACGGGAGTAACACTGCCTTATGGGCTTTTTCCATAGTTAGTACGTTGTTTATATTGTATGGGATAAAATCATAGAAGTATCAACATTATAAACATACTAAATTTACAAATTAGCTATCGATTAGGAACTGTAAGGGAAAAAATGTCACGTGACTGGAAGATTAGAGATTAACGATTTCATAATGTAGTCAAAAACTTTTTACGAATCTATATATAATGAGGAACTACACGGAAAAGTCTGTCATGTTCTATCTGATTGGTCCAAAGTATGACCCTGAATGTATCAGTCTAAACGGACATTCACAAATGACACGGGAAATATGGATATGGATTTCAAATGTTACAAATTCTCATATATCCCTACATAACTTGCATTGACTAGGATACATATGCTGAGATAGACTAACAAACGAATGGAAAAGGAAATGTATAGAATAGCGTTCATATATAAACCGATATTATAGCATATCATCAAATACAATATAGATAAATTGATCATGAATAAACTCATTTAATTTCATGTTTTTGATTTTAAATACATGAAGAAATATATACAATATATCAATCAATCAATTAGAATAAATACTTGTAAATTATTTAACCGAAATTGACTCTTGTTCTTATTATGCTAAAATGTTTCTTATATCCCCATTTGTCATATAAGAGATACATCAAGAGATAATATGGATGTTTTTATTGAACTCGGAAGCCGGCGTGGCCTAGTGGTGTCGCGCTCGTCTCCTGATCGGGAGACCGGGGTTCAAGTCCCACTCTGGTTATGCCGGTGTCCTGTCTTTCGGATGATACAGTAAAAACCGAGGCCCCGTGTCATGGTATGCATGGCACGTTAAAGATCCCTCACTGCTAAGGATGGGTCCTTTGCAAAGGTCAAAATTTATATACCCCGCACCAGGCAGATGCCGTCACCATATACGTGAAATATTCGTGATGTAACGTTAAACAAAATTCAATCAATCAATCAATTATTGAACACGATAAACTTTTTCATTATTGTTTAAATCATGTTCGATGCCTTCTCTACCTCCTAATAAACCGGGAGTGCGAGTCCAATGGTAGTTTTGCATATTTCTTGTTAATTGGCTTAGACTGTGTACAGGTACGAACATTTTATAGAACTTTTCAAAGTTGAAAATTTCTGCGTTAATCTAAATTTAAGCCGTGGTCTGTACATGAAGTAAACATGATAAGCCGTGGTTTGTATATGAAGTTAATGCGAAGAGCCCTGGTCTGTATGTGAAGTGAGAATGGTAAGCCGTGGTTTGTACATGAAGTAAATGTGGTAAGCCGTGGTTTGTAATTGAAGTAAATGTGGTAAGCCGTGACTTGTAGATGAAGTAAGAGTTGTGAGCCGTGACTTGTAGATGAAGTAAGAGTTGTGAGCCGTGACTTTTAGATGAAGTAAGAGTTGTGTGCCGTGATCTGTACGTGAAGTGAGAGTGGAAACCGTGGTTTGTACATAAAGTCACCAGAAGTGAGTAGGGTGAACCGTGGTCTAACTATGTAATGAGTATGGTGAGCCATGGTCTGTACATGAAGTGAGTACGGTGATCTGTGGTCTACCTATGTAATGAGTATGGTGAGCCGTGGTCTAACTATGTAATGAGTATGGTGAGCCATGGTCTGTACATGAAGTGAGTACGGTGATCCGTAGTCTAACTATGTAATGAGTATGGTGAGCCATGGTCTAACTATGTAATGAGTATGGTGAGCCATGGTCTGTACATAAAGTGAGTACGGTGAGCCATGGTCTAACTATGTAATGAGTATGGTGATCCGTGGTCTAACTATGTAATGAGTATGGTGAGCTGGTGTATGGTGAGTCTGTACATGAAGTGAGTACGGTAATCTGTGGTCTAACTATGTAATGAGTATGGTGAGCCATGGTCTAACTATATAATGAGTATGATGATCCGTGGTCCAACTATGTAATGAGTATGGTGATCCGTGGTCCAACCATGTAATGAGTATGGGGAGCCATGGTCTGTACATGAAATGAGTATGGTGATCCGTGGTCTAACTATGTAATGAGTATGGTGATCCGTGGTCTGTACATGAAGTGAGTACGGTGGTCTAACTATGTAATGAGTATGGTGAGCCATGGTCTAACTATGTAATGAGTATGGTGAGCCATGGTCTGTACATGAAGTGAGTACGGTGATCCGTGGTCTAACTATGTAATGAGTATGGTGAACCATGGTCTAACTATGTAATGAGTATGGTGATCCGTGGTCTAACTATGTAATGAGTATGGTGAGCTGGTGTATGGTGAGTCTGTACATGAAGTGAGTACGGTAATCTGTGGTCTAACTATGTAATGAGTATGGTGGGCCATGTTCTAACTATGTAATGAGTATGATGATCCGTGGTCCAACTATGTAATGAGTATGGTGATCTGTGGTCCAACCATGTAATGAGTATGGGGAGCCATGGTCTGTACATGAAATGAGTATGGTGATCCGTGGTCTAACTATGTAATGAGTATGGTGATCCGTGGTCTGTACATGAAGTGAGTACGGTGGTCTAAGTATGTAATGAGTATGGTGAGCCATGGTCTAACTATGTAATGAGTATGGTGATCCGTGGTCTAACTATGTAATGAATATGGTGATCCGTGGTCTAACTATGTAATGAATGTGGTGAGCCGTGGTCTAACTATGTAATGAGTATGGTGAGCCATAGTCTGTACATGAAGTGAGTACGGTGATCCGTGATCTGTACATGAAGTGAATATGGTGATCTATGGTCTGTACATGAAAAAACCATAGTGAGCCATAGTCTGTAGATGAAGTGAGCCTGATAAGCGAATGTTTATATATACATAATGTGAGCCAGGTTAGCCGTGGTCTATACATAAGATAAGTGTAGTGAGCCGTGGTCTGTTTATGGAAGGGTATGCCGTGGTTCGTTCATAAAGTGAGCTTCGTGAGCTGTTTATGGAGAGAGGGTGGTAAGCCGTACGTGGTCTGTACATGAAGTAAACGTAGTAAGGCGTGGTCTTTTTGCGGAATGAGGGTAATAAGCCGTTGCCTGTTTATGGAGTGAGGGTGGTAAGCCGTGGTGTGTATATAAAGTAAGGCTGATGAGCCGTAGCCTGTTAATGGAGTGAGGGTGGTAAGCCGTGGTGTGTATATAAAGTAAGGCTGATGAGCCGTAGTCTGTTTATGGAGTGAGGGTGGTAAGCCGTGGTCTGTTTATGGAGTGAGGGTGGTAAGACGTAGTCTGTTTATGGAGTGAGGGTGGTAAGCCGTGGTGTGTACATAAAGTAAGGGTGGTGAGTCGTAGTCTGTTTTTGGAGTGAAGGTGGTAAGACGTAGTCTATGGAGTGAGGGTGGTAAGCCGCAGTCTGTTTACGGAATGAGGGTAGTAAGCCGTGGTCTATTTATGGAGTGAAGGTGGTAAGCCGTGGTGTGTACATAAAGCAAGGGTGGTAAGCCGCGGTCTGTTTATGGAATGAGGGCGACAAGCCGTTGTCTGTACGTGGATTGAGGATGGTAATCCGTGATCTTTACGTGGAGTGATGTTGATGAGCGCCGTGGTCTGTACATGGAGTGAGTGTGGTAAGATTTGGTCTGTTTATGGAGTGAGGGTGGTAAGCCGTGGTGTGTACATAAAGTAAGGGTGGTAAGTCGTAGTCTGTTTATTGAGTGAAGATGATAAGCCGTGGTCTGTACATGAAGTAAGGGTTGTAAGCCGTGGTCTGTACATGAAGTAAGGGTTGTAAGCCGTAGTCTGTGCGTGGAGTGAGGGTGATAAGTTGTAGTCTGTACGTGGAGTTCGGGTGGTACATGTAAGCCGTGGTCTGTACATGGAGTGAGTATGGTAAGCCGTGGTATGTGCATGAAGTAAGGGTTGTAAGCCGTAGTCTGTACGTGGAATGAGGGTGATAAGTTGTAGTCTGTACGTGGAGTTAGGGTGGTAAGCCGTGGTCTGTACATGGAGTGAGTGTGGTAAGCCGTGGTCTGTACATAAAGTAAGGGTTGTAAGCCGTAGTCTGTACGTGGAGTAAGGGTGATAAGTCGTAGTCTGTATGTGGAGTTAGGGTGGTAAGCCGTGGTCTGTACATGGAGTGAGTGTGGTAAGTCGTGGTCTGTTTATGGAGTGAGGGTGATAAGTCGTAGTATGTATGTGGAGTGAGGGTGGTAAGCCATGGTCTGTACGTGGAATGAGGGTGGTAAGCCGTGGTCTGTATATAAAGTGAGTGTGGTAAGCCGTGGTCTGCATTTCAGTGTGCGTTCAGACGCTGTAGGTATTGACTCTCAAAGCAGTTTAACAGCAACAAGGTTGAAAGCTTTCCATGACAAAACCAAGATAATGAAGTATTGAATATACACCGTTTGCATAAATGTGTGTTTTCCGCTAAGCGCTCAGCAGGTAGAATGATCGTCTGCCTGATACAGTGTTCAACGGAAGAAAACGACGTCTGCCAAACTAGTTTACCAGTTGCTTATAATGTAAACTTTCTTAGTGACTTGTAAAAATTATGCTTGTCTTTATTTTATCTCTGGAACACAATTCAAAAACCATTCTTACTGTGGCTAGACGTTGAAGAATTTACATAATTTCGGCGTTTTACAATACGAAGTGGTGGTTTTTAGTGACAAATTGTTATTCCTACAGATAACAGACTTGTGAAATCTTCAAATGTGAAATCATGCCGTACTGTTTGCCTCGTTTTCGATTTCCAGTGACATCACGATCACGTACGTCCGGGATTACAGCCATTATTTTCATAATATGCAGTATAATTCGTTACATACGTTTCCTATAATCTAGCGTACAATCATCCAACACGTGTAGTAGATGGAGATAATGAAGAAGGAGGTCACACAAGTTCACGGCTGCCAATAACGTATTGATACCGAGCCAGTTACCCCTCGTAATTACTTTGCCCCTGTCCTAGTTGCAATGCCATCGACATACTCGCATAACTTAAACACTAACAGGAGTCGCTGTCAGGAAGTTTGCAAAACAATGTTTGTACCTGTTGCAATTTGCACAACCACAGACATGTTTTTTTCGAAGATAATAGAACCCCCGCAGCTCGTCTGCCGCCATTTGGTTTTCTTCGCAGTTTCTACCACTACGAATTATGAAATATACTCCTCATACATTGTACCAAATATTGTATTTATAATAAAAATCACCCTTATACTGCTATTACTGCTAAGCACGTTTCATGCTTACAGTAAATATGTGTACTATGTCTGAATAATGAGAAGAACAGAAAAATGCTTATACTGGTGATCAACCAATTTGAGATTACTTTTCATAATGCTTAATTTATTTCAATATTATAAAATCTATTTCCCGGTTTCCCCCTTTTATGTCGAAATACTAGCCCGCCCATCATCATCAATTATTTGCACTCTGTAAATTTGAAAATAAAATACCATGTTTTGGAAAATATGGATGATTTGCGATCAAAGGAATGTGATAGCACAAGATAAACAAATAATATTATTGTAGGTAAAACCTATAACGACCCCATGATCTACTGACCACAGCTCCACAGACGAGGAATTAATTGAATGCAATCAGGTACCTGCTTGTGGTCGGCTTTCATTTATTCTAACAAGCTACCAATGTTTTACTAGCATATATTGATGGAATTCTTTAATATTATTCTTTGTCTGTATAAATGTGATTTAAACACCTTGAAGGGAAGCATAATACAGTTGTGGTTTCTACAGTAATTACTAGAGTTAAGGGCATGAAATATGTTTCTATCACTTTTAACACTGTTAAGGGGGAAGATATGGGTATTTCAAAGAGCACCAACTCCCTACAAACGATTACTGCAAAATATCACAATACACCTATTTAATAAAATCGAATGCTTTCATTAAAATATTTGAATAATTAAATTATAAGTCTTAATTAAGCAAAATTACTTTTGAATAATTTTGAATAATTGACATTATATATACACCCCCCCCCCCAAAAAAAAAACCCAACAAAAAACAACCCCCCCCCCAAAAAAAAGATAAAAAAAAAAAAAAAAGAAAGACTTGACATCAATTTCCTCGTATGTATGTTTTTCTCTTGTATTTTCTCCAATAATTAATTTTGAATTTCCTGTCGGAAGTGGTTAATTCTAAATGCCGAACTCATTTCGATAGGATACTTATGCTTTAACACGGAAAGTAGCAACTGTTGATAATGGTACAACAAATATGACTCTAGTTTATGACTCAAACGGTGTAAGAATATCAATAAAGGGTTATTGTAATAAGTATAGCAGAATGACTATCATATACAATGACTCAATAAAGGGGCATACACACAAAGAGATATTCTGGACAAAATGGAGACTGGGGTTGATCCGTTCACTGAAAGATGCCAAGTTCAATACACAATATAAATGGGCATATATATTTCAAAGTACTTTGATACTTTTATTTGCAATTAATGTATAGATGAGGGTAATGCACTGATCCAAACAAATCGTCTTCAGTTATTTTCCTTTCTTTAAAATCACCGAGAAAAAGACGGCGTCAGAAGCCTTAGTAAAGGGAGAGCAAGTACAAATATGTGACCCTATTCTGACTTGAATGTGTACAATACCAGCTGTTTAGTGGCTTATGGTGTCGTTATGGCATCGTTTGATGACAATATTTCCCGGGCCAGGTAAGGGAGCCAGGCTGTCTTGTGAAGGTCTTGAGTACAATTTATAGCATTGCTCATCTGTTTAGCATCATACTTTCTCTTCTGACTGCTTTAATAAGGGATAATCCAGAGAGTAACAAACATATCCGTCATCTTTCTAGATATGTGTTTTGCATAATGACAGCGTCCTGACGTATGAGTAGCCTCTTTTGACACCTAGTCTGTTCACAAGAGTAATATACGGCCTATAGACTTCTCAGATGTCAAATATCGATTCAGTTCAGTTGAGCTAATGAATTACATTTCTTATTCATTGCTGGCCTAATTGATCCATTTACTACAAGGAGCCGCCTGGACATTATGAGTCACTGCCAATGTATATATGAGACTGCCATTTCCTAAGATGAAGAGTGCGCTTTTGATAAATGTCGTCTGCGATCTCCTAATTGCGCGCCAAATTTAGGCCTCTGATTACATAAATATAAGGTTTGTAGCTTATACGACTGATAGTGCTTGCGCCAATAAAATGACTTATGTATCTGATTTGACGTAAACATTTACATGTCTGAGCTCCGTTTGCAACAGTATTGATCTGCTGAAGAATTTCTTGAAAGCGTTTCTTTTGCAATTTAATCTAGGAAATTTTTCTATTGTCCATTCCATCAATGTTTTCCTTGACTCGATGTTTTAATTTCTAAGCTTTTAAACTATTCGCATAAAAGTAAATAAGAATAGTAGAAGGAATGTTTTACATGGTGCCAGATCTATAACTTGGTAAGCATCTCCCGTTTGTGTTACTATTCCATATAACACTTTAATGTCTGAAAGACAGCCATACGGAAGCAAAATACTGCATGATCTCTGAAATTAATACTGGGACCATCTTAATGGAATAAAATTCTTCCGAATTAAAGAAGTACTTTATACACATTCAAGCAAGCAGTGAGTCATTGTTAACTTGTTATCATTCTAGCAATTGTCTTAAATTAATGCCAGATTATAGAATACGTCCTACACGCTGCATGGTTCGTTAAGAAGGGATACTATCATTGGTCAAAGTTTCGGGGAGTTTGATTCTTTTCGTCAGTTTAATAATCAAATTGGCATGGTCTTCTTGAACAAACCTTAACTGATAATTTTTCATTAATGTACCACATGCACTTTTAAATGAAATGTGTAAGTATGTTTTATAACAAATTGTCGGCGTGCCAAACGCCTGGTACCACGCACGTATTGTTGGATGCAAGATGTGCATTTTTACGTCATAAAAAATAAAAGGTGGTAATATGGAAAAAATAATATTTTGACAAATATTTGAACAAATATGTTTTGACACCCCTTACAATATACTTGTTTAAAGGTGAATGTTTCTTTGAGTCAAATTTATTTGAAGTGTCAGTATATCTGATGTTACGTAAAGTATTGGAATGCATAATTCAGTCCATTTCTGTAGGCATGAGGTTTCAACAAAGAAGAAAACATTTTTCGTTTAACTTTTCTGTACATCCCGTATTACAATAGGCTTATTGTATTAATCTATAATAAAATGGTCAAAATACAAAACGTCTTCCAACTATCGAGAAAAAAAAAATATAACAACGACCTAACTTAACAAACTAAAAACAAAGCAAGGCAAAAACTGCAATATGAGAAAATTCTAAATCAACATACGTTTGAGAAATTGAAATAACATGAAAAGAACATGTCATCCATACTTTTTGTATGCGTGCAATAGCTTTTATTGATTGCATGCACGTTAAAATATTTTCATGTACACATGTTCTTTATCATTGTGACTAAGCACACTCGTTTGTCATGCCTACACATTGTTAAATTGGTGTATATTTCACAAACTGCGTATTTGAAAATTTCTGTTAGACAAACTACGCTTTAAGACAAAAACAGATAACTGGTGCTATGATATCATGACAACACTATACGTTGAACTTTCTTGGACCCCTGGCAATCAGTAGAGAGACCAGAGAAGTCTCCTATCCGGGAAGCCATATCCGCCATTATTGTCTGATACTTTGATATTTTAAAACAGTATATTAATACTTTCTGAAAATCAGTTTTCGGTAGCCTTGAATACCTCATTCACATAGTCATTCAAAATTCAATCTGTAATTTCCATATACGTGATGAGGTCAATATGTTTCTACCTAAAATGAGAGCATCCTATTATTACAAAGTTCTTCTTTCATTCATACTACCATTGTTATAGTTTTTTGTTTTACTAATTTGCAGCATCGATAGAAATAATACACTAATAAACAACATTATATATATATATATATATATATATATATATATATATATATATATATATATATATATATATATATATATATATATATATATATATAAAGCACAAATAGGAGCAGTGAAACACCTGGGAGTACTATGGACCTTGGATCTCCGAAGAAATACCTGAAGAAAATAAAGACAAATTAGACAAACATATAAAGCACAAAGACACTACAGTTAACAAGGCACCCTATATTTCACTTATATTCGTTCCCCTAGCTGTCATGCTCTAACCGACTGAGCTACCCGAGCTCGGGTAGCTCAGTCGGTTAGAGGGTCGGATGCATGACAGCTAGGTGATTCGGTACCATAGGTCGTGGGTTCGAGTCCCAGACGGGGAACGAATATAAGTGAAATATAGGGTGCCTTGTTAACTGTAGTGTCTTTGTGCTTTATATGTTTGTCTAATTTGTCTTTATTTTCTACAGGTATTTCTTCGGAGATCCAAGGTCCATAGTACTCCCAGGTGTTTCACTGATTCTATTTGTGCTTTATATGTTTATTTCTCTTTCAGTGATGTATCCTCTCAGGGGATCCGCCTGCGTTTACGTCGGGTAAATTCCTTCACTTTCCGCGGCAGTGTTGTCATACATGCGATTAGCTAATGATTGGCTATTAAAGCTCCATTTTTGTGGAGCTCGGGTAGCTCAGTCGTTTAGAGGGTCGGATGCATGACAGCTAGGTGATTCGGTACCATAGGTCGTGAGTTCGAGTCCCAGACGGGGAACGAATATAAGTGAAATATAGGGTGCCTTGTTAACTGTAGTGTCTTTGTGCTTTATATATATATATATATATATATATATATATATATATATATATATATATATATATATATATATATATATGTATAATGTTGTTATATATATGAGAGAGAGAGAGAGCATCCCATCCTCACAAAGTTGTTGATATGTCATGCAAGAATCTCTCATTCTGCTAATCTACCAAAATGAATACTTAAACAGGCATAATATGAATATAATTTAATAAAGTGAGAACATTTAATGAAGTGAGAACATCTCTTAATAAGTTGTTCCTATTTTCTAGTAAGCATGTCTTCTATTGCTCATCTCAATAGAAATAACACGAATATATGATTCTACATAAAATAGGAGCATCTCGAAATAGATAGTTCCTCCTGTTACCATCTCTCCTCTTTCTGCTCATCTCACAAGATGAACACCTTAATGAGATGTATTTCTCTTCGGAGATCGACTGTAGCGTGACCCGTGTTGACTTACTGTTAATGATTTTGAACGGCCCCACTCTGCAATGCTGTGAACCTCCCGCGATTCGCTTGCCATCAGAGATCAGACGCATGCATCTGTTAAAACAAATGCACGGATACCTCACTGCGTAGTCACCTACATCTTTACAACACAAAGATTTCAATCCAATATGATGACAGTGCAAGTCTTGTTCCAAACATTCCATATTTTTGTCAAATTGACAGAGAATTAATTGGAGACATTAATTAGTTGTAATATGCAAATAAGCTGTCATATACATGAGGAATTTTTGAAAGGGACTTCCGCAATATCTGTAAAATGGAATAAAGCGTCGGTAACGTTAAAGCGAAGAGCGAAGTGAAATGTGTGTTTTAAATTATTTGTTGAAAATGGAATATATATGATAGCTGGGAAATAAAATACCTTGTGAAATATGGATTTTTACAAGAAAGAGGTAAAATAGACATGATACTTAACAAGTTTCATCAAATAATATATATATAAGATAAAGTCATGGCATTAAGTCAGGGCAGTAACCAAATAGCGGTGGACAGATTCCAATTTCACACCTGTTGGCTTTCATTAAATTGTAACGATTACAGGCAATGCTGCTTTGCAGAAAACTGGAATAATTAAGTTTATCTACACTGGCAATGTACGTTTCATTATTGATTTGTAAAAGACGTTTTTCCTTTGCTCATGACGTCATATTTACGATGAACTCATTAACGCCAGGTTTTGATGTGAAATTCGATACCATTCTTACCTCAATTTACGTTGTGCACTCAAAACCCCTGTCTTAGTTTCAGAATTATTTGATTTTTAGATATATACAAATTAAATAGTTGGGGGGATTTTTTTAGTTTATTGCTAACGAAAACAACGAATGAAAACGGGTTTAAACAGTCACTTGCGAATGAATATATAAGGAAGACTTGTGTTTACTGTATTAAACAATTTAGAAATAGTATACCAAAGATGTCGAGATAGGGGAACTTAACATTGTAGGAAAACGTTTTGTTCTTGTAACAAATATGGAAGTGCAATTTTATTGTGCGTTTGTATTCTGTTTGATTTATTAAATTTCAACGCGGGAGTGGGAACTTGTTAAAGGAGCAAAGTCTTTGAGAAAGCAAGCAAGAATTCTCTGTCCGTCTACCCCACGTTGGTAATAAGCAAGATAATCAGGGATAAATAACAGTTTAAATACACGATTCACCTTGACAATTCATTTTGTGAAATGAGATAACTTTAATAAGAGAAATTTCTCCACTGTTTCGAGGCAATCACCCTGTATTATCCACCCGAGTGTGGTAGTGAAGTATAATTTCGAGACCTGCAATTGATGTGGGAAGATAATCTATTGACAAATCATTACTATATGGTGAACTTTGGTATGTGGAAGTTCTTACAAATATATATTCTGAAAACGCTCGAGGACATTGTAGTCCGAATGACCTCTAGCAGCGGTAAGCATATGAACTTCAGCTGTATATTGACTTTTATTTATAAGAATAATCAGTTTTCAAATTTTTAATTGTAATAATATATTATACCTGATAAATGAATATAAATTCATCATTCATATTCAGATAATAATTTTTGTTACTTTCTAAAAATACACATATGTTCAATTTATTAATAATGACAAAATTTATGAGCACACCTGAATTGTACTACAAATTGTTGGGGTTTTTATTACATACATAAGTAAACATATTTTCTGAACAATGACTTTGCAGTGATAAGGAGCTATTTATATAGAATTATATGCATGGAGCTTTATATTCCGTTTAGTTATACAGTTATATTTTGATAGCGAAAGGATGTACAATTTTTGTTCGATTAAGAAGCTAAAATCTGCAATGACGATTCTGAGGACTTTAGGCTGCTTTTTATGCAATTTAAACTCAATGACTATCGACGTTATATTTTACAGTATTCAAAAATCAAACTTTCTTACTGCGTCTAGACAGTGACCAATCTAATCGGCAATTATTTACGTATACATGTAAATATTCAATCACTGACTACGTAATTATATTTTTGGAATAAGTTCAAGATGCGAGGGTCAAGGACATGTTTCGAAAATGAATTATATCAATTATCAATACTTCCAGAAAATTACAAACAATTAGACGGGGATATTTACACTACAATATAACGTCTAGAACGTCCCGTGGCAAATATAAGCCGAGAATCTAGATCTCTACAAAGCATCCGGATTGGTAGCGCAGTGCACACAGTTGCCAATGTAAACTTGTGAGTTTCGTTTACGTTCGTTTCTGTGAGTGATTGGTGTTTTTACTATCGCTATATTATTGCAATGTAATGTCTGGGAGAGGGAGTTTATAAACGCACTATTCTACATCTTGATTGTAATAGCTAGGAGGTCGCCATCCTTCTCGTAAATAGTAGAGAAGTACACTCTGAGCAATGTGGTGGATTTACCTGGTTTGATCTCGAGTGGCTTTTTGATGGTATTGTAGTCTGGTCACTTAATGATATAATCAGTATTTGAACTTTGTACCGTATTTTCCGGATCGTACAATGGGAGCACTTGGCAAGACCTCCGCCTTCTCACTTGTTGACATAGGCATTATTTATGTAGAGCACACAGCTGCAGAAGCGCTGAAAAACTCATAACAAATTAAAACTAGATACACTTGGATAAATCAAGATTAAAGCCGATTTACCGAGTAAAGTAACTTCAATGCAGAGTATCAAAAGAAACGTGTGACTCGCCACATACCCCTTTTATTGGAATATGATGCCTTGATAATGCTCAGGGAAGCCTACGTACCCGACCTATCGGGTTGTTCCATTGTAGATCAAAACTTTTTCTATATTAAATTCCTTTGAACAATTAAACTCTCCTACGAGACCTCCTCTTAGAAAAGATAAATGATACAGTAATAAAAAGAACTTTGGAATATCTCTCAAATGTGGTGGTTTTATAATGCCTTACTATCATAACGAAGTGTGTAACGAAAAAATCGCAAACAATTATTTGTTCTTTTTTGCACCTTATATCTTTGAAGATTTTGAGGTAATTATTGTCTTATGAAAGTGTTGCATATTACTTATGAACTCTTTTTAATTATCCGACATCAGAGCAGAAATCGAGGTCGACTTATAACCTGTCAGTTTTCTTTAATTAATGATAGGAGAGATGCTGATTGGCCCTTCAGTAACGTGTGTATCTTGTCAGAGATTGACACCTTGATTCGATCTATCTGGGTCTCCCAGCTTCGATCGAGGCTGACGATACATCTCATGCACCGTTTTATCGTGGGGTATCATCTGATGTATGCATTATCAATCATACGATGGAAAACCGCATTTATAATTTGTTAGAATCTCTTAAATGATGGAGAAGTTACATAAGTTTAATTTTCGGATTACATCAGAAAAATCCCTATAACACTGCACTGTAGCTGGTATTTGTCTGTCGCCATATGAAAGACCTTTTCTCATCGCCATTAACACTTTATCAATGTATCTAGTGATGTTAAGTCATCCCTCTCGCTGGACGGATAAAATTTGATTGTGAAATATAGGATAAAAGTCATATTTGAATTATTTTACTAAATGGGATCATTCAAGGAAGACTAACAAAATGCCCTACAAGGAATTGTTTGTAAAATTCTCTCATTTCATGACGGAATTGAATATTTTACGGTATGCGTTTTGTGAAATTTGAGGATATAAAAACGCAATTTGAAATAATTTGAGTGATGTTGCACTTTTTACACGAGATTAGTACATCGTGATTAATGAAAGGCAATGGTCTCAGTAAAATCAGTGTGGTCGAGTCATGAGTAAGAGGAAATCGACTAAAGGCTGCTAATCATAGCACTTGATGACAGATCTCTCTGAGGAATTGGACAATTCAGAAGTAATTAACTCCGGTCGCAGAAAGAGTGACCTCCTCTTACCTGTATGGTACAATTGCTTCTCTCAGACACTGCTATCGATTTGATTGAGGATCTATGTTCGACTAGTCTCGCCATCAATTTATTGGATCTCTTATAACATTCAATATGTTATACTTCGAACACCATGTTCAGTAGTTGAATACACTATAGTTGACAACAGTGACTATATTCTAAGTTTTACTTTTTCGTTGAAGGTACACGATGGGAAAAGACACGGCGGGATGAAGAAACGAAAGTTGTGAACATTACGATAAGTTTATCAATTTCCTTTCTAAAGTGATACATGGAATATATATTTATGTTTTCTGTTGTGTGGATTTATGAGATTGGATAGTGATCTACATGTCATGGTTATGGAACACGACGTGAGGAATTAACCATATTATTCAGCAGGTACGGCCATGCCTTTTACTATGATACTTTTAATGACTATCTATAATAATACCCCTCCTAATTCACAAAATGTAACATATAACTATAAGTACAAATAGTAGACTTACCAAAGCATTGCAGCATTGTAAGTATTATACGAAAGGGTTAAATTTCAACGTATTGCCCTTTTAAAGGGTTTTCATGTTGTATAAATGGTTTGCAACCGACAATATAAAAACTAAACCTGATAAGATATAAAGTGCATTGGATTTCGAGAATGGGATGGAGAGGGAAAGAAAAAAAGAGAGATCGCATAGATTGCAAAACACTGTGTTGAATTATCTATATAAAAAGCGCAAAGTGCTTGATTTTATTCATGACTTACAATCTACGACTAGACCACTTTAACTGATGGATTTTATTATATCCTTTTTATACAAATCCAATAAATCATGTAAACAGTGTAAAATTTGCTTGGCAAAATAGCACAAACCCCGATAGGAAGATGAGACGCGAAACATCGTAAAATTGTTTACAGCAAATTGATTAGTCTGTGCCTACTACAAAGTCTACTGAGGAGAGGGGATTACCTCTACATGGCCATGCAATATCATACAGCTTGTCGCTCGTCTGTGTTTCTTTCTCAAGGCAGTGTCTCGAAATGAATGACTCTGTATCAGTCGAGTTCTTGAACACCGCTCCCGATAATTTGTGCCATTGATTTCATTAATAGCATAATGTATTGAAATGGACACTTGAAAAATATGTTGCTGAAGAGAACTAAGGTGAAAATAAATACTCATTTAATATATTGATACTTTGCGCTTGAATTTTGCTTTGTCTGAAAAAATGATGTTATAACCTTAATATCCCAAATGATATTAAGATAGTATACTGGCAATGTAGATGATGTATATGAAGGTTAACGAATGGTGAAGCAAAAGAACTTACGATTTACGCATCTTATAATATATTATAATAGAAATGAATGAAGTTATATTCCAACAATTTTTTACGTCTCCACAGGTTCACAATGCCTCGAAACCTGGACACTATTGGATACTGGATATTTATAACAAAGCTGGTGCTATTACTTCTAATGTGTACTCCTCGGGGATTCGGTTTTCCTGCCAACGGCCACGATCAGTTTGTGTTCTCTCCGGACGCGGACAAAGGCTTCTACGATTCCAACATCCTCCCAGAGAGTCGGGAGGTCACCAGATATCTAATTGTCAATTCAACGGAGAAGTAAGTAGACAAGTTATCAGTTATGTTCAGAGGCATTACCTATTGAAGAGAGTCGTCAGGCTCTTGACATTCATATGACATTATCATGTCGTTTCAAATTTTTGGAATGCCGTTTGGTGAAGGTTACTACCTTATGTTTGCCATTTTATTCTTGATTGAACCTTATTTCATTGCCCATTTACGTGCACACGTTGTCATTAAGGCCTGTCTTATAGGATGAAAATATGCATAAAGAAGGTTGATCTTTTTCAGTTTCCATTGTACTTTTGTTTTGTGAACCTTCAGATTTCATTTTATATTTCTGAATTGCATGTGTAGATGCTAGCTTTGAAATGTCCCTCTTTATACTTTTCTTAAAACAATTAAAAATAAAACCAGTATGAAATGGAATTTGAAAACGCAATCAGTCTACCAAGGGGAAGCTTCCTTTTGTTTGTTTTCATACTAAGACCAAACTTTAAGTTAAGAAATGACATAATGTAATTTGTTCTTGCAGGTTGTAAGTATTCCTCTTTTGTCCTTATCTAAGTAAAGTTGGAATGTCCCGTACAACTTAGAATAGGTAAATCTCTGTGTTTAAACAGATAGCACCCCCTGCTGCCTGTCTTTGTTGCTGCTTTTCATATTTTACAACATGTATCCAAAACAAATTCTTCAAAAACGTAACAAAACGTCACAATAAATGGACAACAAATTTGAAAGGGTCAAGTTGTTTGACTTCCATTCCAAATATTACTTTGCATTTTCTTTTCTAATTTGAAGTGGAAACATCGCGTGGAGGGGAAGCGATGCTATAAATCATGTTTGGAGATTTAAGAGGACAATGATTAAATACATTTTGTCTATCTTTGACAATTTATTAATAGGCATCTCTATTTAAAGTACAATATATTTTGTCGATATTGCAATTATTCACACTTTGATGGATTGAAATTTGCTTTGCTGGTATAAAGGTGGAACAAAGGTGGCTCGATCAGTAATAAAAATCATTTGAGGAGAAATTTTAAAAGGTTTTACTTATACTTCACTTCATATTTATATATATTTCAGTTTTCATTAATATATGATATACTGTGTTTAAAGAGAACGGATAGGATGGATCAACACTTTCTGTATAATGACATTTTAGGTTACTGTTGTCTATTTGTTGTGACTACTTGGCGCAAGATTGATTGGCTTGGAGTCCCTCCCTGAATCAACCTCAGGAAGAGTTGCTCTTTATAACATTACAATTCTAACTCTTGCTTCATTTTGCAATACATCCTTGGTAGAAAGCTTATTTTTAATTCTAACATTTTAAACATCACTAGACATTTATTGTCTAATTCACACTTTTCTATCGCTTTCCCTCTACAAAGTTAATTACGAGAGAAGTTGGAAATAATATTATTCAAGATAACAAATACCTAGTCAGTAAATTGACAGGATAAAGATTTAAGTATATGCTCGGCTACAAGAAGTTACTAATATTCTATTTATATCCTGTGCCCTTTCTTCAGTTTGCAGTGTTCAGTAATCATAAATGAGTTTATTCTATGCCAAAGCAGTGATTATAGGAGGTTCTTTCCATATTTCCATATATATATATATATATATATATATATATATATATATATATATATATATATATATATATATATATATATATATATATATATATATATATGTATATATATATATATATATATATATGTTATGGTATATATGTATATGTTATGAGTACAAAAATTCAAGCCTTTAAACATGTAAGACTATTGCTAGTCCATTCCAATCTAAAATACTGAATTAAATCGAGATTTCCACAATGTAACGAAGAATTGAGAATAGGAGAGGGTCGGGTTTGAAACATTCTGAAGTAGACTAGTGCTTCAATTATACCGTATTAGCATGGACCACGTAAGTAAGGACCGCGAATTGACTGATTGGTATCGCCGAATATGATGCATGGTCCAAAGTAAAAGAAAACATGTTGCAAATATAAAAAAGTAACTAAAACCGCTTTTAGAAAGCACCTCCTATATTCACTGAGGGAGGTTTTGGTAAACTGATTGAATTCCTCAATGGATGAGAGATTTGGCAAACAATAGATATATAGAGAGGGACATTTTGATTAATATCTGCTTTAGTGTGTGAATTAATTTGTGATCTAGATTTGTAGATGTATATATAATGTCATGGTATCTGTGTCTCCATAATTTGTTTTTTAATATATTATATTCTATGTGATCTACAATGTACTGTTGTCCTTGTTTATGTATCCCCTACGCTCTTGACAACGTACCACCACAGTATGCCATTATATATATAATAATAATAATATAATAATAATAATAATAATAATTGTCAGACAGACAGTGTGTCACTTCGAGGTCTTCTGAAATTCTCCAGAGGTAGTTAAAAGAGTACACAAGCTAATAAACACACAATTCGTTAGGCATGAACTCTTATATCGTTACTAGCCGCAACAAAAAGATAAATCCATACACATAGACATTGAAATTATATGAATCGGTTCTTATGTGTGCAGCAATTGCAACCACTGGGAAAGGGATACCGAGTGCGATAGAGTATTTAGCACACGTAGACATCGTCTTTCATGATTTCATTAGACTATCTATCATCTTTATGGATTTGAATCTCATTTTCTGCAAGTCTTTTGAATTATAGAGAATTTCGTCTAAAAGTTTACAAACATTGGCTTCTTTTCACATATCATTTCCCTCTGTTTTACGCAGCGGCAGTTCAAACATCAAACAGGAGAAGCCGATAAAAGTTTACTAATTTCGCAACGTAACACACATTGCTGTGATACATTATAAGGACCAGATGTCGACGTCATTTCATTCAATTTAAGTCTTTTGTGCGTTTTCCTGGTTATATGTACATTGTGTATAGAAATAAATTGATATCCACGTGCTAGATCACCTCTGTAGCACTTTGTTGATAGCCAGAAAGATAATTTATCTAGTTTTATAACAGAACCGTCTTCGAGAATAAGACTGTATTACTACATTTTCTTTAGTGCATAATTCTATATGAACTCTTTGGTATAGATGTTCCTGAATGTCTGATCTAGTTGACTCAGTATTGAATACTTCTTCGGTTTTCGCTTCAACATTTACTTATGAGTGAAATTATGTACTCGTGGTTTTCACTGTAACAATAGATCACAAATGCAACGAGGCAAACTTATTTCAAAACCCGTCCTTCCATAAACACATTAACTGCTATGTGTACTTTACTGTGAATTTCTCTTTTCTTTTGTAAATTATTATCTTACAAAGTCGTAATATTTTCAAAGCTTGATAGCATCTTAAATTGAGTGAAATCACGCGATCCTAGTTAAATAGCTGTTGTTTGACCACAAAACGCGTTTACACTTTAACGATAGGAAATCCACACTTCTCGCCTAGCGTGAACAGTCTCAAGGAATCTGGCTCCAGGCACTATAACACGAATTCGATTCCCGTTGTGTACTGCATGACACAAAATTGTCGCACAAAATTTACACAAATTCCAAAGTTTTTAATTATAAGTTCATATTTCATATTTCAATTATGACAATTTGAATCGGAAAGAAAGGAAATTGGATACAAACGACGAGCGTGAACAACCAGCCTCCTGTGGCTTTGCGTACGGAAGATACAATTTCATCAAGCAATCCCCACTGATATACGTTTACCTGAACACTCTATTATCCTATAACTATATATGTACTTATTTGCCAGATTTTCTTACACCCAAAAACTGGTAGTCACCTCGGACAAACCAGTATTTTATCATTATAGGACAAGGGATTGAATTTTTATCAAAAGCAGAGTAGAAACGATAACATTTCTTAAATTAAAGGAATGTAGAAATGTCATCTATGATTTGTTAAACGAGTTAGGTTTAGAACTTTTAAAACCTTCAGGTTCAATCTGGCTACACAGGTGTTGATTGCAAAACTATGTCGAGTAGTCCACTCAAATCAAGATTCCGGTAAATCATTCACGTCGTAGATGTATCTTTACCGATATATAATATATAGAAATAGAGTTTTAAAAAATGCCAAATTCGATGCCCCTCCTTTCATCACCCTCTCTTTACATTAACAGAAATGTAAATGCTATATATATATGCGATAATCCTGCATGCAATTCAAACGTTTACGGTACACACTATCTCAGACTTGGCAGTATATTTTTAATTAGACCATAATGAAACTTCACAAACGAAGTGCATTATTTGTATGTCCTATGGTTTCATGATTTTTGGACTTGTGGTTTGGATTTATCCATCATCTTTACATTGAAATATCAGGTGAAAATTACAATATCGAAATTCTGAAGCCAAGTAAAGTATGAATCACATGGGTAAATCAAAAGTCTGTGAGAAAAAATGAGAAAACAGTAGACATTTGACCAAGCTGTATGACACAAATTACCGAGGACATGCACTTACATAATGATAACAATAAGATAAAAAAAAGGAGATTACAAAAATATTCGACTGTACTGCAGTTATGATACCAACTTAGGACAGCCAATTAAAGTAACAAACGTCATTCAGTTGGTCTGGTAAACCGGTTTACGGGCGCCAACCTTCCAACTCACGGCAAAAGTAGCACAATCAAAGAACACACATTTAAAAATTTATAAATTATCATCCATATGTAGAACAAGGATCAACATGTTTCTTCTGAGGAGAGGTCATAAAATTTTAACACATTTAGAAGTTTTATGGAATAATAAGTTAGTATAAATGAATATATTAGGCGACATCAACATAAGTAAACCATGCTCTGCCTGTCTGTAAGCGAACTTAAATAAGAGTGGTAGAAAGGTACATTATGACCAACCAAGTTTAGATATTTGTTAATTAGAAATGAAAGAAAGAACTTCGTTACTTTAGAGTTTGAATCTTGACCATAGGTAGAAGACACAGATGGGTTTGAAATTTGCTCGTTAGTTGCTGTTCATGGGGAATGCACTAGTCCCATTTTAAGGTCATGTACTATTAGTATCATAACAGTATATATCTCTGATAATCTTGGAAGTGAGATAAATAAAACAACAACAATATTCCTTCTTTGATATGTGTAAAGAATTTGTAATATATGTCATAATTAGCGGGAAAAACGATTTCTTTCGATCATATTTTGTCATTTCTATCTTGATTTCATAATACAGATATTAATGTTGCAAACTAGAAGAGAAAGTTCGTTTATCCCGAACACCGACTGGTCTCTCTTTAAATAATAGAAAGGTAAATTTTACTTATTTATTCGAATTCATTACGTATAAGTTAACTACAATGACATAAATTGGATGGAATTGACATTATTGTGTATTTGCAAATGTCATAACGATCTTATTTGAACATTCATGTCATGCACAGGTTAAAGTAAGAGCAAATGTGCTTCAGTGCAATTGTCTTACATGAACTACCTGTCAAAGATACACCATATTAAACAGCATTCCTTCAGGTGACAAATTAACTTTTCATTCATTAACGAACCGAGACTGTGGTACGATGATTACTTTAATGCAAACACAGAAACGCCCGTTCTTTGACTTTCTTAGTTAATTTTAAATATACATCAAAATTTAGAGAAACCCGTTCCATTAGCGATGCTGGATTTTACAAAAGTAAAATAGTCTGGAATTTTAAAGTATTATAATTTTGTATTAATTCTATAATGTAGATAGCGATGAATTAAAACTGTTCCTGTTACCAAAAGATCCCACCTTGATTCTTTATTCCCCTTACAAATTAGAGGTCGTTAAGTTTGACTGCATGTTTATCCCGCCTTTTATCAAAGTCTTCGGCAGCGTATTTTTGTCGTGTCAAAGAACTATATTGTGGCATTTAATATATGTTTGATTTCATTTACTTTCCTGCATTGCATTAAGAGTCCTACCTTAAGCCTTATACATTTTCCTAGATCCCTGGCTACCCGTTATAGTACAGATATTTAACTACAAGGATGGGATAAGCACAACCAGTCGCAGCACTATTGTGCGATATTAAGAACTTCTGATTTATTTTCCGCAAGAATATTGTTTGGCTGTACATTGGTACAGATGGTATGAATTTGGTGCTTAATTTGCTTATTATCGCACAATCTTGTGACATTCCTCATTCCTCATCTATTTGCTCTCTTCCCTTTTTGTTTTAGTTTTGTGTGTGTGTATGTGGGGGGGGGGGGGTTGTTTCTGGGGGGTTTTTTTTGCTTTGTTTAGATGCAATAATCTGTTAGGGTCAGATTCCTTACCTACTATTCCTTTATACAGCTCATTGCCCTCGTGTATTGTTTTTATTGATATAGAAAAAGACTTCTTCGGACAATCAGATATACCTTATAAAATATCATGATAACATACACTAAATGACATGGGAAAATGTAAAACTATATTTTAAAACACAATTTGCAAAAGATGATTATTGTGGTAAACGATTGAAAGCAATTACTTAAGGTAATTGGGCGGGACAAGAATTCGGATCGCGGTTATACGGATGCTTATGGAAAATTACTTTGTTGACACGTCAAATCTTATAAAACATTTAAACACAATAAACTCGCATTTTATAGCCGAAAAGTGAATTTAAGGTATTTGATTAACTTACATTTAAAAGCTTAAAAAGTATAATACTCTTTGATATAACAAAAATATAGGTTCACCTGCAAATGTTGTGACTAGAGAGTTTAAATGTATTTTATGACTAATGGTTTTTATTTGATTTTTCGAATAATTTGTTTAAATCTTTATTTTTGAATAAACCTTTATTAAACCGTTCTAAAAATTTTATATTATGATGGTTATGATAACTAAAATTAATTCGTAAATGTACTTACTTTAATATATCTTTTAATCAAGTGTATACTTTTTTAAATATCCAATTGTGAGGTCATGGCTCTGCGTATAGATTATTATAAGACTAATTATAATTATATCACTAAAAGTATTCTAGTATCACTCAGGACAAGGTCGCAACATTTCTTGTTCATTTCATATAATAGAAATGTTATTGGTTATATACAAAATAGGTAATGTTGGTTTCATGAGTAAATGTATTATATTATATGTATATTGAGCATCAACGGTTTAATTACTTTTATTGACATATTGTGACGTTTTATTCGGCTAAATGTGTTAACTACAGTATCCACTCCGGGTAAAACGAAAACAAACAAACTAACAAAACAAAACAAAAATTAGATATAAATATAAAACAAAACTTTATATCTTCACCAGAGTGTTCGATTAGACAGCAATGATAGTATTGAGTGGGAAAGTCAATGGGCATTACACAATCATAGAATTGGTGCGGTTAATTAAAGCCTTATTATTGTGCTTGTGTTAATTATCACGTAAAATAATATTTGTTGACTATTCAGTCTGAAGGTATTATGTTTGCATGCCTTGAATCATCAAACTCAAGTTTCTATAATTTTAAAATTGGCATGATTGACCTTATTACGGTTTAATTTAACCAACTTTTGTTATCTTCGTATCCAGGGTTATATACTTTTGTAGTATTTAAGTCCATCTCGATGACGGTACCAATTTGTGCGAGAGCTGGAGTTACACTATATTATAAAATGGTGTCCACATAGGGATTGGTGCTAACTGGTAGAAAAATACACTGTACACCTAAACATCTGAATAACAAGAATGGGTGAGGTGACTTCAAGTATTTTGAAAATACTGACTTCCCAATGGTTAATGTAAACACATTGACACTATTGTGATATCGATGTTTAGCGGATCGAATGGTGAAGCCATCATTAGAATTCGCAGAAAACTCGTAGTTGAGTTATAACTCACCAGCTCCCGTAGTAACTAATGCTTCCAACACTTGAAATGTATGCGACATGTCATACTTAATTTCTAGTCGCTGCCCTATGAATATTAATTTATATCTACAGATATTAATTCGAGTACTGCACGAAACATGAAGAACTCTGGTAAAATGTAACTTGTCATAGCTTGTGACGAAGGCTTAAAACGTTTAAAATTCTGACCACTGCTTGCTGAGTACTGAAGAGACCTGTCTATGATATTCATGATAAATATGTTTATGATAAAGACACTAGTTTGAGCTGTCTCTGACAACTGAAATGTAATTTAGTTGTCAGTTGTCATGTTTTTGTAATGTGTTATATGTGCTAGTATATTATTTAAATTCATATATTGTATAGCTCCATGGTGACTTCTACCACATAACTGAGCCAGTAACTCCTCTTTTTTCTTTCAACACAACCCCGTAATCCAAATCCATGACAGTGTGACAAGGTTTAAGGGTCATTTTATCGCATTATGATTGTTGATTCATCAGGAGGTTCATGTCATTAAAAAGTGTTATACATTTAGTACCAGTGGTCTCCTGTCTATGATGTATATGCTTTCTCCAGACTTACAGTATTTAGTAATTAGGGTCTATTTCATAAAGTAAACTCTCTACCGGCTCTATTACAAGGGCTATACATGTTGGTTAGAACTTCAGTAAACCGTGATTTCTGCTTTGCACTCTAGCACACCGCGGTAGGTGCCGTTTACCACCAGATGTGCATGTAGTATCGTATGGGTCAGTGTTTTCCTTAATTCTCTACAGTTAATCTTTAGGAGGCTACGATCGTTTCTTGAGTTCAAAACTCTCCTCCTCGTATATATTATTGCAGGGTTCTATTCATTTACCAAATAAATGAAGAAAGTTTCGTTACATCGGCATACATAATATCATGTTTATGTCATGTTTTCCTAACAGACACAAACACCCCCCTCCCCCCCCCCCCCGCCCCCCCCCCCCCCCCAAAAAAACCAAACAAACAAACAAAACTATTTCTCGGTCAATTGAACAAATAATAATCATGTAAATTGCTGAATTTATATCTTTACAAAGCAAGTAAGCCTTGAGCGTTATGAATACCATGTATCATTTACAAATATACCATGACTTCATATTTACGTCGCGAGAATAAAAATTTAATAATAATAATAATAATAATAATAATAATAATAATTTATTATATATAATAAATTATACAAATGTAATGAAAACTGAAGCAAGAAATTCCTATCAATAGACTATTCTTTTATAAATATGCCACAGCTTGTTTACGAGCAACAAACAAAATCATAAATATCCTCCGATTGAATCATTTCAGTCCAAGTTGACATGACAATTAAAAATACAATAACATATATACATGAATTAGTTATGAGCACCATAAGCACATTTCGACAATTAAGTCTGTTCAGTGATGCTCATGGCTTAAACTGTGGAAATCCAAAGTATAAATATAAAGAGCACACTAAATACCAAATTGACCTAAAAGTAAGAACCAAAGAACACAAGAACAAATCCATGCTTAGAGAAAAAAAGTGACGAAACGATGTCGTGTAAATCGGTTATCTGTCGTTGAATACCTGTTTGATAATCGATTATGAAGAAAATCCATCGTTCCTAATCTAAGGGAAATGACCGTAACACAAATTATTTGCCCCTGGAGTTGACAAACAAGGAAAAGAAATTTATTCCTTCCATAACTCGTCGGAGTCTTAATATTTTACTCATTTTCCTTGTAATCATATCTTCAAGAATTCATCTCTCCTTACAATAACCGTAAGATCTTTTTCGAATTTCGAATTGCGCCGTATGTTTCTTGTCAATTTAGAAATTCTAAATGAGGTATTGACGGGTGCACTTCAAATTTGATGGATGATGAAAAAAAAAACTCCCTCAAAGTTCAAAATGATTAAATCAAAAGATATACATAACCAGAAATACAAAATCAATCAGAAAACAAACAAAAAATATCTACCACGGAAAATAAGTGAACCCCAAAAATGAAGTGAAATCAGGTGCTCCTGCTTGGTAGCCACATCTTTCAATCCAGAAGAAATTGTCGATTCTGGTAGATAACAAATACAAGTGTCGAAGTTGATGCTTAAAAGGGTCGGGATAGGTTGGTTGGTTTATTGGTGTTTTACTTCGCTTTCAACAAGTTTGCATGTATATCGCGATATGGAAGCAGGAGGTTACCAACGCTTTAAACATGGTGGCGCAATCCGGGAATCGAACCCGGATCGTCGGCGCCGCAAGACAAGCGCTTAACCTCTACATCAAACGTGCCTCCTGGGTCGGGTTAGGTCTCAATCCAGAATAACATACAACATTCTGGATAAGGAGTATAAGATTATTCTCATTAAGAAAAGATCGATTTCTTAAGGTTTTCCTGAAGTGAATTGGAAAAATGTATTGAAAATAGAAAATCATGAAAAGTCACGATTCATGCCCAAGAATCTACCAAATTCCACGATGTGATTCTGATGTGTTTACGTGCTTTAATTGATTAAGCACACTTCTTGGTATAAATCATACAAAAATGTATGTAATATGCATCCGTCTTTTTTTCTCTCTGTTTTTGTGTCAGTAAAATCATCTCAGAATATTGTGCGATTGAATCAATTCACTGTCGTATTATGGTCCGAATATCGATTAAGAAATTTTCCGATATTTTAATACTAGTGTAGACAGAGTGAAATGAGTTTGAAATGAAGAAATGAAATATTTTCTTCTAGGGTTTACATGTATACCATCAATAAAATACACAGTCTCCTCGAATACTCTAAAAACAACGCATATTGCAGGATGCGTTTGAGTGCAATCTATCTTTCTCGTTACAAACCCATGGAGTTGATTTGTATCCAAAAACCAAAGCAATTTGTCGTGTATAATCGATGTTTGAGGAGAATACAACCACATGTACTTTAAACTCAACGTATGCCAAAATAGAGGTACTTCCTACTTCTAATTATGACCGTTGACGGTAAACTACTAATATGCTCTAGTTTAATCTTTTCCTCTTCGGTAAAAAAAGGCCAAAATAATCCTTCTCATTGTATTGTAAGAAATGCCTATTCTGCTTAATACGCTTGGGTACTGTGGAAATTGGTATAAATTACGCGATATTATCCATCTTATGTGTGTTAAAGTTTTGTCATGTTCTGGGGTCCCCAATTTTACTTTTCATCACCATTTCATATAATCTCAATTCAGATTAAAATTTTAATGCAACGGGAATATGAATGAAAATCGTTTTTAATAAAAGCATGATCATCGAATTAGAGTAAATGAGCAATGCCACTCCTGTTGTGTTTTGTTCTCCTGTAAAAGCTGGCTAAATATGTTTTTTACGATTCCAACTTTTTGTATGATGATGCAGGATTATGATAGATATGTTAGCTTTTTAGTCTTACCGTATCTCTCAATAATTGCAAAAAAGTATCATCAAAATACATATTCCTTTAACCAAAATCAACTATTATCTCCCTATTGAACTGTTCAGACAAAGATATTCAGTAATATTGTTTCTAAGAAAAACCATTGTTGTATTGTCTAGGTGTATTCTGTTTTCTTTTATCTACTAGCCGAACATGATACCTTATTCATAAGCAAGCATAGTTTTCGCTGTCTGCCGTTGAATGAGGAACAATTTTATAGCATCTTTTTCAAAGACGTATTTTTTCCATTGAATTTACAGGTTTTCTCACATTTTATCTCCCTACTGTTGTCTGGCATCAGTTTTTATCAATGGCATCTACAGGAGAGGATTATCTCCGTAATTCAATTTGATATTGGCATCACAAACAGGCGATTAATCTCTTTTTAGCGTACCGACTTTACATAGGTTAAGTTTTGGACAATATAGAAAGGTGTACTGAAAGCAAATTGCACGCGGTACGTTGAGCCTACGATAGTGAATGAATTAATGGATATACGTACATGTTTACCTGTTTTAGTTTTAGTAGGATATCAAATTTCTGTGTGATAAATTGAGATGGGTGTAAGATTTATAAGACAAAATAATGTGTTAAAAGTGATCTGTCAACACCATAATTTTGTAATATAATTTTATTTTGGAAGAGACAAAGCACCTCGTGCTTCTTATCTGAGATAGGGATGCTACTTTAACTTTGTACTGGGAGAATTCTTTCTACGATAGATTGATGTTCTATGCAAATTGTCTATAATAAGCAATGGGACAAGTTAACCAATTAACCAAGCTTATTTACTATTCATATAAAAAGTATAAGTAATAAGAAATAAAAATCAGAAGATCGCATTCTATGGTATACCGTATCTTCCAAAATAAAAATCACAAATTAAGAACAACCCTAAAAAATCAAATTTCTTACATAAGCATACTTCATATTGCAAAATACAATGGTATAGGCTAAACTTGATCTTAGTCGTTATACTTACAAATCAGACCCTGTAGAACACATTCAGATGGCATAACACGGTGTGCTCAATTTGATACCACTTTAATTTCCTTTTTAAATTGTAATGTTAACTCATAATGCTTTTCATGTATATATATTTTATTACCTCTCAACTTGAGTATCACGTTGATCTTTGTTCTCCAGACGGGAGATCATTTCTTCAGTTTAGATGTTTATTCTTTGATAGAACAGCATTTGAGGTGAGTGGATAGGCTGATCCATAAACCATTTAACCACACCTATCGAATGACGACTTGACCTTAGTCGGTGTTGCAAATCAATTCCAAGAGAATATTTTTTATGTCTTTTTGTGTGTTCATCCTCGTTTGTTCTGCACGTCCAGGGCGACTTATTTCTTTCTGCTGTGTCAGATGCTTTTGTCCTATCTCTTTAGTATATGTTTATTTATTAATCAACATTTCGTATCGTACTGGTAATTTTACTATTTTACTGACAGATCTTGTAATGATGTACATCTCCTAATCAGTATGATAGATTTGGACAATAAACAGTATATCACTGTATTTAATGTTTATTTCAGAGTATTCTTTATACCACAAGGGAACAATACACCAATTTATATCACCATAACACCATGTGCGTCAAAAGTGGAGTGGACCGTTTCACATAAAAGCATTGTAACATATACTTCCGGTGATACAGAAGGTATGTACAGCACATTGCACATTTCCAGGAACGTTTGGAACAAATTTTTATTATTATTATTATTATTATTATTATTATTATTATTATTATTATTATTATTATTATTATTAAGGTAAAGTTTATATTCACTCGGATTGGAGATTTATAGTAAAGCACGTGGTCCCTTAAATATCAAATTATGTGTAACAGGTGTTCAATCAATATGATTAACTGTTCTAAATATATAAAAAAAACGTGACCTCTACTATTGTTTTTCTAAAAATTAATATGACAATGACCCAGACAGGTAGACTTAAACTAATTATCATGACTAACGATATATGTAAATATGATGTGATATATGTATCCCCAATCTACCTCTGGATCACTCAACCTTAATATACAGTTTATGTATTGCGTAAAACTTGATCTATATGAAGTATAAATGTTTGAATGTGAATTACTATATTATATATTATATATTATATATTATATATCATGATAATACATAAACAATGCTGCAAATGTCTAATACCAACTATGCGTCAGATTTAACATCCAAGATATGACACATGTGACTTAATAGATTAAAGTTCTGTACTTAAGTAAACTTCGGTAATTAAACAAGGAAGCCAACTTGTCAGATAACGGAATCTGGTATTTGCAAATACAGGATTAGGATAATTCATTTCAAAATTCGGAAAGATCTCAAAGCTGTGATGTTATACTCTTCAAAAGCAGCATGTTTATTTACAGGACTCAATAACAGCCAGTACACTTCTTCTTAATCTTGATATTACGATAGAATTCTAAAGTTTTTTGTTTTTTGTTTCTTATTTTCTATTTTCGTCCTCTTCTTTGGCAGAATCAGTGTAAGATCGAACCAAATATTTGCAACGTATATCGAGAAAGTGAAATTAAGAATGATCATGTATTGATAACGTAAAGATAATCTACGCTGATTTCAAAACCACATTGACATGCCATTTCTTTCCAATTTTCCAGTATTTAGAATGTCTGTGTATTACTAATACAGTATACAGTTTGTTCCAATGTAATAACTGTCAATAATTCATTTGAAAAGAATTTTAATGGTTTAATGGAGTCCATTACGTTTACGTTGTAAAGCTTTGCATGATTACAGTGTATAATAAATAATATGGCAATATGTAGAAAGAAAACACACACACACATACACACACACAAAAACCGAAAACAATTAAATAAACAACGAAAACATAACCAAAACAACCCCCCAAACCACACACACTCACTCACACACACACACACACACTCACACACAATCACACACACACACACACACACACACACACACACACACACACACACACACAAAGAAATTAGTTCCGCCGGTCAAATGGTATGTAATGTACAATCAATCCGTGTGGTTAACACACATTCCTAATAAATCAAATTGGCTTTTATTAAATCACTTTCTACATAGTTTACCTCGGAATAACATACGGCGGATGTAACTATTCAGCAGGAGGTTCTTGTTAATTATAGTCGCCTGATCTCATCACCATTCAATGATTCATGTTTCCTCTAATACCTTATTTGACATTTTGGTGGTTTAACTTTTACTCTACAGGAGTGTTGAGTTATTCTGGTATATTATCTGTAAAGACACCACGTTATTAGACGTCGAATCTCGTGTTCTTCTCTGTGTGTGGTACTTGTGACCACTTAAATGTCTAAAATTACAGTAGGCATTCATGAATATGCCTTACAGTACATTCTATCATAAAGTTTAAATATACAATACGAGGTACAAAAACATGAAATATCACAATACCACTAAATTGATATTACAAATTTGTTCATAATGAATTTAAGTCTTATGATTCTAAACATACAGAAATATTCACAAGTAGGATTAATGATGCTCTATTAAAAACGATTTTGTGTTAATGCGTTCATAAATAATTTCTATGAAAACAGTAAGGATTAAGTAAGGATTATATCTAAAAAACACTATGAGCTCGCAGAAAAAGTGCTTATAGTATTATGATTTATTAAATAAAATGACGTCATTTCTGAACATGAGATAGTGCGAGTGATAAAAAAATAGATTAACTTTATACATGTACATGTATTTGCTAGGTGAGAAAATATTATAGATCAATTATCTAATAAAATTTTTTGTTTTTTTTCACAGACAATACAGTGAACTTTCCCACAGCAATTAAACCTGTGCCGAAAACCCTGTACAAATATTCTGGAAGCGAGCAACATACGTTTTCATTGCAGTCTGGAGAAGTGGGTTTCTATACAGTTGACATCAAATCAACAGAGAGTGATTCGTACGTGAGGTTTTATGGCACGACAGTGACTTTGCCGTACTCTAAAATATATCCTTCGTTACCTATTGACAGTAGTATCAAAGTAAAGAAACTGAAGAGGAAAAGTTTCACCGTCGAATGGACGTCAAGTCCCGATGAGACTCCTTTTGATAATATTATAGAATACGCTGTATCCGTGAATAGGCGGCGTCCGTATTCTACGCATTGCTCTGTTATGTCGCATCTTCGTGGTGATAAGAAACCTCGACCACCTAAATTTGCAGGTTTTGGATTCCCCAGCGAAACAGAAAGGGATAAAATGCTCAAGGAAAAGGCAAATCCAGTGAAACCTGTGACAAAAGGTGAAATATCCTATTACTATATAGGTAGAAAAACACGATTTACATTCAACAGTGCGCGCCCAGGCCGACTGTACTATATAGACGTGTTCGCTTTTGATATAAAAACAAATAGAACGGTTCATTATAAGAGTTTATCCTTAAGGACAAAACGTGGAAAGAAAAAGTCAAAAGGTAAACGATTAAAAGATGGTCGAATGGAGTTGGTTTCCCTTAAAAAACCAAAAGAAACCGTCACTTACGTATATAAACTAAAGAAACAAACAAAAGAAGTGCTTCTTGCCATTCATTCGTGTAGTGGGAAAGTGAATATTAAAATTAGTAGCAACAATAAAAAGAAAATATTCAGAAAACGAGTAAAAGACATGAAAACTTTCACTCTGAAAGATTTACCAAAAGGTGTATATTTGATACAAGTGAGAAACTCCAAAAAGGGCAGGAAAAATGTCAGATTATTTCTGACGAAGAAACCCGACAAATTCCATTATCCAAAAATACCGAAAGATGCGACTCTGAAAGTTGTAAATACAACTTGCAGTAATGTGACAATAGCTTGGACTGGAGATACAGACAAGCAAACATTTTGTATTTATAAAACTGAACTTTCAGCTTCCGTCCGTAAAAAGCGAAAAAGAAATAGATACGACCAGTGTGTCAGTGAAACCGATAAAAACAGTGAATTAGTTGAGTGTATGAATTTCAGACACCATAAATTCAAACCTTTATTGCAAAAAGTCATATCCGGGTTAAAACCAAATGCGTTTTACAAAATAGATATTCATGTAAAACGGCGGGGTAAAAACCAGAGAAACACGTCTCTTAGATACGAGAGTCTACACATTCAGACATTGGATGATGTGTGCTGATACAGTGCGTTGATATGTGTGGATTTTTCTATCTGTGATCAACCGCCATTCCAAAAGAGGCGGTCCAGGTGCATGCACGCTTAATCAAGCATCTGTGATTTGACGTAAGATGGCGTTTCTGTAGTCGATACTTCCGGACTCAAGACGTTGAACTTCCTGTGAACTACATTCGCAAGAATCCGTTCGAATGTCATCAGTAATTTTCGAATATATGCAGATGAGGGCGTCGATTTGGAGCTACTTATTGTAAGCGCCATATGTATGACAACTGCGGCCACTAGTCCCAAAGTTATGAGTACGCAATTATCATATTACAGTCCCGAAATATTGTATGCTGTTTGGTGTTAAATCATTGTCCATCAGTGCTTTGTGTATACGTTTTAATCATAAACTACATTTAGAAGAAATTGAAAGACAGTAATTGTCCAAAACTGTGATGATTTTACCTCACTCTCTAGCTCGAGGGTAGAAATTGGAACGCATTGTTCACTATATCATTATGCAGCTTCCTTACATTGCTATGTATAAAAACTGGTAAAAATAACTATTCATCTATACAAAGTTACTGCAATCTTTTTCAAAGTATTTTTGTAGAAATTTAAAACTTCGTTTATTGAGTTTTTGTATTGAAATGTAACTGTAATCTTCCATACGTCTCTGTAAGCAGATGAAAGATTATTTTCTAGTTACAAAAAATTCCTTCACAGATATTAACATAGGTTTATCGTGTATATTTTTGGCGGATGTATGTAAATTACAGGGTATAATCGTTTGATGGTGATCAGGCTGTCGTTTAACGTAGCTCAGAGCTACTCAACATCTTTAGTCATGTACCGTCATTTACGTCCCGGGGAAAGGGATGTTGTCAAATTATCATCACAGAAAATGGCAAAATCAAGTGCAATAGTGAGTCATCGTCGTCATACGTTACACACTTGGAAAAAAAAGATTTCTAATCCAGTCATTTGTTTGTGACATATGCTTTATTTTTTGTGTTTTCAAATTGAAATATTTCATTGATAAAATAAGTTTTTGAGTCTTTATGGAAAATGAATAAGGTATATTTTTGTCTTGAGTTTATTTCTTGTAGAATGCAACAGTCATAGCTTCATCTTAGGTCGCATATTTTGGTATGAAAAGATATGTCAGGGAATGATGAAAGATTTTCTTTTTCATGTAATAAAGACAAGATGTTTTACATAATGATCGAATTCAAATATTCCTATCACTTGTGTGTAATGTCATATATTTGCGCGCTTCTCATACATCTGGCTTTTTGCTTTTTCCCACTGACTTGTTTGACGACATAAATGCATAACCATTTAACAGGTTGTAAAGCTAGAGCCAAGACACGTATTATGATTTAGTACTTAGCTATCTAACAGTCATGTTCTATACATGATGCCATTGGAAACATCATGGTGGTGCAGTAAAGGTCATTAGGAAACATCATGGTGGTGCAGTGTAGGTCATTAGGAAATAGTCTAGAGGCAAATATTGCTGAGAGAGTCACTTCTATTGTACAGAAATGACATTAGGGATAGTGAATCAAGCAACCAACGGATTTCACCGTTTTAGATAGATATTCTTGTCATAAGTTTTTACAGTGAAACGTCATGAAAAATCCTGATGTCATGAAAATATTGTAATCTTGTGCGAAATATATTGCGTTGTTAGTCAATTTTAATAACAAGACGTTGAAAGCTATCGTCATAAGTACTTTAATTACTGGAAAATATCATTTTGCCATTCGTGTACTTTGGACCATATGTGTAGATTTTCCTCTGTTAGTTCCATGACATGCTTTAAACAGTATTAAAAATGTGGTTGAACATTGATGGTTTATCTCCTTCAAGCTTCACTTTGATTTCAAAACATAATTGACAGATTTAAAAGTATTTATGCATTTGTTATGTGATATTCACAGACTGTTCCCATTATTTGTATTTGTATGATCATTTTATTTAATATTGTTATATTTTATTATCATAATTCATCTGCCATCACAATTTGTTGATTAAATTAGATGTAATAAAATTTAATTGAATTAAATCATCTTTCTTTTTTCGTGCATCATACTTACTCCGGTGACTTCCCATTACCCTTGGTACTTGTTGCTGTTTTTTTTTTTTTTTTTTTTGCTCAACATGCTCTAGTTTCTAGAACATGCAGATACTTGTGTTTTTTCATCTTTGCCAATAATTTGCAATACATCAGCAATTTCGTTTCTAGATTTCTTTGAATTTCGATATTTTTATATATTCGGTTAGAAGCTGATAAAGGTTTTTACTCGAAACACGTGCAAAATACATATGTGTAAATTTTACTCGATTTATCTATTGATGTCGGGCGTTCCCTGATAGTCTCATTTTTACCTTTTTAATTTGAATGCATACAATATTCCAAAAGTAAAATCAGTAACCCAAAAAACCAAACAAAAAGGTCATATGTTTAATTTTTTTTCTTTTTTGTTTTTGAATTATTTTGTTTGGGCTTTTGTTTTTGTTTCTTTTTTCTTTTTCGTTTTTTTTTTTTTTTTTTTTTTTGCTCTTTGTTCTGTTTTGTTAGTTTGTTGTTTTTCATTATTATTATTTTACAGAAATTTATCACTCTTAAACCACAGAAACAAACATCATAATTATACGATGATGATGATGCAGATGATGATAATGATTACGATGATGATGCTGATGACGACGACGACGACGACGATGATGATGATGGTGGTGACGATGGTGGTGGTGATGACGACGACAACCATGATAATAATTGTGATGATGATGATGATGATGATGATAATGATGGTGGTGGTGGTGGTGGTGTTGATGACAACGATTACGAGGACGACGACGACGATGATGATGATGATAATGATGATGATGATGATGATGATGATGATGATGAGACAAAAGTAAATTTGATATCGCCTCCGGTGGAAACATGATAGATAATCTGAATTATTTTAACTAATTTTAAACTAGGTCACGTCATAAAATGTTCCTTTCATTTGTCGGGTGATAGGAAACATACATTTATCTACAGTAATTCAGTGGTTTACACGTGAGGGTCAGGTGGCCGACTCTTGGTATTTGATATAACACATGCATATCGGCCTTCTTTCTTACATTTTGGAGATAGTGATTGGATTGCAATCGCGTCACATGTGGCACAAAAACTAGTACCTTATCCATAAAATTGCAAACAATCAATATGCAGTAAGGTTATTCCGCAAAATCATATATTTGAATTTAGCCCTCGATTCCTTGTGTTTATGACTTTTGACTCACATGTAATAGATAACCGAGTGATAGATATATGACTGTTGTTATATTATTGTTGTATAGTACAAAACTACACCTTGTTTACTCTGACTATTCTATAACACAATACTCAGTTTACAACCAATAACGTCTTGTTATTCTCAGCTCTCTAGATGGACATAAGGTCAAATGAAATATTGGACATCATTAACAGCAAAGTATTGCCCTACTTTCTGATATTGATCAAGGAAAAGTTTATTTCCAGGAATATCTAAACCTTAGGTTCATACTAATACCATCTCCGAAACTCACCACATTATGAAAAAAAAAAAAAATAAAACATCACATGTCAAATGTTATTGATTTTATAGTAAGAAAGGGATGTAATTAATAGTATCATGAAAGAAAAATTATAGGTCATTGTGCTTCCAGTGAAAATACCGCCTGCCATAGAAGTACATATACCACATTGTCTAGAGTATTTTACTATCTTGAATTGATATCTAAATAACCGGTTTTTTTATTATAAACTGAAGGCATGGAAGAGTACAAGCATTCTACAAGTATTGAAAGAATGTATCATACCAATAAACAATAGGAAGAAATCCAATGTTGGTTAAATGGTCTCTATAAAATAGCAAATACTTCATTATATGATACACTCTTCTCGTTGTCATCGATTCAAAAGACCAACAATGTAATATTTATTTAAAGTACTTGGGAACATGCCACTGAGAAACAAAATTGCTGGCTTATTTTCAGTTGAGATATCTTTCAGAAAACAGTGAAAAATGTGGACATTGACGATTTATCTTTTAATCATTTAGCAAAAAGATTAACTGAACTCTCCATTTCCCCTGCAAAGGTTTTTGTGATGTAAATCAACTTCATGCTCGGTCCGAACTTGTACCTTATACACTATTCATTAGAATATGATATTTCACACAATCATCACCTTGGAGAAGAACTTTCAGACAAAGGTCAGTTTCAATGGTCAAGGACACTCGGAAGAACTTGAAATACCCCCCCCCCCCCCCCATCCCACTAAAAAGGGTTGATACTGTCCCTCTGAATCGCCTAACCCGTTCATCAGAATTTGACCAAATTCACATAATTGTACCTCGGAGTAAGAAAATTTGTGCAAATGTCACTCATGTTCATTTCTTAAAGGTCAAAGTCAATGAGAAGAAGTCAAAATGCCAGTAAGGGCTTATATGGTCTGTCAGAATTCAAAATCCCTAAAACATTTATCAGAATTTGATCATACGTCACACACAATTGCTACATAAGACTTTCAAGCACATGTCATTCAATGGCATTTTTAACAGTTCAAGGTCATATCGAAAAAGAGGACTGAATGTATAAAATAAATACTCAAAAAAGATTCCACTGCAGTTTGCTTCTGTTTTATGCCATACTCATTAGATATCCACATTGCTTCTGATGAGAGTTGATGAAGTATGTTGCATTGACCGTATAGTTACTTTACAAAAACCAGCTCTGGCAGGCAGAAGCACCCTAGTGACCACTCTTGTTTTGTATGTTAATCCTAAGAATTCCCTCTTGATGACCTTGACAATTGACTAAGAAAATCAACAGGTAACGGTTTTCTTTCCAAATGTAGAAATTTCCCAAATGTAGGTTATACATGCAAACCTGCATACAACGAAAGAGGAATATTCGTATGTACCATAACATTACTATCGTGATTTTCATCTCAAACAGATGGAGACACAAAAAGATAATGACACATCTGTGGTGAAGTCAAAATGATAATATTTTCTTACATGTACGATTTAATTCAATATGACTTGCATTTTCTTAATACCTCAATAAATGCATACATAAATTTTGAAAAATGACCAAAAAAAATCACCGACTTGATTTATCAAGCTTGTCCACAAATTTATCGAACAACCCTCAATATTATTGAAGATTTTCATTTCTAATACTTATGACGTCACAAACGGATACGTTATTCGTTGGTGGGTTGTCAGACCTTAGATGACGTCACCAACATTATATCAAACGCAAGTTAGGAAAGATAACCCTGTTTGTTGTGGTAGAAGGTTTATCGTTAGCAGTGTATCTATGAACCTTAAATTCATTATGCACAGAGTTATAGCAGTAACAAAGAATTCAGCACTTTCCATAAATTCCAAACTGAATAATTTCCAGAAAAAAACTACTTTAAAAACAAACACGTTATATTGTGGAAATTTCAGCTTCTTTGTCCATAGCTGACTACTATCCTTCGTTGATATACACCCTTATGTGAAGAAAAAAACTAGAAGTGATTTATCCAAAACGCAAAATCGTAATTACTGATTGACCGTTTTTACTCATGCTTTTATACACACCATTCTTTTGTTCTCCAGTGAGGCACAAAATCTGCCCAAAGTTAAAACAATAGATTTGGTAGGAAACTAAAATACAAAACATGAACAATTTGCAATCTTGAGTAATCGACCTAATTTCTGGCAATTTGATTGATCAATATGATATTACGAGACTCACTCGCGATCAGTATTCTTTTTCCTTCCTAGCTTGAACATGTACAGAAAACTTTGAAAATTAAGTAACATGAAATCAAAAGAAACGAAAATTAATGAAAAAGTGAATAAATGAATGAATGAATGAATGAATAATTCTTTTAATCCTGAAACAATGGAATTATATAACGCACCACGTCTGAAAGAAACAAGTGAAAGAAGAATGCATTATTAGGATTCAGTGGGTTTACTATTACGCTTTAAACCTAAGCCATTGATTTGCGTTTTGACTCTCCTAACATTTCTACGACTCTGTCTCGACAGTGAACTTTTAATATTCAATTTCTCGGAATACATTAACATTCAAAATGATAAAATTCTTTTCGAAATTAATTATTTTAGAATTTGATTGAGATGACCTGACAACTTGGTAAACAAAATTTGCACAAAGTGGCATGTAATAAATAATATTATTCATTTAATGACATATCGATATGTTACTGTATAATAACCGTAAAAATGTTATGAGAAAATCCTTAATCTGTGCATATTATGAGTTTTAATGCATACCTATGCTAATTAGTATATAAATAGATTTTGTTTCAATAAAACCAATGGGGCGATCAGTAGCGCTCTCGGGTAAGAGGTCCGAGACTTGAACCCTTTTGTAAATCGTCTCCAAAGAACCAGACTGTTCGAACTATCAATTTGATAAAAATCCACTTATATATATGTATATCATTGAAATCGTCTTTCGATTGTGCATCATTTCAGGCATTTACTTTGGTCAATATATGCTTGGTGGGGAGGAAGTGTCACTTTTTAAAAATTTCATCCTGTTCAATCACCATGATTTCCATTACAGTCGCTGAATGGAAAATATCTGTATCAAATTGATAAATAGGATTAGCACCATTCTATCATGTTTTATCTCCGTATCCCGTGATATTCTTCTCTCTTATCATTTGTCAAAAGAGACAGAGAACATTGTGGTTTTTCTCAAATTCATAAGGGTGAAAACGTTCTATCTACCAATAAAAAAAACTTCAATTTTAAAGAAACTTGATAATAAGATGTGATAAATAAGGATTCAAATTAAATTTTTAAACACCTTATGTATGTTATCAATATATATATCTTATCTTAGGAAGCATATAAAAGCGAACAACTGTATTTAAAACTTCCAACTCGATTTTCTCGAAATTGAAAATTTGGTCGTAGTGTGGTTTTACGAAATGTCCTCTAGTTTTCATCGTTCTGAGATCAATGTACTATGCTTTCTTTTCTTTTTCATTTTGGGATACAAAAAGCAAACTGTTACATTAAAACAATGATAAAGTATGTTAAATAGCCTGGTTTCTTTTTCTTTCTGTTTTCCGAAATAATCGTAGTAACGCAGTTTATACTACCGTTATCATAACACATTGAAATAGCATGACGTTTTGCCTTTGCTTTAAACGGAACGTGTTTGCAAAGCATTTAATACATGGCAATTTGGTTACATTAATGCATGTGTATTGTATGCAATACTCTTTAGGCAGAAGCTATTTCAGTAAGTTATATATATATATATATATATATATATATATATATATATATATATATATATATATATATATATATATATATATATATATATATATATATATATTATATATATATATTTATATATAAGCACAAAAAAGAAATTGTAACAACATTCACTATTCATAAGTATCGGATCAACCTCAATGAAGGTTAATGCAAATCACTCAAGAAAAAGGGGTCAATATAAAAGCAAACGTAAGCGATAACGATGATACTAAAACAATTTAAAAATTGCCAAATTTTAGAAGCAATCTGCTTCTTCCTCAGGAAGCGCATTATTTCTCATAAATGCATCAGACATTGTACTTTATTCCTGCATGAAAACACAAAATAAGACACTTATTCTATATATATGCGCTTTTAACGCCAAAATATCATACTGGAAACTTCCATTTCCTATCTATTAACTGTATCATTAAATCAATCCGGAGGGAATTTATAATTGAAAGAAACAGCCGGTGTCCCCATGACAACGTAACGTTTATCCAGAATGACATACCTTCGTTGAATGTCAAGCACTTTAGCGCAAAATGACGTAACGCAAGGTTGGAAATGTCGAACATTTCATTATGACGTCATTAGCATATCAATCAAAAGTCTGCCAAACATCGCTTTCTGTGTTGAAATGTGGGTCAAATATGGGGCGTTATGACGTCACCGATCAATGTACTTTATACAGAAATAAAATACATACATGTAGGTATTGAAAGCTTTATCTCAGTCAATTACAGTGGTTGTGCATATATATATATATATATATATATATATATATATATATATATATATATATATATATATATATATTTCTGTACTGTTCATAGGCGGAACCAGCAGGAGGGTTGGGTAGGTTTCGGATTTCCTTTTAAAAAATCATGAGTCAAACTGAATTTTCGATATTTTTTGGTGGGACATTTCCACCATTTATGTTAACATAATATGTAGATCTACACAATGTACAACATCATTTATAGAAATGTTTAAATTATGCCTACAAAAATTCGAGAATTCGGCTTCAGTCCGATAACTTGATGTACATTTCATATTTTAGATTCAGTGTCAAAATATTCCTTATTTTGCTAGTCAGTGGGACGGACCTACTGGTAGAATTTTCTGAATTTACGTCTGATACATCTAATGCATTTACTTGCCCTTGTTCAATGTTCTTTTCAGAGACGGAACGATATCGTAAGTAAGTAAGACGAAAATTGAGCTAAGTCTTCCAGACCTCATTGGATTCAGGCACCATTCCAGACGACTGGCGATCAGCTTCTATTGTTCCAGTATATAAGAAGGGTGATAAGTATCAGGTTTCCAACTATAGACCAGTCTCCCTGACCTCCATCTCCTGTAAATTACTGGAACACATCATTCACAGCCAGGTAATGGACCACTTTGACCAGCACTCTATCCTCGCCAACAGTCAACACCGCTTCAGATCCAAGCGTTCCTGTGAAACTCAGCTAGCCATCACCATAGACAGTACTGCCTGCACCTTAGACCAGGGAGGCCAAGTTGACATTTTTCTGCTAGGCTTCTCGAAAGCGTTTGACAAGGTGCCACATCAGAGATTGTTACATAAGCAGCAGTACTATGATGTACGAGACAACACTCTGTTATGGATTAAGGACTTCCTGAACAACAGACAACAAGTCCTTCTAGACGGTCATGCCTCATCTAGTGCAGATATTCTATAAGAAGTACCACAGGGGACATTATTTGGCCCACTGCTCTTCGTCACATTCATCAATGACCTCTCAGAAGTCACCAAGTCAGATGCCAGGTTGTTCGCAGATGATTGTTTACTGTACCGCTCAATCAACAACAGTCTACAGCAAGACCTTGCAGCACTTGAGAAATGGGAAGAAGAGTAGCAGATGTTCTTCCATCCGGAGAAGTGCGTTGTCATAAAGGTCTCATCAAAGCGGAAAACAATCAGTGCAGACCACAGACTACACAGCCATAAGTTAAAAGTAGTGAACTCGAGCAAGTACCTGGGAGTTACAATCAGCAGCAACTTGAAGTGGAACAAGCACATTGATGCCATCACAGCGAAAGCCTGTAGGCTTCCTAATCTCAGAGGTTGCAGAACCTCAGCACAGGTCAGAGCCTACGAAGCCATTGTACTTCCAACGCTGGAGTATGCTGCCTCGATATGGGACCCTCACACCAGCGGATTAACCAGATAAAGTCTAGTGTACAGCGGCACGATTCGCTACAAGGAACTACTGGGATAGGAAAGCAAGCAGCGTCACCAACATGGTCAACTACCTGGGATGGGAACCGCTACAGATCAGAAGAGCAAAGATCTGCCTTCTTTTTCTATTCAAGATCCAGCACAATCTATAGTGACCATTCCAGCAGAACAATACCTAATCCGGACACACACCAGGACAAGGGGACAACATACCTTTCGCATTTCAACAACGAGAATGGATGTCTACCGGTATTGTAGTATAGACTATCCCCCGCATAGACTTTCCCCCGGACATACCGACCCAGTATAGAACTTCCCCCCGGAAAAACCGACCCAGTATAAATCTCCCCCCCCCCACGGAAAAACCGACCCAGCATAGATTATCCCCCACGGAAAAAACGACCCAGTATAGTTTATCTCCCCCCCCCCCCCTTGAGATCAGTACGCTTTTCCCCCTTTAGAGATAAAATCCGGTTTGGTTGGAATATTACAACAAGTGAATGAAACTAAATATGCATAATGCGTTACCATGTTTATTTGACAAAATCATAGATCCCCCCCCGGATAAACCGACCCAGTATAGAACTTCCCCCCGGAAAAACCGACCCAGTATAAATCCCCCCCCCCCCCTTTCGGGAAAAACGGATCCAGCATAGATTATCCCCCACGGAAAAAAACGACCCAGTATACTTTATCTCCCCTTGAGATCAGTACGTTTTTCCCTCTTTAGAGATAAAATCCGGTTGGTCGGAATTTTACAACAAGTGAATGAAACTAAATATGCATAATGCGTTACCATGTTTATTTGACAAAATCTCATCGGATATCGGCACATTGCCATTTTGAAAAACTTGATTTCCCCGCATAAGGGCATGTGGTTTATTTTGAAAATTAAAGATATCTCTTTACTTTAGCTGGTCCTAGATGAGAATCAAACTACGAATTGATTCCCCATTAGGACACATTATCACCTATATGTCGAGCAAATGTAGATACAAAAACATAATTTTGATCAAATTACATTTTAGAAGTGCCAAAAATCACAATTATAATTTCCTTTGTGGAAACTATATGAAGTGACATTCAAAATTCGTTTAACAATTATTGCAAAATTATCGGGAAAAAACCAAGAGACCCGTACAAGTTTTGCGAGAAGTATCACTGACGAGATGTTTTAATCTTGGGAAGCTTTTTCAGTATTTATATAAGGATCACACGATGCTGTATACCTACATATATATTTACATACAAGCCTCTCTCACATACATGTAGCCTTCGGTATTATGCACCAGTAATCGAAGATTTGGGATAAGTAGTTTTTGTCCTGTCCGTTAGTTTGTCTGTCTGTTTGTCATCATGTATATTCCTTGTAGCAAGATCTTACCACTGTTATCAACAATTTTTACCTTGTGACTCTGACTTTGACATATCCGACATACTTTTTAAAGACTTAAACCTTGGTCAGAACATTCGAACGGTAAGCAATATGTATTTCATATTTCACGTGTATTCTTTAGGTCAATACCTTTACTGGTACCAACATTTTGACCTCATGACCTTGACGTTCGCGTTTGACTGGAAAATGTAAATCTTCGCCATAATTTTTGAGTAGGAAATTAAAGAACTTTCATATTTTACATCTCTAATTTCCTAATGGCATGCACTTATAGTTGGTTCCATGACTTTTGACCTCGACCGTCTAGTTTGACCTACTTTAGAATAACAGCTTGTATGTGATAAACGGAGCAATTCGTGCTTCACAAACATATCCTGTTTGTATTGATGTTGTTTTATGTCGTTAAGATGTCGTCGACAAATCGGATATATCTGTGGCGAAATGTTGTTTGATCAAGGCGAACTAATATGGTCCTTTGGTCCTTTCTTTGAGGGATTTGGGGGGGGGGCGGTTTATTTGTTTTGGGGTTTTTGTCCCCGATCCGTAAGACGTAGGGCCTTCATATGTGGCATGTGTGTCCATAATTGCAATACCTTTTCGTTGGGACCCAATTTTTTATCATGTGACCTTGACCGTGACATTTAACCTACTTCAATGTAACTTTTTAGCCGTAAGACGTGGGGCCTTCATATTTGGCTTGTGTGCCCCCAATGTAAATTCTCAATCATGTTAGAATCTAGTAACTGCTTTTCAAATAAATATTTATTATGAGTATTCCAATTATTCGGCCACGAGCATCACTGAAGAGACATCTGGTGCACAAAATTAAAAGGCATATACATGTAAGTTCTATATTTATAATATCTTCAAATTTTACAGGGTTCCGCTGCAGATACATGTAGTCATGCACAACCATGACGATATGTCACCCTTACTGATAGAACCCCAAAAGCGGGGGACCACAATTCTTGTTTTTCTGCGTCCTTGTGCCATAAGATTTTGAACCCCAAACCATGAAAACAACCAAAAGAAAACCATTTTTGGGATGAGACAAATACCAACTTTTCTATTCTAATATAAATTTGATCTGAAATATGAAATGGCATCTTGACGTAATGATTATGAATTGGTTGTTTATTTTCCTCCATGGCCGGCTGATAGGTATTTCAATTTCAAATGGACGTAATATCAAGACTAAATTACAGTTGAGTTTTCCGAGAATCTGGAATCAATGGTGGGAAAGATGAGCCCAGGGTCCAGCGCCATAAACTGAGAATATTCTTAAGTCAATTTTTTCATTTTAATTTATTCCCTCATCAAACGTTCAAATAAATTGTCATGCAGAATGGTTTAATTCCATTCATTGATAGAATAAAACTCAATGAAATCCAAATCCCACTTATTCATTCATTGTTGAACAGAAGAATTTGAAATTTTGACTTAAGTATATTCTCAGTTTATGGCGCCGGACCCAGGTCTCTTTATGCGCCTAAGGGGATTGATTGATTGATTGATTTTTGTTTTACGTCACACCACGAATATTTCACGTATATGATGACGGCATCTGCCTGATGCGGGGCATACAAATTTTGACCTGTGCAACGGACCCACCCGAAGCAGTGAGGGATCTTTAACGTGCCATGCATACCACGACACGGGACCTCGGTTTTTACTGTCTCATCCGAAAGACATGACACCGGCATGACCAGAGCGGGACTCGAACCCCGGCCTCCCGATCAGGAGTCCGACGCGATACCACTAGGCCACGCCGGCTTGCGCCTAGGGGGAAGTCTATGCTGAAAATGATAAGGGGGAAACCGTACTGATAAAATATCCCCTTTAGAGGGGGAAGATCTATACTGGGTCAGTTTATCCGAGGGAAAAACTATGCGGAGGATAGTCTATATATGCTACAACACCAGTTCTCCTTCTTCCCATTGAATTGGATTGGAACAGACTTTCATGATCTGCAATGACATCAGCATGTTCCTTGGAGGACTACGTACCGGACTGCAATGGGCAACATACCAATTGCCCACTTCGGCTTAGGGTGAAGATAAAGGATTTTAACGTTTTAACTGTATCATATTGCCTTGTGAGGCGTTTATCTTGCTCAGCTTTTGAGTACACTTCGTATTGGACGAAGAAGAAGACAATGGGAAGGGTGCAATGCATAATGATGGTAATTTCCTCATTTACCAATTCAAACATTCAATTTTAGAGAACCAGTGAGGTCCATCAAAAAATTTCATGCTTTTAGAACTTTTAAACAGTTTTAAAGCGAAAAAAATTATTTTAAAATTGGTAGAAATTTACAGTAGCTATATAACCGGTTATATATATATATATATATATATATATATATATATATATATATATATATATATATATATATATATATATATATATATATATATATATACACACACTCGTTCGAGTGGTACTCCAGTCAAGTGGATGGATCTATTTATCAAGAAGAACACATCGTACACATATAATATCCATGCATGAGTGTAAATCCCATCAAATTCTTCTTTATTTCTTGAATCCTCTTGTTTACTCTTCTAATAGAAAGAACTTCGATGATATCAAACCTGAACTTTGAAAAATATAAACGGGATCGAAATTAGAAATATACTTCTCCATAAAAATGACAGAGGTTAGTCTACTTTCAGTTTCAATATATTGCTTTTTTCTTGCATTCACAACAGTTTAAATGGTACGCATTTTAACTGGCTACTTATTTGTATTACAATGAACTTACATTTATCCTTATATTGTAATTGCCTTTCTAACATGTTAATCACATGACTTCGGTTCCTCCGATTTCCTCTGCTACATGATGATGCTACACTCAATGATCTACCATTTGAGATCTTCTGTGGTTGAGGACCAGTCACGGTTAAGACTAGTAACTGGCTTCTATGTTATTAGAAGTATTCAAAACGTGATTTTACGTAATTTTCTTACGGTGCAAAAAGGTAGCTCCTCCCATTCTTGAAGTCGACGTTACGTCACTGTCTCTACTACTCTACGTAGATACCAGAGGAGTTTGGTCATGAGTGCTTTCGGATGCTGCATCTGACCTTGATTTTGTGCTTGAATGATTTGGTCAACTTTTTTTTAGGTACCACAGTTCTGAATAAACTATAAGTGGTACAAGTACCAAACTTGCATCAGTGGTGCATCTTCATTATCTTTGATTATTACACTAGATGTTTTTGGGTTTTTTTTTTTTTTTTTTTAAACACCTTTGAAAATTACAGGTTCCTTGATTTTGTTACGGGCTCTTTAAATTTGCAATCTAGGAGCCTATATGGCTCCTTAAAAATTTCTTTGAATTTCAAGCCCTGGTAAATGGGCAACATCAAATGTATGTACATCACTGGCTTTAGTGGGTCTTGAACATATGATCATGATGGAAGACCAAGGAGTGTATGGACCAAGGCCAAATGCAGAACATTTAATCAAAGATAATTACATATCTTTCATCAACAGCATTAAATTAACACTGTGTCATGTAGTTATGCACTTAGTAAGTGGACACTAATACGGAAAAAAATGACAACATGCTACTCTCAGCATAGATAACTATTACTATACATATAAATAAAATTTAGATGCCAGCAAGCCGAGATTATTTTTCATATATAGAGTTTAAATTTGTTGGAGTTACCTCCTGTAGTCAGCCATATTTTGGGTCAAACAAGAGATTTTTATTCATAGTAGTACAAATTTTAAGACCTTTGTTTGGAGAGGTTTTCCTTATTTTGCACTAAAATAAACAATTTTGAGATAAATTATATCTTAACATGTATGGTTTGTAAGCAGGGATGGGGAAGGTCATGCACACCCTGCAGCATTGTCCCATTCAGATTAAAAAAGGTACATAACACCACTTATTCTATGCACCCTATAGCACATTCAATTTTGAATCGGGGAACATTGGTTCCATGACCACGTTTTTGATTTCAGACATAAGTGTCTTTTTAATATCCAGTCTGATAAAGATACATAATTTACAGCGATACGATCTTAATGATGCCTCTGAAAACAATTCCCAAAACCTATCCAAAACACTTTAAAAAGCTTAGCTTCCAGTCAGTAATTGCCCCATTATCTGGCACTAGCACTAGTGGTCGTTTTAGTGAAGTTGCATGTACTCCACAATCACCTGATCTTGAAAAATAGTAGCCCAATTTACTAACATTTGTAGACGTTGGTCCTTACTACAAATTCCTACTTCATGTAACTTTCTATGATTTTTCATTGTATACTTATGATTTTCAGTGGAATGCATTTTCATCGCAAGTTGCACTTTAGGGTTCAACTACATTTACAGTACATGTTCACTAAAGATTGTTACTGAAACAGGTTACAGGCACTAAAAGATCATGGTCAAACTTCTTGAAAACTTTCAAGAAGTGTCAGACTTTTGGTCTGATAACGTTGTGAATTCTATCAGATGAAACATGCTCTTATCAGACCAAAAATTTTCTTGTCATTTTACGATTGAAAAAGAAAATGAAGTATTTTTATATTTAATATTTTATCAACATTATGATATATCTACATTTATTTTCATAAAATTACAAATTTTCACATTTAGTTTCATATTCTAGACTAGTTTGTTTTAAACTTTGTCCATTTTCTTCATTTGATTGTTCATTTTTACTGCTAGTTTCCCTTTCTTTATTGTCTAATACACTATCCTCCACATTGACACCCCTATTTTCCCCTCTCACACCCCATTCCTCTCTATGACACCACCATCCACCACAATGCAATGACATCTTTACCTCTGACACCATCATCCTGTGCAAGGACACTACAGTCCACTACACTAACAACATCCTCCCCTATGACACCATCTCCCTTTCTTCAAATTTCCCCTCTACTCTTACTCTGATTGGCCATTCTGAAGCCACTTGTATCGTATCTAACTCAAACAAATGCTTGCATAGTCAAAGACCATTTCACAAAACCTTTGCAAGACAAAGAATGAAAAGATATGTTGGAAATTTGAGGTACTACAGTTTTCTTTGGAACGGAAAATACCCCCCCCCCCCCCCCCCCCCCAAAAAAAAAAAAAAAGGTGTATTGGACATTACACTACAGTCCGGGTGGAACTTTGAATGCCCACTGTCCACAGTGGGCAGTCCACCTGAAATTTTAGTGGGCATTAGGAGTGGACATTTACCCCTGAGCTATCAAGCTGTCCACTTACCTGTATGTTAATTCCAACTGGCTCTTACAAGAATGCCCACCGTGACCAGTGGGCAAATTAAGTTCCACCCGGACTGTACTGTATGTCCAATTAAGAGATAAATTTTTCATTCTTTTATCGGACATTCGTAAATTTTATCGGACAATCCAATAAATGCGACACTTTTCAAGAACTCTGATGGTTCAAGTTAAAATAAAAGTGCTGGGTGTGAAAGGGTCTTCAGAATATCATTGTAACCAAATTTCGCAATAGACTTAAGTCTTACAAATGTGACAAATTGTTCAAAGTCAGAATTAAAGGCTTATTAAGAACTTCTCAACCACAAATTTGTTAACTCACTGCAGAAATTTCATAGCAAAAACATATAATTAAATCAAAGTAAAGTTCCCTTCACTGTTGAACAAATTTGTTACTGTTGCTTTGTACCCTGAATTACTTAAAAGTTACATTTAAAAAAATATGATAAACCTAACAACTTTGCACAAATTGAATTTTCTAAATGGCCCTGTCATAGTGAAAGATGGCCCACTGAAATTGAAAATGACCCATTGAAGTCTAAACAAAGGGGGCCATAGTCCCATTGATCCAGTTTGCCTTCCCAATCACTGTGTACTGTAAGCAATTTATATTTCAAAGATTAATTAAATTTTTTTGGTTGATTTAAGTACAAACTTCACAACTTGACCATCTAAATGGCTGACAACAGGAGATAATACCTGTGAATTTTCACTCAGTGAAAACTGTTAATTTTTGGGAAAAAGTTGTTCGTTGTGCCACTTACCAGACAATAGCCAATTTATTGCAGATAATTCTGGAAGTCAGTGTGACATCACACTAAGATCTTAATGAAAATAATCCCCGAAACACTCTCAAGATAACCTGGGAGATAAACTTGATGTTTATTATGGATGGTAATGCAACTTTCCTGAATTATATTTTGAGCATAAGTGCTATTTGAGTCATAAAACTGCCAAAATTCTTTGAGGGATCTTTTGAAGTTTGACCTCCTTTTTTTCCTTTACATTTGATATGACCGCAGTAAGAAGTAATGAGATTTCTAAAATTTGGATTCTTCGTATAAAGCGACGGTAAGTCCTCAAGGCTTATTCCCTAACAATTATGGTGTGTATTGTGTCATGTGACCATCCCAACTTCGAAAATTATATAAACAGGTCTTGTAAACTCACGTTTAAAAGCCAAAATAATTATTAGCTGGGAACTGGTCTTACATGTAGCTGAGAACTGGTCCTCGACGGGGTAGATGTTATGAGACCTTCATCGGACCTCAGGTACAATATGAATCAGATTTTTGGGATCTACACACAAAGAACATTGGTAGAGGCAGTAAAACAAAGAGCAGCATGATTTACCACCAATATCTACAATACCTTTAATAAAAAAGTCACAGCCATGGTGGACAAGCTGAATGGGAGAGCCTTTAACGATGAAGAAAGAGAGCCAAGGCCACTATGATGTATTACCTGTATAATGTCCATTGCTTAGTAGCCATTCTATTGTGTTTATATAGTGTGATGACCTATTAGGTATAAGGATATTTTTTCTGTGCCCAACATTTAGACCCCTTTCCAATGTGAAGAAACTCCCTTTTTTCCCAATCTGCCTTTGTTTTTTATACCCCCGTCATTAGACAGGATGTATTATGTTATGGCGCTGTCCGTCTGTCCGGGGTCATGTTTTCTGGACTTTTTTTTTTGCCGTCTTTCAAGATATTGAGTTTAAATTTAGTATACAGCTTTATTTCAAGCCGCGTCAGTACCAGATTGAGTTTTGTTACGATTGACCTACTTTTGACGGATTTATGGCCCTTGGACTTATAAATTTCAAAATTTTTTTAAAAATTCATTAAAAATCTATTTTTTGTCAAAACATTATGAAATTTATCATGAAACAAGTAAAGTGTACCAACTATCATATATGTTACGGTTTTTAATATCTTTTTCTTCATTTTTGAGAAATTTATAATTTTAGGGGGGGGAGGGGTTGACCATATGTCCTAGGTCATGTTTTCCGAATTTTTTTTTGCCATCTTTTAAGATATTGAGTTGAAATTTAGTATATAGCTTTATATCAAGCAGCGTCAGTACCAGTTCGAGTTTTGTTACGATTGACCTACTTTTGACGGATTTATGGTCCTTGGACTTATAAATTTCAAGATTTTGTTTTGAAATTCATTAAAAATCTAATTTTTGTAAAACCATTATAAAATTTACCATGAAACAAGTAAAATATACCAACTTCCACATATTTTACAGGTATTCATATCTTTTTCTTCATTTTTGAGAAATTTATAATTTTAGGAGGGGGGGGGGGGAGGCTTGTACTAAAAAATTTCAAGTTTTTTTTTGCAGGTCAAGTTCCAAGATGGGTAGGACCATTTCTGCAGGAGTTATTGCGCTTGGACTTATTCCTTTGATAAAATGCTATGAAACGCAATTAACTTCAGTAAACGTCAGATGATTTTCATGAAAATCATGCCAAATGCGAATTAATCCTGTCCGAATTAAGTGACAGGCGTATTACACCACGCTAGGCGTTGCTCTTGTTTCAATTGTACATGATGTAAATGGCCTTATTTTAGACAATTTTTTGCCTGATTTATATTTATCACACCCATGTCTGTATTAAAGTTACAGTAGGATGACGCAAGTACCTGTGGCAAAATATCATATATCTAGCATGTTAAAATTGAGAAGTGTAAAGTGTAATTTTTCTTCTGTGATTAATAATCAAATGTCGAATTTCATACTATGTTGTAAATGTTGATTTTTCATTTGGGAACTGAGGCTATTAGATTACTGTAAAATGTGTTTGACAGGAGAATGTGTTTCTTTTTTCTTATTTACATTTTTCCCATTGTAAAGGAGTCAGCCCCGATCCCAATCAAGCAAAAGTCTCATATCATGTCCATTCAGCTCTTACTTGTTTTTTCTACACCAATCTTTTCCTGAAGGCTGTATAGTAGTCACCCTGTGGAATGTGAATCAGAAACTGGTAAACTTACTGAAAAGCTTCTTAATATCACCAGACACAAAATTGTGAATTGCTAGCATTTTCTTCTTAGCTCTTGTCATAGTGCATGGTAAGGTGTCTGTGTGTCCATATGTATGTATGTATGTCTGTCATTTAGTGAACCTTTTGCATTTTCTGCTTCTTCAGAGCTGCAAAAGGGATTTATTTGACAAACTTCTTCAAATCATATGTCTGCAAAACTAAATGCTGATCATTTAATCTAGGAGAATATATTAAGCAGTGTTGCTGTTTTCGGTTCCATTTTGGAATTGCTATTGACATCTTTTTAGATCTTGTGATTTTTTGGGCACATTTACAGGTTATTATTATTATTTTCCCATGGAAAGTTGCCTTTAAGTATCAATTTTATGTAGTTTATACATGTCTTTTATTGATTTGAATGAAATCCTTGAAAATGGCGAGAATTTAAATGCATAAATAATCCTAAAATTTTTATGCCCCTGGATGGATAGAGGAATGGCATATTGTTTTTTGTCCTGTCTGTTTGTTTGTCTGTCTGTCTGTTGTCAATTTTAACCTTGGTTATAACTTTTGAACCATGAGGGATAGACACATCATATTTGACATGCTTACTCAACTAATGAAGTCGTTTTAAATGACACCAAGGTCAATGACCTTTTGACCTTGATAATTGACCTTCACGCTTGGACTTTGTTGCCACCGGGGGCATAAGTGTTTCACAAACACAGCTTGTTTTTCATTTCTTACAAAAAAATAGAAAATGATAAGGGGAGGATGTGCAAAACTATATTTTATACATGTTTGATGGATTTCTTCTTCAGAACAAATACATGTACCGGGTAGAAGGATTTTGATGAAAATGATCTGTTTGTTATGAAAGATAGAGACTACACATGCAATTATAACCTAGAAAACATTCCGTCTTTCATCTTAATTAAAGTGGTTAAGAGCAAAATCTCAGTATAAACAAGAGGTCTAGATGGACATGTATCTTTTACTTGAGCACATAACAAATTTAGACGGTATCAGGCCATTATCTAATTAGAGTATCCATTTTCGGTCATTTTTGTTCAGAATTGAATCAAATTCACATCCATATCCTTCTAGGCACACTCATGCACTTATTTTTCAGTCCCCTGCCAGTGAAACTGGAAGGGGACTATAGTGTTTGTCATTGTCTGTCCATCTGACTTTCCGAATGGTTTCCAGACAACAACTTCGTAAGGAATGACAAATTTGTTTCAAATTTTATACAATGTTAGCTTATATAAAGATCTAATATAGGATTGATTTTGGGGTCAAAAGGTCAACTCGAAGGGTCACTGTTACTTAAAATAGATATCTATCATTGTATTTCAGTTTATTTCAAGATGATAACTTGAGTTAGGAATAATTGAATTCTTACAAACTTGATACAAGGCTAGCTCATGTAAAGGTCTAGGGTGGAATTGATTTTGGGGTCAAAAGGTCAATTCTAAAAATAACTCTTACTGAAAATAGACATTTAATACTGCATTTCATTTGCCAGATAATAACTTGAGTTAAGAACAATTGATTTCTTTTAAACTTCATATAAGGCTAGCTTATGTAACTGGAAGGGACTATAGTGTTCGTCGTTGCCCATCCATCTGTCTGTCCATTCATCTGTCCATCTGTCTGTCCGGATGGTTTCCAGACAATAACTTCAGTGAGGAATGAACAATTGATTAAAACTTCATGCAGTATTAGCTTATATAAAGATTTAATGTAAAGGTCTAGGTTGGGATTGATTTTGGGGTCAAAAGGTTTTAAAATTCTAAAAATAACTGTTACTAAAAATAGACATTTATCACTGCATTTCATTTGCCAGATAATAACTTGTGTTAAGAACAATTGATTTCTTTTAAACTTCATGTAAAACTAGCTTATGTAAAGGTGTAGGGTGAGATTGATTTTGGAGTCAAATGGTCAATTCTAAGGATCAAAGTTACTATAAATAGACATTTATCACTGCATTTCGGTTGCCAGATAATAACTTGAGTTAAAAATAATTGATTTCTTTTAAATTTCATACAATGCTAGCTTATGAATAGATCTAGGGTGGGATAGATTTTGGGGTCAAAAGGTCAACTTTAAGGGTCACTGTTACTAAAAATAGACATCAGCATAGTTCAGTTGTGGAGTTTATATCAGTGAAAATAGTGATTCACCAGTGTTTCAGTTTCCAGATGATGACTATAGATACTAATGCCAGATATGAATAAAACGATGCTATATTTTTGCTGTCAGTTTCACTAGAACTTGATATAAATTTCACAGAATTCAATGTTATTTCTTATTAAATCATGCAAAAGGTTCACATAACTGTTTTATGTTGCTAATAAGGTATTAGTCATTTCAAAGATACAGATTGTGGCAGGGGACGAGTGTTGCATACAACACTGACTGTAAGCTTGTTCATTCTGAATTCCCTCATAAAAGTTACAATACATGGTACCTTTCTGGACCTACTTTTAACCAATTCCTGAGCAAATCCTGCCAAAAGAGCAACAGTACTTGTAAGGGACATAGAGCACTTTATTCATACATCTTCTACTTTAAAAAAAAAATCAAAAAAGAAGTAAATAAAAGATTTACAGAAAGAACACAATTGAACAACAGTTCTTAAGGCACCTATCCAGATTATTCTGGTGCATTCAGTTTGTTGATATGTATTCTCTTCAAGTGACTAGACCCCTATAGTTTCTTATTTATCAGTCATTTGTTATTGATTTGTCAGATGATGCTTTGTTATGGAGTTGCTTCATACTGTATTCAGCAATCTGTAAGAAGTTCCTTTTTATCCCAGCAAACAGTGTGTTGTTTTGTACTTGGATAAGTAGTTGATATGAATTTAGCCACATTTTTCATTCATAAAAACATTAAATTGCAACATTCTTTTTGAGGAGTTTTAGACAGCCATTGTTATAATTATGCTGGCAGTGTACTAAAAGATTGACTTGTACCAAGTAGTTCTGTACTTGTCCTTGTGTAATGTCACTCCAGGAGTATTTCACCCACAAGGTGGTTGCCAGTGTTTGATAATGCAGGAAATTAGATTTCTCAGAGAAAAGCACCAACTTTGTTTAGATTCTGATTTCTGACTGGCAAACAGGGGTATGGCTTGGTATGGAAAAGTTTGAAACATAACTTGCAAGTTTACAATCCCCTGCACAGTTTTGTTGCAGAGGAGATATACATGTATCTGATATAGTATCACAAACTTCGTCAGTATGTATGCCCATATGAATATACATCAATTCTTCCATGGTCCTGTTCACTTCGTCAAGGCTATTAAATCTTTATTCTTACTTCAGTTGAATTAATACTCCCCACAATTGTTACCCTGAGACGAATTTTTCATGACCATGACCCAAGATCATACCTTTAAGTGCAATGCTACAGAGAGTAATTGCATAAAATTATTGTCTGTAAAAATTTTATCCTCGCTTTGATCGAGTAAATACTTATGAGAGAAGATTGTCTTTACCTTCATCAAAGATCGTATCATCATGAACCATTGACTGAAATTCTTGTCTGATTTATAAATCTTACACGACTGTTTAGAACTGCATCATACTTTGCTCAATTGTTACCCATGAAGCAAGAGCATGTAGTAACCAATTTTCATACCACCAAAGCCAGAGTCACAGCTGATCAACTGAGATCTTTCTTTGGTCTATAAAATCTTTATGCTTGTTTTGATCAAGTTTAATATAATTTACACATCTGTTACCCATGAGACAAAGGTGTATTTAACCATAATTCAAGGTCATATTTCTAAGGTCAATGTCACAACGAGCACAAATCCACTTGTGCTCTGCATTTTCAAAAGAGAATATGCCAGCACTGTCCCTTCTCCTGCGCCCTTTGTGATAGACATTACCAGCACTGTCCCTTCTCCTACGCCCTTTGTGATAGACATTACCAGCACTATCCCTTCTCCTGCGCCCTTTGTGATAGACATTACCAGCACTGTCCCTTCTCCTGCGCCCTTTGTGATAGACATTTCCAGCACTGTCCCTTCTCCTGCGCCCTTTGTGATCGACATTACCAGCACTGTCCCTTCTCCTGCGCCCTTTGTGATAGACATTACCAGCACTGTTCCTTCTCCTGCGCCCTTTGTGATAGACATTTCCAGCACTGTCCCTTCTCCTGCGCCCTTTGTGATAGACATTACCAGCACTGTCCCTTCTCCTGCGCCCTTTGTGATAGACATTACCAGCACTGTCCCTTCTCCTGCGCCCTTTGTGATAGACATTTCCAGCACTGTCCCTTCTCCTGCGCCCTTTGTGATAGACATTTCCAGCACTGTCCCTTCTCCTGCGCCCTTTGTGATAGACATTACCAGCACTGTCCCTTCTCCTGCGCCCTTTGTGATAGACATTACCAGCACTGTCCCTTCTCCTGCGCCCTTTGTGATGGACCTTACTACTACCTCTTATCAAAAATCACAGACAGAGCTGAAGGTTACAGTGATTTCCAACACCATGATTTAACATTGGTATTGGGGAGTGTAAAGATAAAGGAAGTACTGACACTTTTCCATACGATCATCATTCCATCTCTACTTTTAAGTGTTGGATAATCGTGTTAAAACAAGATTAATGGATCGAAATAATCGATTGCAAATAACAAAAAAGTTAACAAACAATCGTCACAGTTTTAGCAATTTATTCATCAACAGCACATATTATAAACCTTTTGGCGAAAAAGGAAAAAGCAAGTGGAGGGCTCTGGTAAATAATCCTTTCCTCTGATCTTTTCTTTTTTAAATGATAGACGTCAGAAATCGCTTTGACACCTTTCCAATACGATTAAATTACAGTGAAAAATGACGTAGCTCAATCAGTGAGGTACATGGCTGATGATCGAGACGGCACGTATGAGATTCCACCCTGCTTGGGTTGTCTCCGCTGCTCAGTTTCTGAGCCTATACTTTTACCATATAAATTAAATAATTTTGGTGTGACGTAATTCAATTATATATATATATATATATATATATATATATATATATATATAATTGAATTCAGTTGATATCTATTAATGTATATGTATTTATAGTATTTATATTTTGATATGAATTAATTTTGTTTGACGTATAATTAACCTTGTGATTTTGAATTTTGAAAGTTTGTATTTTATTAAAATTCGATTTAAAAATATAAAAGATAACTTGGCTGTAAGAATAAAGTTATCATTTTGTAATCATGTCCCTAGGTGTCGCGTGAAAATCGCTGTTTCATATCCTCTTGTCTTGTCAATGCTGAAGCCAAATCTGATAGTTTGTCAAAGTTAACAGAATAATAAGTATGAATATTCATCCATAAAACTGAATGAATTCTTTTAATCGACAAAACCATTCCTCTACGTAGTAGATGTGCACGTGTTTTAATCACATACAGTGCATTTTGCATTGCTTGTTGTTTAACGCTTCATCAAAACTGGTTGCTTCCATTGTTAATTAAGTATTTGAGGAACTCGGATAAGCCTAAATATCTGATCAAAGTATGAAATCTACATGTATGATTCAGGCCCATTAGCCGATCGTGGACAGATTTTATCAGGTAATAGGAAACGGAGCGAATGTTAGGCTTTGTCCCCACCCGCTTTTGAATGCTTCCTATGGCCCCGAGTGATTGGATCTGACATTTCAAGACTAGAAACTGGAATATGGTGTGAAAACCAATGATCCTCGACACACACATAGGTCCTCCCACTTGTCTTAGAATTGGTTATGATATTTCAAGGTTAGAACTGGATTACCATGTGATAGATGTTCCACTTGCCTGGGCTTAGGGTCGAGCCCAAACTTCTAAACATCAGACGAGATGATTAGCATTGATAAGAGATAAGGTTTGGTCCGTTTAAAATGCATCAGTGATCTGAATAAGTCCGGTATGTTGTTTTATGGATTAGTAAATCGGAAATTGCATATCGTGCATGGTCGCCTTTAATGTGGATTTGAACAATTTAAACTAATACATTAATGCACATGTTCCAATCTTTAGATCTTTGGATAAAATGTAATTGAATCTAATGAATATTAGATTTCAGTATTAGAAATTACTGTATGACATTTCTAGACTTAGTCGTGTAGTCCTTAACACGAGATTGTGTAATATAATATTGAATGTATTCGGGAGATTCAGTACTCTGTTTCCTGGAAATCTAATGAATCAAGTGAAATGTCCAGATTGAGTTACGTCCATTACCTCTCATCTAGGATATCTTGTTCACATAAATCTCGAAATCTCGTTGCTGCATGCATCTATGTTCAACGTGTTAACTGTATTGTTAGAGCTGTATGAACATACAAATCAAATATGTATCCCTCCTGTCTGTGAATGCCGCCACATTGACTTTGTTATCTAGGTTATAAGTGATGTATCAGGAGATTAGTTACAGAAATCCAGTCTCCACATGATAACCAAGATCTTCTCCACGCTACTCAAATCATCTCCTCAAAGTACATAATGCACATTTTTTATTTTACTTTCAGGAAGTGAAAAATTACCTTACAAAATTAAGGAGCACGTAAGCATACACTTTTAGTGATGTACTGATTGTTCTGAATTCTGTTCATCAGAGGGAACTCTATCAAGATGTTTTATACGGCAAGCATGTTAAGGGTGTTTTTCTCAAAGAACTGGGGAAGCAAGTGCATCGCTTTTTCTGACATTGAGATCGTGATTTATATTACAGGATGTTTATTTAATATCCCATCTGAATCTTGAATCATGTTCAAATGACAAGAAAACTTTATTTCCGTGATTTGGGAAATATTTTTGTACCATCGGGGAAAACGCGTTGATAGATTGTCTCTGCCTCTCCAAGCTAAAAAGCAAATTGAAGCCTCCGTCTTGATCTATTCAAGGGGTTCATATTAATCACGAGTAAAACCTAGACATCTCGCGAGAGGAGAGCGACACGTTTTTACGTACTTGTTCATTTATAATGAAGTTAAGAATTGGGCAAACTTGGAGAAGAGTTTTTAGAAAAATGTTAAATGTTTGTGATAGGTTGTAGATCCCATTGATATGTGTAAGAAGAATGGGGTTGAGTGGTGGTCCCTATTACAGTTAGTGGTTGATGTATGTTTATTAGACCCGTAAGAATAGTGGTTTCCCTTTCGAATTTCATAAAAGTTTTCCTTTCTGCTTTACCTGTGAAAACTCGAGCATACTTTGTCACTTAAAGATTACTTATTAAATCCTTTTTTTCCGTTTTTTTCCATCGTCTGTTCTAACAATCTCCATAGACGCTACATTTGTTCTTTGAAAACTATACTTTATTTTCAACTTGATATGCTCTCACCTTCCACCCGCAAAATCAAATTTGTATCTTAAGGAGTTGTATTTAGTAGTTATTGCTAGGAGTGTATAAAACTGAACACTAGGTGTTCAATACTCCAAACCAGAGACATGGTCATTGACATTATATCATTAGATCCTTCGGAAAGGTTCTAGTGCCATTGTTTGCATAAAGAATAGTTTGATGAATGAAATTCTTTAGTGATTCAGTCAGTGTAGATTATTGGTCTCTCTGATGGACTAGTTGAAATTCAAGTCGATTGAATTTTATTGGGTGAAGTGAGGATATATATATATATTATACATCACTGTTGATAACGTAATCGGAATATGGATAAACAATTATAAATTAAGTAATATATATATATGCAAATTTCTATATACTTTTTGTTTTCATTTTATGTTACTTGTAAATAGGACTTTTTACCTCATGTTTTTATATGCGGTATGACAAACATGTTTTATAATATTTTATTTCTAGCGTTGATGGTCTGTTGGCTATTGTTATTACGGACAGAGATGGAGTCCCTCTTCTCAAAGGTATTTATACATACAAACATAAATACAGAGGAGTATACATGAAATACTCCTGTATACATACTTTGTAGTAAAGAAATGCACTGTCTTTTGCAATGGATTATTGATAGATTACTGGTATGAATATAGGCAGCTATTGTTTAGTGGAGGAACCCAGAATACCAATTAAAGTGTACAGGTGCGCCGTGCTCGATCGCCTCAACACCCCCTCTCCCTCTCACACACACGCACACCCAAGAGTACGGCGTACTGATGGAAACCCCCAGAATATTTGGAGAATCGTATCGACAGTTCATAGTTACAGTGTACTGATGCACCAGAGAGCGGCGTACTCGACCGCCACAGTCCCTCACTTCTCTAAAGGTCAAATGGGTCAACTGACTTCAATAGAATATCGATCATGTCCATTATTCAATTTCCAAAGTATCCGAATTTACAAACAACATGTAGTAAATGCGTACTATAATCAGATGGCCAGAGTATGTATTTGTTGGAAACGCGACAAAAATTGATCTGTATTTATAAGATTACATTGTGCTTTCGTTATTAAACATCAAAAAGCCATGAATAACAATCTGCTTCTATTTCTGGTTGGTGAGTATGCATATAGAAGCATTGATTGTATCTCCCTCATCTTGCCAATGATCCTCATATACAGCGGACTTTTTATGTTCAAGGATGGACCGAGAATAGTACTTCGACACTTTTATATTATCAATGTACATAGTACCTGAGTATGGAGGCGTGGGAGATGTCCAAAGTGCTATAGGAGTCACTCGTATCACCTGTTAAATTCCCATTCTCATTCCGGACGGCCTAAAACAGAGATACTTCAGTCCGTTTCGGTATCGTGTCAATAGCCTTTAATGGAAGAAATCGAAAGGTTCATATTTCAGGCATGCCATAGGGATGGTTGGGCCTCCGACTTGCCAACTCGTGGGCACCATTTATCACTTTGGAGTGCATTTAATATGTGTTCTTAGAATTGATGTAGATTATTTATTGGAAGCTAATAGAATAAGAACATGAAGAGTGGGAAATTGTTCTAAATCGTATTCTGTTTAAATTGTACTCTGAAAATTGGCATAAAGTAATGACATTTGCTATTCACAAAGTGGAGAAGGCTTAACATTGTAAATCGACTATTATTTAAAATTCATTTTCCCGAATTCAATGTCCGAAACTGAATCTCGGCGTATTTAATCGTCCCTGAACTTATATAGCTCAGTCGGTTAGAGGGTCGGATGCATGACGGCTAGGTGATTCGGTACCATAGGTCGTGGGTTCGAGTCCCAGACGGGGAACGAATATAAGTGAAATATAGGGTGCCTTGTTAGCTGTAGTGTCTTTGTGCTTTATATGTTTGTCTAATTTGTCTTTATTTTCTACAGGTATTTCTTCGGAGATCCAAGGTCCATAGTACTCCCAGGTGTTTAACTGATTCTATTTGTGCTTTATACATATATACAAAACACAGGTTCATGCAAAATATGGGTTGTTTGTAAGAAAAGTTAACTACTAGTACAGTGTTTTATGTCGGACAATGCATGAACAATGATGGTTACATATTGTTTCATTTATTATTATTACCAAGTATTTTTTTAAATAACTCTAAAGAGACAATTTGTCTACACAGTGGCTTCTGATACAGCTCCAGACCTAGCGCTTCGTCACACTTTTCTGCAGACTTTTGGAACTGCAACAGAGCAAGCCAATAAACTGGGTCTTGAACAGAGCAAATCAGTTATCTGCATATACAGTAATTACCAAGTAAGATCAACTAAACTATGATAAAACATTGGAAAATAAAGAAGACATCCCTTAGCATGTTTAAAAATGGTCAACATATCTTTCAAACAAATACGTTCTTTTTATTTAATAAGGAAAGAGAAAAAGAAATCTGCATACATGTAATTGTATTGTCAGTGGAAAAGTTTGGAATTCTGATTCCCCGTTGTAAAACGCATTTATTAAAAGAACATGCATTAAATAGTCACGGTAATGAGTACACAATGGAAATAAATTACCATATGTTTGTCAAAGTTCTGAATGAATCTGTGAAGAAAATACAAAACGAACATGTTTTGAATAAATACAGAACATTTGTTCTTCAGTATTGAAGAGTACAAAAATCACTCTTATTTACAGGTGGTACAGATCAATGCGTATCCCTTGATTGTTACATTTCTGGCGGAACAATCCACAAATACAGGTAAACAGTCTTAGAAATTTATGCTAAACAGACACATCTTAAACGTGACATAAAGAATGGTGAATACCAGTCTCTTAAAAATCCATTCAATAAATTCGTGAAAACGACAATTTAAGCAGTTAAACAGTTTTTGTAACGATTACTGCGATTTAATGATCAAGTAAAAAGACATCTCCAAAACGTCAAATGCTGTTCAGTGTACACGTACAGTGATATACAATGTACACGTAAAGTGATATCCAATGTACACGTACAGAGATATTCATTGAACGCGTACATTGATAGTCAATGGTGCTGAATGATACTATTGTCAGTATTCACCAAAATGAATTAATGTAATAAAACATTGCATTTGCATTTTCACATTTGTTCAGACTTAAGTGGGAATCTTATATTGAATGGAGTGCATGTTGTCGTTTGTGTTAATTATTGTTTATGCTATTGTCTGGAAATTTTGAAGATGAGATGAAGCCTGAGTAAAACTCAGTTGGTAAGGGATTTGCTTATTTCCGATAGGTACCAGTTTCGAGTCCTGCCGGTAACTCGTAGGTAATGAGACTCGGTGAAAACCTAGGCCGCGTATCTAGGTAAACGCAGCGTGTAAGGGATTGCGTCAGTGCTTGGATTTAGTTCATTTCATAGGTCCCAATTTCTGAAAAACGTATCGGCGAGATTTCGTCACAAGAAACAAAATAAATGCTTATTTTTCACCGTAGCAATATATCATAAAGTTCAACTTTCATTTTTACCGATACAATTTTAGATACGCTGAAGTAAATACACAGTACTTAAAAGACAATTTTGTTAATTTCAGATGAGCGACACAGGCCTTTCATACCGAACTTTTCATTAATCGAGTATAAGCAATTCACACTCTTATGGTGATTTATAAGAAGTAATTAATAAATGCTGCCTATTACTATCTTATTTGCTTTTGATTTATGAAACGCTCTGTAACAGATCTGTCAAAGAAAGAAAGGAAATATGATCAATGTTTTATGATCGGATTCATATCTAGTAAGATATAGGCACGTTTTAAAAAAGAAGTACTCCACCCTTATTTTCAATAAATTGAAGAATGTCATTGTTTGATATTGACATGTGATAGATACATAAATCACTTCTTATGTTTTATGGTAATGCATGTACTACTAGTGTGTGTAACATTACAGATGACATGCCCTTGACTGAGCGGGTTAAATATAGGATCGGCTATAAGTGACATCTTAGTAGAGTACAGTAATGTATATTCACATACCGACTTCAAATAAAGTGGGCGGATTAGAGTTGACGGGATATTATATTGTGTCTACGCCCTTTGATACAGGGATACTGTTTCAGGGATTGCATGCCCTGCTTCTGTTTGACTACTGATTGCTGACTTTAATTGGTACATTGACAAAGATCTAGCATCACCACGCCCTATAAAACTGCTGATATCATACAATACGTTAAAATCAAATTGATCAATATTCTCTGCTTTGATACTTTAAAATCATAATAGACCTCCTAAATTTTATGTGATTTTCAGACAGCATCATTTCTAATTTTTCAAGTTAGGTATTAAAATCTTAGCATACGCATAATAGACAGGCCGACAGGAGACAATTATTCAGTCTGTATGTCCGATCAGATCGTTATCTGGTGATCCGCATTACCACGTGTCGTAGCATACACATATTAGGCAGGCCGACAGGAGACACTTACTCACTCTGGTTGTCCGATCAGATCGTTATCTTGTTATCCGCATTACCACGTGTCATAGCATAGTCATAGTGGGCAGGCCGACAGGAGACACTTACTCACTGGTTGTCCAATCAGATCCTTGTGATCCGCATTACCACGTGTCGTAGCATACGCATAATAGGCAGGCAGACAGGAGACGCTTACCCACTCTGGTTGTCCAATCAGATCCTTGTGATCCGCATTACGATGTGTCGTAACAAAGGCATAATAGGCAGGCAAACAGGAGACGCTCACTCACTCTGGTTGTCCAATCAGATCGTTATCTGGTGATCCGCGTTACCACGTGTCGTAGCATAGTCATAGTGGGCAGGCCGACAGGAGACGCCCACTCACTTTGGTTGTCCGATCAGATCGTTATCTGGTGGTCCGCATTACCTCGTGTCGTACTGGAACCTTGTATGCGGTTTTAGTTTTATCATTTACGTAAGCGAAAATGTCGTGTACCACTGTTTGATTTCTAAGAGAACTAACAGTGTACATATAGACTTGGACCTCTTGTTCATCATCGTGAGACAGTTATGTTTCCACTTACAATATTTTAGTCTTAATATCGTCACTTATTAGGACGGGCTATCCTGTAGTTATTGTTTATTGTAGCATCGTGTTACAGTGTATAATACTGAGCTAATGCTTAGTGAGGAAATTTCGTATTTCATGAAATGTTTATAATTTGGGTTTCATTTGCCGAAGTCGCTTTCGAACGTCGGCCAGGACAAGTGTGCGAGAATGTTCAACAGAAGCTTGCACAATGTGATGGAGATGTAGAGAGAAAAGAAATGTAGTGAACTGAAGGATCGGTTGTTTCCTCCGGAAACTGTGCCCCCACCCCTCAACCATTGGTCTTTTTATAGCTAGAATTTTGTTGATGCGGTTTTAAACAACAGCAACCAATATACGTGTTCTCACAATGAAAGTTGTGTTTTGTGCATGTGATATAAATGAAGACACGAAATATTGCAATCTTTAGTCCGGATTGAACACTTTTATACTTTAAGTTTGAAGTTAGAGGTACCCTACACAGTACAACATAAGACCAATATGTTTCAGGCTCATCCCAGTCTTCATTCTTGTCCCATTTGCTGAGAATTTGGGAGTGAAGTTTTCGTGAAAACATACATAAAGACATTGATAAGAACATTCTACTGTGGTTATATCTAGGATCTTGACATTTCACATTTTTATATCTAAACCTCACTGAGGTACTCATTTGAGGTTTGATGGATTATTCTTAATTTTTAAATCCTCAAATGGACAGGTCGTGTCATATAATTTGGTTTTTGTATGTCTCTGTTTTGTCAGTTTTAGCTGTAATGTTTCAAAAATACATCTTGTTATATATTATCTGTTGCACAATTTAAGGACTCAGAGATAATTAATTTCAGGCTTTGTTCGGAGGCTATGATAATAAATCTATTGTCGGTGACACCTTTTAGGTAAATTTCATTTTTACACCAGGCGGAATTTATCAGATATTTTGAAAAGCGCGATAACTCTTATTAATACCTTTCTTTTGCAGGATTGCTGATGACATTGGAAAATGATATGCGAGATATATTAAACGACCTTAAGAAAATAGTAACTGCAACTTGAGATATATTACTTGTGAAAGACATCGGGAGACTGTGCAATGCTGATATAAAGAAATTGTATGTCTTCAAAACGTGAGAGAAAGGAAATATTAACATAGACCAACATTTTGATTTGTGTTTTCTAGCACCAGAGACGCATGTATCTATACGCCCCTGGTACTGTGATATAGAGTTTACGTGAAGTATTGAAACAGATGAATGAATGAATATTATATCAATATTTCCGAGGTCTTCCTTCAGAGATTGTCATATGTATGATGTATCTTTAATTTATTATATTTCAAGCACATTTCACTCCTGGTCATCTTTCATTATGTGCACCATGCAGGGAAAATAATTCTGTCGTGCTGTTTAAAAATAAGACCTCTTTTGTGTAATTCAACTGTTTCTTATGAAATTTCCAGCTACTCATAAAGAATGGTACAGTCTGCTATATAGATATTAAAATATGGAAATCTTGTTAAATTAAGAATTATTCTGATATATTTTTTTTAAACGAAAGACTGATGTTTTGTGTAATAGGCCCAGAAAGGATCACATATTGATTGATACATAAAGATGCCCTTCTGGAGTACACATTAAAAAATGAAGAACGTTAGACCTTTATAGAAATTATTGTCCCAGTTTTGATCATATTGTGGATTTCACATCTGTATTTGAGAGTATGCATTCCTTTAAAACATGATCCATTCATGATTTTTTTTCCTTTTCGTGTTTAATAAGGAGTTAAATAGTGTTACATAAATAAATAACTACATGTATTAACTAATGTTAGCAGTTCAGTAAAATAGTGTAACATATATAAATAATTATGAACAAATGTTAGCAGTTCAATAAAAACAATATAAAGCACAAAACAGATTTGATATTGTAGTTTTTAATATATGACTGCTTTTCTATATGATTTTCAATTGAAACTTAGCACTGTTGAGTGCCGAGTGAGTACAAGTCATAACGGAATCTTGCTGTACTTTTGATAATTTAAGATAGAAGTTTCAAGGGACAAAAAGTGATGTGTCATAAATAGGCTGGTTCATGATTATCTCTAATAGCTGCCATATATCAAGGCAGATTGACAGAAGGTCAGAGTATAGACCAGGTAATGACTGGACTTTCTTATTAAATGGACAATGTAATGACAGGACCTCTTTAACAAATAGACAAAAGAATGAAGGGGCCTTCTTGATAAATGGACAGTTTTCTTCTTGATAATTCGAGAAGTAAGAGGGGAACTTTTTTAATAAATGGGCGACATAATGATAGGACCTTCTTGATAAATGGATCATGTAATGACATGACCTTTACAATAAATGAATAACGTGGCAGGACCTTCTTGATAAATGTACGATGTTATGACAGGATCATCTTGATAAAGGTACGATGTTATGACAGAACATTCTCGATAAATGGAAAAAAAAATCTTGACAATGGTATAGAAATAGTATCATTTGTCTACGAACAAACATATAAAGCCTTACAAGAATTTTTTTTACCGATAATTGATGTTCTTTGCCAGAGAGATTGCACTGAATTTAACCCTTGGCCATGATCAGAAATTCAAAGTCACTATAGCTTGAACGTATTCTTCAACATTATATTAAATTATTTTCTTTTGAATTCGTCTCTATTGACATTGAAACAATAGGTTGGAGACGTGTCAGGCTCTTGTTTTCCGACGAGACAATACAAATAGAACTATTTCAAGTGATACTACTAATACAGAAGTATATAATTTTAAGTCACCTTAAAGATTTTGTTCGTTTGATACCTTTACCTTATAAAATTATTCTTGGTGTTAAGCTTTTATATACAACGAAAACTATGACAGTAACTGATACAATATCACTAGTCATAACAACAATATTCCACAGTGGACGTTCATGGACACAGTAATTCAATACTGCTTTGTTAAGATAAATGTGGACAAACATGATAAAAACGTCTCAGGCGGACAACTTCAGGACAAATAACACATCAAATTTTCTCTCTTGGGTGTTTTTAAGCTTCACACCGCTATAGGGAGTAAGTGACAAAAATGAAAAGATAATTATCCTCTTCTTAACAAGCCCCACACGCCATATCAATACACTATTCATTGTAAATATATACGGTGTTATTGCTTACATGTTTATCGATCTACATTTGAAAGTTGAAAGTAATATTATAATAAATAAATATTATATTCTTCTTTTCTCTCTCTCTCTCTCTCTCTCTCTCTCTCTCTCTTTCTCTCTCTCTGCGGGAACATGAAATATTTCGAGATTTTAAAGGAAGCTGTCATGCCACGCTATCTTTTTAGACCCCGCGTCAAGGACAAGAACCAAAATCGCAAGTGCTTAAACTAGACCATATGCTTGCAATATACAGCAAGGAGTATCCGTGAAGCGCACATAAATTATTATTCACAGAAGAGAAATGACGGAGTGTCGTCTGAGCTCGCCTGGTCTCGATTAGACTTTTCTAAATAGTTGATTTTGTATATTAATTTTTATTATTTTATTTACATTAATAACAACAAAAATATAATTTGAAAACCCTAACGTGCAAGTCAAGAAAAAGTATGTCCTAATTTCGACAGCGCGACATTCTGTTTTTACTAAAACTATTGAAACTTAAACGAGTTATTGGCACTGTCCGTCTTCTGATATACGTTTTAGAAAGTATGAACGGTCTGAAACGATTTGTTTCTATCTCTTATCCTAAAGAGTTGAAACACTAAAGTGTCATTTTCAGGCATTTTCATAATACGATGAAATTTAAAATCGGTCCGAGCCGTTGTTGCAATATGTTTTTAGGATCGCGTAAAAGCCGTTATTTGAATATACAGGTTAACTGTCAATCGGTTCCTATACCAAAATATAAAACATTTCTTGTTGGGCTTCGTCTTTTTGCTTCAGTCAAACAACTTTAGTGAACTTTTTCACTGCGCAAGAAAATTCAGTGCATAACCTTTTCTTTCGTTTTAGCGCCATTGAAAACATTATTACGTTACAATATGAAGTAACGTCACCGTGGGTAAAAACGCAGGTAAAGAGTTGTCTCCCTGTTGTATGTGGAACAGCCATTAAAGTTGGGGGCATATAGTTTTAGTCCTGTCTGTCCGTCCGTCTGTTCGTCCTATTTGGGGTATATAGCTTTTCTGGATAACTGCTCTTATAGTATTAATACTAGAAACTTTATAATTAACTGGATGCTTGTACATGGATTGAAGATGTGCATATTATTGCCATTTTGGGGTAAAGGTGAACTTTGTTATTTTTGGAGTATATTTGCATAAATGTTGAATCTTTTCCGGATAACTCCTCCTACAGCTTTGAAGCTATAAAGGTTTTGGGGTTTTTAGCTCACCTGAGCGTAGCTCAAGTGAGCTATTGTCATAGTGCCGCGTCCGTCGTCCGTCCGTCGTCCGTCGTTAACTTTTCTACATTTTCGACTTCTCCTCCAGAACCGCTGCACAGAATTTCACCAAACTCCATAGGAAGTAAGTACTCAAGGTCCTCTACAAAGTTTGTGTTTTTTATGCCGATCCGTGATCCAAGATGGCCGCCATTGGCTCTGATTGGTTGACACATTTTCGACTTCTCCTCCAGAACTGCTGCACAGAATTTCACCAAACTTCATAGGAAGTAAGTACTCAAGGTCCTCTACAAAGTTTGTGTTTTTTATGCCGATCCGTAATCCAAGATGGCCGCCATTGGCTCTGATTGGTTGACACATTTTCGACTTCTCCAGAACTGCTGTACAGAATTTCACCAAACTTCATAGGAAGTAAGTACTCAAGGTCCTCTACCAAGTTAGTGTTTTTTATCCCGATCCGTGATCCAAGATGGCCGCCATTGGCTCTGATTGGTTGACACATTTTCGACTTCTCCTCCAGAACCGCTGCACAGAATTTCACCAAACTTCATAAACAGTAAGTACTCAAAGTCTTCTACCAAGTTTGTGTTTTTATGCCTATCCGTGATCCAAGATGGCCGCCATTGGCTCTGATTGGTTGACACAATTTCGACTTCTCCTCCAGAAAAGCTGCACAGAATTTCACCAAACTTCATAGGAAGTAAGTACTCAAAGTCCTCTACCAAGTTTGTGTTTTTTATGCCAGTCCGTGATCCAAGATGGCCGCCATTGGCTCTGATTGGTTGACACATTTTCGACTTCTCCTCCAGAAAAGCTGCACAGAATTTCACCAAACTTCATAGGAAGTAAGTACTCAAAGTCCTCTACCAAGTTTGTGTTTTTTATGCCAGTCCGTGATCCAAGATGGCCGCCATTGGCTCTGATTGGTTGAAACATTTTCAACTTCTTCTCTAGATTGGCTGCACAGAATTTCATCAAACCTCATAGGAAGTAAGTACTCAAGGTCCTCTACCAAGTTTGTGTTCAGGATCCAGATTCCCTCAGGGGTGGATCCAGGGCGGGACCAAAAGTGCCCAAAAGGGTACCCCTCTTCAAACATCTTCTTCTCCAGAACCAGTACATAAATGGGGAAACTAATTGCATTTCAACAATCTATAAAGATGGGTTATTAAAAATTGTGTTCGGGGTTAAAATCCGTCAAATAGAAATTTACGTGTTTCTGGACTTAGTCATTTCAATGAAGAAAAGTGTCATGTTTTTCAGTTAATTGATATTGATGATTTCTTAATGACTATTTTGATCACAATTGTGGTAAGGAATATTATTGTGAAAGAATTTTGTCGTTATCTCAATTTTTGGATTTTTTATGAATTTTTTAAGACTTCCAGAAAAAGGGGGGGGGGGGGGGGTTTAGCCATTTTTTTCACATTTTCAACTTTTTCTATAAAACCACATGAAAGATTTTAATGAAACATGGAATACATGAAGTACTAAAAGTCCTCTATCAATTTGGTAAATTTCATCCAAATTGGTTAACAGATAATGCCACCATGTCTAAAAAGTAGGTCTCACAATGGTACATATACCACTTGGTAATTGAAATATGGAGAGTAGCGGTTCAAATCCAGCTGTGGTCAAAAATTTTTTTTTTTTTTTTACACATCTAAATAAGTTTTTAGATGTTTCTCAACACTCAACATATGAAATTAGGAATTTTACGTTTAAGACTTCCAAAAAAAAAAGGGGGGGGGGGGGGCATTTTTCACATTTTCAACTTTTTCTACAAAACTGTTTGAAGGATTCTAATAAATTTTGGTAGAAATAAGTCACTTATGATCCTCTTCAAATTCTGTTGTTTTTGTCCAGACCTCTTTACAGGTGGCGCCACCATAGTCAAAAGTAGGTCACAAAAGAGTTCCCTCCTTTAACAATATTCTTTTTCATACGGGCTGTATACAGAGACAAACAGAATGCATAGAAATGATCTAGAGGGATGAGTGAAGACGTATTGTCATTTTGGTTCCCTTCCAAAATCAAATTTAAGAATTTTTTTTCGACATTTCTTTGGACTTGGTGATTCAATGCAGAAAAAAAGTGTCATATTTCCTAGTTAATTGATAATGATGATTTCTTATGGACTATTGTGATCATAATTATGGTAAGGATTGTTACTTTGAAAGAATTTTGTCAATATCTCAATTTTTGGATTTTCTATGAATTTTTTAAGACTTCCAAATGAGGGTGTATAGGAACAATTCAATCACATTTTTCACTTCTGCTGTTATACCGCTTGAAAGATTTTAATGAAACATGGAATACATGAAGTACTAAAGGTCCTCTATCAATATGGTAAATTTCATCCAAATTGGTTAACAGATAATGTCACCATGTCCAAAAAGCAGTTCTCACAATGGTACATATACCACTTGGTAATTGAAATATGGAGAGTAGCGGTTCAAATCCAGCTGTGGTCAAAAAAATTTTTTTCATTTCTTTACACATCTAAATAAGTTTTTAGATGTTTCTCAACACTCAACATATGAAATTAGGCAATTTTAAGTTAGATCTGGACAATATTTGAAACAATTGTTGTTCATGACCCAGACTTGAAATCAGTCAACAAAAGGCCCCACCTAAAGAAAATGACTAACTTGTTGCCCTGAATGACATCTTGCAGAGACAAAGGAAATGCTTAATATCAAAATCACCTGAGTGGAAGTGCAAAAAAGTGTTGTTTTTTATTCTAGCCTGAAATAAAATTTGACATATTTTCAACATCTGTGTTGACTTAGTCACATTAATGCAAAAATAAATGAATTCTTCCTTCATGCATGACTGATCATCTAGGTACTCAGGTGAGCGATATAGGCCCACTTGGGCCTCTTGTTTTTTTTTTTTTTTTTTACTTTTATTGATATACAGGGGTAAATGCTTTTTCTGGAAATCTCCTTCTACAGTTATAATGGTGAAAAGTTTTCACTTTGCTAGTTGCTTGTACATACTTTGAAGATGTGCGTATTATTCGGGTGTTGACTATCACATGTAAATGTCTACTTTACTCTAGTATCAATTGGATAATCGTACATCTACTTGACTTCCTCTGGTAATTTTGACTGAGTTTAGGACTTTAACCCCAACCTCTCCCCTTTCCTGACTGATAAGCATTTATGGTAAGCCGCAAATTCTTTTTCAAAAATCTCTGTCTAATATAGATCTGAACTTCCCTCTAGATGTAATGTATGTGAGAACAAGCAAGATATGATGGCGGAATTTGCGATGCATCTGAGACATATTTATTAAAAATCAGGTATGACAAAATCCACCACAAGTACAACCAGAATAACAAGGTGTGGTAAAGCCATGAATAGCATCACAAAACGCCGCGATTACACGGCGGCTGTCGAGCTGACCTGGCACGATTATTATAGGCCCTAAAACGACCAATTCGTAGGAGCCCTGGACCTGCCCAGACCTCACGTAAGAACTCATGAGAAGGGTATGTCAAACGATGGGCTAAGAGAGAGAAGGTTGAATTAAATACCTTTTCTGAATGGTTGAAGTCAATCAGTGGGTTGCTAAGGAAAAGAATTCGAAGGCTATAAGTTCCTTAACAACAAACACAAGTGCTACGGAGATTGCGGATTGTTCAATTCTCCGCGTATCGCGGTTGACTATTTTGATGCAGACGATCGCGTTCACATCACCGCATTTCACCACACCACCGCTATGGTCAATTGTGGTATTTCGCTGCAACATTGTACATTTGTATATTTAAGCATCTTAAAACCTTGTCTAAAAGTCGAGGTGTAACACGAGCTGTTTTGGTTGAGGCCTATCTGTTTTGCGCCAATTTTTCCAAATTCAATGCATCAGTAATTATCTAAGTGTGAGAGTCATTCTAAATTGTTTTAGAAATGATAGATTAAGTATGAGAAAAATATAAATGAGAATACATGTATCTAAATTTTGTGGTGAACGTTCATAATAACATTTACGTATACATTTTTTTCCAAATAAGCGAGTGAAGTTACCAAACAATTAAACATGCGGCATATTAGAAGGGACCGAATTCTTACTGTAGTCGAAAGCCTAAACTAAAATCTGGATGCTTAGCCAAATATATGAATGAGTCTTTACTTTGATTTTACGCCCATCAAAGAAATTATTTAAGCCATTCTCAAAATTTTCTCGCGATTTCACTATTGCAAGAAGTAATCTAATTAAATGTATATCGATTTATTCCGTATCTACTACATATACCATGTATACCCAAATAGATAAGAATCCTTTTTGATGATCCTTTAATAATCCTTTTAATCAGATTGTCGTCAAGTGAACTCGAACCCTTGTCGAACAAAATCGTCAAACATTTTTTTTTCTGTTCGCTTTTTTTTTTTTTTTTTTTTTTTTTTTTGTTATTTTATAATTCTTGCCTTTATATCCCTATTTGATTTTTACGCGAGATCGCATAAAACTGATGAGAGAATTCATCTAAGGCAATAATTAGTGTGCATTTTATTTTCGATTTCCAGTACTACTGGTGTATTAGTCCCCCAAACCATTCCATTTGAATATCTCTTTTTGATACGAGCCTTGTGCTATAGCAAATGTTTATTAAGATCTTCTAATAATATATCCACTTGCATCCCGATTTCCCGGCTATACCAAGCATATTTACGATGTCGCCCTTGTGATATGCTTCAAAAGGTGTCAAAATTAACTCTTATACCTAGTGTCACAATTGCATATTATTTTATGCATGTAACAGAAAATCTGTACGCAACCACTTTACAAAATCAAAGAAAAAAAATTAGTAACTTTACTTTCTTTGTTTAAAAGTAATTACAAATTTTTCATTTCCTTTGCACTGATTAGATGCATTTCACAAATCTGATCTTGAAAAAGATCCCTATTGTTATGTACATAAGTTTACATTGTTTACTGTTTACCATTTTCTCTTTCATTATTACTTTCATTCTTCCTATTCACTCCTTTGGTCTACATTCTGAACCCGACGAATCTCCATTCATGTGTTCCACACGATTACCCACGTTAGCCATGCCCACTGCCGCTCTGTTGGCTTCACAGGTCATTTTCTATAACGATTTTAACCCAACATAGGGGTCACTATTGAACAGTACAGAGCGGCAGTCGGACTTTATACAGGCCGTTTATATTCATATCACGGTTCAAACCGAGTATCATTTAGTGATATACTACAGTGTCTCATGCCGGACAATCTACTGAATGAATTGGCCTTTCAATGCAAACATACGTGCGTATCTACAGTTCTCTCACTTTTATATTTATATGTACAGACAGGTAATGTTGTTACCTTCCTACAGATATATATCTTTTTAATGATGTGCTCCGATGTACATAAAAACCCAGGTCCCCAAAGTATCCCTGACACTAGTACCATTTTGTCAATTTTCCACATAAATATTCGTAGCTTACGAAATAAAATTTCTTACCTTAGCGACATTGCGTCGGAATATGATATTATTTGTGTATCCGAAACCCATCTCGACGATAATGTAAACACCTCAGATCTAATTATCGATGGCTATTATCCGAATCCTATCCGCAAGGACAGAAATGCACACGGAGGGGGGCTCCTTATTTATATCTCCGAACGGTTTCTTGTAAAACGACAAGAGCAACTCGAGTATAACACAGAGTCAATATGGATCAAGGTCATTTTTCCGAGATATTCTTTTCTTCTATGTTGTATATATCGACCACCTAACGTCAATGGCCCCTTTTGGGATAATTTTCATCATTCAGTTGAAACCGCCTCTGGGCTTAGTGATAACATAATAGTACTTGGTGACCTGAATGTAGATTTAATAACTGAACAAAGACATGTCCTTCTTGATATAATGAACTTTGTAGGTCTACAAAACTGTATAAATTCACCGACCCGTTACGGTTCTACGCGACAGTCACTTCTTGATCTCATTCTGGTAAAGGAGTGTTCGATTGTGAACTCTGAAGTTGTAGATGTGGACAGGACAATATCTGACCACAATGGTGTATTAGTAAATATTGATATTAAATTGAATTTTAAGAACTCATATAAGCGGGAAATATGGGATTACAGGAGGGGGACTTTGAGAAGTTTAACAATGAAATTAGTAGTTTTAACTGGAACGAATTGCTGTCAGATTCTATTAGTGTAGATGAAGCATGTGAGAAATTTACGCAAACATACTTGAACATGGCAAATAATAATATTCCTATAAGAGTCGTCACAATTAGACCCAATGATAAACCTTGGTTTAACTCCGAATTACGAAGGGAAATTAGAAAAAGAGATAGGTTACGTAGACAGGCAATAAAGAAAAACTCTATGGTAATTTATGAAAAGTATAGAAAACAACGAAATCATGTAAATAACCTAAAAAAATTTACTAAACAAGCATATTACATTGACCTTTACGGCCTAATTGATAATTATTCTACAAACAATAACCAGGATTTTTGGAGATTCGCGCGTAAAATCACAAAATCATCTCACAGTATATCTATACCCCCTTTAATCGATCCTATTAACGGACAAATTGCAATAAATGATAACGAAAAGGCAAATCTGCTTAATGATTATTTTGTTAATATATCAACTATAGAAGATGATGATGCCGATACACCTCCGTGTCCCACCAGAACTCAAAATTCTATTAACACAATTAACATCACAGAATCAGATATTGTTGATATTATAAAAACACTAAATACAAACAAAGCATCGGGTCTAGACGAAATTAGCCATCACATGCTCAAAAATACCGTGCTAACCGTATGCAAGCCACTAACGATTTTGTTTAATGTCTTTAGATAAATGTATATTCCCATCTACATGGAAACAAGCTCGCGTAATGCCAATATTTAAAAAAGGCGATGCAAATGTAGCATCTAACTATCGCCCGATTTCCCTTCTCAGTGTCGTCGGAAAACTTTTCGAAAGAATCATACATAAATATATTCATAATTTCTTATTAGATAATGACTTGTTTTATAAATATCAAAGTGGATTCTTACCCAACAACTCTACAGTGTATCAACTTCTTGAGGTTTACCACTCAATAGTAACTGGTATGGAAGATAAAAACAACACAGGCTTCATATTTTGTGATGTCTCTAAGGCCTTTGACCGCGTTTGGCACAGAGGACTTCTAGTAAAACTAGAAGCTCATGGTATAACTGGTTCACTTTTGCTATTTCTTAGTAACTACCTGTCAAACCGAACACAGTCTGTCTTTGTAAATAGTTCAATGTCTACCTTTAAAACCACGAATGCTGGGGTCCCCCAGGGGTCCGTCCTTGGCCCCCTGATGTTCTTATTGTACGTTAACGACATAGCAGACAACCTTTTAAATATATCGCGTCTGTTTGCCGATGACACTTCTGTTTCTTCTTCTTCGAACGATATTCAAGAAATAAAACGTACCATTGAGCACGATATGGCTGAAATCTTAGACTGGTCTGTCAAATGGAAAGTTTCGTTTAATCCTACAAAAACCGAATTACTATTCATCGGAAACTGTCCCGATGACTTTAAAATATTATTTAATAACACCCCGATAAAACCAGTAGATACCCACAAGCATCTCGGACTTACTTTCTCGTACAATGCAAAATGGTCATGTCATATCGACAATATATGCAACTCAGCATTAAGGAAAATAAACTTCTTGAAAAAATTGAAATATACACTGTCCAGATGCACATTGAGTAAAATATATTGTACCTTTATTCTGCCAATTCTAGAATATGGTTGTGAAGTCTGGGGAGGGTGTAATGTAGGGGATGGGGAAAAACTAGAAAAGGTACAACTCGAAGCGGCAAGGTTAATTACAGGACTTCCATTGTTTACCGCTAGGCATTATCTTTATATAGAAACAGGATTAGAAAAATTATGTGATCGAAGAGAGAGGAGAAAATTAACGCTGTTTCATAAAATATTCCACAATTATACACCAACGTATCTTAATGAAATCATAACACCACATAAACGTAATAACCCATATAATCTTCGAAGCGATGCTGATTTTGTACCTCCTAATTACAGATTACTCGCTACTAACAGATCCTTCTTTCCTTCCACTATGCGTAGTTGGGATACACTAAACTCAGATTTAAGACACTGTCCATCAATTTCAAATTTTAAAGAAACTCTTAAATCAAGACGCGATATCCATGTTCTACCTAAATACCTACTACTGGGTGATAGAAAATTTAACATTATCCAAACAAGACTAAGATGTTTCAGTAGTAACCTCAACTCGGATTTATATCGAGTAAATCTCATTGCCTCTCCTTCTTGCCAGTGTGGAAACATGAATGAAGACGCGTATCATTTCCTCTTTGAATGTATTTTGTATGTTAATCAACGAGCCATTCTTTACAATACCGTTATGAAATTCCCACTAGTTACAACTGAAAAACTACTTTCCGGCGATCCGGCACTTTCGTTTGAAAATAGTGTTGAAATTGTGTTAGCTGTACAAGCATATATTAAGGCTACTAAACGCTTTTAACCATTAGATTGTTGGGTTTATTCAAACAATTCTTTTATATGTAAATGTATGTGCTTTCTTTTCAATTGAAGATTCATAATCTTTCCATTCTCTTCTTTTCTTTCTTCTTCCTACCTTTTGTCTCGTTTTTTCATATAAAATGGATAGTAGTATCATTATTGTACCGCCATTATGACATATTGTTAACAACATTCGAATTTGTAGGGAGAGGGCCTTTCATAATGTTGCTTAACTTGTGGCCCGATCCCGTTTCCTTATTTATGGAAATAAAATATGTTTCAATCAATCAATAATTAGTGTAGGGCATTTAAAGTAAAATATCTAACTACGATTGACATAATCATAGATAGTTGGTCACCACGGATTGTCGCAATGCTGCGGTGATTCACCGCGATCGTTGTGGTGATTTGAGGTGATTCCGCTTTAACGACAGGTCAGTCAAAGAGCAAAGACCGTGGCGATTAGTAGCCAAGGCTTAAAAAACATCGCGGCGATGATATCGCAACTGGACAATAGCCATTCTCTGTAGTGAATATTTCACATCTTCACAGCGTCAAGGTTTGAGATTACTCTACTCTTCATTACAACCCTTGACAAATATCGCTATTCAAAAGTCGGGCTGGCGCTGTGTGACGTATTATATTTATTTATAACGACGGACCAATGAGAGGCCGCCATTCAAATTACTGTTTGATTAGACGCAAAATAAAGACCTATTTACTTACATTATTTAAACTTTTAAAAAACTTTAAGCTGTTTATTTTATTTTGCAAGTCAAAGTACATTTTTGTTAATTCGTTAAGTTTGTTATAGTTGCTAAGTTCGTTTGTTGCTTACACACAAATTCAGAAAATCCGACATTATCGCCAGGAATGACACATGATAGTTTAATACCTCGCAAAGTTCATTAAACTACGGAAACGTTTTGGTGCCTGGTGTTGTTGTGTTGTAAGTAGGTATCATGACAAAAATAAATTTGACTTGTGGAGATTAATAAAACTTGATGACGTAATGAAGTCGAAAAGTTGCCGTAAACAGTCTTTAAACGAGTTCTTTTGGGCAACTTGTCATCTATAAAACACTTAGTTGAAGTCAAGATAAATTTATGCGATTTCCCTTATGTCAATTTTAAAATAAATCGTCGTAATAAAGACGCATTTCCATAAAAAAAATTATTGACATCAATTTTGTTGATATGTTGCAATAAACATGCTACTAACGAGAATTTTATGTCGAGTTATTGTTTTAAAAATACCATTTCGAGATTTCGTAAGCCGTATTAAACACCTGAAATGTCTTTCCAAAAATTAAACGACATTTGCTCAAAGTGGTAGGTCCATCACATACATTACAAACACAGGACGCAGCCATGTTTATTTTACGGAAACGTTTTGGTGCCTGGTGTTGTTGTGTTGTAAGTAGGTATCATAACAAAAATAAAACTGACTTGCCGAGATTAATAAAACTTGATGACGTAATGAAGTCGAAAAGTTGCCGTAAACTGGCCTTAAACGAGTTCGTTGGGGCAACTTGTCATCTGTAAAACACTTAGTTGATTTTCTTTAAGTCAAGATAAATTTATGCGATTTCCCTTATGTCAATTTTAACATAAATCGTCGTAAAAAAGTCGCATCGTCATGAAAATCTAGAATTATTGACATAATTTTTGTTGATATGTTGGAATAAACATGCTACTAACGAGAATTTTATGTCGAGTTATTGTTTTAAAAATAGCAAATCGAGATTTCCTAAGTCAATTTCTCTTCGAAATCGAGTTATCAAACTCGCATTTGTATGAAAATCTGGAAATATTGACCTTGTTGAAGTCGACATGATGTGATAAAGTAACACTATCGATATGCTTTTGACGACTTGACGCCAAACTCATCACTTCAGCGACTTGTGTAAGTCACGATGATCAAAGCAAATGATCATTGGGCCGACTTGATGTGCACTCTCCATTGAAAGTGTGTTTAGCCATTTTGTTTAGATATCTTAACTGAGACATGAAGCTGAGAAAGAAGTCGGGAAACAGAAGGAGGTGGGAATAAGGGGAGGGTAGTGGTAGGGACCAGAGGCAAGTCATCAGGGTGAAGGAGGGATCCTTAAAACCCTCACTTTTGCAAAAGAGTCCTTATAACGGACTTGATTTGAAGAAAAAAAACCAAAAAACACTGGATACACAGCATATACAGTGGCGGATTTAGAGGGGGAACTCCCTTTTTAACACTTACACAGATAACATTGAAACACTCAAATATAAGAGTGAAACTCCAGACTTTGCACCAAAATGGCTAAGTAATTTGGTTAATACTTGACTATCACATGTGCCCCCCCCCCTTTTCGGAATACTAGATCCGCCACTATATTTATATAAAGCACTGTTAATATAACAAATTATAAAGAAATAAATGTTTCTGGAAAACACCTATTTTGGAAATACATTTATACTGGATATTCAGCATATAAATATTGGTCGTCAAAAAGAATATCAGTAAGTATTACTTTGCGCATCATGTCGACTTCAACAAAGTCAATATTTCGAGATTTTCATACAAATGCGAGTTTGATAACTCGATTTCGAAGAGAAATTGACTTTCGAAATCTCGATTTGCTATCTTTAAAACAATAACTCGACATGAAAGTCTCGTAAGTAGCATGTTTATTCCAACATATCAACAGAAATGATGTCAATAATTCTAGATTTTCATAGAAATGCATCTTTATTACGATTATTTATTTTAAAATTGACATGACGGAAATCGCATAAAGTTATCTTGACTTAATGGAAATCAACTTACCGTTTTATAGATGACAAGTTACCCCAAAAGAAATTGAAACAGAAAAAGAAACAGTTTATGGCAATTTTTCGACTTCAATACGTCATCAAGTTTTATTAATCTCGGCAATTCAATTTTATTTTTGTCATGATACCTACTTACAACACAACAACACCAGGCACTAAAACGTTTCTGTAGAAATGCGAATTTATTACGACGATTTATTTTAAAATTAACGTAAGAGAAATCGCATAAATTTTTCTTCACTTAAAGAAAATCAACTAAGTGTTTTGTAGATGACTAGTTGCCCAAAAGGACTCGTTTAAGGACATTTTACGGCAACTTTTCGACTTCATTACACCATCAAGTTTTATTTATATCGGCGAGTCAATTCTATTTTTGTCATGATACTTACTTAAAACACAACAACACCAGGCACCAAAACGTTTCCGTATCATTCACATATTTTCGACTTATCACGCGATCACGTGTGTGTCAAGACTTTTTTTTTTGAATAAACCGTCATTGCCTTCGACGGCCCAATGAAATCTCACAGCGCCAGTCCGACGTTTGAATGGCGATATTTCTCAAGTGTTGTAGTGTAATCACAAACCTTGACGTTGCGAAGATGATATTTCAAGACTCGTTAGAGAACTTCCTTAACATCACGAAAATTTCATCATTGTTCCCGCTGACGAGGCAGCTAACAATTACACATCCGTTAATTGTAAGTACGGCATATCATATTAACTGTCTCATAGAAGAGCTTGGTCTTCATTCAACGCCCGGTAATCCTACTTACACAGTTACAAATTTGTCTCCTTCGAAGGTACTGGATAACCACTAGTCAGTTCTCAGTTCATTTGGCATTACTACAAATGAATGTTATCTCGAGCTACCATGCCTTTTTTGGATTCCAGAGATACTTAAAACTCCAGATAAGCATCGATTTATAGCTGGATCTTCCAAATATTCCACCAAGCCTCGTTCCATATTACCGACGAAAATTCTAACAGAAATGAAAGGAACTTCTAAAGCGCATTATTCTCCTTTTTCGATAATGTCACTAGCATTGATAAATTTTTTGACTTTTCAACTCTATACTACCAGTCCTCATCAAAAACTGAAGAACAGAATAGTTAGCGTCAATTTTTCATAACGCTTTCTTTAACAAAACTGGAACTCGCAGGTATACATATCTCTTTTTAGGCCACAGCGGTACATATTTTGTAAAGGACCAGTCTGATTCCAGCAATAAGTATACAGAAAAAGAGATCATCCAATGTTAGAATTTCTTATAAATAATATTTTGTGACATTTTGGTGGGAAAGTGTTTCGGCAGATTTTTGGCATTCCGATGGGTAAAAATTGCACGCCACTTCTGGCTGACATACGTTTGTATTCATACGAAGCAGAATTTATACAGTCTGTGCTTTCCAAAAGCAATGAACAATTGGCATATTCGGTTCGACTTTACATACAGATACATCGATGACGTTTTATCGATTAACTAAACTGTATTTAAAGGTCACCTCAGCATCATATATCCATAGGAACCGATAAACTGAGAGCGCATTTTCTGCTTCATATTTCGATATATTCCAATCAATTAGTGATGATGATTCGTTAGTTACCTCTCTTTTTGACAAACGTGACGATTTCAATTTCATTAATACAGAATTTCCTTTCCTGAGTAACAACATCCTCTCCTCTCCCGCATATGGCGTCTTCATTTTCACAACTTGTACTCTCTGCCAGGGTATGTTCTAATTATGAAGATTTCGTCCTTAGAGCGAGGCTTCTTGTCACGAAATTTCTCTCACAAGGATATATCATAGAACGTTTGAATTTGTCACTGAAGAAGTTCTATGGTCGATATAGGTATCTGGTGCAATTTGAGTCTGGTCCTCCTTTCAGGAATGTTATCTGACATTCTGGGATCAATTCATACAAACTAATCACCCTGAACTTTTTTACTATACTTGATTTGACATTATATGTAAACATACAGACATTTGTTCCCGTGCATTTCCGACATCGGAATTTCAGCTCAACAACATTTTATACCTTGAATGGGATAATTTGATTTAGTGTCCTTGTCTCCTTCATGTGCTCATGTGTGTATATATGTATTTACTTCCTGAACTTGAAGAATTGTTGCCGACTTTTGTGAAGGGTTTTGTATGCGAGCAGGGGACACTTACTACTCCCCAGCACCTGGTTTATTATCAATCTTATTAAAACTATATCTTTATTCCGCTTCTCAATTTGTCCCATTGCGGATAAAGATCTGGCGAAACTCCGTAAGGGGTCATGTTCTGGTGAACTCTGATGACGTTTCAGTCACAGAAAGCATTATTTCCCATAGCCAATCACTGACTCGGCTAGGCACGTGACAGTGACGTAATATGTAACAAACACTGACCAAAATCTACCTTGTGGGTCACGCACGCTGTGGATGTTAATTTCATTCATAGGAATTTGTAGCCGATCCACTGATTGGCTGAAAATCAGAGTTCACCAGAACACCGGGGTTTCGCCAGATCTTTATCCGCAATGGGACAAATAGAGAAGCGGAATAAAGATATGGTTTTAAGCGGATTGGTTTATTATAAGTTAAATGAGGTTCGCATTTGTCTGAATATGACATACCCGGTAGTACACTGGATCCACCGGCCCTGTTACACACCATGACAACAAAATCTCATGATTATCCATGGGTTCCCTGTATCATAATAATCTGTCATGAATACTTCAACTGAACATATTTGCCATCTTTGGAAACCCACGCTCGGTTGCGCTTCACTCTCCTCGAAGCGCAACCAAGCGTGGGTTTCCGACGATGCATATTTGCAGGGACTTATAAATCTAAATATACGTCCCTGATATTTGTTAGAGAATTCTGAGTGGAAAATAATACGTCCCTGGGTCCGGCGCCATAAACTGATAAAATACTTAAGTTATAATTTCAGATTCTTCTGTTCAACAATGAATTAATAACTGGGATTTGGATTTTATTGAGTTTATTATATCAATAAATAGAATGAAACCATTCTACATGACAGGTGATATGAACATTTGATAATGGAGTAAATTAAAGTGAAATAATTGACTTAAGTATTTTCTCAGTTTATGGCGCCGGACCCAGGTGTAAGTGCCCATACTGTTTAATGCATGTATCTTGTATTAAACAGTATGATTAAAGGGATTGGAAAATAACGGTTTACTTTGTGATGAGCCGGCAATGATGTTATGATCTAAATTGCGAGAGAAATGTGTCTTGCCATCATCCAATGAACACTACTTCTATCCGGAAATTTGAGATCGTGTTCATTTTCTTGGTTATAAGCCGTCTTCCGGACCCGAAAACTTCTTTTTCATCGCAGAATTGTACCTTGTGTATATTCTAATAGAGAATGCGAATTGCTAATTTAGGGTAGGGGAGAATGCAATGATCTACATTTCCTATTCATATATTACGAAATCATAACCGTGCCAGTCGATCAATAAAAATTGATAACGTAGTCCGTCACTCTCATCGCCTACTTTTGGAGAAAACATACACACGTCCTTTTTACTTTCACTTCTCATGTTGTCGATGAACATTGAACATGATTGTATGTGGCCTATGTGAACTGCATTTAAGACTTAACTTTGGTTCTGCTCAGTCTTAGTGAGGTTAATGATGTATGAATGATGATAGATCTAGAAGATACACAATTGTACTGGTCCAGTAACAATGAGTAACATGAAGTTTGGTACAGTGCATGGTTTACCATTTATGTATAGAACAATTCCAAACTTATGACAAAAATTATGCATTTTTACTACTCTCCTTTTCGCCCATTTTTTCTGACTTCACTGTAATAGCTCTCGGACGGTCTAGTCTACTGATATTGTTAGTGGATAAAAAGACATGATATTTGATAAATTAAGTCAAAAGTCAGTTACTTATAAAAATGCTTGCAATGAAAATATCACATTATTTGACCTTAAAAACTGATTTTAGGGCCATTGATCAAGAGCACATATCCCCACATATGGATATTTAAAGTAGGTTAGAAGGTGATAAATACAGTATAGTCTGGGTGGATCTTTGAATGCTCACTGTCCACAGTGGGCAGTCCACCTGAAATTTCAGTGGGCATTAGGAGTGGATATTTACCTGAGATATCAAGCTGTCCACTTACCTGTATGTTAATTCTAACTGACTCTTACAAGAGTTTCTAGTGGACATTTTTAATGCCCACTCTAAAAATGCCCACTGTGACCAATGGACAAATTAAGTTCCACCCAGACTGTAAAGTAAAATAAGACAGAAGGCATAAATTAAATTTTTTTTACCATAAAGTCTTATTCTCTTTTAAATATCATTTATTTTGTATAAAAATTTTGGATGCTTTCTGGCCCAGCAAAACGTTCCGAGAACTGTTACTGTCCGGGAATTGCTACAGTACCAGTACAAGTCATGTGCTGATACTATCAGCGCACGACTTGTACTGGTACAGATACTCAGAATAAATGTTATGTTATGGTTGGATCAAATATGTATATGGGTGTCAGGTAGTATTAGTTATCTAGTCATCTAGTGACCTGGTATGGGATGATCCGGGGTCACTGTAAATCTTAATGAATTATTTTGTACATTTCTCACTTGTTCACATTATTAAAGTACATAGATATGCGTTTGTTTATGCAGAATCGGGCTAAATGAGTTTGGCTAATATTATAGCTCTTATTTGGATCGTTTTTCTCAATATTGAATTATCTTTCTTATATAATTTTCATTTTCTTTGATTGAAAATTAAATTATAAGAAATAAATGTATTAATTTTTATGTCTATTGATGTATGGACCGAGAAAAATGATTGTCAGACTGTATAATAAGCTTAGTGGATCATGCATTTTGACCATCTTTTTTTTTCAGTCCATATGTCAATAGACTTAAAAATTAATACAGTTTTTTCTGAAATAAAAAAACCCACAACATTTAACTATTCAATTCAGAGTGAACATGATTCACATTAGCACAGTGTTTCTTTAAAATCTGATGTTTAAAACAAGTACCCTTTTTCATATTGACGTGCTTTATTTGTGATGTTCAATTCTTTTTCCAGTTGAAGGGAAATGAAGAAAAGTACCTAAATCTTTGTAGCTCATCAAGAACCACACATTCTTTCAAAGTTCAAAGTGCTACATAAATACTAAGGAAAAAATACATAATCATCCAACATTAATATGAAAGTACTGAATACTTCATGGAGAACTACCGGTATATTGAAGATGAAAGGCAGTAAATGGAAATTCTACCACAGACAGTGTAGCAACATAAGTCTTGTAAATAAAACAGACATTTGGAATGTGGGTCTTACTCAATGTAGAAATGGCTTGTTTACCTTCCAAAGAAAACATTACTTGGTGTGCTCTGAAAGGAAATTTTATTGTAACAATGAGTATTATTTGACAAGTAGAAATGCTATAAATTCAAGCTGTTGGAGAGCTTTTCATAGTGTTTCAACTTTTCCCCAAGAATCACAAAAAGATCGTGCAGAACGATATACTAATGAGCATGTCAACTGTGAAAAGCCAATTGTCAAAAGTAATGGAAAATCACACAAGGATAAGTTCATGCAAGCTAATGATGAAAATCATGTTTGTGTATTTGTTACTGCAAGTGGAGGGTTAAATTTCCCAAAGCAAGTTGTGTTTTCTTCAAGGTTTCATGGGAGGTTTGTGGGAATTTTTCATTAAATCCATAAAAGACTTTATTTCTTCATGTTATCAAAACATGCTGACTTAATATATACATGTGTATATATATATATATATATATATATATATATATATATATAATCCTATCATTCTTATTTACTTCAACCAAGGTAAAACATTTCAAATATTTTTAAATACTATGATTTAAAACAAGTCTTTATGTGCATACTTCCAAATTCTTTTTTGGATTTTCCTTTTCTGAATTTAATAATTTTGTACTATTTGAACCATTTGTCATATTTCACAGTTAATTTTATATCCTTCAATTATGAATCAATTATTTTCCTAATTATGTAAAGGTAAAAGATTTCGTTTTTCTACTGTTTTTTTTTTTTACAGCTTATTTTTCAACTTCGGAGAAAATTCTAAACGTTTCAATTTGTAAGTATAATTGTTGATTTCTAGTTTTACGTCATACCAAATTCATTTCAAACAGGTTCATGTTTATATAAATATTTCTACATTTTTTACACAAAAATGTTCATGTAATCAAAATATAAAACACATAGCAATTTCTTGCTTTAGATAGCTGTAGTTGAATGGATTATAGTAATATGTTTTTACCGGAGATATATTTTTACATTTATTATCTGACTTCTGTATAACATATGTCTTCTCTTTCCTCCATTTTTCCATGTTATTTTGGTTTCCTCAATTTCTATGCATTTATCTCTATCCAGCCAATAACTATAACACTGATAGAGAAGTAAACCGGTAATGGTAGCCATCTTTGTCACAAGGAAACACAACTCTTCATCCCATATTCTAAAAATCTTTTGTTTGAATATTGAACTAAAATGACGTGCATTCTAATCCTTGCTAAATGAATGAGAGCAAATGTCATGGGGGTGTGAAAGATGTGTGCATCTTAGATTTCCTGCTTTGTAGATTGTATATCATATAATGATAATTCATGTTGAGGGCAAATGAGAAGATTCTGTCAGTCAGTTTAGTTTCAGGCATCATTATACACTAATGACCACCATACAGGTGAAATAACCATGGGGTTGTGTCAAGCAACATCACAAACATACAAAGATGACTAAGAAAGGTTGACCAGTCACCTTCTATAGCATATTTGTCATATATATACATTGTAATAGAACTTGTTAGATAAAAAAGTAAAAACTAATTAGTTCCCAGGGGCTGACTGATGATTGTCATTAATGATGTTTTAGTTCATATTGTTGTAAATATTTTCACAGTATTTTGGTAGTTTTTATATCAGAAGACCAAATGATTAATTTTTTTCTGCTTTATTTACAAAACACATAAAGTGTTATAAGATATATTTATGATACAGTGATCACTGCCACAGTACAGTCCAGGTGTGTTATACTTTTCATTCAAAACACAAATCCAGGTGTAAATTAAGAAATTACACAAAAGTCTGTGATTTTATACAAAGGTGTGAACTACAGGTAGCACAGGTAAATTTACACCTGAATTCTCACAGTGTTTTGTGTAATTTTCCCTCTGTGTTTTGTGCATTTTCTTTCAAACAGCTGAGTTGCCCTGTATGTGCATGATGCAGATTTAGCCTATTGATAGATAAAGGTTTTACGTAGGAATGTCTACAACTGAGTAAACACTCCACAAAAGTACTGATAAGAATGTAGGAGATTCTGGATTTTTTCATCTACATGAATGCAAAATCTAAAGAATCTTTATGGACTGTGACCACATGTAGATACTGTTAGGAAGATATTTCATATAAGTCAAATGCATTGAACCTGGCTCTTGAAACAGCAGATCAGAAATTACACCAGCCTGATATCATTGTGTCAAGTTTTCAAAAATGTAATGCTGACCGGCCCTTTCTATTGCATTATTGGGTCAACAACGCAATTGAATGGGCAAGCAAGAGTTGCATATTTGCAGTAGACCTATTTCCAGTCTATGAGACCATATCAGACAAATGAAGTTTTGCTGTTCCGATTTACAGCATTTTACCTTGATGTCATAATCCATACATTTATGTCATAATGAAAAATCTAGCAAAAAAGGAGGTTTGTCCAATATTAGACCCTTTACATCATTTAAGATGTGAGAAAAAGTCTATTACAATGTGCTAAAAAAATAGCACTAGGTCTAGTTCCTTCAATTTTAACACACTATTAAGTATTAAGAAAAACCCATTGTCATAAAGAAAATCATTCAGACATCGTCATTGATGATGAGCTATTCGATCATGTTTAAGATTTTTAAAAAATGAATCTAAGAATTTTTATGCATCATATGGACATTATAAGAATATAAAAAAATCCTGATTATTTAATTTAGTGATTTAGCGTAAATCTAAGTATCATAATACCTATAGTATTTCATCCTATTCCGAGACATGTATCTCTCATGACAAGCTGCGTTTTTTCATCTGTACATTGTAGAACTAGAATTCAAGAATTTTATAAATGTTTATGAGTTTTATGCCTGGGGATCTATAGATCAGGGGCATATGGTTTTTGTCCTGTGTGTCTGACATGCGTGTTTGGCTGTTGACAACTTTAAAATTGAACATAATGTTTCTACTACATGTACATGTATATTGACTAGTGCTTTGATATTTTATATGTGTGTTCCTTTTGGCCAGACTTTTCCATTGATACCATGTATTTATAACCTTATGAATTTTACCTTCATGTTTGAACTACATTTAGAAAATGCTTACCATAGCCATATTGTTTGAAACAAAGGAAGTAAGGTTTTCATTTTTTACGTGTACCTTTTGGCGAGACGTTCCATGGAGACAATAAATTATTACCTTGTGACCTTGACTGTCAACTTTGACCTACATTTTAAAAAATGGTCTTATCAAGAATTTTATTGCTGCCAAGGACATAGTATTTCAAACACATCTTTTATCATTTTAGACATAATGATATCTCCCGTAGAATACAAGGGATATTTTTGACAGGAAACTCCTTACAGCATATCAATGGCATAACACGTAAGTTTACAAGATACAGGAACAACATAATGAAAAGAGATTTGTTATGTTCTAACTTCCAAATGAGTTACATGCACAATTTGCAATCCTATCTTTTACGGTTATGAATTTGATTATATTGCTAAGTTAGATTATATGTAGCATTGTTAGGTGTAATGTATATCATACACTCTAGTATTAATCACTGAGTGTGGCCTTCAGCACTTAACAAGTCAAGTAGATGTCTCTTTATAAATTCTATAATGTAAAATACGAAAGTAACTGGTGTGACATGATTTCCCTAATTAATACCAATTTCACTTGAGGTAAATTGTCACTTACTGTGTTAAACAGGATTGATTAGTGTTTGATTCATTCACATGATACTTTTTACATTATGTTTTAGGATAATTTTAATCTTTATCTTCAATTTCAGCCTTCTCAGTATTGGACACTAAATTAAACAGGGACTTTGTTATACAGGGACCATCTATAATGGTAAGGGTTGTAATGGTATTGGTACATTCCATGATATAGACAAGGAATGGACTGGCTCAGTGGACAATCTATAATGGTAAGGGTTGTAATGTTATTGGTACATTCTATGGTATATACAAGGAATGGACTGGCCCAGTGGACCATCTATAATGGTAAGGGTTGTAATGTTATTAGTACATTCCATGGTATAGACAAGGAATGGACTGGCCCAGTGGACAATCTATAATGGTAAGGGTTGTAATGGTATTGGTACATTCCATAGTATTTACTAGGAATGGACTGGCTCAGTAGACCATCTATGGTGGTAATGGTTGTAATGGTATTGGTACATATGGCATATACAAGAATGGACTGGCCCAGTGGACCATCTATAATGGTAAGGGTTGTAATGGTATTGGTACATTCCATAGTATTTACTAGGAATGGACTGGCTCAGTAGACCACGTTGGTGGTAAGGGTTGTAATGTTATTGGTACATTCCATGGTATATACAAGGATTGGACTGGCCCAGTGGACCATCTATAATGGTAAGGGTTGTGATGTTATTGGTACATTCCATAGTATTTACTAGGAATGGACTGGCTCAGTAGACCACGTTGGTGGTAAGGGTTGTAATGTTATTGGTACATTCAGTGGTATATACAAGGATTGGACTGGCCCAGTGGACCATCTATAATGGTAAGGGTTGTCATAGTATTGGTACATTCCATGGTATAGACAAGGAATGGACTGGCCCAGTGGACCATCTATAATGGTAAGGGTTGTCATAGTATTGGTACATTCCATGGTATAGACAAGGAATGGACTGGCCCAGTGGACCATCTATAATGGTAAGGGTTGTCATAGTATTGGTACATTCCATGGTATAGACAAGGAATGGACTGGCCCAGTGGACCATCTATAATGGTAAGGGTTGTAATGTTATTGGTACATTCCATGGTATAGACAAGGAATGGACTGGCCCAGTGGACCATCTATAATGGTAAGGGTTGTAATGGTATTGGTACATTCCATAGTATTTACTAGGAATGGACTGGCTCAGTAGACCACGTTGGTGGTAAGGGTTGTAATGTTATTGGTACATTCCATGGTATATACAAGGATTGGACTGGCCCAGTGGACCATCTATAATGGTAAGGGTTGTAATGGTATTGGTACATACCATAGTATTTACTAGGAATGGACTGGCTCAGTAGACCACGTTGGTGGTAAGGATTGTAATGTTATTAGTACATTCCATGGTATATACAAGGAATGGACTGGCTCAGTGGACCATTTATAATGGTAAGGGTTGTAATGGTATTGGTACATTCCATAGTATTTACTAGGAATGGACTGGCTCAGTAGACCACGTTGGTGGTAAGGGTTGTCATAGTATTGGTACATTCCATGGTATATACAAGGATTGGACTGGCCCAGTGGACCATCTATTCTATAGTTATAAGGGTTGTAATGGTATTGGTACATTCCATGATATAGACGAGGAATGGACTGGCCCAATGGGCCATCTGTAAAAGTAAGGATTGTAATGATATTGGTACATTTCATGGTATATACTAGGAAAGGACTGGTTAGTGGACCATCTTTTCTATAGTGGTAAGGGTTGTCATAGTATTGGTACATTCCATGGTATATACAAGGAATGGACTGGCCCAGTGGACCATCTATTCTATAGTGATAAGGGTTGTAATGGTATCGGTACATTCCATGATATAGACGAGGAATGGACTGGCCCAATGGGCCATCTGTAAAGGTAAGGGTTGTAATGATATTGGTACATTTCATGGTATATACTAGGAATGGATTGACCCAGTGGACCATCTGTTCTGTAATGGTAAGGGTTGTAACCTCAGAACATTCAGGTCTGAGCATTAGAACAATAGGTCACAGCTGCAAATCTGCTATTCTCCTTTGGCACATATTTACTCTGATGAATTATGCACTTTGTCTTCATTTAAATAGGTTTATTAAATTTTGATTGCATTTGTCAGCCTTTCAGTGCAAGGATGAAGATTAGAGTATATAAAGTAATTTCATTGCTTTTTATTTCTACTCAAGAAATGTGATTGAGTTTTGATGACATTTACTTGTTACATCTTCTTGCTCCTTGCCATACTTTAAGGGGATCTATTTATTTTAATTTTTTTATCGTATTATCTTTCCCGGTTTAGGTAAGTGTTTTGATATTGATTTTGGTTTTGACATTTCAGGATAAATGGCTAGACAAGGCGTTTAACATGAGTGATCAACTTAGATTGTGTAAGTATACTATAATTTTATGTGATGAGATCATCTGATCATTACTATGGATGGTCCATTGTGAGGGCTCAATGTGAGTGTCCATTGTGATACATGCCATATGCTTCGGCGGGACACTGAAAGTCATGGAAAACTGATCCTCCAAAATGTGTTCCGGCGGGATACCACTTTTTAAGGCGTCGAGCATTTGCTCGACAGTCTTCTAGCGATCGTAAAAATTTTACCTCTACACCGCCTTTTTAATTCACGTAACAAAGTAGTACCTTCTTTAAAGTACTAAACGTAGTAAAAGTTCTTGCAAAACCGGCTTTGTTATCCTTTTTATTGAAATTTCATTGCACAGAAATAGGTTTAAGCATAGGTCTGCTTAACTTAAATTATCTATATATTGCCCTAAAACACGTATTATTCTGTCGGTTATTGTGTGTGTGTTAAAATATTCATTCGCCGTGATGACGCAAGCCGATTATGAATTACAATTGCACTTCATGGTAATATTTCCAAATATGGGGAAGACCACGTGACATATTGCCTTATTTGGAGAAATCGTAGTAGAACGCTTGTAACACACGCGATCAAGGCCTAATTTGACATTAAGCGCCAATATGGAAACCAATCGCGCAATCTTCGAAATATATATAATAATATAAATAATATAATAATAATATATGAAGATATAAATTTCTGTCGAAAAAAGAACAAATAAAATATTTCATAGAATCCTAAATATAGACTGGCAATGCGTATCACAAAGATATCTAGACGGGTGACCACTAATTCATAGGCTTACCTGGGTTCAAGTGACGCGTTATTAGTTATTTTTATCTCACTGGATTTCGATTTGTTTCATTCATTTAACCCAGAATTAACAAATATCGACAAAATTTATTACATCCTCAAGGCTAAACATCACGAGCCTCTCGTAAATTACATCAGGTACTGTATACCCATGCTGTGTATGCTACTGCAGACGAATTTTAAAAATAACTACACGCAGTGTGTACAGCTTCTTATCTGCCCTTACCGTCTGTGCTATAAATAACACTTGCTGGACAGGGAATAGCCCCCTACAAAATGGCGGTGGTCACTTGTCTCTTCGCGCAGCGATAGAAAGCTAGAGCAGGTAACTCCAATCTATCTTAAACAAGCATAGCTTTTTAAAAAGTTTAAGTTGTAACCAGAATAGCATTAAATGATCAAGATGTTGGTCACAAAGCCAAATAGCTTTATGTTAATGGGAATTACTTGCTTGTTTTTGCACATGTGTGAATTTTCCCGCTAAAATTTCTGAAGCCATGCCTCATTTTTTCCTTAGTAGGGAAATAGCATATGTATATATCACATGGTCTTTTACCTATCTGGAAAAGTTCCCATGAGGGCATAAAAATTGGCAGCCGAGAAAGTTTTCAAATCGCCTACAAAATTTAATGCGGATGTAAAGGATGATAGCATGAATTAAGACAGAATTTTAGATTGAATGCATGAAAAATAAATTACGTAGAACTTACATGTGAAGATTTTATCCCAAATCAACCGATAAAGTGCGATTGTGATGCACAATCGGCTTGCGTCATTACGGCGAACGGCATGGCGTTGTAGCCCTTACACGTGCACATACAATAAACGACCGAATAAGTAGTGTGTTTGGACAATATAAAGAAGCTGCTGGCCCTAGTGTCAGTGTTAGTAGCGTAGACAAAAACAGTAACCTAGACCATATCTTAAAACAAATTAAGTATAAGGCTTCCAATTTTACAGGCAATGGTAACAACTCGTCCATTTCTTTGTAAAAAAAAATGGCAATGGTGTTCAATTGATTCACATGTACATTCTTTGTGAGAAGATATTTGACATATTTCTGCAAGAATGATGTAAAGAACAATCATCTGTTCAAAAAATTATCGGAATTCAACAAAAAGATGAACACAACTGGTAATTTCTGCTGCTTTTGACAGCTTTAAATCAAATTTAGCTCGACGCCTTTGTGGCACTTCAAGCCTTTGATTTCATAAATTAGATTTCGTCTTGGAATCCATGAGTGTCACCATTTTGTCTATATGAATTCTCATTATGAGCAAGAAATGGACGATGTGATCGTCACATGATCAACATGTATCACACAGATGATCTGCTGGTTAATAGGTGTATTTACCTGAGCGTGTTCTTGATTGTGATTAATGTTAATTACTTTACAATGAAGCGATAAGAAAAGCTCCAAAAGTCAACTTGTAACAGCAAAACAAGCTTGTAATAAGTTACATATAGATGAAAACTGTATTAGAATATGTTCCAATAATTGTCCAGGAAAGTGTTCCGGAATTCGGTGAAATATGTCGCAGAAATTTGTTATCTGTCCCAGAAAAAATCCCAGAATGGCTCTAGAGAAATATGGCATGTATGTGGTGTAAGAGTCCATTGTGAGGTGATGAGGCTAACAGATGAAGGTGTTCAGTCCGGGTGTAAGGGTCCATTGTGAGGTGATGAGGCTAACAGATGAAGGTTTTCAGTCCGGGTGTAAGGGTCCATTGTGAGGTGATGAGGCTAACAGATGAAGGTGTTCAGTCCGGGTGTAAGGGTCCATTGTGAGGTGATGAGGCTAACAGATGAAGGTGTTCAGTCCGGGTGTAAGAGTCCATTGTGAGGTGATGAGGCTAACAGATGAAGGTGTTCAGTCCGGGTGTAAGGGTCCATTGTGAGGTGATGAGGCTAACAGATGAAGGTGTTCAGTCCGGGTGTAAGGGTCCATTGTGAGGTGATGAGGTTAACAGATGAAGGTGTTCAGTCCGGGTGTAAGGGTCCATTGTGAGGTGATGAGGCTAACAGATGAAGGTGTTCAGTCCGGGTGTAAGGGTCCATTGTGAGGTGATGAGGCTAACAGATGAGGGTGTTCAGTCCGGGTGTAAGAGTCCATTGTGAGATGATGAGGCTAACAGATGAAGGTGTTCAGTCCGGGTGTAAGAGTCCATTGTGAGGTGATGAGGCTAAGAGATGAAGGTGTTCAGTCCGGGTGTAAGAGTCCATTGTGAGGTGATGAGGCTAACAGATGAGGGTGTTCAGTCCGGGTGTAAGAGTCCATTGTGAGATGATGAGGCTAACAGATGAAGGTGTTCAGTCCGGGTGTAAGAGTCCATTGTGAGGTGATGAGGCTAAGAGATGAAGGTGTTCAGTCCGGGTGTAAGGGTCCATGGTGAGGTGATGAAGCTAACAGATGAAGGTGTTCAGTCCGGGTGTAAGAGTCCATTGTGAGGTGATGAGGCTAACAGATGAAGGTGTTCAGTCCGGGTGTAAGGGTCCATTGTGAGGTGATGAGGCCAACAGATGACGGTGTTCAGTCCGGGTGTAAGGGTCCATCGTGAGGCGATGAGGCTAACAGATGAGGGTGTTCAGTCCGGGTGTAAGGGTCCATCGTGAGGCGATGAGGCTAACAGATGAGGGTGTTCAGTCCGGGTGTAAGGGTCCATCGTGAGGCGATGAGGCTAACAGATGAGGGTGTTCAGTCCGGGTGTAAGGGTCCATCGTGAGGCGATGAGGCTAACAGATGAGGGTGTTAACAGATGAAGGTGTTCAGTCCGGGAAAGGAACATTTTAATTCCAGGGAAATCTTGTCAGTTTTAGTCCCTCAGATGAATAAGTAAAAAGTTCTATAGTTTTAAGTGCTTCAAGTAGGGTAATTAAGTAGGTCAAAATTTATTAAGTGATTTGACAGGTGTTACCATCATATAGGGGAAATAAGTGTGGTGTAATGTTGAATAATTATCACTCAATCAAAGCAATACATTTGTATCAAATTATATTGTGGAGGTCATCAGATTTATTGGCTGGATTGCAAAGCAGTAGTTCAAATCTATAGATTGGAAGATACATGTATCCATATGTCTGTCCATCCGTCCATCTGTATGTTCATCCTTCTGTCTGTCCATCAATATTTTGGTTAAAGTGTCTAGTTTAAGCAAAATCTCAGTAAATGAGAGGAGTGTAAACATAATACTTCACACATAAGTTCCTTATGACCAGAGCTTTCAAATTATGCCATGACTTTTAACCTAGTGACCTTGACTTTGGACTCGGACCTTCTTTAACAAATTTTTAACTTTGGCTATATCTTTCGAATCAGTAGGGGTAGGGTTTTAATACTTCACACATAGGTTCTATGTGTCAAAGTGCTTTCAATTGATACCATGACGTTTGACTATGTGACCTTAACTTTGTTTCAAATTGGCTTTGCAATTTGGCCATACCGTCTTTAGCGGTTTATTGTTTTCAGATTTTATTTACAGATTTATTTTAAGTTTATTGATGCACTTATTTATTCTTGTCTTCCAGTTGTTTAGTATCAATGAATGTTAAGGTACTTATTGAAGTTAATAACAATGTTTAAGATCATTAAAGGTGTGTTTATCTCACTTCTTGTCACTGAAATTTTTTATTTATTTTACTACTGTAAATAATTACAATAATATACAGCTGGTTACCTGTTACTTTTGCTTTGTTTGAAGCTATTTTCAAAAGCTTCCTTTAGTCTCAAAATATTAGCATCACCAACTCATCTGGAAGTCGAAGTCAACATTATGGAAAATCAGTTTTGCAGAACTTATAACTTTATCAAAATTTATCCAACCATTTCCCACCTACTGAGAAAAGGTAAGCTGCTTAGTGCCTTGTTGTATGAATTTTGCTAATAATAACTGGATTGCTTACTTACACAATCTGTATTGATATTACAGGTAAACAGAGTTTAGATGGTTCTACAGTCAACTTTAATTCTGAGTACCCATTAAGAGTTGATCATGTTGTATCATATCCAACAAGGGGTATACATATTTCTTTGATTTGATTTCATGATTTTGCATTATGATAACAATGTAATTAAAAATTCTAGACTCATTTACAGCCATCTTAATTGAGCACTTAGTTAGGATATAGAAATAGATTCAGTGATAAAAGGGGAACACTTGGTGTAGTATTTGAGGGCTTGTCTTGCAGCACAGATGGTCGAGATTTGATTTAAGTATTGTGCCAGTATGTTTAAGAAGTCTGATACCTTGTGGTTTCATGTTCCAATATAACTGAAAATTCTTTGAATGTGAGGTAAACACCAGTCAACCAATATCAAGGTCAAAAAGTATTCATAGAGTGAAGGTTACATTGATAAGAAAGATAACTCTTGCCAAAAAAAATTTAAAAAAACTAGCAATAGACAGTGCACCATACAAGGTACACTACTATATGGGTGAAACAATCAGTGTACTAGGAAAACTACTACAATTTGAATATTTCTGAAGATCAAGTCATGGAAACTTGCCTAGATAATTGAAACAGGTAAAACGTAAATGAAAATATTATTGCTTGTCATATCGGTACACAGATTTGATGGCAAGGGCAGTAGTCATGTTTTACTTTTATAATCCTGATATGTGGTTGTGTGTAAATCTCTAAATATATATTAATATGACTTCTGTTTGAATACCTTAAGTCCATTTTATCCCTTTTGTGTTCTTTGTTTGCCTATCTGTTTGTCATCCTCAAACTTGCCTGTTTTTGCATACAACACATGTTCCTTGAAATATCACCTTCTAGTTATTAGGAAAAAGGGAAAACATCTAATTATTCTGTTTGCAAGGAAAATTGGAATCACCCTGTTGATACATCCTACTGTCTGTCTAGTTAAGCAGTTTTGAAAGTTCATATCTTTAGTAAAGATATAGACAGGGCTTTAAGATTTAAAACATAATCATAGGGTGCTTATCATAAGTGCTAGTCATTGGTGACTTGGTTTTGACCATGTGACCTTGACCTTGGAGTTTGACCTTGATTTTTAAAACTTCTTATTCTTTATCATATCTTTTAAACTGATAATGGTTAGGAATTTGATATTTCACGCATAGATTCGTTATTCCTTTCTGCTATTGTTTGTAAAAGCCAAAACTTTTTACCCCTTGCATGAATTTGAATATTTCACAAAATTGTTGCCCAGGACCCAAAAATATCATGACTTTGAACCATATCTGCTAGGTCAAGGTCACAGTGCTTATGTCTGTTAAATTGTTCTCCGGGTCCTAACTTATGTCAGTTAAAATTTTGTCCAGGCCATGACTTTTGATACATGCAGCTATTTGAACAATATTTCACAGAATTGTTGCCCAGGACCCAAGGGTGTGTCATGATGTTGAACCAAGGTCATATCTCCAAGGTCAAGGTCACAGTGTTATGTTATACGCTTCAGTATAAGTGACATGTATCATGCAAAATTAGGTGTTTGACTTTTACCCTTGACATGATTTGATCTTAATTTTAAAAACTTCTTAACCTTTATTACTGTAAATCTTTCAAATGATAATGGTTATAGATGAGATATTTCACACTTTACATAACCTCTAAGTTGTATACCCTAGTATTCAGTGTAATTTCAAAAATTAAGGTATGTAAAACAAAACCTGTATTTTTCTCGTATGGCTGAAGTTATTAACTTTGCTTTAATAACATTTTTTGTTGCTTCAAACCCTCAGAGATATCAAAATAATAAGAAAATACTTCGTAAATAAAGTGAGTATTTCATAAATACAACCATAACCTGATTTTGCGCTTGTGTAGTTTAATCAAAACAAAAACGATGAAGGGAGACTCCAAAAGAAAACAACTTTAGTAAATACTAACTTTAGTAAATACTAACTTTAGCAGACTTGAATGCAGATTTTTAAAGTTACTCGTCAAGTTTATTTACCTCGCCCTCCATCAGTATCCATGATGCAGCGGCTTCCGAATTAGATCAGGTGATAAGTTGGTTGTAAACATTCTGTTTAAAAACATCGCGTTTTAGTTAGCCATTTCTCACTTAATACAACGAATTTGATCACAACATTTGCAAGGGTTCTTTATTAATATGTTTTAGACTTATATATGTAATAGAAAAATTTAGCATACATTAACCAATAATATGCTCTGTACTGGCAGACATAGGGCATACAGCTTTAACTTTCATTTGGTATTGTGACTTTTGACCTACTTGAACATGATAAGACATAGGTTTCATTTTTCAGTTAATGATACATTATGACTAGGGCTTTTATTTCAGATCTTGACTTTTGACTCAGCAATCTTGAATTTGATATTTGACATAGTTTTAAAATTTGAAGAGTTATAATCTTTATACATTTATCTTAAATATAGATATAATTTGACAAGTGCTTTCATTTGAGATCACAACTTTTGACCCATTGACCATAATTTTTTCATAATACCTTACTTTAGATATTAATTGATACTAAACTGATTGTATTCTAAATCTTTTGCTGCAGAGGTATTGTTCATGCATTATCAAAGATGTTAGATAGGCTTATCCAGTGTAAGGTACCAGAGTGGGAATTTTTTGTCTTACACAATGTATTAGTACACTGCCAGTGGTATTATTTTAAAAGCGTAAATAAATATTGTGTGCAATATTTTGTGATAATGTGTGAAATTATGAAATGTATTCAGGAATTATTGTTTAGGTATTTAAGAATTAAAAATTAAAATTAAAAAATGTTAATATAGATCACTTCTTGAATAGCACTGTATGCAAGGTGCAAAAAGATTACCCTGAAACGAATTTGAGCCTGTAAACAGATACATGTATTTTCACTTTTCCTGTAGACATGTTGTAGCAGTTTCAATACATCAAAACCTCATCGTAGAATGGGAATCTTTTCCCAGTAGTGGAATTTCACTATTCCACTCTCCTAATAATGAAATAATTATTAGTCCCGTTCACAAACAAACTTTTAATATCTTAATATTGTTTATGTTTTTTAAAGATGGTATAAGACATAAAGATGAAGACAAAATAGCTGTAGCTTATATTCTTGAGGCAAGTGACTTTTTTCAACAATTAATTTATATTTGTTGCTAGTGATAAGGTATAAAGGGGTTCCAGTGCTAATGATGGGAATGATATTGATTGCCTTCAGTGGTTTCTTTGATATCATGTTTAGGGTTAGACCACATTAATATAAGTTGATTATTGTGGTTTACTTGCAGTAGCACCTAGATTTACATCACACAGATTTCATTGGGAAATCTGTGTCTCTTGATGGCTTGCAGATAAATTCTCGGTAGATCAGTCTCAATCAAAAGCTTCATAGTACTTGGATTCTATGTCTACTATTTGTACCTTTTATTATCCTCTACTACATATGTACTTCTTACTCTCTTGGTATTCATCACATCTAGCATTTTCATATTTAGGAATTTGAGCCTGATGTATTGATGATTTAAACCCAAACAACTTCAGTATCTTTTCGCATTTTATTCATAATATAAGTATTTTGTGGTTTAAAGTGTCATTGAACAAAGTCTTTTTATATTCATGTTTAATAATATAAATGTTAGGACGAAATAAACTAGGGCAAAGAAGTGAATGTATGGAATTGAAATGGTGAAACTGTCTTCTTTGTTTTCACTGCTTTTGGGTTGTCATTTTCCCAAATATTGCTAAATTTTCAGATGTTTCATCCTGACAGCATAAATGATAATCATGTTTATATATGTTTACAGCAGAAAAAGGAATTTCAGCCAGGAATTAGATACCTACAGTGTGTAGATTACAATATATCTAAGTAAGTAAGAAAACAGTATCTGTAATACAACAATCCATTACCTACAGTGTGTAGATTACAATATATCTAAGTAAGTAAGAAAACAATATCTGTAATACAACAATCCATTACCTACAGTGTGTAGATCACAATATATCTAAGTAAGTAGGAAAACAATATCTGTAATACAACAATCCATTACCTACAGTGTGTAGATTACAATATATCTAAGTAAGTAAGAAAACAATATCTGTAATACAGCAATCCATTACCTACAGTGTGTAGATTACAATATATCTAAGTAAGTAGGAAAACAATATCTGTAATACAACAATCCATTACCTACAGTGTGTAGATCACAAAATATCTAAGTAAGTAGGAAAACAGTATCTGTAATACAACAATCCATTACCTACAGTGTGTAGATTACAATATATCTAAGTAAGTAAGAAAACAATATCTGTAATACAACAATCCATTACCTACAGTGTGTAGATTACAATATATCTAAGTAAGTAGGAAAACAATATCTGTAATACAACAATCCATTACCTACAGTGTGTAGATTACAATATATCTAAGTAAGTAAGAAAACAGTATCTGTAATACAACAATCCATTACCTACAGTGTGTAGATCACAATATATCTAAGTAAGTAGGAAAACAATATCTGTAATACAACAATCCATTACCTACAGTGTGTAGATCACAATATATCTAAGTAAGTAGGAAAACAATATCTGTAATACAACAATCCATTACCTACAGTGTGTAGATCACAATATATCTAAGTAAGTAGGAAAACAATATCTGTAATACAACAATCCATTACCTACAGTGTGTAGATCACAATATATCTAAGTAAGTAGGAAAACAATATCTGTAATACAACAATCCATTACCTACAGTGTGTAGATTACAATATGTGTAAGTAAGTAGGAAAACAATATCTCTAATACAACAATCCTTTTTCCAATTTCAAACTATTTGTTACAAGTTTTGTTATTTTTTCAAGTCATCTAAAGTTGATCAAGTCACACCATTGATTTTAATGTCATAAACCCAAGAATGGAAAGCCCAGTAAATGCCACTTTCTTCATTGAAACATGGATCTATGTATTTATGTGTAATTGTTAGTAATTCACTTTTATTTAACCTTCATTATTCATCATTTTCAGTCATATAGTTCTTGATCCATTTGGTTTTCATTTTTAACCTTTGCTTTATAGCTTCAAAAACTTTTGAATTGTAAGAAGTAGGGCTTTTGTACATTGGGTAATTGTTTCTTTCAGCAATACCTTTCCATTGGTACCAAGATTTTTGATGCATTGACTTAAACCTACTTTACAGACATTTTAATGTTGGCCATAAGTTTTGAACAATAAGAGATAGGGTTTTGATATTTCCCAGATATTTCTTTAGACAAGACCTATCCATTGGTGGCATCCTTAGACGTCATGATCCTAGTCTTTCCTGTTGTAAAATATTTCTGGATATAGATTGTATTCTTGACCACTGGGGTTTCATGAACTCATTTTATAGGTTTTATTATTCCCATACTAAGTTTGGGGGGAATCGCCCTTTTTGTCTGTCTGTCTATATGTTCAAATATGATATATGGACCATAACTGAAATCCCTTTTACAATTTTAGTGTAAACATCACACACAGACTCTGAAAATGGTTTTCAGACTGTAACAGAATTCTTTTCCACCTATCAACATTTAACTTCATGCACAGACTCACTGTGAGTCAAGGGTGCCCGATTGATTTGTTGTCCAAAAGGTCCAAGGTCATTGTCACAGCATAACTGAATTTTTATTTTTGTAAGTTAATTTTCTTTACACATATTTATTGGTCAGGATCACAGGTGTTCCAGTGTTGCTTACATGTTTTACACTATGGCCTTGATCTTAAAATATGACATTTGATTTTGAAACTTCTTAGCTTTCTTTTGAACAGTATGAATTAGAATTTTGATATTGTATACAGTTCGCTTATGATGAAAGGGTTCTGTTGATATTATAATGATTTTGGCCCTGTAAATTTGACCTTGGATAATGAGGTTTGTTTTTAAAACTAATCAATCTCAGTTACATCTTTTGAACAGCAAGGGTATGGTTTTAATATTTCATTTAACTTTTGTTATGATGTATCTTAGTCCATGAACAATTTCACCATTGTGGGGGATATTTGTTTTATTAGGACAGTTCTTGATGATTCCAGTTTCTGTTATTTGTTAACATACAGAATATTTGATAAGGCTTGTGAACATTTGGCACAACTTTTTGTTTTACTACATAGTTATGATGTTGATGAGAAAAAAAAAAATAGAAATTACAGCAGATATAGTAAATATGTTTGAAAAAAATAAATGAACAAACGTTTATAATATTTTCTAAACATTTAATCTTATATTTCACATTAAACAATCACCAAGCAAAGATCAAACATAACCTTATCAGATCTCACACATGATCTTGTTACTGAAGTGTATCCTGTTCTTTGACTTTTACTCACTGTCTTTCAGTCCAGAAGATGTAATTAAACTGAGAGATGCATCAGATATATTTACACCTCTACTACTATCAAATGGAGATTATGTAAGTATGCTGCAGAAAATTACCTACACTATGAAATGCCCAAGAATGTGGCATATACATTCCCATATAAACAGCTACAGGTTATCTTTACACAAAAATGCATGATATTACAATTGTAGTAATGAAATTGGATTCTTGTTTGTCATTTTACATATATCTGAGTCACTCAAGTCAACTATTTTTAAAATGTTTTGAATAGAATTATTCTTGTTATATTGTTGACTTATTACATAATTTCTGTGCAATCCTTTAGAGATGATACATTGGTTGGTTGGTTGATTAGTGTTTTACGTCGCTTTCAACAATATTTCAGTTATATCGCGACATGGAAGCAGGAGGTTACCAACCTCTTAAACATAGTGGCGCAACCCGGGAATCGAACCCGGATCGTCGGCGCCGCAAGCCAAGCGCTTAACCACTATACCACGCCTGCCCCTGAGATGATACATCTTTTTTGCGTATTGGAAAAAGAACCATAAATTCTGCATATTTGTAAATATATGTATACATGTATTTGTGTGTGTGTGTGTATATATAAGATAATATTAGTAATATGGTTTGTTACGGACCTACCACTGAACCATAGCGGATCAGTAAAATCCATACAGGGTGAGGCAGAAGGCACTCACGCCGAGGACCAGGGCATACCCGGTTATGAATGAAAAAATACATGGATATTCCTTCTTTTCTCGTTGATTTCCAGTCGTGTGGTCAGCCCAAACCAAGCCATACTTGTCAACAAACTAAAATTGCCAAGACGCTTTCTCTGATATCACTCACACTCAGGGAGGTAACTCAAAAATGTTCACTGGACAACTGTGGATGGACTGTTTTTTTGTTAATATAGTTGGCAGATATGAAAAGGACAGGTGACGGTCATATTGCCCTGTAAGAAATTTTACTGACCCCCTATAATCTCAGGGGGTCACTACGTGACACGTTTTTATCCAATGAAATGCGACAGTTTTTTCTGAGGTGCGATATATATATATATGTAGTTATTAAATTATTTATTTATGTATTTGTATATGTGTAGTTTTCACGTCTTCAATCAGTAAACTACATAATAAAGTTAATCAAGGATTGTTTTCAATATAGTGTAAATTTTCAGGTTAGACCTGCAGATATCCTGAACTTTATAATCAGTAAGAAGGTAATAGGTATGTATAACTGTAGGTACATTCTATACATATATCTAATATATCATTTGTTGCTTTTTGAGTTTCGTTTGTTTTCATTTTTAGTGTTCAGATTTAATTTACTTTTATGCATGTAATGACAACATTTCCCTGATGAATTCCACCACATTCTGGCCTATACAATGTAGCCAGAAGAAGCATTAAGAGATTTTTTTTCATGTCAATATCTTCCGTGACACGGGATCTCATATCACATGAGACCAATTAGTCTCCATTTGAGTTCAACCCAAGACCTCTTGGCCTTGAACCAAGCACTCCTCCAGTTGAATGACGCCATCTCCTAATGGAGTATTTGTGGCCATGTTCTCCTCCAGTTGACGGACACTATCTCCTAATGGAGAATTTGTGGCCACACTCTCCTACAGTTGAGTGACACTATCTCCTAATGGAGTATTTGTGGCCACACTCTCCTCCAGTTGAGTGACACTATCTCCTAATGGAGTATTTGTGGCCACACTCTCCTCCAGTTGAAGGACACTATCTCCTAATGGAGTATTTGTGGCCATGTTCTCCTCCAGTTGACAGACACTATCTCCTAATGGAGTATTTGTGGCCACACTCTCCTCCAGTTGAGTGACACTATCTCCTAATGGAGTATTTGTGGCCATGTTCTCCTCCAGTTGACGGACACTATCTCCTAATGGAGTATTTGTGGTCATGCTCTCCTACAGTTGAGTGACACTATTTTGTAATGGAGTATTTGTGGCCACACTCTCCTACAGTTGACGGACACGATCTCCTAATGGAGTATTTGTGGCCATGCTCTCCTACAGTTGAGTGACACTATTTTGTAATGAAGTATTTGTGGCCACACTCTCCTACAGTTGAGTGACACTATCTCCTAATGGAGTATTTGTGGCCACACTCTCCTCCAGTTGAGTGACATGATCTCCAAATGGAGAATTTGTGGCCACACTCTCCTACAGTTGAGTGACACGATCTCCTAATGGAGTATTTGTGGCCATACTCTCCTCCAGTTGAGTGACACTATCTCCTAATAGAGTATTTGTTGCCATACTCTCCTCAGGTTGAATGATGCAATCTCCTAATGGAGTATTTGTGGCTATGCTCTCCTCTGGTTGAGTGACACTATCTTGTAATGGAGTATTTGTGGCCATGACCTCCTCCATTAGAGTGACACTATCTCGTATTGGATTATTTGTGGCCGTGACCTTCTCCATTAGAGTGACACTATCTCATATTAGAGTATTTATGGCCACACTCTCCTACAGTTGAGTGACACTTTCTCCTAATGGAGTATTTGTGGCCATGCTCTCCTTGGCTTGAGTAACGCTATCTCCTATTAATGGAGTATTTGTGGCCATGCTCTCCTTGGCTTGAGTGACACTATTTCCTATTAATAGAGTATTTGTGGCCATGCGCTTTCTATCTTTTATACACCAGATTATATGAATGTGATACCTATATCTCATAAAGTTGTAACAGCAGTGTTATTACTAATTATTTACATCAGGGGATGATCCAAGAATGTTTCAAACAGTAAAAGATGCCATGTATTTCTCTCCATACATATTAATTCCAAAAAGCCTAGCTTCATTTTGAGCAAAGGATATTTTCCTATCTTTAAGCTTTAAAAATAAATTGAAAAAACAAACAGTATATGCATGTAATTTATTTCCTTTCTAGTTGCTATTCAACAGTGGTTCATTTGGAATTTGCTAAAGGGTTGCCAGTAAACATTAAGATAAAAGTCTCTGATAATAGCTACACTGTATTGATATGATTTTCATTGATTCCAAAATTAAGTTTGAATTCCATGTAATAGACCATGTACTTAGGTGTAACAAAACTTACTCAAAATCCAAAAGTTACTTATTTCGCATAAAAATTGTTTACAAAACATGTTATTATTTTTGCTTTTACCCTTGACAGTATTGACAGTATTGATATTATCAAATTAAATCTTAATGTTGTTCAGTTTAGTTATTACAGAAATAACTGCAAAAATAAATCACAAACTTACAAAGACTTTTTGCCTGTTGTAGTTCTTGAGTGTCCGTCAGAGTATCATATTGATGATCTTATGACCTCTGAGAAGCTGAGAGATTCTCAAGTCCCTCACAAGAGCTCAAGTGATATGGTGGCAGTGGTGGTACATATAACACCATTAGAAGTGGTTCAAACTCCAAGATATCGACAGTTTATTGAAAGGTAAGAATTAACAGCAAGGAAACTTTGTGCTCTTTATATAGGGGAGAAATGATATGCTCATCTTGGGATACAAATCCTACCTCTTGATACGATAAATATTTCACATTTCATTTTGTTAAATATGTTTATTTGGGAGTGGTATTTTCCTAACTTGAAATGAAATACGAAGTAAACCTTACATACGAGGGATGATCCGAAATTATTGTTACTTTGGCGATTTCTTTTTGATAGAAGTAATTGTGATCATTTTACTTTGCCCTGTCTTTCGAAGTACTCCCCCTCTGCATTTATGCATCGTTTCAACCGATCAATCCACTCTTGGAAACAGTTTTCGTACTCTTGAATTGGTATACTTATAAGATACTGGTGAATGGCAGAGCCAAGGGCATTTCTTGATTTATATTTTTTTCCAGATAGGTGAAATTTTAGTTTGGGGAACAAGAAAAAGTCACAGGGGGCCAAGTCTGGTGAAAATGCAGGGTGGGGGAGGACAGTGACCTTTTCTGCCTTCAAAAACTCCGATTCAATACGCGCCTTGTGTGCTGGCGCATTGTCATGCAAGAGCTTGAGGTACTTCAAACCTGTATGTGGGCAGCGGCGTTTGTAGACTTTCTTCAGTTTTCGAAGTACAACGTCTCTATAATACTTTGCTGTGACAGTTTTGCCTTTCGGAATAGGGATTTGCATGATTGGACCCTTGTTATCAAAGAATATGACATACAAAACCTTCCTCATGGTGCGTATTCTTTTAGCAATGCTAGGGCGCCTGGCGTTTTTGTTTGCCCAGATTCAATTAGAGCATTTTCTTTTGGGCTCGAAAAAATACACCCATGTTTCATCACCTGTGACCAAATTATCAAAAGCCTTTTTGCTGTATTTTGGGTATTTCTTCAATAAGGATTTGGCCTTGTCAACCCGGGACCTCTTTTGGTCGTCAGTTAGTAAATGGGGTATCCACCTGGCATTGATCTTGCCCAGCTTAAGATGTTTCTTTAAAATACAGTGAATACGTGCTAAAGACAAGCCTGTCATTTTAGCTAACTGCCTGACAGTGTACCTTGCATCTTTTTCAAGGATTTGCCAAATTCGTTCAATGTTATGCTTTGTTGTTGTTATGCAGGGCGACCTGTGTGAGCAGCATCTTTCAGCTGCTGGTGTCCCAACTTAAATCGAGCAACCCACCTACAAATAGTCATATATGACATTTGGCCCTTCCCATAAATATCACACACCTCACGATGAATATCTACCGCCTTTAAGCCAAGTAGAGACCTACCTTTGATATAGGCCCTAATTTCATTTACGTTTTCAGCTCTCTTGCCAACCATATTTATATAGAGTGTAACGAGTACGCTACAAAACAATGTACACAGCACCAAGGTCAGTGTAATTGTGAGCGAGAAATTTACCTATACCACGCTTCAGATATCACGCTATCGCCATGAGGTAGTTTTAAGCTCATTTAGCACTATTTCCACGAGATATTGCGCAAGTAACAATAATTTCGGAACACCCCTCGTATCAATTAGTTGTAAATCGGTTGTAAATGGCTATATTTTCTTATGAGAAAGCTATCGCCAGTGTCTTTAGTCAAACAGTAACCTCTCAAATGTAAATGGCAGAGATGACTTTTTATTCATATAAGGAGGAATTGTTTTGTTCAACAACAAAAAAGAAATTCATACCATAGGTGTACCATGAAAATATGTTGTATAATAAACTATATTATGTGTCAAATATCGTGATAAATCATTCCATGATTAATCAATATACCCCTTCATTTAGTGAGTGAAAGACAGCTTAGTCTTAGGTGTATTTCCCTGACTTAGTTGTAAACCTAAAATATGATTAAGTCCTGTAGAAAATCACTAACTATGATGAGTCCCATGGAGTTTATGCTATATACCTCAATGCTGCGATTAAATTAAATTATATTATACCTGGACAATCATTTAGTAATGCTAATGCCCTAAACACCTGACGTTTGTAGATAAGTAGTGGTAAGTAAGTAAAGGAATATTAATGCTATAACCTTTTTATCTGTGTCGATAAATTAAGGAAAGCTAATGCTAATACATTAACTTTTTTGTTAGCTCACCTGAGCCAAAGGCTCAAGTGAGCTATCGTGATCAATCGCCATCCATCGACCATCTGTCGTTAGCTTTTTCTACATTTTCGACTTCTTCTCCAGAACCGCTGCGCAGAATTTCACCAAACTTCATAGGAAGTAAGTACTTAAGGTCCTCTACCAAGTTTGTATTTTTCGTGCCCATCCGTAATCCAAGTTGGCTGCCATTGGCTCTGATTGGTTGACTCATTTTCGACTTCTTCTCCAGAAGTGCTGCACAGAATTTCACCAAACCTCATAGGAAGTAAGTACTCAAGGTCCTCTACCAAGTTTGTGTTTTTCATGCCAATCTGTAATCCAAGATGGCCGCCATTGGCTCTGATTGGTTGACACATTTTGGAATTCTTCTCCAGAAGCGATGCACAGAATTTCATCAAACCTTATAGGAAGTAAGTACTCGAGGTCCTCTACCAACTTTGTGTTTTTTGTGTCCATCCGTAACCCAAGATGGTCGCCATTGGCTCTGATTGGTTGACAAATTTTGGACTTCTTCTCCAGAAGCGCTGTACAGAATTTCACCAAACCTCATAGGAAGTAACTACTTGAGGTCCTCAACAAAGTTTGTGTTTTTCGTGCCGATCCGTAACCCAAGATGGTCGCCATTCGCTCTGATTGGTGATGCATTTTCAACTCCTACAGAACCGCTGCACAGAATTTCACCAAACCTCATAGGAAGTAAGTACTCAAGGTCCTCTACCAAGTTTGTGTTTTTCGTGCCCATCCATAATCCAAGATGGCTGCCATTGGCTCTGATCGGTTGACACATTTTGGACTTCTTCTCCAGAACGGCTGCACAGAATTCTACCAAACCTCATAGGAAGTAAGTTTTCAAGGTCCTCTACCAAGTTTGTGTTTTTCTTGCCCATCCGTAATCCAAGATGGCCGCCATTGGCTCTGATTGGTTGACACATTTTGGACTTCTTCTCCAGAAGTGCTGCACACAATTTTACCAAACCTCATAGGAAGTAAGTACTCAAGGTCCTCTACCAAGTTTGTGTTTTTCGTGCCCATCCAAAATCCAAGATGGCCACCATTGGCTCTGATTGGTTGACACATTTTGGACTTCTTCAAAACGACTGCATAAAATATCAACAAACCTATAGAAAGTCTTGTAGAAAAAAAGCAAAATTTTCTACTGAAATTAGCTGTCATTTTATTGTAAATAAGCAATTTGTGCTCAGGTGAATGATATAAGCCCATTTGGGCCTCTTGTTAGTGTACAGAAGTAAAGGAAAGCTTATACTAAATCCCTATTACCTTCATTCATTAAGTAAGGAAAAGTTTATGCCCTGACCTTTTACCTTCATCAATAAATACAAGAAAGTTAATACAATATCTCCTTGCATCTGTTATTAAGTTGAGGAGATCTGTATGCTTTAAATTAAGAAAACCCTTTGTCATACCATGAATTGTTATTTGTTATAATTCTGTAGTTTTGGAGAGGAGACTGGCCATATTCTACTTCACAGTGATGTAAATCCGTCTATGTCAGAGGCTGTTTACGAAGTATATGGTCGTTTAAATATATTGAACAAGAAGATATTCCCACCTTTACTTCCAAATGTGACCTTTACATCAATGGATAAATTCTGTCTTCCTAAGAACACCTTCCATGGATACTTTGGAATGCAGTATGACTTCAGTCACTCACTCAATAATCAAAGGTAACAAGTTTTAAAATTATATTTATGTTTACTTGAAATTTGATTTTTCTTTTTTGGATAAATTTTCTATCTCAAATAAAAGACATAAATTTTGAGACCATTCACAAGTTTTATTTTTCTTCAAATTTGATAAAATGTAACATACACTTAGCAATTACTTAAAGGTTTTTGTGTCTCCTGTAAAGGATAGAGACAACATATTTCTTTCTCACTGTCACACCTCTTGTTTAAAAGTAATTTTTGCAGGTGACATTTATTGGAACATTAGTCATAAGTCTGTTACCAGAAAAGTGTGATAAGACCCTATCTTTCTTTTTTTTCCATCATTCAATCTTAAAATGAATTTTTTTTAAATGGCCTTTTGTACCATACACCACATTCAGACCAATTCTGGATACAGCAACATTGATTTTGAAATTCTAAGGTCACGTTCAAAGCGTCTTTACTGATTTTTCAAGTAAAAATATTGCAAAACGATGGTATTCTATCATATTCCAACTAAGTTTGGATTTATTCTTAAACAAAATGGTCAAATTTCAAAGGTCACCACATTTTAAGAGTAAAATTATGGTCAAAAGACTGATTCCAGGCAATAATTCAAGTACCATACATCAGTTTTTATCCTTTGGAGAATATTTTAGTTACAGAAAGAGGAAGATGCTTATAAATTTTTATTTCAAGGTCACATCATCTGAATTAAAAGTAACAAAACGACAAAAACATAGTTCCTTGATGATGACTCCAGTAATATTCATCAGATTCAAACCAAATTTGAATATATATTCTTTTATTAAGAAGAAAAGAAAACACCTATTAGTAAGGCTCATGGTCATAGAAACTGAAAGTGAGAATATGTGCTGAACATGATTTTAGCTTCGACCTCTTTCAAGTCATGGTTCAAATTTTGGTTGGTAAATTAGTCAAGTACAACAGCCTTCCTGCCAACATTAAGTGGTTTTCTATAGATACTACAGGTACACCTGTCACCCAATCCAATGGACAGTGGTTTTCTTTTTATGCTACAGATCCATTAAGTGTCCATAACAAAAGTTTTGCAGTTTTCTATAGATGCTGCAGGTATACCAGCCACCCTACCAATTGTTAGCAGTTTTCTATAGATGCAACAGGTCCATTAGTGCTAGTCAGTGGTTTTCTATAGATTCTATAGGTACCATTGCCCTTGCCAATGGTCAGCAATTTTTTAAAAATGTTACTGGTCACCATTGCCCCTGGTCAGCAGTTCTCTATAGATGTTACAGGTATGCCAGAGACCTTACCAATGGTCAGTGTTTTTCTATAGATGCTACAGGTATACTAGTGACCCTACCAATGGTCAGAAGTTTTCTATTGATACAACAGTGACCCTACCAATAATTATCAGTTTTCTATGATTGCTACATTTCCTTCAATCACTGTGTAGTAGCTACCATTCTTTTGATGAGTTTTGTGACATTGCAAAGAAATCTTTACTAGTTTTAGTTAATTTTTAGCTTGAGTTGAAGTAAAGTTGAATTGAAATTTCATGTAGGCTCTTCTTATTCAGATTTGAAAGACCTGATTACTTCAGAAATGTTCAAGAGAAATTACAGAAGAGTAAAGAAGTACAAAGTAGTCTAAAAGCTCACTTTTCGAGGTGTAATAAACTGACAGATGGTGAGTATAAATCATTTTACATCTCAGGCATTGTGATAAAAATTCCAGTATTAATCATTGTCATCAGAAACCAATGAGATCAACAACTGCAGCTTGTATCCAATTTAACTACAGCCATGCCAGTGTTCTAGAAATCCCATTACCCGTTACCTGTGGTAAGTGAAAAATTGGGTCAGGAAACTGAAAACTTTTAATCCTCTTACCCAGTGGTAAGTAAATTCTGAGGAATATCAGTCACATTGATTTTAAAGTTTTAGCTAAAAACTAAAAGACGATAGAAGCACAAATGGAAGTAGCGGAATTGAAAAGGCTTAAAATTACCAATACATGTACCAGTTTTGGTATTATTTAATAATAAAGTTTTCTGTCTCAATTTCGGCAGGGAACCCCGTATTCGTGTAAACTCACTAGCCCAATGCTCAAGGTTACCGAAATTTCCTTGGAATAGCTCTACTAAAATTTGATTTTGATATAGCCTGATTGACTAGTAAAAAGTATCAATGTCTCGAGATCAAAAGATGACAAATTTTTAGGGCTGAGACGATTCATCACAATTTGATTCAGCTTGATATTTTCTTTTAATTCGATATATTTTCTGAATTTCAATTCGATTCTGCCAAGGACTTATAAAAAATTGTCTTTACATCCTTGATACGGTTATATGATCAACTTACAATAATTTCATTTTATAATCTTTACTGTTTAGTAATTTTCTTTATCTCTTTTAAATACAGTTTAAAATAAGCAAATGTTTTTAATGTCTTTAACACTTCTTCAATGATGGCATTTTTATATTATTTGAAACATTTTAATTTTATCAGAGGAAATTCTGAATACAAAACAAAAACGATCTCTCAAAAATGTAAATGGCACGTTAAAACTAGAAATCAAAGCATATCATTGTAAACTTTCTCTGTATGAATCCAACTGATTCCAGATAAATTATCTTTAATGCATGAATAAGTTAGTATCTAATCCACAAGGTAATGAAATGTGGTCTACATGTACAAGTTTCTGTTTATATGTTAGATTACAATAAATATAGGATCTGAAATGAATTTTCATTTCATATGGTATTTATGAAACGAGGTGTTTATTTTGTAACCCAGAGCCTTGGCTAAGAGATATAAAACACACAAGTTTCATAAATACCTTTCAGATTCTTTTTATCCCATGTTTACACTCAGGTTAAAGATGTTTATTTCATCAAACACCGGCTTGACACAATTGTTTTTCACGCTATGAAGTCATCTATGCCAAAAATTAATTTATGACATAGCGATATTTTACTGCATAAACAGCAAAACATGTGATAAATTTAATATATATACCTTGATCCTATACAAAAGGATGGATATACGCTGACTTGAAAAAGTTAATGTACTTGTCTGAATGACGTTTCCATGAAACTGCGTAATGAGCATAATTAAAGTTGGATCAGATGTTTTGCATCAATTATTTTTCTACTTTTAAGTATTTTTTCGTATCAAAAATCGTTGTATTGCAACTGCTGTATCAGAACAGACACATATATATATGTCTCTGATCAAAATGATTATCGTATCGTGAGCGAGGAGGGGTTGTATGGTATCATTCCTACAAATTGCAGATTTATACATCGTACTCTTAGTAATACTATGCATGTAGTCAGTGACAAGTTTTCCGTCCTTATTTTTTTGTGGTATACTTCCATCCAACGAAAAACAATTTAGAATCATTTCTTATCATTTAGTTCCTTTCAAACCCATTTTATATTCTCAGAAATTGGTACGTTATGTATGCACTATTTTTCAACATCTCTAAATTTCTGCTGGGGTTGTGTGAATATTGACGTCACAGTTAAGATAAGGCGGGAAACTAAGTTGTCAGAGAAGAATTTCTTGGATGAGATAAACTACAAATTTTTAAACTAATCAAAATGTGTGTTACATGTAAATTTAAATGAATTTGTTTAAAACAAGAGTTTTCTGGTTTCTAATCTGGCTTGAGTCTCTTCTGTTAGGTCCAGTGTTGCACCACTTTGACATATAAAAAACTATGGACCCTTTCACATTAACTGTGGATAACTGTGGAACTGACATTTTGGTTGGCAAATGATAACGTTCCTCGTTAAATTTTTGACCTCATAATTAAACATTGATTGTCTCTCATGCCATTTTGTGAGAACAGTAGTGATGATTGTGCCAACCAATAGGCAATCCTGCATGCGAACGGTTGTATTGCTATATTGGATAGGTTAAAGCATACAGTAAATCAGATAATGCCACACATTTATGGTGTAATAATCAATATATGGCATTAAGTTTTGATCTGTTAATCTTCGATAATCCATTTCAATATGACAAAATAACAAGTATATACAATAATGTGTGTATAACAGCTGTTTTTGTATATAATTCTATGAACTGTAATCAAGCTTAATTACGTATATCAAATGTTTATCTGCTCTTGATTTATTACATATAGGTAAAAGTATTGGTTTTTATGTAACAAGTTATCCAAGTTCACTGAAGCACACATTATTAGTGAGCTATTCTAAATGTTCATCTGCCACATATCTATGAACTACTATAAAAGTTTCATTAAAGTCTTATGAGTGATCATATATACTTTGTTCTGTCTTCTTCCAGGTGAGAAGCAGCAGGTTTATCCTGAACTTTGCTTTTTGGGCACCTCTAATTCCTATAATCCACATAGGAACCAAGCTGGAATTAACATACAAATAAGGTAATATGATAAGGATATATCCAAAATCATAAATGTTACTTCCATTCTGCTTTAGGAGAAATGTGTTCCATACTTGACAGGACTATCTGTTAAATCAAAGGGAAGGACTATATCAACAACTACTGTTTCAAACTAAGAACTAATAAACATTTATTCTAAATGATGTAGTGTATATTACATAAACTTAACCAAGTAATTATGTCTTGCTTCTAAGGCTATTCTAAAAATTAACTGGAAAAAGCTAGAAGTTATTTTAAGTGACTTGATGACCAAGCTTTCGTCTGTTGAGACACATAGTTTGCAGTTCATGAAATCCTGCAATATTTTTAAAACTGATTGATTTTGTATTTTGTCCTTCAGTATCTACTGGAGTGGTACAGGAAGTGGTATACAACCACCTCATGGATTTGCCAGAAATACATGTGTTTGAGAAACAAAGATGCCCCCACTGGGAAGAATTCACCAAAAAGATACATGTGAAATTAACAATGAACAAGCTAAATCACTGTCTGTCTCTCCATCTTTCTGTCACACCTCAGAGTTATCTATCTTTATAGGTGGTACATTATACATTCCAGTTTTTTTTTTACAGCAAAGACAAAGCCATACTGTTGGATTGTGGAGAGGGAATCTATTTTCAGTTTTATCAGGCTTATGGCTCTGAAACTGACAATATGTTGAGAAAACTAAAAGCTCTTTTCATTTCACATTACCATGGTGATCATTTTAATGTAAGTATCCAAGTATTAAATTTGTTTTTTAATGCTTCAATGGAAGGTGTTGCTGAATTAGTCTTATATATGTACCATATTCACTCGTGTATAATACACACTTTTTTTCATAAAATATGACTTCGATTTTCCAGGTGTGTATTATACACAAGATCTAAAACAAGAACCTTTTTTCCATACGTAAGAATTCATATTTTTGCAGCGATATTGGTGTAAATGTCTGCTGACAACGATCAGAACGTGACCATTAAACTTTGGGAACCCTTACTTGACCACTGAAATGAATTTTAGACACTTGATAAAGAGATTAATATTACAGTTTTACCTCCTTGTACACTTTACAACATGTGCTGAAATGAAGATGTTTTTACAAATGAGACTAGCACATTTTAAAATAGCTAGTGCTGATGCAATCCAATTATCTTACATTTATCACCGTCGATCAAGGTGAAATGGCTTCACGGTCAAACAATCAGCCATTACCGTACACCCCGCTGGGATAATTGGTTGTTCACATTTCTTCTACCTTTACTGCTGTTTTAATCAATTTATCTTGAACAAATATTGACACTTCAAGAGAACGAGTGTAAAATATATAGCAAATGACGGCTTTGCTTCATTATCGGTATTTTATCAAGAATATTAATTACAGTGGTTAATTGTTACAATTTTATTAACCATTCTTTAGTTTTCTTTCTATCAACACAATATTTGGATCACAAATAAATTTTATTGCGGCAGTTGGGTTTATGCCATTCATTGAATATCTTAAGGTTCAGGCGCGTAACCACTTGTGTTTTCCGTAAAGTAAAATCTGTAATACAGATGTTTTTCTAGGTAAATTTAAGGTTCTTGATTACTTGCTTATGCGGCAATTTTACCTGTGTATTATACACAAGTTGTAGACTTTTTCTTCAATTATTTTCCAAAAGTTGGGGGTGCGTATTATACATGGATGCATACTATACACAAGTGAATACGGTATATGGAAAGTTGGGTTTTTTTCATTTTATGGTTGAAAGGTCAGTAATACATGTATCTGAAAATGGTTTCAGGACAATAGGTGTATTCATTTTGTTTCTGTAACAAGAACATTTCACCCATATACTCTTTTTGAATGATAGATGGAATGCATTCATATATCTCCTGTAAATGGCACTGAGGGAGTGAGAGATAACAAGCTGGGACCTTTAGTGATGGTTTCTGAAACATGATAGAGAATTGTGTCATGTGTAAACAATGTACTCTTCCATCTTATTTGTTGGAATTGCTAGCTTGGGCTGTAAAGGGAAAATCAAGCTGAATGTCTGGAAACAAATCAATGATTTAAACAATATATTTACGGCCTGACATTATTTTAGTGCTCATATATGAGATAATTAAATAAGAAATAAATAAGATGATTCTAGTATCATGATTTGATGACTTCATATTTTTTATTTTGTAAGGGGATGTTTACACTGATACAGAAAAGAAAAGAAGCCTTTGAGAAAGCAGAATTAACTTATGAACCTCTTTGGTTGCTTTTACCACGACCTTCAAAACAAGTGAAATCGGATATAGAGGAAATGGAAATTCTTTACAGTATAAGTCCAAACTTTGTGAGGTATGGTTACTAGTCTCATGTAATATCAATCAATGGGAATACTTATAATGAATTTATGATGCACTGGGCACTATCAATTATATTTTATGTTGTTATAAGTATTGGCCAGATGGCAAAGCATTTCCAGTCTCTAGATGTATGATGTCTGTCAGCATTATTGATATAACCTTTAACAAGATGTGGGGATATACTGTAATCAAAGTGCCTGTCTTAGAAGTATTCCACAATTTTACCACATGCCTTTTGAGATTAACTGTCTGGATCCACCCATATTAGAGCTATAATAGCCAACCCTTATTCTCACAGTATTTCTGGACTTTCCAATTAGGAAAGGAAGATCTTGTGACTACGACTAACCCACCTCACTTTCTCTTTCCCTTTCTAGTTTTCATCTTCAGTTAGAGTTAGAAACATGCCCCACCCATTCCTGTGAGTGATAATGATAAAATATAAGGGTCAGTATTGTTAGACATAGTGCCGTCAGTTCATAAGATGGAACATTGCGCAGATGCAGGACGAATGTAACATGCACAAATTCAGCATTGCTTGTTAAAATAAAAGAAGATGAAAGAGGAATAAAGTGGTGCTGAATTCAGAGTGAATGTAATAAACACAAGCAAATCAAGAATAATTAACAAATAGAAGAACAAGAAATGCAGTAATGTCAAACAGGAATGATTGATTGACTATTGTTTTACGTCACTCTTTGATTATTTCACTTATATGGAGGGGAGCACCTTATCCACTAGGCCACACTGGCTTCAAACAAGAATGAAAGCAAGAAACATTAAAGCAAAAATTTTGAATAACTAATATGAAAGATGAATAGAATAATGTCATTAGAATGAAAGCATGAAATATGGCTTGTAATAATCACACGGCATAGGTAGTAACATGTACCGATGCATATATATTGAAGGGAGGTGACATTGTGACCTTATCCACTAGGCCACACTGGCTTCAAACAAGAATGAAAGCAAGAAACATTAAAGCAAAAATTTTGAATAACTAAGATGAAAGATGAATAGAATAATGTCATTAGAATGAAAGCATGAAATATGGCTTGTAATAATCACACGGCATAGGTAGTAACATGTACCGATGCATATATATTGAAGGGAGATGACATTGTGACTTTTAATACCCTGCATAAAGCACTCCAGCATTTATTATAAAGTATGAAGAAAACTTCTCCTTAAAATAAATTCCCTGTAAAACATTGATATTTTGTATTCCTTTACAGAAAGTTGTTTTTACCATCATTGTTGTCAAGTAGTCAATCTACAACTGAGATAAAGGAATTTCTGGAGGCGGTAGGACTTGAGAAGGTATTGTATTTGTGTCAGAAAGTTGAAAATTTTTGTTGTGCATAAAATTCAATTTTATGAAGGTAAAAAAGAAGGACAGCCTTGATGTACATTAACAAGAATTTGCACTAGGAAACTTAGTGTAGTAATGAAGCACCTTGCATGAATGTCCAATTTGATAAGTTTGTGCGGTGATGGGGCACCTACACTACAGAGAATAACTGTTGTCTAGTTGTCATATCATTGCTGAGATTGTTTTTTAGTTTTAGCTACTAATCACCACGATACTTGCTCTTTAACTGACCTACCCTTAATGCAAAATCACTGCAATGATAGTGGTAAATCATCGCAACAATTTAGGTGAATCACTGCAGCATTCCGACAAATCCACAATTACCCTGCTATCTATGAATATGTAAACCTTGGTTGAATATTTTAAAAGTGAACCTGTAGCAATATGATGAAATGATAACAGATGTTTGTATTTTGAACCATTTATCATTCTGCTCAGTTGTCAGATGCCTTTATTGTGAGATGATTGAAAGTTCAAAACGTTATCTTGTATAAACATTCTTTTATTAATGAAATCTGTGTAAATGTATATTCCATTGTAAACATACCACCGCTAAATAGTAGTATAGTATAGATTATTCATCAAAAGCATCCATAATGTACAAGAAAATAGCTAATGGGTTTGGATGATCCACAAAAAGACATCTTTAGAGGTTATTCAACGAATAATAACCCTCCAAAACACTTGGAATACTTATAGGTCTACAAATTTTAATCACTTTTACTCACTTGGAAAATGGTTTGAATACTTTATTTGATGGGTGTGAAGTCAAAGAATATGCAATTACAGCGAGCAATATCACATTCACAATGGGTTCATCAGACAAGAAGAAATGCTACCAGGCAATGCATGAAGCAATTGCCATCACCATATAAGTGCAATGATTTTGGGGTGGTATAAAACAATCACAAATCAAACAAACTGAGGAATGTGTACCAGGATAAGGTGGGAAGGTAATCTTTAATGGGTGATTGTCCATTTTAGCATTACTCTCTATTGTTTCACTCCATAGGAACCAGGTGTTAATTTCAACTTTATAAGCCTTTATGGCTTGGAGAACGACTGAAGATTCAAAAATGCTCCTGTGGTAGTCTTCTACTATAACGATTGCTTTAGTTTGTTATAGGTTTAATATACCTTTAAATCTAGAGGTTTTTATTTTCTTATGAATGATTTCAGTTTAAACCAGTAAGAGTCATCCATTGCTACGAGTCTTATGGCGTTGTAATGATAACAAAAAACAAGAAGAAAATCGCTTACTCTGGAGACTGTAAACCAACCAAACAACTTGTGAAATCAGGTAATATCGTCATGATAAAGGTAATATTATAAGATTCTATATTCCAGGGTGCTGGGGTCTGTTTTACTAAATAGTTTACAACACATTTTAGATTTTGGATACCTGAATTATTGAAAACTATGAAATAATGCTGTTTTCTTGGAAACTAGCGAAAATAAACAAACCTCAAAGCAAAAAATTTGTCATTTCTGCAACTGTATCTAAGTTTAAGTCATCATCAGTTATTTACAATTTGTTGTTTGTTTTGCAGTAAAAGAGGCCTTGTAGTTCATTCTTTGTATCAGAAATGCACACAACTGGCTAAGTTGTCTGCAGTTATTTCTTGCTTACCTAAGACAAGATGTCATGGAAGGTTTTGTGGTGACTAGTAATGTCTGTTTGTGCTGTTGAAATGTTCTTTCATGGTTCAGGAAGAAATGGAAAGAGACAAAGCAAGCATACCCCACAGGAACTAAATGAGCAATTTGTTTAAAACAAGTCAGGAGGAAGACCTTAGTAGGTCTTAAGAATTTCTTAAAACTACAATTTCCTCAATTAAATTCATATTTGATAAGTTTCCCCTACTTGAAAATATATGTATATTAGGAGGATATACATATACTGTGTTTTGTGTTTTAGACAGGTATATGGTGGATATAACATTGGAAATGCAGTTATGCTTTCAGGCTTGTCCCTGATGTTATAAAATATGTTTCCAAAAGTATATCCTCATATAACCTGTCGGAACCACAGACTACAGAACAGTGCTGCAAAATAGAATGCACAAAATATGGAGGTATTTTCATTCAGCCAAATAATTTATTAGGTTAATAAATATGTGTTTTATTTCGTGGCAGTAATAGCTCAAGTGTAGCATCGATGTTATCATTCATGTTTGTTTACAATATATATTCAAAGTTTTAGCCTATGAATATACATGTATATAGGATCTGAAATGAATTTTCATACAGTATTTATGAAGCCTTGGTGAGAAGATATAAAACACACGAGTTTCATAAATACCATATGAAATGAAAATTCATTTCAGATTCTTTTTTACACATGTTTACACTCAGTTTAAAGGTGTTTATTTTATCAAACACGGGCTTGACATAATTCTTTTCCACGCTATGATGTCATCTATGCCATAAATTAATCTATGACATAGCGATATTTCACTGCATAAACAGGAAAACGTGATAAATTGTTAAATATGTCAGTGTGAATCATTTTGTTGTGGTTTAAGGAGGAATTAAACACTATCCGAATATAGCGCCGTTCGGAATGCATCGGTTGATAAAAATGACGTAAGATTGTTTATATTCGATACAAAGCGCTAGAAGAGCAGAAGACACGATTGAGGCGAATATTGAAAGTTAAGATGAGTAAAAAAGAAAATCTCGATGTAAATTTGTTTCTGATAATCAAATATCTTAATCAAAAGTGGAAAAGGGAGCATTTAAAATCGAAAAGTAGATCGGAACTAGCGTACGTGTACAAAAAACAACCGGCACACATGTACTGTACCCGAGTTAGCAGAGAGTAGTTGAACGATGTTGATGGAGATTTATGTTGGAATACAGGAACTGAGGAAGAAGAATTGTTGAGGTACGGTTTTTAGCTCAACATACTGATGATAGGTAAATACTGTTTGTGTGACTCATCTAAATTTATCGTATATAGAACGGGAGCAGAGGTAAACAATCCAGTGGCGGATCCAAAATCTTTGAAAAGGGGAGGGGAGGGCACATGTGTATTAGCCAAACTACTCGGTCATTTTTGATGCCAAATCTGAATTTTTACATGTAAATATGTGGCAAAAAAGGGGGCCCTCTAAATCTGCCACTACAGTCGTATTTCAAACCCAGGGCCATGTATATCTATCCTGTATTTATGTACAAGTAATCAGTAGTTCTTTTTATAATTTACAATAATACATACTGTATTGAGTGAGAAAATATGAAATACATTAAGGTTCTTAAGAAACAATTCAACTAAAATTTTATGATGCAAATATTTTCAAATACTAGTAGGGGGTGGTGTTTTGCTATCCTGTTTATCATTCTCTGTCAGAGTTCTGGGTAGAGAATGCCTGTTTATTTAAAAAAATCTAGGTCTTCAGTTGAAAATAATCATGAAATGACATGACTATACTGTAGTATGTGTTTTTAGGAATGCATTAATTTCTATTACATAACACATATATTATAATCAGCTAATCTAAGTATTGATCAATTACAATGTAACATATATAGTGCACTTAGTATGTAATGGAAGAAGAAGAATCTTCTTGTCAATACAGATCAAGTATCAAATTTTGAAATTGAGGCATTATCATCCATTCTTTTATATTTTCATTAAGATATGGCCTAGGAAGCATATTGCATATGAAGTGCACAAATTCTGGATGCAGTGTGGTGATATGTCAAGTTCCAACTACAAAAGGGATCTACTGGTGCATTTGATATAAATAAATAGGCTACATTAGGTAAAGTTGTCATTTTGTATTTAAACCAATAATTATTCTGCATTTTACTAAGATGTCTCATGATTAATATGAATAATAACATAATCTGATTTCAGAAATACTTGTAATTCCATTGAAATATTTTATTATATGTCTTTTGATTTTTATAATGCTAATGAAGGCATTCTTAGTATACCAACATATTTGAAGTTTTTCTTACACAATCCAAAAGCTTCATGAGTGAGTTATATTCACAGTTTTGTGACAGTTGTGACTGTTGACTTTCACACTTTCAATATTATTCTGAAGTGTCAAAATAAAAGTCCCTGCACTACTTTTAACTTTGTGTGTTTTTACCCCTCCATCAACCAAGATAGCTGCCAAGAGGGCAATGTCTGTGATTTGGCTGTCCTTTTTATTTTATTACTTTTTTATGATTGCCCATGTTGCTTAAAACTACATGTATATCAAAACTTTCAAGAGTAATAATCAATCAAGTAATTATACTGAGTATGCATATTTGTTGTATATTCAAAGCAGCAGCATTTTGTGACATTTATCACATTCTAAGGGATTTTTATTCAGATTCTGAATTTTATAGGTGTTTGCACTAAATCTCCTTAGTTGAGAATATGTAACTTTTATCAATTTCTTTAACTTCATATTTATTGTTAAAAAATAACTAATTCTTATCCAGATAACTTTGGGAGATTGGGACCATGTTACTGAAAAAGGGAAATTTTAAAAGTTATATAAATTTGTTTTTCTTGAATTAAATTAAGATCCTTTGCAATGTATTATTTCAGGTCATGTTACAATGATGTTGGTAGTTACAGATTAAGCTGGAATCTGATCATGGTTAACCTACTTTTGAATAAATTATTTCCTTGTCAGGAGGGGACTGCATTATAAAGGGAATGGAATTTGTGTTTTGCTAACCAAAATGGAAGACCAGAGTGCAACTGAGCTATTGTCAAAGTGATTATATGTGGTCCTACAGTTAACAATCTGTAAACATTTAACCTTTTAATGCACCCAATCTTAGATGGTGGGATATACATTAGTTTTAATATAATAGTCGGTCAGCTGTCTCTCTTTTTCTCTGCAAAAAGTAGATCTGTGCCATAACTTCTGAATGATAGGTGATGAGGTTTATATTTCAAATGTGAATTCCATGTGGAAAGACTTTGTCAAGGTCAAATTTAGAGTCAGAGACATAGATTTTGGGTTTTGATCTACTGTTAATTTAAAAAATCCAGCAGTATCCTTACTTATTAACATATAACTATTCAATGGTGAAAGGGCTTTCATATTTCTTAATATGTATTTGCTTTGGGCCAAGAAAATCTCTTACCATTTTACAGACTTTTTTCTAAAAGAGGGGGGGGGGGGTGGCTGTCATTTTCACAAACACATATGGTTGAAGTTTGATGTTATTATATGTTTGATCAAAGTGACACATTTTTCAATATCCTTGGTGGTTATTAATTTATATGCAGATTATGTACTATACATCAGTGTCTTTTACAATGTAATTATAAATGACATAATAAATCTGAAAAATTGAATCAAGTATTGTGTTTTTCTAGTGGTTAATTAAGGTAAGGAAAGAGGTTAGTTGATGACTGTTTGAATAGTTACATTGGAATTCAAATTGTAGCCTTTTAGTTTAATTTTGCCCACCAAAGCCAGAAATACCTTTTACATTCTTATAATAAATCCTCAAAACACATACCTGATAAAATTTGTTAAGATTGTACTATAGTCTAGATTTGTCAGTAGGTGGTGCAACAATTGAGAATATTGTTTGTCACCAAATATTCTCTGCTTTTGTTTCAATTTTTCTTTATTTATGCATAAGTGATATATAGGGATCTATTTCAAACATTTTAGATTACATCTTATTCTAGAATTTCATTTCATTACAATTTTGACATCATTTGTCTTGGTCATTTTCATATGTAACATTGTGATTTTGGTGAGCAATTTTGACCTTCTCTGGCCTCTTTTTTAATTTTTCAATTTAGAAATTGATCATAAAATGTGTTGAAATATATGATATATTGTTATCATTCAAAATCAATTAAAATTAAATTAATTTTAAATGTTTATATGTGTTTCATGTTTATATTTATATGACGATTCCCAAATTGGACAATTTCTGACATGTCAAAATAGTCAAGATTTGGTGACCATATTTTCTGTTCCTGTGGATAAATTTTCTTCATACTCTTAATGTTGTGCAATTGGACACTAAGGATTATAGATATAATTTTTCTTGAAAATTGAATCCGCAGATTTTTGTAAAATGCTGTTTTTAGGGGAGAAAATAGGGGATTTTTTCTACTGATTTTGTATATTTACTGAAACCTTTCTAGCACAGATATTGAAATAAGTTCTTTCAAAACAATTTCTCCTTGGAAATTTTACTAAAAAATTATTCCTTTTCTGATATTGATTTGTGTTTCTGATATATATTTACATTTGGTAAAGTTAAAACATATTAAATTGACCTTGTAGTACCTTTCAAGGGAACTCCAAATATGCCTCAGAGGGAGCTTATTCAAAGTCAAATTTTTCAGAACTGTGTGGATAAATTTTTTTCATACTTTGCAATTTAGTAGATATCATATTCAAATACTAATTATGAAAAAATGAAGAAAATTGAATTCGGGAGTCAAGTGTTTAATTCCTCCTTAAAAGCTCAGGTATATTGCAGTTATGCATTTTTTGGCCAATCAAAATGTTTGTAAATAACTGATATGAATTAAAATTGGAAGTTAAACAATGCTGATGCTGATTTAACTTGATTCCTATATGGAGTTGGACACCCTAATGCTTTTTAAAACTATTTGGTTTTCTGAAAGTATGTAAGGTCATCAACAGGAAAACGTTAAAATAGAAAAGAGAGATGTAAATACCCATTTGATATAAGATATAAATTACCTCTTTTCTTGTGCAAACTACAACAAACATTCATTTTTCAAAATGTGTGTAAAACCTGGTAAGGACCAGTGTGGAGTCAAAGTACAGGTCAAAGAATAGTTTTGTTAAGAAACTGACCAATATTGGCCATGTAGTATAGCTCGTTTATAAGAGAAGAAATCCTCAAGGTGATATCTAACAAAATTGACCAAATTAATATACAAATAATAAACTGTTAATTGTATACTTATTTTAGTGACGTTCATAATGTAGTAATGACATTCATAATACACTAATGACATTCATAATGTAGTAATGACATTTTTTGTGTGCTTATTCATGAGTATACTAATCAGATGTTTTCAGAGATAGATAGAAGGACACAAACCTATTACGCTAATTCATAACTACCCCAGAATATTACAAACCCCTCCTCTCAATATTTTGTGCTAAAATTTGGTGGCACTAGAATAATTGTGTTTACAGTTACCTTATGCTTCAGCCCAACATAATACATATTGACCTGAAAGCCAGTCAGTATTCACATTTCACAGTAGGTATACATAATGCAGAAACTGCATGGGTCTTTGGACAAAGTCCTAAATTAAGGAAAGAATCTGTATGGTTTTAAGATGTAATGTTTCATTGCAGGTTATAAATGTGATATCCTAATACATGAAGCAACCTACCCTGATCATATGTCTGTAAACAGTCAACAGAGTGTTCACAGGTAGGAGCTTGTAGAATGACTAGGAACGGATTCAACTTGTTTTATGCAATTTTTCACTGGAAAATATATCTTGAAATTTAGTTTCAAACTGTTCAAAATGTGGCTTATATAAACTTGTTTCAGAGCCAGTGTAGCACAGTGGATGTGGTGCTGGGCTCTTGATCTAGAGGTCTTGGTTTGACTCCCACTGAGGGCACGCTGGTATCCTGTCTTTCAGATAAGCCAGTGAAACTGAGGTACCATGTCACTGTAGGCATAGGATGTAATTACCCCTCACTGCTGCAAGTGGGGCTGTTGCAAAGATAGAAGTTTCTATGCAATGCATCAGGCAGATGCCTTCGCTGTATACATAAAATTATCTTGGCAGTGAATTGAAACAATAACTAATCAGTCAATCAATGGGTAGTGTCATTGTTTGGAGATATCTACCCTTTATGTATCTAATGTAGAATGAATGTGACAAAAAACTGTTTTAGAGAAATTGATGTGAAATTATAGGAAGATGAAGGGACAGAAAAGATGCCTATTAGTCTCTTAGTGGCATAACATCACACAGATTTTAATGTCAGATACATACCCACATTTATATTGATTAATAAATAAAAATTGATATTAATAGACAATTATGTATTACAAATTGCCACTATGACGAAATATATACCAAGACATTATTTGTGTAGAAATCACAGAGATTTAAAGTATTTTTGTCCCTAATGTTAATTAAATAAGAAGTATACTTGGTCACTGCAGGATTAATTAGAAATTATTGCTGCTACAGGTATATTTATATATTTATATGTTATGTTTACATGGACACTGTAGGAGTAATGAACAAGTGTTGTTGTTATAAGTATTTCAAGTGTTATCTCACTAGGTCTGAAGCTAGTAATGTTTTAAGCTCGTTTGAGCCAAAAATGCAAGTTACCTATTGGAATTACACTTTATCTAGCATCCATTTGTCTGTCCATAAACTGTTAACACAAAGGACTTTTTTAAAAACTGATGCATTGATTAAAGAAAACTACAAGCATGTATGACTGTTAGCATAAAGGAATGCAGTGTGTTCAATTAGTGGTCATCGTTCTTAATAGGAGTTACAAAATGCAAAATAGGGTCAAATCACTTATTCTTTAAAAATCTTCTGTACCATAATTCAGAAAAAGCTCCAAAAGTTACAAAATATACCACATCCTCATGACCTGTAGTAGTTTGAAGGAAGGCAAGGTGGCAGTACTTTGCTTGTCCCAGGGACCGTCAGTTTTACATTGGCTTAAGTTTTCTTCTCAAGAAGCACAAGCTATAATGACTTCATATATGATATACAGCACTTTAATAGCACGTGGTATGAAGTTAGTCCATGATAAGACTAATAGGCAAAATTTAGCCCGATTTCAGTGGCCAATATTTTTAACATAGGTTTATGTATGAAAAATATTTAATGACTTCCTTTTTCAGAACCACAAGCCCCAAGGACTTCATACTTGGTATACAATATCCCTATGACATGTTATATCAAATTTGATCAAGGGAGGACCTTATGGCAGTATTTTACCCAGACCCAGAAGCTTAATTTGATACAAAGGGGAAATATTATGAAATTTTCATCTGTGGAACCACAATCCTCAGTGACTTCATATTTTGTATATATAGCATTCATATTATATATTATTTTAAAAGATAAATAATTGCAGGTAAACATCTTATTAAATCTCATGCTTTTTGAGTATTGTTGTCTGATAGGGTATCATTGGCACTGAAGATCAGAGGTATTAAGTATTGGTAGATATAAGCTAGATCAGCACATACCCTGAAGCTGTTGATGTTAGTACATTATTTCATTGCATACTCTGAAACTCTTGATGTTATATTATTTTAGTAGCTACCTAGAAGCTGTTCGTATTATTACATTATTGCAGTACATACTCTGTGGCTGTTCATGTTATTTTATCATTGCAGCACCTACTTGGAGGCTGTTGATGTAAGCAAAAAAATGCAAGCAAAGATGACGCTCCTTACACATTTTATTGATTATTGTCATGTAGCAGATGAACATACCAACGTTTTCTCCGCTTTTGATTTTATGAGGGTAATATTCTACTAAGATTTGTTTCATAGGTTCATCATTCCAAACATTGTTTTTGGAAGTACTTGTATATATACATTTGCTTGGGCGTGCCTCTGTCTGCCAGTCCAAGGCAGGACATCCCTAGTACAAGTTCTTTATATATATACTATCAATGTGTCGATGAGAAAGAATTTTTTCCTCAAATAAACTGTTCTTTACCAAACTTACCACTGGATTTTAGTATGTAAATTTTAATGTCAAAATAAAATCATAAAAAGTGACACAAATTTATACAGCAGGACGAAACATGTAATTGGACATGCACGGATAAATAAAAATCAGTTAAATAAATCATAAATAAATAAAATATTATATAATAGAAACTTCATTGTTTCTTATGGAATGTACTAGATGATTGTTCCTCAGTCCTTAGAAATGCTTAAGAAGTAATATTGTCTGATGGCTTCAGTGTCAGGCAGTATAACATCTAGAGATTTTCTGAGAATCTCCAGAAACAAAGTCAGGTTTTTATTCCCAAGAAGCAATGATAAATCTGTAGAATAATCGTACCTCAAGGCGTCGTATGATGCTGAGAAATACTTTTGACACTTACAATAACTTTCTTCTTCTTCTTCAGGTAAATACTGATGATATTCATAGACTGAAAGAAGTAAAGCAGGGTCTGAAGGTGGTGTGTCGAGATCAAATCCATGCATTTAACCTCCATAAATATCAGAAAGAAAAAATGAAGAATGATTCTTATTTAGAGTACATTGAGTAGCATAAACATGTATTTTAAATTTATTTAAGGATGACAGGTCTGAGTTCTGAGAGAGGATTGTTTTAGATGATGATTTATCATCTGCCTCTGTTCATAACTACATCAAATACAAAGGATTCTGAACAGACATCCGATCACTACATAGCTAAAGAAGTGTGAAAAGTGACCTTCAAAGAGATATATTTCATTCTTTGGTATTTGAACTCTACAGTTAAATTGATGATGGCATAATAATGCAAATCATTGTATAACACAACACACAGCTTGAATAATAAATATTGGAAATCATGGATATTTGACACAGTTGATATATATGTACCAAATCACATATTGCTATGTCCATTGCTGTTTTATGTGCATAAGACACATTGAAAAAAAATGGTAATTTAGTAAACAACTCATTCCATTATAAATGTTAATTGGAAAAAATACTTAGACTTACATTGGCTATTTTTATCCCAGTTTTTCATATGATTCATGATTTCTTGACTCATTTAAAGATCTGAATGTCATGGTATTATTTTCTAATACCACTTTGACCTTGATATGTTTGAATTAAATATATTTTATACGAGGTGGTTTATGTTAAAAATTTGTTTTCCTTAGATCCCAATATCTGACAGGACCAGTAGTTTGGAGATTTTGTAACTGTTTACCCTCTCTTTGATACTGGTATTGTTAAAACGATTTCCTGCTGACAATTTTATTATAGATTGTGTTCTTTTAAAATAATTATTTTTTTAGTTTTGTACATGTGATTTGCCTAAATTTGAGACAGCAAGTTATCTTTATGTATTTAAACCTTTTGTTCATAGTCTACAATATAATAGCAGACCTGTTCTACTAAATAATTGATTTACTCCTCCCAAAGGTCAGTTGACGACTCAACATACAGTTCTATTTATATACCGGTATACCCTTTCCTTCTTTCCCAACAGAGGTCCTGTTCGACATACTTTATATAGTTATAGTCCTTGCCACATTAACAGTACTTTGTTAACACAACTCCTCTTACAAGGATGAAAAAATTACATTTAAACTTGGTTCATTTGTAAATTTTGTACATGAAAAGAAAATCGATTTTGACAAATTTTATAAGAGTTGCATCCCTTTACACATAGACTATTGCTCTAATGCAGGGATGAAAAGAGTGTAGTAGTGGATATATGGGACAAGTGTTGGCATCTTGTTTGAAATAATGCGATTGCAAATTCAGGAATGAAATGCTATATCACCCTTATTTGTAATAATGGTTTAAAGTAGCATCAAGTTTTATTGAATGAAATACTTAAATCACCTGGAGCTGCAGAATTTTTGAAACAAAAGTAATTGATTAATTATTGTTTTAAACAACGCAATATAATCACTCGCTGTATATAGTTGTTTTAGTTTTTTTGGGGGGGGTGGGGGGGGTGTTTGGTTTGGTTTGGTTTTTATACAGCGTCAAAAGACGGGACATACTATGGTATGGTGATGTCCGTCTGTCTGTCCGTCTGCTATGGAATGCAATAACTTGAGTAAACATCAGCTGTTTTCCATGAAACTCATACAGAATGCTTAAAAAGTGTAGGGGAAGCTGCCTATTTGATTTTGAGTAAATTCCATTTGGTTGTTCCAGAGTTATGGGACTTGGATTTTATTTTTCCTATGATGAGATGCTATGGAATGCAATAACTTTAGTAAATGTCCACTGTTTTTCATGAAACTCATACAGAATGCTTTAATAGGGTAGTGGAAGCCGCCTTTTATTTTTGAGCAAATTCTGTTTTGTCATTAAAATGTAATGGGACTTAGAGTTTAATTTTTACTATGATAAGGTGCAATGGAGATGCTACTGAATGCGATAACTTATGCAGAATGCTTAAATAGTGTTGAGGAAGCTACATTTTAATTTTAAACAAATTCCGTTTTGTCGTTACAGAGTTATAGGACTTGGATTTTATTTTTTACAATGATAAGATAATATGGAACCAAATAACTTAGCAAACGTCAGCTGTTTTTCATAAAACTCATTCAGAATGCTTAAACAGGGTAGCGGAAGCATCTTTTAATTTCGAGCAAATTCTGTTTTGTGGTCACAGAGTTATAGGACTTGGATTTTATTTTTACTATGATAAGATGCTATGGAATGCAATAACTTTAATAAACGTCAGCTGTTCCTCATGAAACACATGCAGAATGCTTAAATAATATCATGGAAGTTATATGATATAATTATAATATAATAATGTGGGGTTATATTTCACTGCTTGAATAGAATTCAATAATTACCTTCTTTTTGGATTTCAATATTTCATAAAAATATTACCAAAGAGATCCAAGTTTGGGAGTAATAAAAAAATAGGTTCGAATTGATCCCGTCCAAGGTAAGTGACGGGCCTATTGGGCCATGCTAGGCGTTGCTCTTGTTTTTGTTTTTTTTTTTTCTTTCTTTCTTTTGTTAAGTGATTTATTGGACAGACCTAACTGAAACAGTGTGTATTATTTAAATGCCAACATGAGACCTTGGGTTTCATGTCTCATTTTAGGATAAGGAAATTGAAGAGCCTGCAGTCTTAGACCTACCAGTCTTTAACCCAACACTTTAAAAAAAAAACACTGAATTATGCCTGTTCCCTTTGGAATAGAAACAAAATTTGTGTGATATTATTATGTGGAAAAACTCCAAATTTCACGAAGCAGTGTTTTGGGTTTTTTTTTTTTTTAATATTCAGGTTTTATATTTTGCACCCATTAATCTCGACACAAACTGGTTTTGTATTACTTCTTATTTATAAATCAATTTACTTGATATTAGTGGCATAGGAACACCCAGTTGGTTTCATCTGGTGGGATCTGAATTTTATTGATTCAACAATACTTGTACCCACGATGGATCCAATCTTTTACGGAGAAGAGAATCCCCTGCTGACCAGCTATACCTGCCATGACGTAAGCTGGTTCAACTACATAGCATATAATCATAACGAGTACAATCATAATATGTAGACACAGGAAGACATTACAACGCTTTATATAGACGGTTTAACATTAGCTAAAACGAGGAAAAAACAATTTCAAAGCAGTGTAATCTAACATTGGTAAACAACATCGTCGTAATGACAGTTAAACTGTGGAAGACAGACTTTAAACGTAAGTTTCCTTGTAGCATTTCTTTGGTTTAAACACTTTATTTTTGTATATGGGAGTACCGTACTATGGAAAAGCTTTGGTACATGGATTATTATGAAGACGTAACTCCCCAGCCACTGGGAAGAAAATGTTACTCACTCGAAATATCGCCAAGTATCAGCATCTACAAATATTTGTAAATACTAGATCTGGTAAATTGGTCAATAACGGATCCATGTAGAACTTTGGGGGCACTAAGAAAGTATTGTTGTGTGCCCATAGTCATCATCAGTTACAGGGTACGTAGTTATATTCGGTAAACTCTGACAGGTTCAATATCAAATAGATACCAGACACAGTTACAGGTCCTTGGTGATTTGTGTCATAACAGCTTTGTCAGATGTCTTCTGTTTTCTCGCTTAGAATTCTCAAGCGACCATATATTTGGATAAAAGTAAATATGTGCTATTTCAAATTATCGTAAGCTTTTTCTCTTTGTTCTAAATCATTGTACACTACAATAATATGTACATAATATAAAGCGATAAAGAAATAATGCTTTCTATAATTTGTACCGACTAGATATTTGGAAATTGTTTTAAGTTCTAAACAAACACCTCTTCTTTTTCCAATACGAAGTGTACTCAGAATTTTAGCGTTATACTTCATGTGGCAGTCAAGATAAAAGCCTCACAGGGCAGTGTGATACAGTTAAAATCTTTGCTCCTCATCAAAGCAGGTGATATGTTGCCCATTATAGTCCGGCAGTCCTCCAAGGAACATGCTGATGGAAGTCTGTTCCAATCCCTGACGGTACGCGGGAAGAAGGAGAACCGGTATACATTCTTTTTCGCTGTTGGAATGCGAAAGGTATGTTGTCCCCTTGTCCTGGTGTCTGTCTGGACTAGGTATTTTTCTGCTGGAATGGCCACTAGATTGTGCTGGATCATGAATAGCAACAGAAGGCAGATCTTTACTCTTCTGATCTGTAGCGGTTCCCATCCCAGGGAGCTGACCATGTTGGTGACGCTGCCTGCTTGCCTATCCCAGTAGTTCCTTGTAGCGAATCGTGCCGCTTTACGTTGGACCTTCTGTATCTGGTTGATCTGTCCGCTAGTGTGAGGATCCCATATGGAGGCAGCGTACTCCAGCGTTGAACGCACAATGGCTTCGTAGGCTCTGACCCGTGCTGATGTTCTGCAACCTCGGAGATTTCGCTTCAGGAAGCCTAGAGTTCTATTGGCTTTCGCTGTGATGGCAATAATGTGCTTGTTCCACTTCATGTTGCTGCTGATTGTAACTCCTAGGTACTTGCTCGAGTCCACTACTTCTAACTTATGGCTGTGTAGTCTGTAGTCTGCACTGATTGTTTTCCGATTTGATGAGACCTGTATGACCACGCACTTCTCCGGATGGAAGGACATCTGCCACTCTTCTTCCCACTTCTCAAGTGCTGTAAGGTCTTGCTGTAGACTGTTATTAACCTCTGTGTTGTTGATCGGGCGGTACAGTAAACAATCATCTGCGAACAATCTGGTTTCTGACTAGGTGACTTCTGGGAGGTCATTGATGAATGTGAGGAAGAGCAGCGGGCCAAGTACTGCTCCCTGTGGTACTCCTAATAGGACATTTGCACTAGTTGAGGCATGGCCGTCTAGAAGGACTTGTTCAGGAAGTCCTTAATCCATAGCAGAGTGTTGTCTCGTACACCATAGTACTGCAGCTTATGTAGCAATCTCTTATGTGGCACCTTGTCAAATGCTTTCGAGAAGTCTAGAAGAACAATGTCGACTTGGCCTCCCTGGTCTAAAGTGCGGGCAATACTGTCTATGGTGATGGCTAGTTGAGTTTCGCAGGAACGCTTGAAATGATTGTTTTTATTTTAATTGTTGTTATTTGACATAACATTGGTTTAATTCTCTTCTAATGAGACATGTTTTGCACAAATTCAAATACATTAACGTGTGTCATTTGTCACAATTAGCAATTATTTTCTGCCGAAAAGTCTATCAAGCGTAATGCCTCATGATTGCTGGAAGACAATTTAAAACAGTTTTACTTTGAGATACGTACACTCTTACACATATTGCATACATGATAAGCATGTACAATGGGCAAAATCTTGTTACATAAGCGATGTTATCTTCTCATTGCTTTTTTGGCAATAACTTATTCTCGGGTTAAATCTTTGGCAAATAATCACAGCATAATTTCATTACTCGGATATTGAATTCAATGTCCATTATCGGTTATCACATGTAGTTTAATGACAGGATAAGGATCAATATTTTCATTCGGAAGCCCCCAGTAATATTACTACAACCCACTCCAACATTCAGCCAACCCTCATCCACGACATGTCAGTGCCGTTATTGTTCTGGCCATTTGATTCAACCAATTTCTGCAAACGGGTAACAATCATAACTTTTGTCGTGACAGATAAATTGCTTTCCAGACAGTATATAAAGTTCAGTCAGAATTTGCTGAATCAGACCCGAGATACCCTGATTCATAAAAACCCTGGTATTATGCATAAGGTAACGTTCTCTTTAAATCTCACACTCTTTTCAATCGGTTCGAAAAACAATACGTAAAGTAAAGCCGGTTTCAGAGTCTGAACCAATGTGTTCCTATTTGTAAACTTCCTAAGGCAGTAAAGGGAATCGAATAATTACACAAAAATCCGCAAGAAAGTCGGTCAAAACTTAACAAAACATTGAAAGTTCCTTTGTAACAAGACATACCGATTGTAAATAAAAATTTTTTTTTATCTTATGTAATCGTAACACAAGTTTTCCTGAAAAACAAAAACCATTAAGCGCTACCTTGTGTGGACAATAGCCACATTTTAATATTCTTCAGTAGGATAAGTTGATGTCATTACTGATTACAATTGCAGTTGCGTGCTAAGAACAATAAACAAATAAGATATTATCTACAAAAGAAAATTCAATAATTATAAGCGAGAATTAAAGGAAGGGAGGGGGTCGAGTATAATGTCCAATAATGACTGGGTAACGAAATGCACAGAGTGTTTCAGAACATAACCTCTATGTATACATTGTCCGCTCACCTGGACCGGCCGCAACGGCCAGTGACCTCATCTGGTGACAATGCTCTCACAAGTGAGAACGACCATTGTGGTAAAATGATCTTTAAATTCTAATTATGTTGACCAACTTGGTATTGGTAATGGTATCACAAATGAAAGCATGATGGCTATATCATGTTATTGGTTCACGCTGTCTCTAAAATGTTTTACAATGTCTCGTTTTATTCCGTATAATACGAAATAAAGCAAATGGAAATTAATAAAAACTTGCAAAAATGCTGTTTTAGTTAAATAGACATCAATTATTACATACAACATACATATCTATATACCATATATATACAACAGTTGAAGCTGCAGGGCAAATAACAGAATATTGCCAGCATGATTAAGTGTGGAAGTATATGGTTTCGTCTCCCCATATGCACGATTCAGTATAGAAGAATAAGGAAAATCATCTGATTCAGCCGTTCGACAAAGATCGCCACGGACATGCAAATCAAAGTCAACTTGTGTACGATACCACAAAAGCAGTACAATCAAACAGCACACGTATTAATGATTTATTGACTGATTATTGTTTTACGTCACTCTACGATTAATTCACGTATGTCATGACGGCATCTGCCTGATGCGGGGTATACAAATTTACACCTTTGCGACGGACCCACCCGAAGCAGTGAGGGATCTTTTACGTGCCATGCCTACCGTCACACGGGACCTCGGTTTTTACTGTCTCATCCGAAAGACAGAACACCGGTGACACACGTATTAAAAATCTATAAACAATCTAATATATGATGAATAAGGATCAACAGGTTACTCAAGTAGAGAGATACCAAAATAAAAACACGAAAAGTCATAAATAAATTCAATATCAAAAGTACAAAGTGACATTAATATGAGCCAATTATGTTCTGTCCTCTGGAAGCATCTGATCTGTAGGAGTCGCAGGGGACGAGGTTCTATGAAATGATTAAAATAAAAAGAAGGCCCGTCATAGAATCGCAGAATGTTCGTGGCTGAGTGAACGACAGCTTCTATTTTTTTTTTTTTTTTTTTTTTTTTTTTTGTCAAGTTATGGTACAAATATCGGGTGAAGTAAGTAAGATGATCAATTCGTGTACTTGCCGAAGATCACAGATTTTCTCTGGATGCTGTGGTTTACTTCACTAATAAAGCATTCCACTCACCATATAGGTGAAAGCATCGACAAGTTAAAAACAGAAACCGATTATTGACGTTGGACGCCAACTTTAAGACGCCAAGGTCAAAGGACGTGTGACAACCTCAGATTCCTGCCGGACGTGTAACAAATGTCTTTTAGTCCAAATGCTCTAGGGTACACTGAAATCTTTATCTTTCATGGTATTCTGCAGATATATGGAACAAACTGTATCCACAGATTTAATAGGAGAATAGTTTACTTGAAAATTTAAGAAATTCTTTAAATGTACCCACTTATATTATGATTAATAAAAACCGATAAAACGGAATCATTAAAAAATGCATTTTCACGAGAGTCAATACTATTGTAGTATGCCATACGAGGCTTACAGAAATGTGGAGTCATCATAGACAATGACACTGCTGGTTGTACTTAGTTCATCCTTCATAGAACCTGGTTGCATACTGATCTTTATCAATAGTATTTTTTATTTATTTATCTTATTTCATTATATAAATATATATATATATATATATATATATATATATATATATATATATATATATATATATATACAGATAGATAGATAGATAGATAGATAGATAGATAGATAGATAGATAGATAGATAGATAGATAGATAGATAGATTGGCAAAAGAATAACTTGTGTTTATGCAATGTCGAGTCAGTGATTTAACGTGTTACTAATACTTAAACCTAGAAAAAAAACTCCATGTATTTCTTTACATCATCCTGGTATGTTCATTAATCATATCACAAAGGCTTCAGGTGACCTTTCACGTTTTATTGCTAATTTTACATAGATCAATAAATTGCATGAAATCAATAGTTTTGAAAACGAATTATTATGAAAAAATAAATCTATATACTCTCATTTACACCAGAACATTACCTTTTAAATCAGAAATCCGAACAGATCAGTGACCTTACAGAACCTATGTCCACTCCGTATTGAATGTCAACGACCGATAAAGAAGCATGGACCACTGAGAATGATAAATCAAAGCGATATCGCTCTTAACTTGTTCTTCCCTCGACTATTTAAAACTATGTTTTATCAAAATCTATGAAATTACATGTATTTCAAGTTATAATAATTTTGAAACCTTATATACATATGAATAGAGATCGACCCAATGATGACACTTTGTATAAGGTGATTTCATCCATAGTCGTTATTATTCCCAAGGAAAGGGGATTCGTCATTAAATGTGACCGAACATGACTTTCTTGAAGACTTTTGCAGACCAAGATGCATATTTATCGTGCATGCATATCTAAAAAGTAGAATGTCAAACGCAGATTTCATCCTATAACCAATTATCGGTCGGTTTACGATAGTCAGCACGGGATTTTCAAAATGCAAGGGTAATTGATTTTAACTAGGACATCACATCGTGTACTCAAATAAGTTTTGCCCCCCCCCCCCCCCCCAAACAATGTCCCCACAAGTGTCATGACAGCGTACACGCTAATCTCCCCACTGACATTCATATTGTGTATATCATTATTACATCAGAGCATTTGCATTTCAAGTCATTGATTAAAACTTCAAAACTGACCACTTTATCGTTTGATTGTTTGTTTGTTTGATTGACTGATTGATTTTACGGCACACTAAGATAACTGCACTGATATGGTTATGATATCTACATGATGCAATGCACAGAAATTTAGATCTATACCCACCCGAAGGAATTAAGGAAGGCATTAAGGAATCTTCTACGTGTCGGGTCTAACGTGACATGGGATCTCGGTTTTCCTTTCTCATCCTAAGAACAGGACACCGAAGAGTAACCGAAGGCACTCAAGCGTGACACTCCTTGGTCATGAGCCAAGATACTAACTGATGACCATATATATTATATGTTTGATTGATTTGTTATGCCAGTCACACTTCCGAAACGATTTTCAAAACACTTTCTGTGTATTCCAATTCATTATTAAATTACTAATTATTAAATAATACAAGGCGAATGATCTAGGTAACTCGAACAAAGCTCTCTTCACTCTATTGTTTAACAATGAACTTTTATTTACTTTTGAGCTATCGGTGACGTTTGCTTTCAGTCTTACATTGTCTGTGTAAGTATCATATAATAGGGTTTAAATGACTGAAGCCTAAGACAGGAAGTTCGTGTAACTACACCTATATTACATTTCCTTTGTTAACGTATGGCTCACGGTGTACCTTAAGTTGTTACTGATCCCTACAATGTGTTTCTGAAAGGGAGATCCAAACAGTAATATTTAAGTGTGTAAGAATTCATATAGAAAATCACAATGATACAAAGTATCTCACATCTCGTGTAGAATATCACAATAAAAGTATCTAACATCTATTTAGAGAAGACAGAAGGCATCTGACCAAGTTGTATGATACAAATCACCAAGGACGTGCACATAAAGCATGACGTTAATCAAATAAACACAGAATATGACATTACAAAAATATTCGATTGTATTTCAGTTACGATACCGACTAAGTCAATCAAAGTTACAAATGTCACTTAGTTGGTGTGGGTAACCGGTTTACGGGCGCAAACCTTTCCACTCACTACTAAGCCGCATAATTAAACGACACAAGGATCAACAGGTTTCTCAAGATGAGATGTCATTAAAAATAATTTAACAAGAAACGTTTTATGGAATAAAATAGTAGTATTAAAATATGTTGAGCAAAATCAACAAAAGGCAACAATGTTCTGCTGCCTGTAGGACCTTTAGGAGTCCCGACTAACAGTCAGAGGGGAGGAGGCACAGGGCCTTGTCTTCTTTGAAAAGGTTTTGCCAAAGCCCGTCATAGAATCCCACCGCCCTGTTAGTCAGCGTGCAACGCTCAAATATAAGTCTGTATAAGACTGTAGAAGGGTCCAATACAAGACCTATGGTCATTGCGATGATCTTGGGGGATACTGTCGATGTCCAAGGCATTTTATTATATTAGAACCCGACGATATGAAAGTATCGGAACATTTGACTCTCCTTAGATTGTAAAGTAGATCACCGTAGAAATTGGGATGAAAAATTCCGCTAATTACATACTATTGAAAAGTCAAATTTCCGAATTTAGATAAAAGTTTGAAGGGGATCTGCAAAATTTTTCAAAGGTTTTCGAAGGTTATTATATCTATAACCCTGAGTAAGAAAATTCAAAGTGGTTTAAACACTTTTTGTGTGAAAATCCAAAACTTTAGCAAATCTAGTACTTCGAACCAATTGATTAAAGTACCATATGATGGGAGTCTAAAGACATCATCAACCAAATAAGGGACATATACAGTATTTATATAGATATAGTCAGTAATATATTTTCAAACTCGGTTATCGATTACTAAAATATCATCGAGACACCGGTGTCTAGGGGTGTCATTGAGCTTATGTAACAATCGCAATAATTTAAAAGTATCTATTATCTCATGTAAAATATCACAATAATATAAAAGTATCAAAAATCTCATGTAGAATATCACAATAATACAAACGTACATTACATCTCAGGTTGGATATTACAATAATATATACATGTATATTACATGCCATGTAGAATATCACAATGAGATAAAAGTAAACAACATCTCATGTAAAGTATCACAATGATATAAAAGTAAACAACATCTCATGTAGAATATCACAATAATACAAACGTACATTACATCTCAGGTTAGATATTTCAATAATATATATCTTACATGCCATGTAGAATATCACAATGAGATAAAAGTAAACAACATCTCATGTAGAGTATCGCAATGATATAAAAGTAAACAACATCTCATGTAAAGTATCACAATGAGATAAAAGTAAACAACATCTCATGTAGAGTATCACAATGATATAAAAGTAAACAACATCTCATGTAAAGTATCACAATGATATAAAAGTAAACAACATCTCATGTAGAGTTTCACAATGATATAAAAGTATCTAATATCTCATATAGGATGTCCCAATAAAATTATGAACAATTGTATTGAGATCTTAACTTATAATAAAGCATTTAATAATTTAGGCAAAGAATACCATGGATTTATTGCCTAAATCTAAATGTTTTTTTCTTTTGATAATTCATATTTATATACATGTAAATAGAAACTAATGATTTGGGGAAAAACCCCAATGTAATGTATATATTCCACTAGAAATAGTTTGTCTTCTTGTAAGATTTTGGGAAAGGAAAAAGAAAAAAGTCAGTTTAATTCATAAATATTTCAATATCATGACGTATAAATTTTGTCACACAATCTATAAAATGCATTAAGGAGGGAAAAAAATCAATTGTTTTTAAAATCAATCAAAGTATAAAATCTGTAATAAAGATGTGTTTATGCAAATAAGGCTACGTATTGAAACGATAAGATTTTTTTTCCACATGGCGCATTAGAGAAATGTACCACGAGACATTATGTCTTAAAGGCAATATATTAATATCGAAAAACTCGTATTCATAGCAACGTGACTCTTACCGAACTATTAGGTATTTGATAAATGTAATATACATTTTGTCTTAAAATCTATTTCTTATAAACCATGTGGACACACTCACGTCCATGAACGTGTTACTGTGCATAATAGCGCACGTGCATTGTCAGTTATGCAAAACAAAACCGATATAGATGGCATTATGTCACATACAGTCCCGAAAGCAATATGATTGATGGTGGTTCATACGGACTATCTCAGGTCTTATCTAATCCTGCATAACATCATTAGAATTGCCCCAATAACCTAATCAGTGATCCCAAATACAATATATATCAAATTTGATGCCATAAACATATAAAATCTTGAATATCTTATCTTTGTAGAACTTATACTAGTCCGAGATTCTCTGCCCTTCTCCCACTTTTTGATCAAGTAAGTTCAATGTCATTTATTGGATTATAGGTTGCAAGTTCGCTGGGCAAGTGTTTATTTGTTGCCAGAGGTTTGTACATCGCGATACCTGCTGAAATTCCAACTTTTGATGAACAAAGTCTCTCTGACCCTTTCCCACAAACCACCATCAAAAGTGAGAGAAGGGCAGAGAATCTCGGACTAAACTTAAACACACTAATATATTACTAGTACAATTATGTATCATAGTAATTAATAGCAATTATGATGGAATTCATAATTATTTCATCTAATTTATCTTTCCCATCATTTGATTTATTTACCTTAATCATTTACATCTGTCTCATGTGTGCAGTATATTTGGGGGGGGGGGGGGGGGGGGGTTGCAATTGGATTACCATAGTGGATGTAGTAGTCAAACATTAGACGTCTACTCTTTGAGAAATACATGTGATATCTTATTCCAGAAATTATGAATGTTCACAATGATATGTTGTACTGTGACTGAATACATGACTCCAGTTACTTTCGTTTTTACATTTGAATACTATAAATTCAACATACAAGTTTATTTTGCTGGGAGGAGGTAATTAAAAAGTTAATTAACATATTGAAATATTACATGAACTTACGATACATATAGTATCGATCATTTATTGACAAAACTTTGTACTGGATATATAATCAACATCACATAATGAGGATAATGACATAATAATTGTCATTTACTTCAAAGGCAAAGACATCGTGTACATTTTCACACAAAGATAAAAGATACGTATCTCCAGAAAAAATGTAAATAAATAATGTGCATATAAAATGGAAAATAGCATTTTTGCATTACCAGGAATTCTTGATTCAAATAAGTAACAAATATCAAACAAATATACGTGTATAGTGCACCATATAACATTACAAATATAAACTCATCAAATAAAGCACGTCAGATGAAGTGGCTGATATTGCAACACAACAATAGATGTTCACTCCGACGAGTTATTTAATTTCTTCATGAACACCTGGAAATGGTTCTCATTCTGTTTTTGAGTGTGTTTATGTGATCGGTTCAGATCCAAAATGTCAACATAGTACCTGTTCATGCCAAAAAGATATGACCGGGAAAACAGATTTTATCCTCTAAATATAACCCCTCCAAAAAACAAACAAACAAACAAAACACAAACATTTAGGATTTTCTTTTTTTCTCTTTTCCGAAAAAAAGGGTTGCTCCCTACGAATGTATATTAATTTTCGAAACTGGTAACTGGTGCTAAGTTTTGTCCTGCTTAATCGGAAAACAAGGGCGTATCAGATACCAACCTAGTTGAAAGTGAATACATAAGCACCAGCATATATTAAATAAATTATTTATAAAATGATTTACAGCAAAATACAAAATTTGACATAAAATTATTCCTCTTCCCTATATTTAACATTCTGCATTAGTTATGATTTGAAAGCATCAATATAAAGAACAATATGGATTGGTATATGTTTTCTTGAAATTTCCTATTCCTGATTTCCTTTAGTAAACTTTTTAACATATTTTTTGAAATTTTGGTAACTGACACCAGTCATCTAAAGTGAAGATCCATGCTACATATAATAAATCTTGCTAATGCTTTTATTATTTTCTGAACAAAGGACTTGTAACTATATCAGGAAGTAAAAACCGAAGAAGTACCGAATAGTAAACCATATCTCATAGTCCATAGAATAAAAGGACAATATCGTGTATAGTGTCATATTCAGACAAATGCGAACCTAAATAAAATAAAGGTGAGACCAGGTGCCCGGGATGTGTAAACGTCCCCTGGTTGCATGTAACAACCGTCACAAAACTCCTGCAACAACTTTTCAAGTCGAGGAGGTAATATTACAACCTTTCATGTCTTAAAGGTAATACATGTATTAATATATTACCTCTAAGACATAAGAAGGGAAATGTTCTAACATCAGCATCAGACTAAACAATACGCTGCTTTATGTTAAGCGTCCAGTTGAATGGATGTAATAGTTCTCAAATATCAAAAATGTACGTTGCAGGTCATTGACCGATATGGACAAAACTGTGAAATAGAATATTGACCGTCATTATCGGACGGAAGAAAGAGAAGGAAATCTGTTGAATGCTTTGAAAACAAGTGTTATTCATTGATGATAAGATTTGCAGAATTACAATGATATTGTTTTCAAATACTATATTGACTGCTATGAATTAAAGGAACTTCTGAAAGCTTTGACAAAAGATGCAAATTATCACAGTGAAAGTAAATTCTAAATTTATTATTTGAACTTATAGTCTTCATACATAGTCCTTTCTTGTCCATATATTCTTTGTTTTACACAGAAGTCAAGAAGGTCTTTATACAAATGGAAACAAACCGGTCAACTTAATCTATCGAGAAGAAGAAGAAACCACCATGTAAAAAATGCATGGAAGTGTAAACCGTCCTCCTAACATTTTACATAATTCTATGTAATCACGAAAAATGTGAATTCTGCAAGTAATGCTTATTATAACTCAATGTGACCCGAACCTTACACTGGGTCTTTTAAAAATTATCTGTTCCCGATGATGTTCATAGATGCTCATATTTGTCTTAACCTTTGATTTAATTGACATTAGAATATTGATAATACAAATAACATAAAATGAGCAAATAAAAACATATATTATATTTTGTTTCTTATTATTTCCAGTCATTTACATTTATCTCAGACATTCAATTCGGTAAGCTTCACGTTATTATATCAAACGCCCATGCACTTCTTTAATGGCATTAGCTACACTCTAAAACTCGAGCGGGATGAAAAGAAAACTATTTACTTCCAATTTATCATCTTTAATAGTAAATCAGCTTCCTCTCTGCTGATCACTGTCATCCCAGTCACAACAGTCATTCCTAGCACATCTCGCTATATCTGTAACGGTTTACATTACTGTCGTTCCTAGCACATCTCGCTATATCTGTAACGGTTTACAATACTGTCATTCCTAGCACATCTCGCTATATCTGTAACGGTTTACAATACTGTCATTCCTAGCACATCTCGCTATATCTGTAACGGTTTACATTACTGTCATTCCCAGCACATCTCGCTATATCTGTAACGGTTTGCATTACTGTCATTCCCAGCACATCTCGCTATATCTGTAACGGTTTACATTACTGTCATTCCTAGCACATCTCGCTATATCTGTAACGGTTTACATTACTGTCATTCCCAGCACATCTCGCTATATCTGTAACGGTTTACATTACTGTCATTCCTAGCACATCTCGCTATATCTGTAACGGTTTACATTACTGTCATTCCCAGCACATCTCGCTATATTTGTAACGGTTTACATTACTGTCATTCCTAGCACATCTCGCTATATCTGTAACGGTTTACATTACTGTCATTCCTAGCACATCTCGCTATATCTGTAACGGTTTACAATACTGTCATTCCTAGCACATCTCGCTATATCTGTAACGGTTTACAATACTGTCATTCCTAGCACATCTCGCTATATCTGTAACGGTTTACATTACTGTCATTCCCAGCACATCTCGCTATATCTGTAACGGTTTGCATTACTGTCATTCCCAGCACATCTCGCTATATCTGTAACGGTTTACATTACTGTCATTCCTAGCACATCTCGCTATATCTGTAACGGTTTACATTACTGTCATTCCCAGCACATCTCGCTATATCTGTAACGGTTTACATTACTGTCATTCCTAGCACATCTCGCTATATCTGTAACGGTTTACATTACTGTCATTCCCAGCACATCTCGCTATATTTGTAACGGTTTACATTACTGTCATTCCTAGCACATCTCGCTATATCTGTAACGGTTTACATTACTGTCATTCCTAGCACATCTCGCTATATCTGTAACGGTTTACATTACTGTCATTCCTAGCACATCTCGCTATATCTGTAACGGTGTAAAGGAGTGAAAGGAATTGTTTGTACAATGAATCAATCATTTTAAGAGACCAGCAGATATGTTCAAAAATAATTCATAAATATTTAATCAGTTTTGCACTATATATGTATATGTAATATCGCAAATATCCATTACATTATCAACTCTCACCCTGAACATGCAAACTTTTCGCCGCACCTTTTATCTATGCATGTGTTAACCGTCGTACATATCATGCCACTGTTTAAAAATATGACATAGATTGTTATGGACGTATTGTTAAGTGAGATTCCTTACATAGAATCTGATCCCAAAGATGATGTCTCAATGTTCTGTATGAAAACAAATTGATCAATTGACTGATTGGTTATTACTTTACGTCACTCCAAGATTATTTCACGTAATAGCTACCGGATGCATTGCAAAGACATTTATACATATGCAACGGACCTATCGGAGGAAGTGAAGGATGTTTTACATGGCAAGTCCGATGTAACACAGGACCTCGGGTTTCACTGTGTCACCCGAAAGACATAACACTGGTGTGCTCACCGCGGGAGTCGAACCTGGGACCACCTCTTGGCCAAGAGCCGAGAACATCACCCACTGAGCTACACCGGCTTCGAAAAAATTTCAGTAAATGACAATGGTGCATTAATACTTGTGGTATAAAATGGATTCTTATGCAATCAGAATGAACCAAAACATACAAATTAATTCAGTAGGTTGTTGATGAAAAAGTTGTATGTACCTACGGTACGGAAAACTCAGTATATCACAAAACTGATTTAATAAAAATGTTTATTAATATTTCACATAAATTACAATGGAAGTTTGTATACCTATATTATGACTGATTATAACTTCAAAGATATCGCTTTATGCTACAGTTCGTAGTTGATTTTTGCAAAATGTTATTTCACAGATTTGATTTTGTGGTTATTAGGTGCATGCCATTTGGTACAACACTGCTCTGCTGTTTCTCCACTGGACTTTCAGATCTATACAAGGACATTTGACGGCACTTCTGAGCTGTGTAGTTTGTACTGGGCTTGGTTTTTCTTCGAATGCAAAGAATTTTGGAAATGGTTGTATACAGTGATACTGGAGTCACCACCAATTTACAGTGTTAAGTTTCATCTTCAACTCGGTAGTTCAATGACGGGTTGAGGGTCAACATTGTCCTCTATAAGTCCCCAGTAATATTTACACAGTAAGTCCTCACATTCAGTCAGTCCTTCTTTATCTTGAATGAGAAGACATGACAAGTCAGGATCATTATTGTTCTGGTCATTTGTTACTTTGACCACTTTCTCCAGACCAGTTGTACTATTAACCTTTATGACGGGGATATCGTTCTCAAAACAATAAGCTTCTATCAGTTTGTGATGAATCAGAACTACAACATCCTGATCAGTGTTCCCCTGTGGTAAAATACACAAAGTGATTTTCTCTGGACAAGTGGACAACATTTCTACACTGAAGTATGTCCCACAAACCAAACGTTCGTCTTCCACAGCCAACAGCATGGTCTCAACTAAAGCGTTTCCAACATCTGATATCTTTCTACAATGAAGAATAATATGAGGCATTTATAGTCAACACAAAAATTAATAACTTGCACCATTTGTCATGATTTTTACCAAAATTCTTCGAAAACATTTACTATAACTCTTTAACGCAAGATGTACTACGATAAAGCTTTAAATATATACCAATCATATGCTATAATTGTAGGAATAGAAAATCAATATATTTTAATATATTTACCTGATACTTGCATTAGGTAAATGATTTTCTTCTATTGTAACTGTTAAAGTCATTATTATATGTGTTGCACAGTGACTTCCTTAGAATTATACCACAACAGGCTGTAACGTTTATTTCTTGTGTTGTCCAGGTATAAGGTATAACTAATTTATACCTGCCGACGAGAGATGGGCGGAGCTTAAGTGATATTGATCCCTAAAACCTTTATCATTACAACATGCGATTAACGTGTCCGAATAGACAGTAAGTACGATGGCCTAGTGAAGTGTAAGGCTTTATTCTGTCGATGAGATTTAAAGAGATCCTTAAAGCATAAAATAACCTTGCACCGAAATCTGAACTTCCTGAAATGAGTTAAGGGTATTCATTTAGGTGAAGACGTTTTTGCATAAAGATTTAGATAAGACATAATCTAATGACATATCCATTTTGTCTTTTATATTTCAATTGATATAGATCATTTATCACACTTTATTCATCTTTAAATTTACAGTTCACTCTTAATTTTGCACCTGGTTACATTCATTTTATTCCAATAAGGTACACGTACTTTTCCGCATATCAATCTCGCTATTTCAAGTTGAGATAATAGTGTTAGTATTAATTGCATACCTCACAATGTACATTGTATATAACAATGTGGCGTTCTCTACTTGAACGATAGATTACACTACACAGCCTTCAGGTTGACGGGTACTGTACTCGTAGAGTATATAGTAATGGTTCACTGGCCAATCTATAAATAACTGCCCAAGGAACTATTTTATTATTGTTTTGTAAGTGTGTTCACCGACTTTCGATACTCGGATTTCTATTCCATATCGCCAACACACTGTGACGGCAGACTAGAGAAGTATGTTGAAACAAAACAAAACTTACTAAGAATGATGGTAAGCAAGCAGCTTCTACAAAAATCGAGATAAAAGATTAAATAGGCATGATCATCTTTACAATTCAAAACATGGCTTACTGAGTTACCTGTTTGCAATGAGCCAAATTAAGATGACAATAATCTGGGCCTTACATATCTACTGCATAAGTAATAGGTTTATCATCTTATTTTCAATATATAGTTTTAAGTCTAATAAAAAGCATCGCTTGTTGTGAAGTCATCTTGGACCTCTTTTATTTTTGTCTACGTATGACGAAATTAATCATCGATTCCGAACAGTACATATGTTTTCTTTTCATCTAGAATACAGGTAATGTGCATGGCGTCATTTTGCAATATTTTGTGGAACATATGAATTTGTTCATTTTTATAACACAATATAACCTTCAAACAGTTTTGTTTTTATTTAACAACACGCACCACCGCTTAATCGTAGTTCTGTTGTGATGTCACAAGCAAACTATTGTTTGAATGATCGATTATTTATGACGCAATACTGAAAACATTTGCTTTCAGGTGAGCTTGACGATCGGTCAATTATCTTAAATTTCATGTTTTACGTTTATGGGTAACAGTGAAGAGAATACATTGAGTTCTAGATATCATGATAAAATTTAATCATATCAAGTAAAATGGTAAGGGAGAACTTTTGTCATCATCAGCAACAATATCAGAGTGTATGGGTGAGGTAATACCAGGACTGACGACATTATACTTAGCTTTGTTTGACAGAAAACTACAATGTTTCTCTTTTTCAAGTTTGTAATTTTTCATCAAACCATGTGAAAATACTGTTGCAAATATGCAAGATATTTGTCTAAAATTGAAAACTTCTATTTGATGATATCATAGGCATTACATTGATTTTTGTAATTGATATTACTGTACTGCAATTTTAATTAACGTAACCTATACTGATCATTACCAATTGAAAAAGTATAATACTGCAAAGGAATAGCAATGGTGTGCATTACTTTTCTAAATAAGAATATTAATGTGCATATTAATTCAGTTACAATATATAAGTAGTAAAGTAGGGAATAACTGTTCAGTAGAAAGTCCATCTTCAAACTTTTGAGAGATCATAAGATTCTATGATTTCTGTTTGTGATATTATTGCAATAATAAATAATAATGGATTTATTACAATTTTATTATAATCATTGAAAGGTATGCGTGTTTTACATACTTACATTTTCATTGAAAATATCAATGCTAAGTGCTATTTATTAATACAGTGTAAATAATGCGATTTTCACTGTTTCTTAACTATTTCCTCTAAGAGACCTTCAGCCTATATTTTATCCAAATTTAAGACTAGTTATATAATCAAAGTTGCATTATCATAAAACCTGGAAGGAGAGAAGATATACTGTGTTGTATAAACTGTGTCAGTGGCCTGAGCTTGTATCTATAGATATACGTATTCTGAGAATTCTTACATGTCAATGACCGCTCCAGAGAATACAGAGCTACGTTTCTGTACATGCCACCCTGGTTTAATATTCATTCTATGCCCTACCGGCAAAACAAGCTTACTTTGGAATATTACTATAGCAGTTTTAGTTGACCAAGAGCGATTATAATTTAAATAGCAATAACAGGTCTACCAGCCATGTAAACGTTACGCGGTGTATACGTCATATTGCATTACACAATATTATCCATCAAATTTCAACAGGTACCCTTTCTTTTGACTGGCATAGTTCATTAGTCAGCTTTGCTGGAGATCTTGGTTGAGGTGGTCTCTTTTTCAAGCTGTAAACAATTTGCATATGAAGAAAAATACAACATCGCATGTTAGCAAACGCGAGGTAAAATGTCATCATTGGTTTATTGTTTATGAGGTAGAGATTAATAGCAAGACTGACTGACATCATACCTTTGCTGGAGAGAAAGGTGTGCCTTAATTTGTTATATGCAACATCAAAAAGTGTTTCGCTCAGTAATTATACGGGAAAATATAATATAAAAAGGTATGCTGAGTTTTCTAGAATTCCCATATCAAGTGCCTATAAACAAAAATGAATATCTCCAATTTATTCCATTTTATCAAAATCCAACTACATGGTAATTAATAGATATTGTTGCCCAATGGGGTAAATAATTTTTAAGTGTGGACGCATTACGAAGTGATTGAATGATTGATTGATTGATTGATTGATTGATTGATTGATTGATTGATTGATTGAACATTGTTTTACCTCGCTACATAATTATTTCACATATATGGTGACGGCATCTGCCTAATGCACTGTACAGAAATTTTATCTTTGCAATCATTGATAAAATGCGGAGGTAGTACAGGAAAGAAACACAAACATGTAAAATTATTAAATGATATCAATTAATTCAGCCCAAGACACTCAAAGTCACATTTTATATAATTCTCTTTGACCTTGATTCTTCTCTTCGTAGAAAGGAAACTATCATGCACTTCAGTCAGATCTCCCGAAATGCCTACAGTGGAAACTGGCAAACAGTCAAATCAGATCTCTCACCTCTTCTCTTACCTAGAATTCATATTGTGTCCTGTAGTTTAGTCAGGACGTTCACCTTACTTTTATAATAATATTTTAATTTGGTGCATAGCGGTGTTATTAATAAATTACATATATACCAAATATGTAGTAAACATACTTCCGAGTGACCATTTATGTAGAAGTTAATAACATTTAAATCCAAAGTAAGCTCGATGTGTCAATATATCTTATGTTTCAATACACCCATTCAACCACACATGTTGATCATTGTATGTCCAACACGTATCGCATGCCAAAGACCGGTATGAGTAGATGTCTTTTATACATGAATATTATTTAATTAAGTGTACCAGGATAATGAATGTTTATATTTAAGTACTAAGTTCGAAAGTTACAGGTTTTACATAACCTTTGGTACAACACATATACAACTATATATTGTATTGATATAATCTCTCTCTCTCTCTCTCTCTCTCTCTCTCTCTCAAAAAAAAAATAAAATAAAACAGGTCAGTAGGAGGTCAGACGCCTTTCGTATGACATGTTCAATACACATTTTATACAGCACCATTTTTGGTACTGGGAATGCCTTTCATAGACTCTCCCTTATAGCCAGACATGATATCAATACACTTAACTTACTATTATTAAGCCTTTTATCGACAGTTTTATAGTTTGGTATATTTTGCTCTATTTGTCCCATATTTTTATTACCACAACTGATGAGGATTTTATGTCTGTAACACGCAGATTTATCCTACCGTACTTATGAGTTTGCTTATGCCTATATTGTACTATATTTACAAACTGAATTACTCAAATCCTGTTGATTATGATATTTTTCCTTGTTGGATCGATGAAAGAAGGAAGTGATAAATAAAGTAATATTCTATATTTCTAGAAAGTGTGTATTAGTTTGTGTTATACATGCCACTGGCCTTATCAGAATTCAGTATGGAGCTAACAGTCTGGTGACATAATTATATTCAGAACATTGTTACAGTGACCCACTGAAGGATCTCTAGACTGTTATCGCAGGTAGTGCTCACTTCACTATCGTTTATGACTTCGTTCGTCATCTGACCTGAGAAAAATTTTTATCACTTATTACCTGAGAAATTATCCCGTACTCTAGCACTAAAACTTCTTAAAATGATACCGCTGTTTCTAATATATCCTTAATAGCGGAGGAAATCTTAAAGTAATAGATGCTTGACCGGAAATATAAACTTCAAAATGAACACTGAGGAAGGTTTGTATAGTTTTAAAAAGCTAAATAGCATATCCCTCGTGTATAGCTGCGTTCTTTTATGTATTTTGGCTCTTATTGTTAAGTCAGTTCAGTGATTAGCTTCAACATTTTTATAGTAGAGTTTTAGTCACAAGGATCATTACGAGACAAAAACAAAATGGGTATATAGTGTGATAGATTGATACGGTACATAAGTAATTATCTTTTGTTTTTTTATTTCTTTTCCTTCTAACTCTTTTTAATAATGTATTACAACAGTTTAGATAAAGAAGTTCCGATCATTTATCCAGTGTCGAAGTCTAAAAAGGGAGGCTAAATTGTGAAATTGTATTTAGGCCATGCCCTGGTGTACCTAATAAGCTGAGATACAAAAAACGCCATAGACAGGAAAGGAAGGAATGTTGCAACTCAGGAAAGATAAGTTATGTGGAAGTTGAAATCGTCACGTTTGTCATACAGGGAGGTGTTTAGATAACCGTTTTCATCGAAATATATGAAAAACAAAACAATAACTACATATATGTTAAGTGTGCTACATTTGAAATGCATTATAAAGTGTGCAGACAGAATGAAAAATCCCTTTATACCATTAAACATCACCGCATATTACACAAAGAATACAAGGTATATTAGTTAAATTATTATGGAATAGTTACATAGTAAATTTATAACATCACAAAAACTTTACTGTATCTAAATTTATCTTTTAAATTTTCAATCAGAGTAAACACGAAAAAGTACCTTGGGGTTTAACCAATTTCAGGTCAGAATTATTGATTAACAATACGTCATCTTTGTATATGACTGTAAAGGTAAATCGAGATGTTAACTGTACTTTACAGACACCGTATGAATTCTGCTTGGTATGAGTATCTGAAACTATCAGGAAGAAGGTCGTCCATTGGAATGCCGCCACTTTGCTAGAAATATAATGTTCTTCAAACCTTCCAACATCTTGATGATTCGGTATTCATGTATTTGCTACTGGAAGCACAATGATCCTTATTAAAATATGTATCGTCATGACTTAAAACCAGATATGAATATATGCAGATTCCATTTTGTAAAAAGTGTGTTTTAAATAAAAGAGGTAATTTTGCTCTTCAGTTGCTTATAATGAATAGTCGTATGAAATGTCAAAAGACTTAATGTTGGTGATGCTATTGATTATTGGAGATTTGATATGTTTAAAAAGGTCCTTTGAATTTTTGAAGAATCCACATCAGATTGATTCCGCTTCAGGGATATCAATTAAACTATCAATATATTTATAACATATGCAGTGTATCTCGCTACAAATACAACATCAGATCACTTCTGACGTGTGATCCATTGTTTGAATTCAAAACCAATGTCTTATTTAACTTTCAGTAACCTCTCAATGAAGCTAGAGTTTTCTTTGAGTCTGATCGTGCTGGAGGAAGATTAGATTCGTAATCCTGTTATTGGTATCTGTATTGCGATACATAATACCAATAACATTTTTAGTAGAATATCTTGCTTGCCAATTGTTATCTTATATCTCATTTGCAAAATATCTTATATCTCAGTTGCAAAATATCTTATATCTCAGTTGCAAAAATATCTATATCTCAGTTGCAAAATATCTTATATCTCAATTGCAAAATATCTTATATCTCGATTGTTCTTGCTTAAACGAGAACAAGTGAATCTGAAGTGTTAATCGGGCATTCAGTGGTACTCCTATAATTTCATACTTCCTGATTGCAATATTTACATATAACTGTTTATAAATACATTAAACGACTGCATGGTTAATTGTTAGATTAATTTGACATCATGGCGGGTGTTAGCGATCAGCAGGGGATAGTCACTATTCTATACCATATGATCCCACTTCCGATTCTTTCGTTTCCACGTCACTTCTATTTTATGTTGTCCTTTAGATCCTGTTTGTCGTTTGATGTAATAAAGTAAAAAACTAAGTAAGTGTTAACTATATCTCACAGTCCATGTCATATTCAGACAAATGCGAACCCCAATAAAATCGAGGTGAGACCAGGTGCCCAGGAGGAGTAAGCGTCCCCTTGTTGCAAGCAACACCCGTCGTTAAAGTCCTCCAGCCAAGGTATTTTTTTTTCAAAATGAAAATATATTTACCATAAAATGTTAGTAATCATAGCACAACGAAATTACAGTTTAATACATATCGTCAGTTCAATACCTATCAGTTGTGTCAAACAGGAAAGAAGTATAAGTTATCCATACCTACAGTATACGAATTAGGGGAAGAAAGGTACCGTAGAGAGAAGGAATGACGGCTTTAAAATACAAACCTTTATCCCATTAATATATTTGGACGTGGGCATAACTCATGTAAGATGTCTGTAAGATATAAGGCAAATTTTATTGGTATGCAAGACTCGCTTATTCTGTCAATAAATAGTATGTGTGCAAATTGCGACAACTATAGTTATCTGTGTACGTACTGACATGTTCTCTATGTATACACTATTTTTCTATAAAGCACAACAAATCTACTATTAAAACTGCAAAGTGCCATGTACCAATAAGATTACGATAGAATATACAAAATGAAAATGGACATTTAAATAATACAAATAATTATCAAATCTATTTTTAAGGTATGTACCTGTTAATAAATCACCAAGTGCTTACATCTGATGAACAGATTTGAGCGCATGACACACGTCATGAAGCGTATATATAATACAAAGTACTCTACTGGAACGATATGTTACACTGACCGCCCTCTCGGTCGACGGGTACGGAACTCTTAGTACACAGTAATACGACACTTGTCAATTCATCGGTGATTCTTGTGATAAATATTTTGCAGATGTAAACCAGTTAAAGGTTATCTCATGCTATGTCGTTTTCTTTTCTGCATAAATATCATTTTTATGTTTTAAATCAGGAATTCACATAATATCCATGTGCAACTATGGCAGAATTGCATAATTGCAAAATCCTTCATTATCTGAATATAGAAGATGATATGTTTAGGAAATGTATATGCAAATATATTTAGTAAATTTTGTACAGTATTTTTATAATTGCACCTTCTACCTGACATTTACTGATGAACTCCACACTGCACCCCACGCTGCACTGATTTAAACTTAGAATAAAATACTCTTTAAAAGAAAGTCAAAACAAACCCTAAAAATCACAAGAAAATTTATCAAGGAAATAACAACCGTTACAATTTTTGTGCAGCTATGAATTTTACGTGAATGATAGCATGGTATATGGATGCCAATTTCCAATAGAATGCACCAGCAATATTCACATCACATCAACGATACGCTTACTAAGAAATGGTGGAGAACTAAGACAAGTTGCTGTTGTTTCAAATGTCGTTAAAAGCTATGTTTGAATATATATTAAAGACCAAACCTACATCGAAGTATAGTTTATCGCATTTTAAACTTACGATTAATGCGTTCGGATGAATATTTTATGTACTATTAACGATTGACTGATTATTGTTTTACGTCACTCCACGGTTAATTCACGTATATGGTGAAGGCCTCTGCCTGATGCATTGCATAGAAATTTCTATCTTTGCAAGGAACCCACCTGAAGCAGTGAGAGATCTTTAACGTGCCACGCCCACCGTGACAAGGGACCTCGGTTTTTACCGGTGTGTCCGAGGCGGGAATCGAACCCGGAACTGAGCACTTTATTCATCAGGCCACACCGACTTTGTACTATTAACGAAGGAATATATCTATTACATGAATAAGAGATAAATATTTTGGATATTATTCATGAAAAGGCAACTGAGAATTTCATTATGTAGAATTTCAATGTGTCTATCTTAATTATAGTGATAATATACATAAAAATCTTATCATGCCCGTATACAAAAGTTAGCATAAAATTTCACCGTCCATTGCAGTGCTAATTAAAATTAACCCGGGAGTGAAGTGATACAAACAAAAACTAGATTTATATAAGGATTTCGTTTATATAGTATAATCTTTGGTTGGTTATTTTTTGACACTTGTAGAAATATTAAACATTTCCGATTTTATAAGAATATTAACATCTACATAACTGGTGTCAGCAGTGTATTATATACTCTACATAACTGACAACACCATTCCTATGTTTACTGCTTAACTTATATTTTGTCATTTTATGTAGTGACATCATTACAATTGTTTATAGACAATGGAGTATTCTTTTCATTATCTGTAGAATTTTATACATCTCCAACCACAAGAAGGATGATTGTCATTTCATTTGACCTCTAAAGTCGGTACCACAACTACATGACAATAGAATATTGTGATGCCATTTCTGAATACTTATTTCTTTTGACACTGTCTGTCCCTTGCTTCTTCTTTTAAATAATTTAGACAGATGTCTTTCCTCCCCTATTCCATACCTTTTATGAACGACGTTTTGCGATATCACATACCGGTCACTTGCTGTATTTCCTTGAGCTTATATAACAGAAGAAAACATATGACTGATATATCGACATCCACGTGAGGTTTACAGCAAGTATGTACCAGTGACCTGATCAGTGATCCAGAAATTTTAAATGTCTACGGCATAATGCATGGCAATGACCGCTGACGTGAACAAAATATCTTTAACATATCTCTTATACCTGTCGCGTACAATTGTCATATAAATCTCACACTGTTATATTTTTGATATTTGATCTAGAAATATAATGTTTAATAAATTTTGTTCATGCAACTGTTGCATCTACTATATACCTATTACAATTTTATGTATTACGTTTAGTAACAGCATTGCTTTGTACCAAATTAATTCACATGTAAAAGAGTCTGACATCTATATATGCTACTTTTCTTTGAACGTGTATTTCATTACTACGAAATATCCACCTATAAGCATACGAACTTCGTTGATTCCTAGTATTATTTTTCTCCAAAAAGAATCTCCTTTTAATGACGGATATAGAGAAGTGAGAGCAAACTCAAAATCTATGGTCTGGAAGAAGTTAATCTTTTCATGCAGCATTATATATAAGTAAATATATGATCAGTCAAATAAAAAGTATGGGTCATCTCCACGCCCTCTCCTAAAAGGTATGGTATTATTAAATATGAACTAAAACAAAATTTAATTCATCAATTTATTAAATATCAGCCAGGTTTTGTGTAAATATAAGAAACGTTGTACAGTTGCACCGAAAATATGTTATATACAAAGTAAGTGCAGTCTGGTGGCATGAGAATACACTTTATATTTCCGGAACAATATTTTGCCGAAAAAGTTCGTCCTTTAACATTATGTAATTCTGGCATATGCAAAAATGTACGATACTGTCACTGTTAAACTGTATTTTACAATTCAATGTTAGTTGAGCACTGTAGAACCTATAGGTTAAGGTTGAAGTGTCTTGCTTGTCTGCATCAACATCCACTGAATACCATGAACTTTTGGTATATCCGGAATACCCACAGCGGTATATCACGGACATGATTTCTCTTCGAAACCGAAGTACTTTGCGTACGACATGGTGTCGAGTGATATTGGAGTCACTATCGAATTTCTCAGATTCTAGAGTCACTTTCAACCTGGTAGTTCGATGACGGGATGGGGTTCAACATTGTCCTCTATAAGTCCCCAGTAATATTTACAAAGTAAGTCCTCACATTCAGCCAGTCCCTCCTTGTCCTGGATGAGCAGACACGACAGGTCAGTATTATTATTGTTCTGATCACTCAAATCTTTGACCACATTGTCCAAGCCACTAACACAGTTTATTTTTATAACAGGTATGTCGTTCTCCCAACAAAATGCCTCAATTAACTTGTGCTGAATTAGCACCGAAACATCCTGATCAATGCTGCCTACTGGAAGGATACACAGAGTGATATTCTCCGGACATGTAGATAGCTTGTCAGCACTTTCATATGTCCCACAAATGAGACGATTGTCTGCTTTCGCCAGTTCTATAGTCTGGACCATGGCTTTTCCAACATCAGATGTTTTTCTACAATAACAAAGCGCAAAATTATATTTCCTGTATATTACTTTTACTCCAATATAAATTTAACAGTTAATATTAACAGTTAATAAATGTGCACTGCGTTACAATCAAGTCTTGTGTCATGCTTTTCGATTTTCTTGAATTATTTCAATAATACTTACCTCAGATTTGGATTTGATGAATAATTTTCTTCCATTGTAACTGTAAAAGTCATGATTGTTATAATGACACTGTTATACTCCCTTGTTATTATTCTTCAGACACGTTTTTCGTTATGTAGTTATGGATCAAGGTAAATCTCTTTTTATAGTCATAATCGACAAAGGGGCGGGGCGTAGGTGATATTGATCTTTATATTGCACTTTATACAGCATGACCTGTGAAAAATTTACCTGTGGTAGCAAGTAAGACGATGACTTTTGAAGCATGAAGTTTAAATGAGTTCGGACATTATCCTTGTTGATTACATGAAATGTGTTATGAAATGAAATTGCTGCATTAACACCTCAATCCATGAGAGCATTAGAATCTAAACCAAGGCAAAGTACATTTTTTCTTTTTTAATTGGAACGTAGATTGCAGTTTTATCAGATTTAGTGCTTTTGCATCTTCAAATAAGTATAAGAGTATTAACAATTAATGTACCAGGTCACTCTCATGATATACCTATAACAACAGTCTGTTTTGTATGTACCCTAACGAATACCCTACTACTGACACGCACTTAGCTGTTTACATAGGTAATGATGTCCAGGTACTTCGTGCAGGGTGGATGATACAGCATTTTCTGCATATATTGGGTTACACCGTACATGTCGACTGGTACTGCATACTTAGTTTTCAATATTGTTGATTGTCCCACCAGGATATATTTGTAGACGGCCATTGTTCATTAGTAAGTGAAACCCGAGTACCCGGGAAGCCCCATCAGTAGAATCTGAGATGTGGAGCAATCAGTTAAAAATCGAGCCCTGTCTTTGAAAGCTTTCAATGCACACAACCAGATTCGAACACAGACCATGAGTTACATTGCATCCATTTGAATGTTGTTTAACCTCTCAGGATAAATTTATCTGTTTTGGAGACCAATTTCAATAATAGATAAAATCGGTAAAATTTGTTGAATTCACTGCCCCCAAGTAGTTGCAGTGGGGATCTATCCCAACTGCAATTCTACAAGTTAAATCAGGCCCGAAGGTAAAGTATATACATCGATGTCAAATATATAATTCCCATGTACTACCTTGAAGCAAGATACACACACTTTACTTTAGATATCTTATTAATTGCAATATATAGAAAACCTATGTTTCTTGAGAATCTGGTGATATCTGTATATCATATCCTACTGAATAGACTAAGGAAAACAAGAAAATGTGTGTACTGGACTACTTTTCAAATTGGCAAATACAACGTGAATTGTAAATTATTTTGTTGTGAAATTCTATTGCACCTTTGCTGGGGAGCAAGGTAAGGCCCTTTGTTTATTTATTTACCTGTATGAGTTAGTTGTCGACTCAAGGCTATCAAAGATTCAGTTTGAGTGGGAGAATGTTTCTACCTTGATAAATACATCCCTTGTGTTTAGTCCGTGTGTTTATTTGAGATGACATATAGCGTTGCTGGGGACATGGGTGGTGGTCGCTTCATCATCACTTCATAAAGATCGTGATTAGAACTTTTTAAACAATGTCGAAAACTCATGTATAATTCATAAGAACATAGTTGTAGAAAAAGTTTTTTAGATGCAGATATCGATATAAGTATGATCATGTAACGAGCACTATTAGAAGTCCCGAATAAATCTGCTATAGAATAGATTTTTTTTTCATTTCTGGGACCAGTGTTGGGCAAAAGTAGAATAATAACACTTAATACATAAAACAACAGGAAACATTACCAAAAGAAAAACAAATCACCATGTTGAATAGCATACATATACATGTTAATGATATAAAGTATAACAATGAACACATTATGTCATGGTATTTTGTAATACACCATACATTCATGTTCTGGGTAGCACACCCTCTAAGCCAAACAAAGTGTTCACCAGATGGTAGAATCCAAACAATGTGTACACTAGATGGAAGAAGCCAAACAATGTGTACACCAGATGGCAGATGCCAAACAAAGTGTACACCAGATGGTAGAAGATAAACGAAATATACATCAAATCTTGAATCCAAATTGTAAACCAGATCTTAGACGCCAAACAATGTGTACATCAAATGGTAAAAGCCAAACAAAGTGTACACCAGATGGCAGATGCCAAACAAAGTGTACACCAGATGGTAGAAACCAAACAAAATGTGCACTAGATGGTAAAATCCAAACAATTTGTACAGCAGATGGTAGAAGCTATGTATAATGTATACCAGATCTTGAAACTAAAGTGTAAACCAGGTCTTAAAAGCCGAAAAAGTGTGCACCAGATGATAAAATCTGATGACCAGTGTTCATCTAAAACAAAGATAGGTAGGATAGTCCATAAGTAACTATAATTTTAGACATTTCAATTCATTTTGTTTTGTCATACATCTACGTCTGCAGTATTCAGAACATGAAATCACATAATGACTGTTGAAAATAAGATTGCCTAGTGATCCAATTATTCGGAGAGGAAATTGATATACTGAAGAATAACTTACAACGTCCAGTCCAATTTTCAAACTAACGAAAATATATTCGGTACTACTCCAGCTATATTACATTGACTTCCGACATATGTAATTTAGAATCGCGATCTCTAATATGGATGTATTCCTTTACTCTTTATATTCTTTGATCCAAGCTGTGTGCTGTATCATGATGCGCGGGATTTATATGAAACTGCGTTTATATAAGATGTATTGCAATTTAGATTTCCCATTCACTTCCTTTTCATATATTTATTGGCGAATAGCGTCTTTTGCAGATGAATGTCTGTGTGGACATCAAAATTGTGGGCAAGGCAAAAGACAAACTATGTTCATTACAATTTATTTTACATGCACCTGAAATAAGGTGGATAACATATGTATAACTGTGTTTGATCCTCCTTTTTCGCAACCTTTACGTATATTTCACCTATATCGCCGTAACACGACAAATGTAAACATACCACCTTCGCGACAACGAAGGACGAATGCTGCGTAAATTATGCAATTGGTACACCAATTAATCCACTCCAACTTCATTCATAAGAATTCTGAAACTAAGGAGTTAAACTAAAATAGGTCACAATATCTGTGTATAAAAGTATAACACCTAAATTAATTAAGTGATAGGATCTCCTTATTAAGTATTAAGTAGGTGATAGATAAATCCCAAATAGGAATTAGTATCGCCTAATAAGGAGATAGTATCAGCTATTTTGGAGAGAAAAATGGAATGTGGCACTAGGAAGCTTCCGCATAATCGAGAAAAAAACAAAATTTGAATCAAACTGTCATTTATGCATAACATTATGAATTTTACTCTGTCATACTCTTCCCTTTTACAATGGGAAACTAGCAAAAACCGTTTGACTCTAATATAATGATACCCTTTCTCTAATCATGCGGGACTGTTGTGCTATCTGTAAGGTGTATTCGATTTTCTTTTTATACGTGCATTGTTGAAATATTTTATATAGTCTTATGCTTTATGCATTCCTGGAGGATGTGTCTGAACAGGCAGTATCGCTTGTTCAACCTGGGTATCTTATCTCACCTATTTTTTTCAAAGGGCGATAACATCAGTGAGGCGTTATTGCAAATGCCAGAATCACATAACAGCAGTTACCTTCATGTCTAACATGGTCTAACGGATTTATATTCTTAATTGTCTTCTGTTACTGGACTTCGCACCTGACTTATTCACACTGATATTTCCTTGACTAGAATTTATCAGATTAAAATATTGTCAGTTCAACGAAAATTTTGCATGATGCAATTTAATAACTTATTCGGAAAGGAATAATTTTGATGTCATAATTTGTTCTCATTAAAATATACTGTAAATAATACAAAGCGCTCTGCCAGTACACAGTTTCAAAGTCATCAAGTACTTTATTACTAGTCTATTGTAAAGGTACATTCATTCATTCATGAATTTGTGACCTAACCGTTTTTGAAGGATAGATATATAGATAATGCGTCCACAAAACATTATTGTGACAGAATCATTTCACACAGTTCCAGTTCAATTAGTAACACATTGTTCTCTGATCTTAGATTAAATATTTAAATGCTTGAGAAGGATGTCTATGTAATGCCATATCGTACCGATTAGTAATTCCCCTTGATGCATCAATACCTTTGTGTATAGTAGGTGTTGTATATATTGTAGTTTTAGCGATACCTTGGTGCATAGTATATGTTTTATACATGTATATTGTTATTTTAGCAATATCTTTGTGTATAGCATGTGTTGTATACATTGCTGTTTTAGCAATACCTCGGTGTATAGTAGATGGTGTGTATATTCTTTAGCCATACTTTGAAATATAGTAGGAGTTGTATATATTGTTTTAGCAATACCTCGTTGTATAGTAGGTATTGTATATATTGTTTAAGTAATACCTCGATGTATAGTATGTGTTGTATATAATGTTTTAGCAATACCTCGGTGTACAGTATGTGTTTTTATATATTGTTTATTATTGTAATTATTGAACGCCTGGTACTCCAACTTACACAGTTACAAATCTGTCTTCTTCAGAGGTATTGGATAATCACAAGTCAGTTCTCAGTTCATTCGATATTACTACAGATGAATCTGATCTCGAGCTACCAAATCTTTTTTGGATTCCACAGACGCAAAAAACTCCATATAAGCAGCGATTAATAGCAGGATCTTCCAAGTGTTCCACCAAGCCTCTTTCCATGTTACTCACCAAAATTCTAACAGAAATCAAACATGGTCTTCAGACATACTGCTTACTCGAGAAATGGAATCAATCAGATGTGGATCCTAAAGAATTCCAAGGAACTCCTAGAGCACTTAAAATCTCAATTTTCAATAATGTCACCAGCATAAAATCTTATGACTTTTCGACTTTTTATACAACCATTCCTTATCAAAAACTGAAGAGCAGAATAACATCAATTATTCAAAACGCCTTTTTTAACAAAAATGGAATTCGCAGGTATAAGTATCTCGTTTTAGATATATTATAGATAATATTTTTTGTGGTGGAAAAGTATTTCAACAGATTGTTGGCATTCCTATGGGTACAAATTGCGCGCCTCTTCTGGCTGACATGTTTTTGTACTCTTACGAAGCAGAACTCATGCAGTCTCTGCTCTCTAAAGGCAATAAACCATTAGCATCTCGGTTCATCTTTACATACAGATACATCGATGACGTTTTGTCGATTAACAACCCTGTATTTAAGGATCACCTCAAAATCATATATCCCAAAGGAACTTGAGATGAAAGATACAACAGAGAGCGCATCTTCTGCTTCATACCTCGATATATTCCTATCAATTAGTAACGATGGTTCATTAGTAACCTCTCTCTATGACAAAAGTGACGATTTCAATTTCATTATTACCAACTTCCCTTTTCTGAGTAGCAACATACTTTTCTCTCCCGCATATGGCGTCTTCATTTCACAGCTTATACGCTATGCCAGGGCATGCTCTAAATACGAAAATTTCGTTCTGAGAGCGAGGCTTCTTGCTACGAACTACTCTCACAAAGATATATTAAGGAACGTTTGAAATTGTCACTGAGGAATTTCTATGGACGCTGCAGGGATCTAGTGCAATTTCAGATTCCTGTTTCAAGAATGCTGTTTTGGGCCGAGATTATACAAAATAACCATCTTAACTATACTGACTATCTGACTATACTTGATTTGACATAATATGTATGCCATGAATGGAAAATTTGACTTCGTGTTCTTGTCTCCTTCGTGTATTCGTGCGTGTATATTTATGTATTCACCTCCTCGACTTGAAAGGTTGTTGCAGGACGTTTGGGACGGGTGTTTCATGCAACCATGGGATGCTTACTCCTCCCGAGCACCTGGTCTCACCTCGATTTTATTGGGGTTCGCATTTGTCTGAATATGACACTATTCACGATATTGTCCTTTTATTCCATGGACTATGAGATATGGTTTACCCTTCGGTACTTCTTCGTTTTTTACTTTAGCAATACCTCGGTGTATAGTATGTGTTGTATATATTGTTTTAGCAATACCTCGATGTATAGTATGTGTTTTATATATTGTTTTAGCAATACCTCGGTGTATAGTAGGTGTTGTATATATTGTATAAGAAATACCTCGGTGTATAGTAGGAGTTGCGTTGCAAATGGTGTGTTTATCTTCAGAGTTATAAATGTACTTACATATTTCCATTAGTAGCTGAGACAATATGAATTCTCAATTCATATCAGTTACATCAAGATATTGTCAATTTAATTACATAACTTTATACCGTGCCAATATACAAATCATCTTGTATATTTTTCAACCGGGTGTTTACTTTCGTTCATTCTATATTATTATGAACCAAATTACTATATTTCAACAATTTTACGATCAGTGCGACATTAAGTTTCTACAAGCCTTCTGTAGATAAGTATGTACTCTTACAAGAGATGAGTACACTAAACTATAATGAGGTCATCGATCTACGAATGACATGAATTGAAGGTCTCTCAGCTGTTAATTTGTACTATATCACACTCCATACAAACCTTAATCCCAAGCTAACATCATTACATTTACAAGTCAGAGAAGTTTTGCACTTTTATTCATCATCAGTGCCGTACCCTGTACGTTTACATTATTACAACGTTAACCTTATGTAAGGCCATCATTATCATGGTGATTATCGTTCAATTAAGGTGGGAAAAAATAGAATTACCAAGTCCTCGTACAGGTCGATGCCTGTAAAACACCTTCCTAAATGAGCGGCGTATGTCCTAGTCATCTCACGTATTTTAATATGTTTGATAACAGAGTGACTGTTGTTGTATCATATGTAAATGGAAGTTAGTAACCTTATACTCCAAATGTTTTGGTTGATATGTGTTTTCCGCCACTTTCAACAATTTTGCAGACGAACCACCACATGAAGGAAGAATCTCTTAAATCGTAAAAACAGTTGGGCGACATGCTACATAAGTAATTAAAACATTTAAGAGACATATCAGTTTGTTACATATCAGAATATTAAGATGCACTGTTCAAGTGTTTGGGATATGCAACCCTCATCATAGTGCTGCTACACTTTCTACAGAGCATTATTTTATCCCTCTTGTGACATTGTGCCAATGACACTTTCTTTGTTGTAATAGGCTACATTCGTCCTATTCGTGTAGTGTTGAAATATTTTTGTGGTAATTGTATGTTTTGGGCGTTGATGGTAGGCACGGCAATCCATACAGGAGACGCTTTCATTACTCCTTTCGGACAACCGGTTTCATTTCTTTTTTCCAAAAGTTCATGATTATATACCTATTGTGACACCATTTAATTCCGTATTTTGCGTTATAGTTACAGATCACAACCATAATGAATATTGCACTACAAATGTTACATTATACTGAAGTACTTGATTTCAACCTACTAAAATGTATAAAATGCAATAGAATTAAACGCCTGACACCATGTTAAAAGCACCATACGTTTTGTTTATTTCAATGAGACTTCAAAAATTTACATATAATTTAATCAACGAACTAGGGACAGCAGGCACATCACTGATTTGCAATTTTCCTTCGGCAAAAAGTAAAAACTAAGAGTCATTGCACTCAGTACATTTGCCAGTTTGAGAGGCATTGACCCAGTGTATGGGTAATACATAAATATATTCATCGAAGAGAAATGAAGATATTTCTGGATATACTTAAGGATACAAAACACTTGGTATAACTATTTCTAATATAGTCATTTGAAAGACAATATGTACAAGAATAGATTGATATCAAATTGATTTAAACTTTTTTATGTTTTAACTGTTATGGTCTCATCTTAATTTGAATGTCAAAATATGAATTATTTTGCTGCATACGATATACTGTACTTGTCTATTGTTCCTGGTGGATGTAGTGAGTCAAACAGTAGATGCTTCTCGCCGGGCATCTGGTTTACTTCTGATTCCGAGGGATCCCTGAATGTTCGCCGTGTTATGGTGTTGTGTGTCCAGGGACACAGTACTAACTATTTTCCCGCATTACATTGCAATGAATTTCTGTGCTGTTCAAGTAGATCATATAGCAAAAATAGGTGTTCGCTACTCGTCTAAGCAGATATTTCACATTCTTAACCTGTCTCTGCTACTATGCATAATTATTCTTCGGCTCTAATAACATATCATATAATATAATGATAATATAATACACAATAAGAACATAACATATATAGATAACAGTGCCATAAACACATTATTATGGGAAAATATTTACTATTACGGGGTTAGGTTTTTTAAATAGAGACCCTAGCCAGCAACATAACAAATCCACACAAAACTAAATGTAAAGGAAAATACTTTCCATCATCCAAGTTTCATGTAATAAATTATTAGTTGTAGGTTCTTCTGTTGTTGTCTTTGGTGGAGGGGGGGGGGGGTGTTTTGGTTGTTTTGGTGGATATTTTTGTTGTTTGTTTTAAGTGACTTTGCAGAAACATTATAAAAACATGTAACATTTTGCTGAAGTATTTCATTTAAGCAAATCTGAAAACAGAAGAACATATTTATTTTGAACAAACAAATACATAACATTTAATCAGAATATACTTATAATTATTTAATTTCACCATATGTGCATTTTGACAACTGATGTCTCTTCAGTGTTGAAGCCGAAATTTTGGAGCTTTAATACATATTTAATATATTTTCAGGGAAAATTTATTACCAAATTGGCCGAAACATAATAACCAAAAATCCTTCAAATAAATGAACGAGGCATTAGGAAAATGCTCCTCACAATTTACTTTTTTTCATCCCAATAAATGTTGGAAAGTAGTGTGTATATTGAGTCAAACGTTTTGAAAACCTGACTTATAATACTCTCAGAAACCAATAATCTAATCGCTTTGATATCGACAAAGAAGTAATATTAATTATTAAAGCATGCATTTACATATCTTAAATCTTGTTCATTCAAAACTTTTAAGATATATAAATGTATGTTAAACAGTGACCCAGAGTTTGTCATAGTAATTTGCTTTCACAAAGGGCGCAATATAAACTACTTAACTTCCAGCGAGATTTACACCACTTTTTTTATCTTATCTTAAAATATGTAACCTAAATCTCAAAATGTTTGTCAGCATCTCCTTTATTAAAATTTTGACAGTTCACGATATGTAATCCATCCCAACTTTTAGAAAATCTTCCTGGAAGGAGATCACACCAAAAGCTTGCCACATTTCTAATGTGAACTACGACACCTTTAGGTCATAAAAACTTTACAGCAGAATCAATGTCAATTTATATATGTGAATTAGTTCAATACTTTTATCCAATCAAAGCCTCTAGTACATTGAAATAGAATATCCATTCTCCCTTCAGAAGATCAGCCTAGTAATTGTCTATAGTAATTCCATGTTCTGACCTTATAAGGAACATCTCAATAATATCACATTGTAATCTAGCCATGAGACGTTGCCCTATTTTGATAATATGACCATAATCCCTTGCTTTACCGAACCTTGCACTTTTGATGAACGGATTGGCCGGTATGTCAGCGTCAAGTAGAGCAGATATCATACAGGTTTAAATATTAAGCAAACTGTCGATAATTAAATTTTACGCCTAATCTGTCACACTAGAAGGAAATACGCAGACTTTTCTACGACTTGTGTCAAATATACCAGTTTCTCCATATGTAGTCTGAATCATTCACATGTACATGCGCGGATCCAGAAATTTTTGTCAGAGGGGGTCCAACCAAAAAAGGTAAATTTTTCTCTTAGAACAGGGGGGGGGGGGTTCCAACATTACCTTTTTTGGTAAAATTTTCGGGCTCCAGGGGGGGTCCAGACCCCCCTAAACCCCCCCCCCTCTGTATCCGCGCATGCATGTATGTGTAACTGCATCTTGTGGGCAGATACAAGCATGCGAATGATTTAGATTACGCAAATTTGACAGAAACTGCAGAAAAGTCTGTGAGTAAGGAATTTGGCCCTATAATCATCATAAGGTCACGTCTAGCGACTATGTATCAGAATAAGGCCATGTCTGGGGGCTACTTGTAAGGTCGACTTTCGATGATCAATTTTGCATATTACCAGCATATTGGTTTAATATGTCTCGTGCTCGTGTCTTCAAACTGTATTTTTCCATGACGTATAAACATATTTCCTATTTTGATACTTTATTCGTGTTCCAGTTAAAATACTATTTCATGAACAAACAAAAACAAAACATGGAAAACAAACTATCAACGAGGACGACTTCAATTGTCATCTATCACTTGTCTTGAATTAAACAACTACATATACAAATATGTTGTTTTGTTTCAGTTTCCTGCATGACTCGTTAACTTTTATAAATTTATCTGGAATACTTCTTGTACCCTACATGAAATGTACTTGTTGGAATGCTGTTAACATTTTACTTGAAGACCCAAAACAAGATCAGCTGAGAAGAAATATGACAGATGTCAAAAACTGCTGATTGAAAACATTGGGATTAAATCAGTGCAGATTTCATTCACCATAATTATAACACGGTGTAGATAACATAATGCACTTTGGCAACAAGCTCGAGTAAACGGATACTCCTCATTGTCATGAGCCATTTGTTAATTGTTTATTCAGTGAGGGCCTTGTGACATAGAATTACACCTACTCATGCGTATCAATAGACGATAATATTCCGGTTGGTTACGTTATACCTCTATAGAGGCTGTGACATTAGACAAAGAAGGACTAATATAATATATACCGTTAATTGAGAAGGAGGAGCCAGTACAACGTATAAAGGAGCTTATCATGCAATAAGAGAACTCGACTTCTTGGTGGTAAAATATTGTTAAACCACACCCCAGCCCATTCCTTCTGCATATGAGAATGGCGTGCGCTTTTTATACATAAAATCCTCTTAATTTGACAGATCTACAAATCCTCCTATATGTATGAAATGCTTGCTTTATCCTGAGAGAACACTGTCACGTAGTAGAATAGGATCTCTTATCACCTCTTTTATCGTAAAAATTGCCCGAATTGAACCATTTAATTGACCACAATATGTTATTCAAACTCTACATAACATATTTGATTCATGTAATTCAGATTAAATGGCTGATTACAATACTCAAAATCAAAACAAACCCATGTTGTACCCAGGGCATTCACGGCGGGTGTGATTAGCCAAACAGGAGACGCCCACTCCTCCCGGGCACCTTATATCACCTCTGAATTTCAGGGGTCCGTGAATGTCCACTGTGGTACATTGTTGTTAGTGCCATAGTCATGTAACACCAGTTACTTTCGTATTTTATAACAATCCAATGTCACTTCCTTGTTGGTCGACAAGGACTTCTATCAGAAAACCGTTGTTTATCCAGTGTTGTGACATCTCGTATCCAATGCTGTTACATATTGTTTCTGTATTTGCATTAAGTCACTTACTGTCTTAATGAGGTTGATTGACCCAAGATTAAATAATATACGATTATTGCAACTGTTTGATTTCAAAACATAATTCTACCATAACCCATTAGATTTGCACAATTTGAGAACAAAATCTGAGATGAAGATATTACCAAACAATAAAGATAGTTTTAAAAATTGTTGTTTTACGTCACACAAAGATTATTACACTGTTCGATGACGATGTCTAATGCAGTGCACTGAAAGGTAGACTTTTGGATCGGGCGCACTCGAAACAGTGAGGGATATTTTACATGCCACAGTTATCATCACGCGGGACTTAAGATTTACCGCCTCATCCTAAAGACAGGACACCGACCAGTCACCTGCAGAACTCGAACCCTGGACCTCTCGGTCACGAGCCAACCACTCACCGATTAAGCTAAGCTGGCTCTGAGGCGAGTAGAGATCGCTCTCAGTGGTGACAAAACCTGACATAGATATGCAAATAGAAATGCTAAAAGTTGATATATAAAATCAATGTATTAGATTAAGAAAAAACCCCAATGATAAAATTGATTTTTACAGTACTAATATTTATTCATAAGATTAAAGCATATCCGACCTACAAGATTTGCACCTAAGACAGTGATTTTAGCAGTAAATGTTAGGTTTCTATGGAATAAATCATTCATGAAAATATGTAAAAATTAACACTTAATTGTGTGTAATGTAAAACATGAGTTTGTATCATGTCGATGTGGTATTCAAAACAGTGCACTTTATTAGGCTTTTATGGACCCCAGATGACCTGCAGTTGATCAAAAGGAGTATGCATCTTCTGTTTGGCACGCAACATCAGCCATGAATTCCAAAAATGTAGAAATTATACAGAATATTATAAAATGTATGTATGAGGCAAAAGTAGGACAATATTATACAAATCATAAAAACAGTAAAATAAATAAGGTTGATAAAATATTTAACGTCAGAATTTTCATTTTAAACATGGACAGGGTCAGATGTTATTGAAAACAATGATATCAAATAAGTGTGAAATCCAATAAATATGGTACAATATGAGACAACAATGACAATTAACTGCACTTTAGCAAAATTATCTGACACTCGATTTCCCATTACAATAAGACATTCATTAAGCACTTGCGACATGTACTTATTCACGCAAAGAAATATATGATCATATCTTGAGTAGTTACATTACACCTCTAAAGAATAGGTGAATGCTAGACAATGAAGAAATAATATCATACAATGTACTATAAAATGAGAAGGGTGGAGCTTGTCTATTGTTAAAAGGGTATTTAAGTTAAAGGTAAGGAAATACACTTAATGTGTCAAAACGTTGACCGTACGGGATGTGCAGTAGTACTTTCAAATTTTACCCTGTAGGCTTGTATGGCATTTTGTCAAAGTGCAAAGACCGTGGTTCCCACCAATAAAAATGGTCCGTATGTAAAACACACTGTACTTGACTGAAATGGGATTGCTGTAAGTAAAAAGGATAATGTTTTATAATTCTTTAATTTACTATCCATTAACATTACACAGGTATTTAATAAATAGAAAAGTGACATCAAGTATGCTTATCTGGGGGTCCTTAGGCTTCTTTTGGGGTACGTAGGTTGATTTAGATGTGTTTTCATAATTCATATAAACGCACCCTTCAGAACTGTATACATTAGTAGTACATTAGTACCTGAAACATGGTACATTGCATAACACTGAAATCACACGTATTCCGTACACCTTCAACGGTTATTTCAATTCTATCTGCTACATTGTTTTCCTTTTTAATAATTCTGACTTGAATGGGGTAAAGCACCATGGTGAAATACAATGTGGCCTCCCATCTTTGTCAAATCTGACCAATCCATGTTTGAATCTAGCAAATGGATACGTGTATATCAGTTTACTTACGGCAGGTCGTTGATTTTGTCAATTTCCTCTCACTTTCTAGAGGGAACCCTGACCGCCACTACGTTTGGCTGGACTTTAAATTTAAACAAACGTTTGTAACTTAATATTTTTGAAAGTCTCCAGCATGCATAAGTCAATGGCCGATATGGGTTCTGCATAACGAGATCGTTCACCAGAGTAGTTATTAATAATATTAATAGAAATGAATATGACACATTACTTCATCTAACTTGTCATGATATATTACAGTCATAGAATGATGATGATCAAACTTGTCATATAGTATTACAGTCACAGAATGATGGTGATCCCAAACTCCATGTATTGAGATTTCTCCAATTAAAACAGAATATCAAAGATGTTGAGCGGAAATCTGGGATACTGTTTGCACTTCAGGAATATCCTGGTTTATTAATTAGTAATATCAGAATGTAAGTCGTCATATAGTACATAGAAATAAAATATTTCTACTGTATGAAAACAACACAATTTTAGTGACAACAGATAGCTGGTGTAACCCAATCATTAATACACCCCAGTCCGGATAGTCCGAGATTCACTGTCCTTTTCCCACTTTTGATATCGACGGTTTGTACAAATCGCCGATATCAAAAATGGGAGAAGGGCAGAGAATCTCGGACTGCAGTCAAGACAATAAGTTCGTTAGTGTTAAGATCCACAATTTCCTGATTCTCGGATAAAACAGTAGAAATCTGCCTTTGATAAATTGCCGTTCTTTACTTCGGCTGAATCTATTGCAAATACACGCATTTGAATGTATCACACATTCTAATGTATTTATCTGGATATGGCATTACATCAACAAAATCTGACAACAGTTATACGTGAAGATCATATTATGTTGTCGAAATGCAGATAAAGTGCTATTAATTATTACCGGTATATATATCTCTCTTTAGTTATCAATGTTATAAACTAAATCCTCACTTCAGGCATGGCTAACCAACAAGAGACGCCTACTTCTCGAGGGACGATTCGCCTTTAAAATTCATTGATTCAGAAGCGTCCATACAGGGCATTAGTGCATATACAACAGTCATAACACCACATACGTCGTATTTCATTTTCCTTACACCCCTTCCTATATATCGAAGATCCTATCATATCAGGTTGTCAAAATAAGAACATGAAAACGTAAGCCTTTAGAAATTTACATGTTATTACCCTAATTTTGACACCGTTATTTGTGTTTTGCTAAAATAAATAAAAACTCATTTAAAACTTTATCGCTAACACCATAGTTCTTGTGTTGGGTCCCTCTACAGTCCAATGCTGACTTTTGCACGCTGACTAACAGGGCGTTTGGGATTCTATGACGGGCCTTGTCCAAATCTTTTCAGAGGAGACAAGGTCCTGATCCTCGTTCCCTCTGACTGTTAGTCGGGACTCCTATTGATCAAGGATCTGAGCTCGCTTAAAGACGGGCAGAGCACGGTTTACTTATGTTGATGTCGCATTACATATTTTTGATAGCAACATATTATTCTATAAACGTTTCGTGTGTAATAAATTTTTTATGACCTCTCTTCTTGAGAAACGTGTTGGAGGATAATTTATAAATTTTATGTCCTTTGATGGTGCTGCTTTTGCGATGAGTAGGAAGGTGGGAAGGTGTGCGCCCGTAAACCGGTTAACCACATTTACTGAGTGCCATTTGTTACTTCTATTGACCGTCCTAAGTTGGTATGGTAACCGCAGCACAATCAAATATTTCTGTAATGTCATTTTTCCGTGTATATTCTACTATTATCATCTTTTGTGTGCATGTACTTGGTGATTTGTGTTATACAGCTTTGTCAGATGTTTTCTGTTTTTTCTCTTTCATTTACATAGTAGTAGTACTACCATAAATCATGAGCTTTTGGAGAAACTAAACTATGTAATGGTCCTCATCTTCCTTTTTGTTTTCTTTCTCTCTTTCTTACAAATCTACTACGTATCATTCACGAGAGAACCATCAAAAGTATAATAGAATAAAATCTCCTTAGCAATTAACCTTAATATATTAAATCTGACGATTATCTACTGTAATATGACTCACTATCACAGTTTCCAAAACTAATCAACGACTTCATTTTTTCCATTTCCAACTCCGTTCTCTGGAGACAGACATTATCTGACCAGTGAAAACGAAGCATACGTGCTAATGAATAAGTACATTGATCTGCAATAGAGAATGCCTAAGAGGACTAGGAAATGTTTATGATTTTGTTATAAGTGGTGGATTTATGAAGTGTTGCTGACAGTGTCAACGTTTATTTGTTTGTTCCTCTGATCGATTATTCTTTTGCGTCACACCAAGATCATTGCACACATATGGTGACATCTGCCTGATACAGTGCACAGAGACTAAAATTTATGTACCCAGTCCAAGCAACGAGAGATCTTGCATGTGTCACGTGTGTCGTGACACGGGATCTCGGTCTTTACGGTTTATTCGAAAGAAGTGACACTGATAAACCACCGATGCGACTCGAACCCCGGATCTTTTTGTCACAAGATGAAGTATCTAATAGATTGATCTTCACCGGCTATAGATCGACATTAGAGATATCAAATATTTCTTATGTTAAAACTTACAGGTGTATAGGATTCTAGCTTGATATTCCTACAAAGCGTGTGTGTCTCTGAAAACAAATAACAGCCGATGTAGCTCAGTCTGTAATGGTATAATGTCTCTCAACCGCGAGATCACGAGTTCGTGTCCCGTAGGCGGTTTGTCGGTGTCATACCATTCTACTGAAAGTAAGTAACTTGTGTTCTTTCTGGTAAGCAAGAGATGTTTTCTCCCCCGGACACATGATCTCACTCCCTCTTTGGTTTGTATTATTCTTTTTTTCCTATTCGCTGATTTTGTACTCCCTTCGGTTTCGTGATAATTGGACTACAGAGACCACGGGTTACATGTAATGATACCCTACTGCCTTTGGGAGGATCCACTGCACAGATCTAAATTTCTATGCAATTAATCAGACAGATGTCCTTGCCATATATTTGAAATAATCTTGACGTAAAGTAAAACAAGAAAAAAGAAATAAAAAATCAAAATCAAAATCAAATTGTATAGAAATTCAAGTATATGTTTGGAAATTTTATATCAATGAAACATCGAAACCTATTAAAATTCTGAATTTTTACCTTAACTGTACTCGAGTGAGATTGACTACAATTATAATTTTCGAGTGCTTGGTTAGTAAAAAGTAAGTGTATTATTGATTGATCAGATGACGTTTAGATGTCATCAATAAATGTCATTTGCATTATGTTATGTAGAGTTCAAAAACGATTTTAATTTTATGCATGCAGGTGTTAAATACAAGCCGACATACATGTGCATTGACATTTTTATGTAACAGTGTTCTTTACTTACAATTTCTATTTTCTTGTTCTACTGTTAGCTCTGCAGATGTCGGTTTATATGCAAAACGCTGAAAATTTCCATGGAAGTTGTTCTATCAGTATAGTATGAAATATAAGGGTAATACATTCAAAAACATTTTACAGAATCATTACTTTGTGTTATGTACTCTTAAATTGTGTTTTATAAAGAATACGAAAGCAAGAAGAAGTGTCGTTTATGTCTGATTAAAACTCCAATACCATACCACTAGAGCAACTTACCTCTATGTACTCTTACGAAATGTCATAGTACAGCTGGAATCTAATTGACTTATTGAAAATGAATTACCAGGGCATTAACAGGATGGTAACAGATTTTCAACTCGCGTATTATTCACCAATGGATAATTCTATTTTATCATTTATTACTCTTCGTTAAATGTACGCTTCGGATACACATCCTGTCATCTTCACAATGTCATAATGTATATACAGAGCTGAATTATATTTGTTTCGTCTGTATGTAAGGGCATTCACGGCGGGTGTGGCTAGCCAAACAGGAGACGCTCACTCCTCCCGGGCACCTGGTCTCACCTCTGAATTTAAGGGGTCCGTGATTGTCCACTGTGGTACATTGCTATTACTGCCATACTCATGTGACACCAGTTACTTTCGTATTTTACATTATAAAAGATTTTTTATTGCATAAGGATTTAGCATTCGGAGGGCTGGTAATACAAACTCGTTTTGAGGTTACATGATTAAATCAATAAAATATTTATAAATTTCTTGGTATATGTTAAATACGCCATTGTAACCACAACGTATTATTGAATACAAATAAATCGAGAAATATACAGTGTACCAACATATGCTAAACGGTTTGCGAATACACGAAATGATGAAATATTGATAACCAAAACCAATGGTCATCAGTTCATGGGTGCTGTTATATAAGTGGCCGTGACCTTTTGTGCAGTTATCAATAACAATTTTGAAAATAACCACCAGTCCAGTTAAAAAGAAGGCATGAATAAAGTTTTTGGAATCAAAGAATTTTATTTCTCAACTGCATACTATTGATACGCTCATTGATGAACTTTAATTACATCGTTAGAACAATGAACTGACCGAGTGTTCACGATGTGTGAAGACAACTGGCGATCGTTGTTGCAGGACTCGGCCAGACTAGGTAACAAGTATCTGTTTCTACAACAGCATTTTACATACGCTCTTTACTTATCCGTTTGTAACATATGTTTATTCAGTTTTTGAATAAAGCGAAAACATCATTTTCAACGGGCACTGAATTTTTATAGCAGACGACAGTGTTGCTAATGTCATACCATAAACATTGATTTAATATGTAAATTTTCATGTTTATTATTTCAACGTCGCTTTACATGTGTAATGAAGAATATATACATAATTGATTATGATATTGAAATTTAACTAAGATATACTTATTTTCATACATGTTTTCATTATGTATATTCTGAAACGACGGTTGAATAACCTTTTACGTGTAGAACAGGACGGTCGGATAAGATCAATGTTCACTGAATGTCTACATAGTTCATTAAAGAAATACTATATGCCAGACAGATGAACACTTTTACGCTCACTGAACACTTGTACATCGTTCACAGCAGACTAATTCAGTAATCATTCAGGTCACGACAGCAGATTGAGATTTCCAGTTTTATTATGAACCCTCTAATTTAATGTCCTATGTAAAAAGCCGGTTTCGGTAGATAAACATAAAACACGTATACCTGACAGGTAATCACTTTGATTTTTGCGTAATTGTTTGTGTTGCTGCAGTAACAAGTTCCATCAGGCGCACTGTTGTACATAGGCTGCATTATCATTGGATCTATCTGTTCCTGGGTCCGGCGCCATAAAGTGAGAAGATACTTTTAAAAGTCATAATTTCATATTCTTCTGTTCATCAATGAATTAATAATTGGGATTTGGATTTTATTAAGTTTTGTTCAATCCATAAATAGAATTAAACCATTGGGCATGAAAATTTATTTGAACGTTTGATAATGAAATAAATTAAAATGAAATATTTGACTTTTAAAAGTACATTCTCAGTTTGTGGCGCCGGACCCTGTGCACAAACGGTTGATCCATTTGGCTCAGTCGTTTTGCGTTCAAGAAGTCATTGGCGTCACCTCGCCGTGCTGTACACAGACGGAGAAGTAGATGGCATCATCTACATATTCATTATTTGATATTTTATCTAATAATTTATAAGATGTGATATATTCGTCAAAGTATACCCCGATTTAAATAAGTTTAACACATGTGCGAAGGTTAGCATCAAAACATTATTACGTGCATTTTATATGTGGCAACCAAAATATGATAAAATTTGATAAATACGTATATACTATACACACAGAAAATGTGATAAGTACATGTATACTATATACACAGAAGATGTGTAAGTACTATATACACAGAAAATGTGATGAGTACATGTATACTATATACACAGAAAATGTGATAAGTACATGTATACTATATACACAGAAAATGTGATAAGTACTTGTATATTACATATACAGAAAATGTTATAAGTACATGTATACTATATACACAGGAAATAAATAAGACATATAATTATATATGATTCCAAGGTGTTGAATATTGACATTTCAAAATTTAGATATATACTGGAATACACTTTTCCCTGTACAAAAAAAAATAATTACATTCAAATATCAACTCAGCTGGAAATTTCATCCTTGACATGCAAAGTGAAGGATCGTCTATACATTGGGACTCTCCTACAATGCTAATAATATGGGCCTTATAAGTCAACGACCTAAAGAGGAACAGCTTGTATTACTACGGCAATATCCAGACCATGTTGCATAATGACAATCAAGACATTTAATTTATCGACTCGGTTCAATCAACTAAAATCATAATAAATTTGTTTTGTCCTTTTAATATTAATTATTATCAAATTAAGCATTTCTTGTTCCTGTTTAAGGACGATAAAGTGGAATTTATAAAAGAACTGCTACATAGATGTGAATGAATGAATGAATGAATAATTGTTTCTAACTTAACTCTATGTTTAACACCAAGCAGACAGTTTTTAAGAAGTTCGATCGTTTGATGTTGACCTATTCCATTGCCGATTATCTGAAGGCGTAGATAGAAACACCTTCGACGCTTACTTTTGATGTTGATACGCGTTAATCAGTTGCTAAAGACGCTAGTTAAGTTTTATCATTGAAATAGAACTGTTTAGAAGTATGCTTTGCGGTTATATCCATTCACTATATGACGTGTTGGTAAATCATTTGAGATACAGTATACCTGGCTATTTCTATATCTTTATGAAAACTGCATAAGTGTTACAAGTCGATGCTTACTCCTTTGGTAAACTAATTTCACATTTAGCATTCCTTGTCATCTGTCGATGTCTGTATTACGTCTTTGTTTTGCAGTTTATTTATATTGTCGTATAGTGATGCTCTAGGACTTCTTTATTACGCATAATACTTAAAGGAGTCTGGTCCGATTGAAGCCTGGAAAAGTATAAAAACATGTAAACGGATTTCTTAAACGACAATCGATTGTTAGTATTGTATCTTAGATTCGTTACCGAAGTCGATGTCATTAACGAGATATGCCCGTTTTAAATTTGCAACATAACCACGCCAACTCTTTGAATATTAATGACGACGGTCAGAGGAAATCATGTGGCAATGAAATTCGAGATTTACCCGATCTAACATTTGTTCCACTTTTTTCTTTCTTTTTTTTTTTTTTTTTTTTTTTTTTTTTTTTTTTTTTTTTTTTTTTGACCTCACAGTCTATGTACAGTCTTTTTCTATCGCACATTTGCTTTTTACCGCGCTCGTATTCCTCCATGTGTCCATTGTTTTTTTTTCTACAGTGAATATCCGCGCACGCGCATGATTATGGGCGGAGGATCGCCTTATTTGGAGAATTGAAACCAACCGAATTTAATTTGTCTCAATTATCTTTATTCTACGAAAACATTGAGGGATTTTAGTTATAAATTTTGCAATTAACATAAAGTTTATAATTTATGCAATCAGAGACATATATATATATATGTGTATATATGTCTCTGATGCAATACAGGAAAAATAACATATTGTCGTTATTGATCCTTTTCATGCTATAATTTTCCAGTCTCGGACCAGGTTCCTTTAACTCCTTTTCATGGAATTGGTACTGCTTCCTCTTACCTTTTCACGTCTTAGTTCGGTCCTCTATTAGGTAGGTTGGAAAGTCAAACACTGTACTTGCTAAACGTTAGTGTACTGGTTTCGTCCGCCTTAGACACAGGCTGCTATCATATAGATAAAATAATCTTGTATAACAACTAAAAACGAATCATTAACATATGCATTGAACACAACACACTTTGCATTTGTAATATCTTAAATGGTCGTCAGTCATTACTTCAATAATTATATGAGAAAATATACACCTGCAGTTATCAAAAAGTTTAATAAGTGATGTGGCATGTCATCTTAATTAGATGATTAGTATATAAATCCCAAATGAGGTCGATCAATTATGTTTAATAAATCCTATGTAATACTAAACTTTTGATATTAAATGCCATTTTATATATTTCCTTGAAGGAATCTACATATGTGTTAAGTAACAGATGTATGAACAAAGATCCCATACAGGTGAAAGATACATTCCAATGTCTCTTATATACGAGGTATGATCAAAAAGTTCTCGGCCCCAGGTACTTAAGAATACCTAGGATTGGAATAATTGCCATAATTTTTCATTATAGTCTCCCTTTATCTCAATGCACTTCATCCGTCTCTGTTCCAATTTCTGAATCCCTTCAAAATACAATGTTTCATTCTGGTCACTCAAGACCAAGTACTCATATACAGCGTCCATGACAACCTTATTGCTTCCAAAACTCTTACCACGTAAGTAAGCTTTTAGTTTTGGGAATAGATGAATGTAAAATGGGGCTAAATCTGGAGAATATAGTAGATGAGGAAGAGCCTCAAAGCCGTATTTGGTCGAAGCCGTCATTGCAGCGTGGAATTGATTGGATGGTTGGTTGGTGTTTTACGTCGCTTTCAACATTTTTTTTCAGTTACATCGCGACATGGAAGCAAGAGGTAATCGACCTCTTAAACATAGTGGCACAATCCGGGACTCGAACCCAAATCGTCGGCACCGCAAGCTGCAATGTGTGAAGCGTGGACGGGTGGATTATCTTGTAAGACCAGAATGCCTCCAATTAACTTCCCTGTCCTCTTTCTCACAGTCTCATAACGCAGTTCTCTTTTGCACAGTACGCACCCTGTGGCCTTCCTCAAGAAAATTACTTAATACTATTCCCTGATTATCCTACAAGACAGAGGTCATGACTTTTCCATCTGAAGACACTCTCTGGGATGGAGGATTAAGGAGGGGTGAGCCAGACCGAATCCATTACATGCTTTGTTTCTTAGATTCAGGATGAAAATGGTGAACCGAAATTTCATCCTGAGTGAAAATTCGACCAATAAAATCCTCGGAATTATCCTGATAACCATACTAACTTTTCTGACTATATCTTGAAGGTTTCGACTTCTGTCACACAAGAGTGTGCACAATATCGACGTTTTCGTCTGTGGTAGCCTCCTATTGACGTCCAGACCGTTTCTCATCCTCTAAATTCAGTAGCCCTTTTCAACAATACTACAAGAAGGTGACTCCTTCCCAAGGAATTTCAGTAATTTCTCATGGATTTCCACGGGAGTCTTCCATTTCTTACATGGATAATTAATCACTGCTCTACCTTCAGTTTTCTCTATTTTGGCGGTTTGACTAACCCTTCAACTTTAAACAGCGTATTTCGTGTTTAATCAAAAGTTATGGAATACTACTCTCTCTACTGAAAAATAAGTTCAATATGACTGAATAATGATTTGATTGGGGGTGATACTTATTCATTGAATAAAAGTATATCGGGTATGTAACTTTTTATCATACATCATATTCACTGTGTAAATAAAACATGGAGCTTGTGTAATCCATAGTTTGCATTTCACAGATTTAAATGTTTGAATATTCAGAAATCTGGAACTGGATTTGCACTTTCTTCATTTCATCAGTTGTGCATTCAGATTCTTAATTCGCTATAGTTTTTGGTCCCTCTTATTTTCTCATCGTGTTTTATATCATTTCACATTTTGCATGATTTAAGTGATAATTTCATACCCGAATAAGAAGAAAGATTGAATTTTTCCTTTATTTTATATCCTTATTTGACTGTAGAATTATACAGAACTATGCTAGCCGGCAGGAGATATGCTTTCTAGGCGTCTGATCTCATCATCATCGATTACCCTTCTTTCCATTTAAAACTGTAACCCCTTTGTTCCGTATACTTCTAGCTTTTGTTATTTTCATTTCTCACAACATTGCTAATGAACGTTGTGTACTCCGGAAATATGTGCACAGTGAGTTATATTCCAGAAATATATGCACGGTGAGTTATATCCCGAAAACATGTGCACGGTGAGTTGTATTCCTCAGATATGTGCACGGTGAGTTGTGTTCCTAAAACCTGTGCACGGTGAATTGTATTCCGGAAAAATATGCACGAGGAGTTTTATCCCGTAAAATGTACACCGTGAGAAGTATTCCTGAAATATGTGCACGGTTAGATGTATTCCTAAAACATGAACACGCAGAGTTGTATTCCGGAAACATGTGCACTTGCACGATGAGTTGTATTCCGGAAAAATATGCACGGTGAGTGGTGTTCCTGAAATATGTGCTTTGTGAGTTCTATCCCTAAGACATGCGCACACCGAGTTATATTAATGAAACATGTGAACGATGGTTTGTTGTTTGGAAACATCTGTACAGTGAGTTGTAGTCAAAAAATATGTACAAGTTGAGTTGTGTTCCGGAGACATATGTACGGTGACTTTATTCTGGGAACTTGTGCGCGGTGAGTTGTATTCGGTCTGCTTTACGTAATCTTGTAATGCTTTGATACATTTTATAATTCATCTTTTGATCTTTTTAACAAATTGAATGTTTACATAACGATGTTACCTGAATTTGTAAGTTTAGTAAATGTCGATATTGGTTACATATAGCGTTGTCTAGGATATTGGTTACATATAGCGTTGTCCAGGATATTGGTTACATATAGCGTTGTCCAGGATATTTGTTACATATAGCGCTGTCCAGGATATTGGTTACATATAGCGTTGTCCAGGATATTGGTTACATATAGCGTTGTCCAGGATATTGATTACATAAAGCGTTGTCCAGGATATTGGTTACATATGGCGTTGTCCGGGATATTGGTTACATATAGCGTTGTCCAGGATATTGGTTACATATGGCGTTGTCCAGGATATTGGTTACATATAGCGTTGTCCAGGATATTGGTTACATATAGCGTTGTCCAGGATATTGGTTACATGTAGCGTTGTCTAGGATATTGGTTACATATAGCGCTGTCCAGGATATTGGTTACATATAGCGTTGTCCAAGATGTTGGTTACATATAGCGTTGTCCTGGATATTGGTTATACATATAGCGTTGTCCGGATCCTTAACTCTTCTTTAGTAAATATGAATATACCATAATTAAATCAGAAATTAGTAGGCAACTTGATATACGACAATGACCGGATTAATGACTACTTAATTATAATCGGATTTAACAAATTATTGCTTGCTTATAAGATATATGAACAATAATGTTTAAAACATTATAGATGACTGTTACGTATGTTTTCACCTTTATGCCAACAAAATACGAAAAGTAATATTCTTTATCATATTTTTACATAAAATTACGACTATAGCGCTTTTTGTTTTAATTTCACTTACACACATGTTCTCAGATTTATGTATTAGATGATGAATTGATGAAAACAGTTAGTATATAGTACACCCAAACAAATTCAAAAAGTAATGGTTAGGAAATTGCAATTAATGCTGTTTTATTACGAAGCACTGTCAGATACGAAGATCACAAAGTAATGAGCTCATCCGCGCTGTCGTCTTCTTTTACGGTAGAATTAATCAAACTCTTTATCAAATGGCAGTCGTGCTGATTGTGGCAATTATATTTTGTGGGTTAATTTACCAGTGGCGGATTTAAAGGGCCCCCCTTTCGCCACATATTTACAAGTAGAAGTCCAGATTTGGCACCAAAAATGGCTAAGTAGTTTGGCAAACACGCATGTGCCCTCCCACCCCCCTTTTTTCGGAAACCCTGGGTCCGCCACTGCTTACTGTCGAGTTTCCTCTGCACATAAAGGATCTAAATAAATTACCTCTAACGTCTCACCTACTACTTCATCAACTACATGCGCGATCAAATAAATGAACAATGTGTAAAACATATAGCAGTGTAAATACTAGAGACGTGTGGAGTAGTCACGATACAGTTAGCTGTTTCTGATGAGCCATCGATTTTCTCCGTCTTAATTGCACCTTTGGTGATACAGCGGTTAAAAAGAGTAGGTCATGGGTATCCTATTGTCCGCCGTAGGAGGTAGCTGCAAGAAGAATTTCAGTGGGTGGTAAAAAGGAGTCAATCCCCGTAGAACTCATGAGGATCTGTGCGCCTAGCACTCATTTAGTGCTAAACTGAGCATATCCGATGATATTTTATGCGCCATTCAACTGCATAGTGCGTCGTCAAATAAATTCTAATAATGATGCGCATTAAACGCGACTTCTTCATCCTTGGCCAGTAAACATGTATTACTGTAAGCAGTATTCAACTCTTATACGACTTCTATACATCTATACCTGCTTTATATGAATATACTTTGTCAACGATTTAACTGCGCAGCAGTATCTGTTTTTCGGATTTTTCTTCGGCGCACTGGCTCATGAAGTCGTTGCAGTTCTAAACTACCATCTGAACATCAAATGATTGTAAGGGTAGTCTTGTTTTAGACAATGATAATACAATGAGTACTAATGTCTAGAGATTACAGAGGAATTCAAGTTTCTAAAATGATACACTACACCGAGATTTTACACAATATCAACAGTGGCGGATTTAGAACCCCCCCCCCCCCCTTTCGTTGCATATTTACCACTGAAAATCCAGATTTTGCACCAAAAATGGCTGAGTAGTTTGGTTAATACATATGTGCCCCCTCCCCTTTTCGGAAATCCTGGATCCGCCACTTATCAATCTCTGAGAAGTGGCCATGGTTTGCAACAGAAACTAGGTTTTAATCATGGGTTGCCGATGAAAGTAGCAAGGAATACAGCTTTTAGCACCAGGTGTGCGTTTAGTCGTTTACACGATTAAGTGTTGCTGGGTGTATATCTATAAACCACGTAAAAGCCGACGAAAATTTATTTTTTAATTACAAAATTGAAATTGTCAGAAGCGAATAGCAGAATTGTTGCACCAGTGCTTGAGAAGATGTGAAACTTTTCCATATAACATATTTAATGATAACCGTTTTGTTCAAATTTTTACCTAAACAATTTCACACGAAACATTACCTCGTGAATCAAGACTTCCAACATTAGAGGTACAATACTTTAGAAAACTATAAATTCACCAATCTGAAGACCGTCAAAACAGTAGCTTAGATTAAATGTGCATGGTTCCTACTGATTTTTTTCTAATTCCATTTCCTGGGATTTACCAGTGGCGGATTCAGGATTTCCGAAATGGGGGGAGCACATGTGCATTAGCTAATCTATTCAGCCATTTTCGGTGCAAAATCTGGGATTTTACCAGTAAATATGGGGCCAAAAGTGGGGGGGGGGGGGGCGGACGAGCCCCCGGGTTCCCCTCTAAATCCGCCACTGTTTACGATCATACATATGCGACATCAAGGACATTCGATAATTGCTTTGTAGCCGTTACAAACCCATTTAGCAGCCTATTACTACGCGAGTCTCCATGACTTGGTGTAATCTTGTAATCTGCATATGCGTCTTTTCTGAAAAAAAAATCATTAAAGCAGCATCATGGTAATTCTTTTACATATTGCAGCAAAATTATGTTTTATTCCTCTAATCCGAACAATGACCCTTAAAAGATCAATAGCACTTTATACGGAAGCAGGGGAAATAGGTCAACGCTCTTAGAAAAAAAAAAAGCAGTAAAGAAACATTATACGTCACACGCCAATACCTCTATATATATAGCGAAGTCTCCTCCCGGCCATGTAGCAGCTCTAGAGGGCAACGGTTTCACTCCGTGCTACTGACCTGAACCGCGACCTTGCAGACGTCCCCCATACGTCAACGACCTGCAGAAATCCATTGAAATTGATTTGATCGCATACTATCGATCTTAGCATACACAAAAGCTAATAAAACAGTGATTGCCAGTATTCATACCGTTTATTGATTTCCCTGTCTTTCGCGGATAAGTTTTGTATAAAAACTTATCTGTGGTACTCGAATTGTTATAATGCGCAAGTCGTTATGCATTGTTTGAGTAGAAATCAACCAAAATTGAAGACATATACGAGGTATACATAAGAGGAGATATGTTTCCATTTACATAACAAAAGACTGAGTCTGACCGAGAAGAAAGACTGAGCCAAAGGTACTTGTAAATATAGAAGTCGAATTTGAAAACGCTTCTATGAAAGAAGAGAAAAAGGGTGCCTACATATATTTTTAAATACAGTCTCTTCATGAATTATTTCAAAATAAACAAACATTTGTGGTCAGGACAGCTTTCATCGTGGGAGTAGACATGTCTATCGCTGCTACTCGATGTCTCGTCATCATTGTAAAGCATCGCAATGATGACATATAATTATACGGTACAATCTAAATAGCATGTCTGTTTCTGAAGCTACGGATAAGACTAAAGACTGGGGTTTCATGTCAATGAAGACAATGACACGTATAAAAGATCATTCACTGCTTCACATTTATCAACTGAAGAAGTTGGCAAAGTGTTGCTGCATTCAACATTGTCTTTAAATGCAGAAATGATGCGAGACGAAATTATGCATTACCAGAGTCCTAATACTTCACGTATGCTGCCAATGTTCCACTATTTCACCAAAGTATCTTCCTTATCATAGTCACATATTCTAATTTAAAACATAAAGAATGACATCAACTGAGTCATTACTTTAAATATAGATTTTGAATGACATGATCCTTTTTACAATCAAGACGTGGGGTGACTGCATTGTGTATATATAAACAAAGGCTATTTATAAGTTCAATATTTATTGCAACATACATGTACGATAAACATAGAATTAAGATACTTATCAATAAGGTTTTTAAAACAAAACAATAACGATTATCTATATATAAATTACTTTGACAATGCATTTATAATGTTCCATAACTCCACACTTTGTAACAGTCTGCTAGTGCCGCTGCACCACACGCGTAGTCAGATCTGACATCCTGATAGCGGTATACGTCATTACAGAGTGTCTGCCGATACAGACGATGACGTCAGCCTTGTGCAGTTTCCCGGCATCTTCGGGACAGGGTCATCTCGTTGACGATGAGAATTGTATCTGCCGGATATGCACCCCGCATTACGTTTTATTTCTTCTATGAATAATGAATTGAAAATGCCCGTGATATGGGAGTCACGAACAATGTTCAATGTACAGTCTGCATTCAGACTGGAAGCTCGATGACGGGATGGGGGTCAACATTGTCCTCTATAAGTCCCCAGTAATATTTACAAAGTAAGTCCTCACATTCAGCCAGTCCCTCCTTGTCCTGGATGAGTAGACACGACAGGTCAGTATTATTATTGTTCTGATCACTGGAATCCTTGACCACTTTCTCCAGACCGGTTACACCGTTAACCTTTATGACCGGGATATCGTTCTCCAAGCAATAAGCCTCGATAAGTTTGTGCTGAATCAGTACCGAGACATCCTGGTCAGTGCTGCCCTCTGGTAGGATGCACAAGGTCACTTTCTCTGGACATACTGACAACATTCCTGCACTGTCGAATGCACCACAAACCAGACGACTGTCATTAGCTGCAAGCTCGATCGTCTGCACCAAAGCTTTTCCTACAGTAGTATCGTCCCTGAAAAACAAAGAATGAAGAATAATTAGCAAGTCGCATGATAAGAGAATCATTAGGGGATACATGATTAACCTAACATGTGAAATGACAAAAAGGACATACATATACATACAGTCACGAGTAAACCCATGTGCTAGCCATGTGCTTTCATTATGTATGCCGACCATGTGGTAGGCACGAGGTCGCATTATATAGCTGAAGTTCGTGTACATTTAACACCTCAATACAATATGCAAATCGTTATAAATGAAAGAATTATCCTAAATATTTACCTCTGAATTGTTTTAGTGTCCATTCCTGATTGCATTAAATCCGTAAGAGTCATGGTAATGCTGTAGAAACTGTAGTAATACTGATAGGGTCCGTCTAGACGTAGTAATAATAGTATAATGAAGTATGACGTGCAGTCATTACCTTTTATATTACTGTTCAGTGGGCGGGGCGTATATCGTATAGCCCTGCATTGATTGGCTGACAGCTAAAGCTCAGGAGTCAAAGAAGGACAAACTGTGATCGTAAAGGAGTGAATGTACTTATGAACTGCTATGACCTACTGGAGTGCGAGTTCTTACCATGCGGTTGTGGCCCCCTGGAACAAAGATCTCACAAGGCGCTATAAATGACTAAGGAAAAGGTAAACGTAATAAAGGGCATATACACCTCAAGTAGGTTTATTTGCCACTGAGATACATTTTAATGAGAACATGACTGTATTAGATTAGAGGAAAAGTTTAATGCATAAAGCTCAAAATAGTATTTAATGGATAGATATATACTGGTGATTAGATGTCTCGACTAGAATGTTAAATACCCTGAGAACTTTAATAACAATAAGGGCAAAAGAAGGAGGGCACATTTTATGTAAAAGAAATGGCATGTAAGAAAGATAGATCAAAGGCGAATCTAGAAATTTTTGAAAGGGGGATGCAATCTCCCATGACTAATGTTTTGCACTATTCGGTCTGGAAAGGGGAGGTTACAGCCCTAAAATGATCGAAAATGACCTTTTTTGGGGGTAAAATTTTCCGACCAAAAAAAGGGGGGGGGGGGTTGCAACCCCCTCCAAATCCGCCAATGTAGATAAAGGAGATATCAAGTGGCATTTGATGTTGATAACTGTAATCGGGAATCGTATGATGTTATACATCCACACGTATTACAGTGTCACAATGATATTCCAAGCACTGGATAAACGTAACAGCCTAATTCTATGGTGACATAATCTTTTTCGTTTTAGCACTTTAAACATGACTGCATGACCTTGAGTACACACATTTGGAATGTTAAGACTACGGACAGGAACCGTTTCTAAAAGAAAGAACTTACGTGTGGGTTCTACATGACATTAACACTGTAGTGCTGGGGTGGTCGTGATGGTACAAAAGTACATCTAAAATTAGATCGAACGAGGGGTCAAATACTATGCTCGATGAATCTTATTTCCGCTCGTTTTTGTCGAGAATGCAGTTTGAACCACGACAAAGAACGTACCGAAGAACGGAGATTGGTCATGAAGACCACAAATATGTCAGGTATTCCAAGAGCGCTGGTGAGAGTTGTTTCCCTAGATTTAGCTGGGTGACTCTACGTTACTCTGAATTTGTAGCTTGAGGTTTATTGTATAGTGTGAATGAAATTCCATGAGCAGCCAACTCGCGAGCATGTTAATCGTGGGTGTAGAAAGCGAAGGAAGCAGAGCCCCCTCCTCCAAACTTTTTAGCTAATATGATTTGTGCGCTTACCACCCAAAATAGATAATACGGGTTTTGCCCCGATCCTCTCCCTTTATTTTACTAAATGCTTCATGTGTTTCTGCGAATACTTAAGTGTGTAATCACAGAGAATATGCAGATACACAAGATTATTTGTCTTTTTGAAATCCTATAATTATGATTATCATAGCGTCATGAAATTAGATTTAATTGATTAGAACAAGCACATGTCCTCTGAGATCTAAGACCCGTCTACATTTTGTATCATTTCTACACACATGTAGTGGGATAGTGCTTTATATTATGACATAGTACGCGATGGGAATTACAGAACCGGTATCTTTGATGTACAAGTGAACACCAACCCACGGAATTATTTCATAACACCTCCATCTTGCATACTGGCCCTCACTTTATATACATGTACCTTGTAGTAGCGATTAAAAAAAAGAGGAAAGAGGAAGTCGAATTCCCACAAATAATTACCATTAAGTTTACAAAAACAGAACATTACATGTAAGAAATCTGTAGACCTTTTCATGTTCGTTTTTGAATATTTAGGCTCTTTAGAAATTGTTTTGTAAATTCATTTACTTGGTTATGAACATTACTAATGAGAATTTTAATCTGAAAATCGATAAACATCTATGTTTTATATATTGAATGTTTTAAGACCAAAATTAACATGCTTCACTCATGTAAGTGCAAAATAGTTGGCAGCTTGGTTGCTGTATAAATTCAGTGTACTTGCATTCTATACATTAGAATTCAGTAGCGCATCATATGATGGGATGCATAAAAGTTTAAAGGCGGATCCAACAATTTTCAAAAGTAAGATTTTACCCATTGGTTGGAACATTTTATCAGGGAAAGGGGGTTCACACTTTCAAAAATAGTAAACAAAAAATAAATGAATAAAACATCACTTTATTTGGTAAATTTCGATCGAATCGGGGCTTGCATCTCCAGTAATCCCTCAGGATCCACCAATGTAAGTAACTCATACAAGCATAATTTTTGCTTTTAAAATTCATATCCGTAAACATCTACCACTACCCTGGAAAAGATTCCATTGAGAACTCTCTCTATTCTATACCTATATAGATATATAATGATAGTGGTAGAATAAAAAAGGTGGGAAGGGTCTGGTTTCGACTGCACGTATAACATCTGTAATGGTATTATGGAAATCTATGATCATTAATTAATTAACACCCCCCCCCTCCCCAACACACACACACAACCGCCACCATCGCCTCCATTTACATACAGTACAAGGCTCAAGAGATTTGTTAATAATTCCCTTTGCATAGTGTGCAAGGCACATATGTCAGGAAGAAGACTTTTTATGATAAATTAATTTAGGCTACAGGCGCATGCTGGTCCTTACTCTCAGCATATGGAGTATCTCATTGTATATATCATGATAAGGTATTAAGATAAAGGGTTGTGACTGGAGTATAATGATGTATCGGCGGAACGGAGTCAATTACAAGTCACACGACCCTTGGCGATTAGAGGTGGTGTAGCTCAACTGATGAAGTGCCCGACTTGTGACTGAGAGGTCCGTGGTTCGATTCCCGCCGTGGGCACGCCAGCGTTCTGTCTTTCGGACGAGATCGTGAAAACCGATATCATGATAGTCATGACACGTAAAAGGTATCTCATTGTCTCATGTGGGTTCGCCCCAAAGGTAAAACATTTGCATCGAATGCACCAGACAGGTGCCGACACCATACAGGTGAAAGGTGAAGGAATGACGTAAAATTGTAATGATATAACCTATAACACACGGTTAACCCATGCTTCAAACGTTCATTCATTAAATAGAAGGGTGAATAGAGTATTGGTTGACGCCCACCATCGATATCGAACCATCGATCCGTTAGTTTGGACGATGTTTTTGGATGCACTAAGGGAGTGTTACGTAACACATGAAAAAATATATGAAAATAATTACAGAATGATAAAGCTAGATTGAGAACTTTAAGCGGTTGCAGTCTGTCATGGATATTGAATATGGAGATCTTATGCTTATTTGTTATAAGAATTCGAAGAATGTCCTCTAAGGGCGGCAGATGTTTGATGTTTCATTAAATCAATTACCTGATCGTGCTCGCACGTTATTACAAATACTGTACCTCTCCAGGTACTACCGATGACGTTACATTAAATCAATTTAGGTGTATATACGAATAAAAATAACGGCAAATTTTTCGGTTTCAGAGAATGCAAATAAAAAAGCAACTCGAATTAAAACTTAAAATTTGACAACGTTTGCGCCTATTAACAATGATTTGAGATTTCTATATTCTGCCACGTGGATGGAGGGTTTCCTGTCATTACTTACCATGGCTTGATTAGCTCTAGGATCGAATGCACATCGTCACTGACCCATTATGTAGTAATCAGGCAGGAAATCGAACACTCAGTACCGCCACCAAGATTCACCATGCATTAACCTAAGACAGAGACTGAACACACAAACCGCTAGTATAACACTCACTGTGCGGTGGTCAGGTAGGGGATCGACCCCAATAGACACTGTGTAGTGACCAGAGCGGGGATCAGTCAGGTATGGTATCAGACGTACATGACCGCCAAGAGACATTCTGTAGTGACCAGAGAGGGGATCGGTCAGGTAGGGAATCGGACACACAGCTAAAAAGACACGCTATGTAGTGACCTAGCTAATAATCGACACCGCCACTAACACTCACTATGTGATAACCATGGTCGGGGATCGGACGAGAGTAGCTACTAAGACTCACTACGTTGTGACTGAGGCTAGGGTAGAATACTTACCACCACTACGATCCTCTATGTAGTGACCAAGTAAGGGATCGGACTAGAACAGCCTCTAGGCTATGGTCGAATATATACCACTATGCACATGTAGTGAAGAAGGTCAGGGATCGGACGCAAATAGCTTACAAGCTTCACTATGTAGTGACCACGGCTACGGTCGAATATATACCACCAATAAGATTCACTGTGTAGTGAACAAGGTCAGGGATCGAACGCAAATAGCCTCCAAGCTTTACTATGTAGTGACCACGGCTAAGGTGGAATATACCACCAATAAGATTCACTGTGTAGTGAACAGTCATGGATCAAACGTGAATAGCCTCCAAGCTTTACTATGTAGTGACCACGGCTAAGGTGGAATATACCACCAATAAGATTCACTGTGTAGTGAACAGTCATGGATCAAACGTGAATAGCCTCCAAGCTTTACTATGTAGTGACCACGGCTAAGGTGGAATATATACCACTATTACGATTCATCATGTACATGTAGTGAACATGGTCAGGGATACCGGGATCGGACGCCAGTAGCCACGAAGACTCGCTATCAAATAACAAAGGACGTGGGTCGGACGCACTATATTCACTTTGCAGTGTTTGGGCCGATGATCGAATCCACACAATGACTAAGACTCATTATATGTATGCAGAGTGCAGCACCACCAGCGGACACATGACTCAGTCACGTCTTCATTTCACCATGTATAACACGGCCATATAGATGTTCTCTGTACAGGGGATGTGTTTGTATCATTACACAGACTTATAATAAATGCAAGAAAGTTCCTGATTCGTCATCGAAAGGAAAATTTTGTCGCCATGCTGCAAGATGACAAATACTGCTAATAATATACCTGTTATTAAGAGAAGTCTATTTAGGTGCTGCGTAAATCAGAACGTTATATTATATAATTAAAGTATACCACTATAGACTGAGCAGAGAATCATATTTATAATATTTCATGAGATTTTCATTATAAATTAGCAAATACAAAACTAAAGTGGTCTTAGTCGAAAACTATGATCTGAAGAATCTTTTATTGATTTCGACAGACACGAAATGTGTATTTAATCTAATTGCAATATGTAAATGTATTAATATTAATGACGAAAAGCTTGAAGAAATAATAAGGCAATAAGGCACTTGATGAGGTTATCATATATATATATATATATATATATATATATATATATATATATATCCATCCAGACCGAATAGTGCAAAATATTAGTCATGGGAGACTGCACCCCCCCCCCCTTTTCAAAAATTTCTAGATCCGCCTATGATAATATATATGCGTATATATATATATATATATATATATATATATATATATATATATATATATATATATATATATATATATATATATATATACATGCGTGCCGTGTGTGTGTATTCCATTAGTGATAAATATCAGAGGCCTTATCACGTCCTTAAAAAGCAGAAATGACTTTTCAAAAGAAAGTCTGACCTGACTACGTGGTCAACAGGACTAACTCCTTGCGTATACACGGCCCAACCTGATCACTGGATATCAAATCTAGCTCTTCAAGATGAGCGACCTGATCACTTGATTATCAGGACTAGCTCTTTATAGAAGACCCGAACTAATCACGTGGTTAGCAGTACTGGTACTTTAATGAAGACCCTACCTGGCCATATGATGAGCAGGGCTGATTCTTCACAGAAGTCCCGACCTGACCACATGGCAAACACTCCTAGCTCTTTATAGACGACCCGGCTTGTTATTGAACACGTGGTTAGCAAAATTGGCCCTTCATAGAAGTCCCGGTCTGACCACGTAGGTAGCAGATGTGGCTTTTTATAGAAGGCCCCACATGACAACGTGTTTAGCCGGACTGGCCCTTTGTAGGTTACCCGGTCTTACTACATGTTTAGCAGAAATGTCAGCAGAAAGCCAGACTTCACCATGTGGTCAGCAGGAATTGCTCTTTTAAAAAAGTCGACGGTTCAAATCTCACAGAAAATCGAAGCACTTACAGAAAATATTTCAAACGTTTACTGGATAACATAATTGATATATAGGGGAATTCCCTGTCAACGGGGAAACACAGATACCGTTGCACTAAGAGGGTTCATTCAGTTTGTTTACAACTAGGAACTCTGTAAAAATCGAACTAATTTCATTGCCAAGCGCTACCTGCTTACTCATGGTTTCTTTCATCTTCATTACTATGACTCAAAAGTTCACCAGAGGTAAAGTACAACCTTTAGATGTCGGTCGGGACAAGTGGCATGGACTGCCATTTTACCTGACGACGGTGGGTGGTTTTCCTCGACTTTCTTTGCGTTTCCTCCACCACTAGAAAGACTGGCTGCCATCTTGTGCATGTGGGTGAACTCTACCTGGTGTAACATTAAATAACAAACAAACAAACGACGACCTTGAGATAAAATCATGTTTTGAAGTGGAATCGTGGTAAATCACTTAAATTGTATTTGAGTTGGTTTTTTTTATTTCACACACAGCACATACATCAGTTGATAGATCGACTGATAACGTGATAGACTAGATTTGTCGGAAAGTTGAAGTTGCATCCCTCAGAATTCTACTACATTTGTATCGCAGGTACATTCTAAAAGATAGCGGGATATCTCTAACGCTTCCTGTAATTCAGTACTTCGATTCCACAATGATACAGGAGCCTCGATAACTCAGTCGGTATGATGAGCTAATCTCGTGGTCAAGGTGGTGCCTAGTTCGAGCCCAACCATTGACGATTCGGTCCTGTTTTGGAATGAGATAATAGAAGCAGTGTTTCAATTCACGATATGCAGTAACAATAAATGATTCCTCTGCTTTCAGTTGCCTCGCAGCATAAAATTTTCGCCTCCTACACCATTACCAATTATCCTACGTATATTGTGTGCCATATGCGCCACAGTGACACAGGCTTATGTGAACCACAGTGACACAGGCTTATGTGAACCACAGTTGCTTTTTTCACATATATAATCCTGAAATATAGACCAATGAAAATTTCTTACATTAAATTCCTCCGTAATAGCTATATTCATTGTGAAATAAGAAAGCAACAGCAGACAAGGTCAAGGTTTTTGTTTTAAAACACAAAACAAAGGCAATACCTTTGACAGTACTGTTTTACATGTGCATCAGTTTTCTCTTTAACATATATTTATCATGATTAAGAAGATAAAAATGTGTAATAAATTGATATGTCCGATGTTATACATGTTTAGTTTTTAAGATTTGTTTTAGAAAGGGGGGCTTTCTGTCAGTTGTCAGACTTTTCAAAAGGGATGTTGACCTGATAGTGTCTAACTCCAATCTCCGCAGAGATTTAGTACACAAAATTACGGTTCAAGTTTTCGTTGAGAAGCTGTCGTTAAAACTGTAAGACTAATTGAATTGGAAATACAAATGGTAAGTATTCACGTACGAACTCATGTATGTTGATATAAATTTCATAACGAAATATCCATGCGCATACGCAAGTATCCGCGACTTACTGTTTATTCATGCGATTTACAGTGGGGAAATCCCGTAGTAATGGCTGATTCTAAGTCACTTGCTTTGATTGAATTTTCTTATAGGAAAACGTCATTTTAAAAGTATATATTCTAGTTTTCGAACTTTAATTCATCATTTTATAGTCCAAACGTAAATTCTTGGTTGTTTTAGCTCAACTGAGCCGAAGGCTCAAGTGAGCTATTGTGATTAATCGTCGTCCGTCGTCTGTCGTGCGTCGTCCGTCCGTCGTTAGCTTTTCTACATTTTCGACTTCTTCTCCAGAACCGCTGCACAGAATTTCACCAAACTTCATAGAAAGTAAGTACTAAAGGTCCTCTACCAAGTTTGTGTTTTTCGTGCCCATCCGTAATCCAAGATGGCTGCCATTGGCTCTTATTGGTTGACACATTTTCGACTTCTTCTCTAGAACGGCTGCACAGAATTCCACCAAACCTCATAGGAAGTAAGTACTCGAAGTCTTCTACCAAGTTTGTATTTTTCGTGCCGATTTGTAATCCAAGATGGCTGCCATTGGCTCTGATTGATTGAGACATTTTCGACTTCTTCTCCAGAACCGCTGCACAGAATTTCACCAAACCTCATAAGAAGTAAGTACTCGAGGTCCTCTCCCAAGTTTGTGTTTTTCGTGCCCATCCGTAATCCAAGATGGCCGCCATTGGCTCTGATTGGTTGACACATTTTGGAATTCTTCTCCAGAAGCGCTGCACAGAATTTCACCAAACCTCATAGGAAGTAAGTACCCGGGGTCCTCTTCCAAGTTTGTGTTTTTCGTGCCGATCCGTAATCCAAGATGTCCGCCATTGGTCCTGATTGGTTGACGCATTTTCGACTTCCCTAGAACCGCTGCACAGAATTTCACCAAACTTCATAGGAAGTAAGTACTCGAGGTCCTCTACCAAGTTTGTGTTTTCGTGCCTATCCGTAATCCAAGATGGCTGCCATTGGCTCTCATTGGTTGACACATTTTGGACTTCTTCTCCAGAACGGCACCACAAAATTCCACCAAACTTCATAGAAAGTATGTACTCAAGGTTCTCTACCAAGTTTGTGTTTTTCGTGCCCATCGGTAATCCAAGATGGCCGCCATTGGCTCTGATTGGTTGACACATTTTCGACTTCTTCAAAACGACTGCACAAAATATCACCAAACCTTATAGAAAGTCTTGTAGAAAAAAAAGCAAAATTTTCTACTGAAATGAGCTGTCATTTTATTTTTAATAAGCAATTTGTGCTCAGGTGAGCGATATAGGCCCATTTGGGCCTCTTGTTTACTTCCTATTCTGCATTATTCAGTTTATTGCCAAAATTTTAACGCGCTAGATAACCATTTTTAGATTGGGTCAGCAACAGATGACGGAATTTCGCTGGTTGTTGTGTACTTATTTCAGTACTTCATGATATGGTCTAGTTCTGTTAATTTATTACAAAGTTGCGCGAGCAGATTTATGGGGGTCTCATGTGCATTTTTGCCTGGCAATGTGGTAAAACATTTACCCAGGAAGCCTAATCTTCTAACATTCATATGAGGATATATATAATAAAAATTAGTTGTGAAAATGGCAACAGCTTCATGTTTTCCTGCAATAAGCAAACAACCAATATTAGATAAATGACCCCGTCAATATGTACTATCAGTCCTTTTAATATTTTTGGCACATTTTGTACGAAACACTCAAGAAAGTGCAATTGTGATTCTTAATCTATCCGTGTTATTATGTACTGTGATATGAAATATAATGCCTTTCCCACACGCCAAAGTGACCGATGACCATAACTTGTAGAAGGAAGAAACTAGACCGTATGTATTGCCCCATGAAATATTAAAATTATTTTTAATATAATCGAAATATCCATAACGACTTTTATATTTCAATTACATTTTCATTGATTATTTCATCGGACGTTATCGCATCAGATATATGCTGTCACTTTGTAAGCATATATAATTTTGACGTGACTAAAGCAAGGCACACCAATGAGATAATGACAAGCATTAACAAGCAAGACTGATCAGTGCATCACTCCCTTCTTTTCTTTACATTTTCATCACATCGTGATAGCCATGCTAGCGATAATCCGTGTAAACCGATCTGAAGAGGACTGCGTGAGGCCAGAGAACACGTTGTTCTGTGGTATTTATACATGCCCATTTTTTAATAACACAACGTGAGAAGGACTCACCCTGAGTGGATACAATGCACAATATTATTATGTAGTTATAGGCGATTGCTGGGTCAAGCGCAGGCTTAAAGCAGAAGGATGATAACAGTATGTGAAATAATGTTGAGAATTCAGGGACGGCTTTGATGATGATGATGACTACGAGGACGACGACGAAAAGACTATGATGCTGAGATGAATTAGGAGAAAGATCACAATGATATTGTAAAATAGATAAGTCATTGCTAGGACATTCAACGAATATATCCTCTATAAATTTTCAAGATTTTATGCAAATTCATTGCCTGTCGACAATGACATTTGATCTCATCAGAAAACGGGAACAAGCACACTGTCGGGACGGTGACTTGACAGTTAACACAATTAATTAGTCATCGCCTCTCGAGACCTATCTCCTTCCGCGTTGTAGTAAACTACACGTCAGTGTATACATAATAAACACACATAGACATTTTGACGCAAAATCAAAATGCAGAGGAGAGCATTCTGGACTTGCTTGGAATCTGATGACAATGGGACATGCTGGCATACTGACATTAATGATATACGTTACTACGACAAGAATTCAAACAATGGACAACAGCGCCGGTTTGCTGTTTTATCCCATCTGAAAACAAACAATGCTTCTATCAGTAGTCTATGTGTACTTTAAAGACATATTGGATAAATACACAAATTAACGTTAGATACAGCGTTAAAACGACAAAAGTTTGCATGTTTTACTGCTAATTCGGTTACAATTAAGAGAATGACACACTGCTCAGTCGGTAAGGTACCAGGCGGAGACGGAGGTACGTGACGGAGAAGTTGCAGGTTCGAGTCTTCCAGTGGCTCGTTGGTATATTTCGAGTGAGACAATCAAAACCGATGTCCCGTGTCCCGGTAGTCCTGGCACGTAAAAGATCTCCCATTGCTTCGGCTAGGTCCGTTGCGAAGGTCTAAATCACTGTACATTCCATCAGGCAGACAATTAACCATATAAAACACGAATCAAGCAAACATACATACATGTATTAAGCTCTCTTCTCGTCAACCAAATTTAGGAGCATGAAAGTACATGTATATTCCTTTCTTCTTTCCACAAGAAGCTACAATTGTCAATTCTTTTTGACGTTCTTGACAAGAGGATAGATTTCATTAAAACAATGAAAATGTCAAGGTCAAGAGAAACCAGTGATACTTTGGGATAAGTTATTATTTTCAGTTTCCAAAGACTAAAGTAAGATTGTCTTATTCTGTTCACAACAAAATTTTCGGATTTCTTTAGTTTTTGGCTCTCTAGATTCTTTGACCAGGCTTGTGCTTTACATAGGATGAAAGTTTTGTTTGCGGATCAAAAGTAAAATTTTCTGCGTACCTATTACAACGCTGTACAAAGACTTTTCTTTCACATTTTCTTCTCAGTACATTCGATGGAACTCGCATAATTCTTATGGGCAAATATACCACGGAGTATCTTGCAGTGCGTAAGTCGCAATTATCGTAAATTCAATTGCAAATTATTCTACGATAACGAAGTTCACTATAATTTGTTGTCCGCCTACGATTCCAAATTCAGTAATTCTTTACGCGAATAATGTAACTTATGTTACCATCCTCCCCAGCTAACCTTTCGTGATTTATAGAAAATTTAATATTTCAAATAAATCGCCTATTTACCACACATTCGCCACACAGTTAATTACAATTAATCACAAACACAAATGTCACGTTAAACGCAGAAGCAACAAGCAGTATAGAACTTTCTGTGAATTTTTTCAAATATATATATATATATATATATATATATATATATATATATATATATATATATATATATATATATATATATATAAAAGCACAAAAAAGGAAATTGTAACAACATTCATTATTCATAAGTATCGGATCAACCTCAATGAAGGTTAATGCAAATCGCTCGAGAAAAAGGGGTCAATATAAAAGCACAGGTGAGCGATAACGATACTAAAACAATTTAAAAACTGCCAAATTTTCGAAGCAATCTGCTTCTTCTTCAGGACACACACATACAAACACTTACATAAATATAAAGACACTAAAAGAAAGATAGAAAATATGTACAAAGCACTAGTCTAATAAAAACTCGTTTCTTGAATTGGCTACATATTGAGCGTTTCTCTATGCGCTATCTATATATATATATATTGAATTGATGCAGATTGAGCAGATGTACTCGATGCAGTGGCGGATCCAAAATTTCTGAAAAGGGGGGTCCACATGTGTATTAGCCAAACTACTTGGTCATTTTTTGGTGACAAATCTGAATTTTTACTTGTAAATATGTAGCGAAAAGGGGGTCCCGCCCCCTCTTAGTCCGCCACTGTCGAGTTGAAAAAAAATACTGTACACGTTGCCTATCAAAATGTCGGTTTGCTTCTATCTACAATAAGGACTGGACTAAAGTGGTGTACTTATAAGTCACTCTTTATTTTTGAGGCAAGGGACTGTAAACTGCAGGGTTAACACAGACAAGTTGCCTTTCAGTACGACTGCTTTTTCACCTGTCATTTTCGTGTATCCATAATCGAAAACAAGTCTAATGCAACTAATGCTGAACAATATGGGCACAATTATACCTGTGTCCTTTCCCATTTTTAAAGTGGGAGCATGTGCCCCATCTGCCCACCCCTTCTCTCTCCTATCCCCTTGATGTAAACACAAGCTGTCGCCACACAGGTGAAACAGTCCTGGTGTTGCGCCAAATTGACAAATGCATTATCCACTTAAACAAATCTATGCGTATGACTGTATTATGGTTGTATAGTGTCGTTTCTTATTCCCCCCCCCCCCCCCCCCAAAAAAACCCCAGTTATATAAAATTTAAAAAAGACACTGTTGAGATAAAAATACAGATGTGCTCTTCACTTAATCATAAGGTGTTTAAATGCTTAGCTGTCATATATTTATCTTTTATCAGATATGAAATCAAATTACCATACCCACCCTTTTTACAAGCAGAATACCACAATACGGGGAGATTATGCTTATGGCTGTGCTAAAACATGAGACCCCAGGCTTGAAGCATCTCTGATTACACAATAGGGGTTACCCTTTATGCAATGAACAGACATCGATTTTCCATTGTAAGCCTAATTTCACTGCTTGATCATTGCGAAGGACAACACGTGTCGCACTAGCTTCCTTGTAACGGCCCCGGTGCCAGGTGTGCGACAAAAGCATGGCTACATCGGGAAAACATCTTTCCATGTATATCGTATGTAACGATATTGTTTTAAAGGGAGGATCTTTCTTTATTGAATTATAATGTAAAAATAAATCTGCAAATTAAGGGGAAAATAATGAAATTGACAAATTGTGAAATATGTTTACTGTACATCATTGTCGGTACCTTCACTTTCTTACGCATACGCATGTTCTGCGAAACTAATCGTGTTTCCCCTTTTCACTAAGATTGGATTCAAACTATTTTCAGACTGAAATGATCTTAAAATGTTTTGATTTGAGTACTTATTCTGTTCCACTTTTCAAATTAGAGCAGAGAGAGAGAGAGAGATGGTCACCCCAGTCAGCGAAAATTAAGCACAAAAATTTCATAAATTCCTAATATACTGGTAAACCCCCCCCCCTTTTTTTCAATTCAGTTTTATTCCAACACTGTAGATGAGAAGTAAAAAGAGAGACTGTGTTATTAATCCATTAGTGACTTGGATATATAACATTGGAACCGACACACCTGTGTGGTTGAAATGGTTGGCTCGGAAATGTTCGGTGTTCATTTGTGACCGGGACCGTCGGTGCCAAACTCTCATCACCGTAAGAACCCTCCATTGATGAGGTAGAAATCTCATTGTCTCAGATGAATCATTTGATGAGGTAGAATTTAATTAGCATCGTACCATACAGGTGCCGCCAACAGCATTCAGTTAAATGAATCGGTTGTGACGGTAACCGATAATTAATTAATCAATGCTTAAATTGTCATGATTAACTCATGCAGATCCCTATCCATATACAAATTCTCTGTTCAAAGTTGATACTGTAAATACGATTTTGAAATATAATGGTATGGAATATACCAGTAATGCTTTATCTATATCCTTAGATGCAATGTATGTGTATGTAAATAACATTATATTGTTTCGACAGGAGGACAGTCAACTTCCTTTCCCTGGCAACTAGTATCTAAGGAAGCAGCACCTGATAGAAATTTCCTCCAATCAGGACGCGCGACCTCACATGACCTATGTATATCTCCGCCCATATTAGAACAATCATACTGATCGCGACTTAATATTACCGTTAGCTATCGCTTTGTGACAAATGCGTTTAAGTTGTGAATTTTATTATTAAACTGAGGAATTATGACTTTTCCTGAAGCATGTAAGATGGAAAAACCAGTATTAAAGTAAGTTTTATTCATTATAACTAACTAATACCTTGCATAGACAATCTCCCATCAGCCAGCTTGCAACGTTGCATCAGATACATGTACTTTGTATTTCCCTTACAGATTTTACGAAAGTGAATTTCAGAAATTTCAAGCAACAGAGTAAATTTTTAGATATTTAAGGCTAGATATACAGCATGGAATAGTTACTCTGTATTTATCGAGCTGCACTTGTGGAACAGCTGTTACGTGACGTGCAAAGTTCCCAGGGCCCTGACGAGGTCGAAGTGTATGTGAAAGTATGCAAACCAAGCTTAATACCTCATCATATTGCAAAAATTCATTTACAATGTATATTTATGCACTTTTCCTTTGTTTTGTATCAAATGCATCATGTTTGGAGCGTGTTTCTTTGTCCTGTGCGTTCAAAGGATTTGCGTAAAGGTCATTGCTTTTCTAGGTCGGCAGTGAAATGTTACAAAGCGGATTAACTTATTTTACAACGAATACGTATGCTGAAAACATGCTCCATTATCAACCTACTTACATTATTAAACGTTAACACCAGAAAATTCAATAACTTCCATATCAATATATGCTATAAACTACTGTTTTTGTGGGAAGGGAATCCCCGAGCTAGATTACGTAGTTCTCCTATATTCAATGTACGGTATGACGTCAGTAGAGGGAGTCCCGACATAATCGGGTTATATATAGCACGAGTCAGTTGCACTGCCTTTATGTCCCAGGGCTAGGGCCGGTCATTATCTGGACCGTCTTTTGCTTTAAATGGTTCATGTGCGAACCGTGTTTGTTCAAATAAATATGAACATTTTTCTTATTTATTATTAATTTTTTTTTGGCATGTCTTTCAGGAAATCGATGAATATAGGGGAGGCAGTTCGAGAAACTTTACTGCAAGCTCTGGGAGAGAATCGGATCACATACGGAGTTTATGCCTGCGCTAAAGAGCTTGAAATGTAAGTCGTCAACAACTTGTTTTGATGTGGGTCATGGTCAATCATTATAAACTGCTATGAAGGAAGAAAGAAAACAATCAAATGCAGCATAGGCCTATTGTTTTATGATATACATTATGTTGGTGGCTTTACATTTCAAAATATAAATAGAGACATTGAAAGTAGTCTATGTCTCTGATATAAAGAACATTTCCGGAAATATTGATTATTTTGCTTATCATCAACCGATCCATCTACATATAAACTTACAATTTAACAAATCAGTTAAGTAATCAATTTGTAATTTTGTAGAAGTCCTGAGACCGTCATGTTGTGCATTCTACCTAGCGCAGATCAAGTACAAGACGTGTCTGTTCACATACAGCATACATTAATGGAAGCATATTGTCTTGAACACGACATCAAAATCCTAAAGGTGAGTCTCGAACTCTGCCCCATTCACTTGCTGAATGGCCTGCCAAGTAAACTGTGTATTGAGTTATAATATATGTGTACATATATTTAGAAAATCAAAGGAATTTAAAATCATTATGTCTTTTGAATTATTTTTTAAAAGCAAAAACTACAGAACAGGGTTGAAATTTATTTGTGAACAATTGAAAGAATTTCCGGCATAAAACATATTTCTGACCTGAAATAAAGCCATGCATCGAAAGAAAGAATTCAAACATGACTGATGGAGGGATTTTGTCTTTTTCCAAGTTAGTTCTGTAGCATGTGACTTTTATTTTCACAAATCCATCATCGCATTTCATCCGTGCACGTTGCCTGGCCAGGTGATATCTGTGTGACACAATGAACTTTGACCTTGGTGATCTCCGTGCCAGCATTTCTAGGAATCCCCTTACCTGTGGAGAACAGAGAACTCGTGTGATCGATCACATAGACAATTTTGATCTACTGCCCCAGTTTATACATACTAGTTACTACCGTAGACGACTAAGGATTATGTATTACAATATTCAAAAGTAACTCTACTTGTACTTGATGGCCGTCATGCCTGACTGGTTAACGGAAAGATCGAACTCGCTAACAGAAGGTCGCGAGTTCGAATTCCACTTTGTATACCATTCCAGTTGTATGTCATTGTGTTAAAAGCTATCAAAAGCTAAGCTGTTTGTGGAGCTGATACAAGCTAGACCTAGTATAAATGAACGTAAGTGTCGAATGTTACCTATTTTCCCGAAGACACTTCGACATTACAGCAAAAAGGGGGAATGAATATTCGAATGTTTTCTTATTTTCTCCTTAGTGTACCTTAGACTTTGCTCTGTTTTTGAGTGTTGAGTGTTCTGAACTTCGTCTATTTTCACGTAAGAGTTTGTTTACTACATCAAATGCTACAGAATGGGTATATAAGTTAATAGCAGAGACTTGAATAACGTTTCACACACATCGTTATATTATTTGAGAACATGATTATTTAGGTTTTTTAAACCTTTATATGTATATGATCTATTTACTTGTTATTTTACGACCGTCAATTTTCTCGTATTTGTTAGATAAACGACTCTCCACCCTTAATCTCCTTTGATTAAAGGCGTTTTGGGATATATTTATGCTTAGATATATTCAGTTTTATTCTACACGTAGTTTACCGTGTTAAAGTTCACGCAGAATTTGTTTTGCGCAGTATGTGACATTTTGCTTTGGTCACGATACAGTGAGTTCGCAGCGTCTCTTCTTGTATCGATCGCTCCAGCGTCATGCATAATACGAAGGGTGTAACATCTTGCGAGTTGATAAACAACTACACCCCCTCCGACGTCAAACGTAATCAGTGTAACACATTCAGTGTCATAGCAGACGGATGGTGATTATTTTCATTTTGTTTGCTTACGTTACTGTCCACGTTGTATATTATTTGTTACTTATTAACAAGATGCTTCGTGTGGGATAATGGATACAAATACATTATACAAGTACCTACTACATACAAGCTCATCGATTTCTTTCTGTTTGTCAATTATCATTCATATTTAAGATTAAAATGAGTTTTTCATCGGTTACAGGTGGACGAATCTCGAAAGTTAGCTGCCATATTAGCATATCAGCAAGATTCCGCCAACAACAATGAGCAGACGACAGATGATCGTCTGATGTCCGACTTCAGCAGTGTCCTGATACAGGTTAATATAGTAATACCATATGGATTATATATTCTAGAATAGTAATCATAAAATATCAGATAGCAGATCATACTGACTGGTTTTTTAAATAGGGCTTTTTTTCATCCAAAGCGTGACATAATTTGTCAGACCATCTCTAACCTTTTTAACCTCAAATCCTGACACCCCGCCTCCCTTGTTTAAACTCAGCAGTGGCGGATTTAGAGGGAGAGTGGGGGGGGGGGGGCCCATTTTTGCCACATATTTACCAGTGAAAATCCAAATTTAGCGCCAAAAATAGCTAAGTTGTTTGGCTAATACACATGTGGACAACCTCCCCCCCCCCTTTTTTTCGGAAATCCTGGATCCGCCACTGCTCAGGATTTGGAAATTAGATAGAATTCGTGCATTTCATCTCTTGAAAACTTATATATATTTGAACTTTGTACTTCATTATTTACCTAGTAACGATCTTGTTAGTGCCTCCACTCTAACCGGAACACAATCGTTGTACGGAAATGGACGAGTTGTTACCATTACCTCCACTTGTTACACATTAGGCCGCTTCACATTCCTTACACACACTCCTTAAATATAAATGGTTTCAGATCCTACAATAGTGATCAAGTTTATCTCAACCCTTTTTTCCGATTTAAAAGCATTCAGTTCTCAAGTTGGGTTTTACTTATAAATTCATGCATATATCACAAATGTGATGTACATATTCCTTTCCAATATATATACAGTAATATAGTTTAAATCCATTCTTTATTGTACAACATTCAATGTAGTTTTATTTGAAACATTGTCATAAATGATTGATTGTTAACAAGATACATGTAGAAGATAAAAGTGTGGACACAGAAAGGGAGGGGTCAAACCATTAAGATTCGGCAAAGTATGGTTTGTTGCAAGATAAAATATAGGTTAATACACAGCACGAGTTATGATTGTAGTTGCGGCGGCAAAGAGAAGTTTGCATGGGGTGAACCCCTCCAATAAAATTTCTACATCCGCGCCTGTGACATGTACATGGCCATAACTACTTACGTCGTATTTACATTTTTGTTGCAATATTTCAGATCCCTAATCAGAGAAGTGCTTCAGACGAGTTCGTGGTCGACTTCTGTGTAATGGTCATGGAAAACGATGTCTTTCCCAGGCCGAAAATAGAACTACCAGTATGAAAACAAATTCAAACTATGCAAGCAAGATAACAGGTTTGTTATTGTACTCGTCAACATCAATGTCATTATGTGCACGTGCTGATGTATTTTGTTGCATTCTCTAGCAAAGTCTGCAAAGCAGTAATTATTCCAATGCATTATGATGGCCAATTTATTTTAACAACCTGATTTAAAATAGAAATGTCATCTCAAATAATGAAGTGCCCTTTTATTGAACATTTCAGGAGCTCCAAAATCCTTTATAATGCAACAATGGAAATACAACAATGAATGTATTGCCATGGAAACATTTCCCGAGCAGCTGTTGGAGATGCCTTTACTATGTTCCGGACCTTGACCCCAAGAGGTACATGGTAGCTTGGACTGAGCAGGACAATAGAACAGCCACGAGGGGTGACAAAAGGTCGTCCAGCTTATGCGAAAATAATGCTGGATGACCAGGAATACATCTGCTAAAACATCCTGACAAGAACTAAAAAGAGCAAAGGCTGTAAAGAAAGGATGCTGTTCTCTACAGAGCATATAAAATGACTGTAGTCATTTTTGTTTTATGTTCATTCTTTTTTAATACTTGATTTTCAATATCAAATGAATTTAAGCTTCTTTTCAATAGTAATTGTAAATTAGATTCATTATATTAATTTTGTATAAATAACAGAATTATATCTATTAACAATCCTTTTGTTCATGTTTATTTTTGGGAAAAACTGTCATAATGCTGTTGCTTGCTCCACTTGGAATAGTAGTTAAGTGTAGGGGATACAAAGAGTATCTGCAGCACAGTGGTTGACAGCACCTCTGGTTTAAGACGTCAGTAAAATATGAACTTTAAACACATGTATGTAAATTACATTGTAATCGCGTACAATCAATCCTTTATCTTGTATGTAACAACAGATGACCTCCGATTACCGGTGTGCCAATATCTAAGATGGTTGATTGTGGTTGACGTAGCTTTCAACAATTTTTCGGTCATATTGCAACATACAGGCAAACGTAAAATAACCTCATAAAAATAGTGGCACATTCTGTCTATCGAGCCCGAATCAAGCGCTGAACCTCTACCCAGAGTCTGCTTCCAATATCTAAGATCATCCAGAAATAAGCGTTTGAACAAAATGACATTTTACATTTAGTGTATCTATGGTATATATTAGGTGTTTTAATATTCAACCAACATGTATCTGACACAGTAGCATGTTTACTGTGTTCTACTTTAAATAGATGCATTACAATATACTTAATCAGATGGGTCTTTACAGTTCCATTGAACTCCACGTTCTTCTTTCTTAAAAATTCAATTCACTTAGCGAACAAGAAATTGCATGAAAAGGTGCAAAAATGATGTCTGAAAAGCGTAAACATTTCGATTTCGGAATGAAACTAGTAACAACACCACTTCTCATAGCATCTTTAAGATCTCTGTAGCGGGTATTAAGAAGTTTGTCAAAGGAGAGTATCTTCTGAAAGCTATATTACCCGGTTGCGGATCCACTTCTTGACGGATCTGACCAAAGCAGTATACGTTCGACCTGATTGATCATTACAATGCACTATTGATATATAGCAAGAGTACATCGGGTAGCCTCCTCCTCGGAGTTTTCTTAAAACTAACATGTGTTCAGTGGATCCATGGTCCTACATTACATGTCCGTCCGTATGTAGAGACAACCGCCGTTGGGGTTCGTCCATGAGCCGAACACGTCTTCTATGTTAGGATGAATTCACCAATAAGGCAGTGCACTGTCAGGATGGATTAACCTATAGGGTTGTGTACTGTTAGGATGGATTAATCTATAAGACAAAGAACTGTCGGAATGGATTAGTTTGTAAGGCTATTTACTGCCAGGATGGATTAATCTATAAGGCTATGTACTGTTAGGATAGTTTAATCTATAAGGTTAAAATGATGTTGTATAAAGTGTTCAATGTAAGCAAAACGACCCATTAAGACTGTTTGTTGTATGTATATATATATATATATATATTTTTATTTTTTTTTTTTTGGTAACTCGAAAATAACACCATGACCTAGCGCAAAGGTAAAGTCTACTGATATTTTTAAAATAACAGACTTGCTTACGTGTGGTGATAAATTTAAAATCACAAAAGTGATTATATAAGGCATTTAAAGTTTAGAAAAATAGAGGCTTAAGCAGAACAATTAATGGATTCATCTATAAGGCTGTGTACTGTCAGGATGGATTAATCTATAAGGCTATGAAATGTCGGGATAGATTAGTCTGCAAGGCAATGTACTGTGAGGATGGATTACTCTATAAGGCTTTGTACTGTTAGGATGGATTAATCTATAATTCTTTGTACTGTTGGGATGAATTAGTCTATGGATATGTACTGTTAGAATAGATTAATCTATAAGGCTATGAACTGTTTGTGGGATTAATCTATTAGCCTAAGGCTGTGTACTGTCAGGATGGAACAAGAATTGTTCTGTCGCCATGGGACAGACGCAAATACCCCCGCCAGCAGAATGATTCTTTGAATATGACCTTGGCCTTGTGGAGATCAGGTCAAGAGCATGACAAAACCCCAAGTGCGAAGGGGAAGTTATGGGTAGTATAAACTTTCCTTCTTTGAGAGATGTGTGTGTTGTGGTGATGTTGACCAAAAAAGAGATGCTTTTGTTGAAGGACTTATCACACACATACCCTTAGGTGTCGGACTAAGGTTCAATATATATGGGAGATTGTTGTACGGAATGGGTTTCATCGACAAACGCTGAGATGATTCAGACGTGGCATTATTGCTTACGATAAAACCAAAGCCGTATCCCAAAAGGTTGAAATTGTGAAACACGTGAGAGCCTAGAAACCATTTTCCTATATCAATATCAAGTACATTGAACTTTGACCCGTTGACCCCAAACTCGATAGGAATCACCCTCGCCACATGGGGAATGGATCACCCCGTCCCATGTGAAGTCCATATGTTTGATATTGTAACTCTAAATGAAAATATGTTCCAAGAGCCCGGAAATGATGTTCTTTGACCTTTTCATCCCAAAATCGATATCCTTATCCCATTGGGAAGTCTGTATGTATGGTATCTTTACTCTAGGTGAAGAGGATAACACTATAGAGTCCTGAAACCATTTACCTACAATGTATATCAATGTCCAGTACAACTGACCTTTGACCTTTTGGCCCCAAAGTCAATAGGTATCATCTTCATGCCACTGGAAGTCTGTATGTATGGTATCTTCCCTAGATGAAAAGGATAACACTATAGAGCCCGGAAACCTATTATGTACATCAATGTCCAGTACAAATGACCTTTGACTTCAAAATCCATCGATAGGATTCATTCTCATCCCATTGGAAGTCTGTATGTAAAGTATCTTGACTCTAGGTGAAAAGGATAATACTACAGAGCCCGGAAATCATTGAGTCTACAGACGGACAGAAGGACAACCTGATTCCAGTAAAATAATCTGTAAGGTTATGTATTGTCAGGATGGATTAATCCATAAGGCTATGCAGCATTAGGATGGATTAATCTATGAGGCTACGTATTGTTAGGATGGATTAATCTATAAAGCTCTGTATTGTCAGAATTGATATATAAGGTCATGCACTGTTAGGATGGATTGCATGTAATATACAATGCTCTGTACTGTCAGGATGGATTACTTTATAAGGCAGTGCACTGTCAGGATGGATTAATCTATAAGGCTATGTACTGTTACGATGGTTTAATCTATAAGGTTAAGATGATGTTGTATAAGCAAAACGACCCATCAAGACTGTTTGTTACATGTGTAATGTTTTAGTAACTCGAAAATAAAACCATGACCTAGTGTAAAGGTAGTTCAGTCTATTGATATTTCTAAAATAACGGACTTGCTTACGTGTGGTGATAAATTTAAAATCACAAAAGTGATTATAAAAGGAGCTTAAAGCTTAGGAAAATAAAGACTTAAACAGAACAAAAGAGCCTCGTAGTGAAGTCATCATATCTCGCCTGTGTAGTATCGATGATATTATATACAGACTGGTTTGAAATCATGTACGTCGCCAACCTACGATGGTGTTCAGTCATAATGCAGGGTCAACCTAAGGATTTGGTTGATTGATTGATTGATTGATTTTTGTTTAACGTCACACCACGAATAGTTCACATATATGGTGACGGCATCTGCCTGATGCAGGGCATACAAATTTTGACCTTTGCAACGGACCCACCCGAAGCAGTAAGGGATCTTTAACGTGCCATGCATACCACGACACGGGGCCTTGGTTTTTACTGTCTCATCCGAAAGACTGGACACCGGCATGACCAGAGCGGGACTCGAACCCCGGCCTAAGGTGGAATCTGACCAATATGCAGAATGTTAAAGCATGCAAGTTACGAAAGTACGAAACTTTACCTGTCGATCATAAAGGTTTCAATTTTTGAAAGTCGGGAAGACCTTTTTTTCAAATTATTGATTGTTTTTACGTATTAAGGTAATGCATTCCTCTTATAATAGAGACAGTTTATAAAGTGTCAAATTCGTTCATAAGATATAGATATTGCGGCTACATAGTTCTCGATTTGTCTCCACAATATCACACATCACAGGGTATGACCTGAAGAATACACAAGATACCACTCAAGACGGTACCGAATGATCAGATTACAAAGCTGAAAAAGAATCAACCGTGAGATGAAGGTCACCCTGACCTAGCTACATCTGAAATCAAAAGTACGTATAAAATTCATCTCACGAAACTCATCTTACAAAGTATGAAAATTGTAGTCCTTCTTAGTGTAGAAATTTTGAGAAAGAATCATGTAGTTATGATATTTATAAATAATTGCAGAATTATAAGGAACTGTGAACTGTGGATCATACTAACCTAGATTCATCTGAAATCAAAAGTCATTTCACATGCGAAATATCAAGGCTATGAATGGTCCTTCGAACTTTAAAAGAATGTGGATGGACAGATAGATGGACGGACATCATTAATCTATCACCGGAATTGCTATCGAGCCAGCCAAAAAGTGTCATGTTCAACATCTTCAAAATGTTATGACGCTCCTCGCACAAGTCATAATTCAAAAGATGGTATGGCAATTTAATATTTGATGGATTCCAGACAGATGGAACTAGTCAGGAAATGGTTGTCAGTAAACAGCACGTTAATGTGTACAAATAGCAAATGCAGTCAAGACTATTATATACATGTATATCTACATATATATATATATATATATATATATATATATATATATATATATATATATATATATATATATATATATATATATATATATATATATATATATATATATATATATATATATAGCCAGGAAACTGTTAGAAGTTCTAAAACAAGTTGACAGCAAAAATTGTTAAGACACGGAAGATTGATAAGCTGGGTAAATTTCAAAGCACTAACAATATAAATCAAAATTGGGTTTACGGCATTTAAACAGAAAGTTTGCAATCAATAATAGCTCTATCTAATTGAAATGTAAAGTTCTATATTTAGTGGCAATGTTGCAAAATTTGAAATTATTAATAAATCACTGGGAAACAAGATGAGAATGTTGTCATATATTAAAAAAGATCCTTACTTAATAGATGTCTGCTGAAAGCAGATTCTTAAATATTTCAAAGGTTAATTCTGGTTTGTAGTCTAGTTTAGTATCAATTACTGACGCAGTTTCTTAATTTTTGTTAAAAAATAACTCCGCTAATATTTGTTGATTCACACCAATGTAAGCCAGTGTGGCCTAGTGGATAAGGTGCTCGGCTCGTGATCGAGAGGTCCCGGGTTCGACTCCAGCCCTAGGTGTTCTGTCTTTCGGATGAGACAGTAAAAACCGAGGTCCTGTGTTACGGTAGGCGTGGCACGTGAAAGATCCCTCACTGCTTCGGGTGGGTCTAAATTTGTATGCAATGCATTAGGCAGATGCCGTCGCCATATACGTGAAATAATGGTGGAGTGACGTAAAACAATATTCAATCAATCACACCAATGTATAGCAATGGAATAATTATTATTTATTATAATTTATGAACAGTGTAGTTGCATGACCACAAAGAAAACAGGAAACTGGAAAGAAAATGAATAATGATTACTTTACCCTCATTTGATGTCGGACCAATTGAGTACTCATCAAAACTTATGATATTCTGAAAACAGGAGGTTTTCTTTCTCCTATATCTTAAAATGCAAGTGTTATATTTGTTGTAATATATATGCTGACTACATGTTATTTTGTTCGAAAATTTACAAAGGGCTTTAATTGTTATAGATTTTTCGGATTATCGTTCAAAACATAATTCTTGCATCAAATTTCAATCAAACATAAAACTGAAGTGAATTAAGACGGAAACATGTGCTTATTTCATTATGGTAGTCACAACAATGTATCACCATGGACATCCATGTAACATCAGAAATGAGATCTGGTGACCGCAAGGAGTAAATGTCTCTTGTCTGGATCACTACATTCACTATGGTCAATCACTTTATAGAAACTGCTACAGCCACACGTCATTACACTATGTCAAACGCGGGGAGTATTTCATGAGTTTCAAAAAATTTAAGCTTTAACCTCTGGCATGGCAGTGCAATTTTAGATGTACCAGTATTTGTCCTTGCTTTATTTATGAATACATTTTTACGATGATTTTTCGATATCGTTCGTCCCAAAATATCGCACATAGCTTTTTAGGACAAATGGAAAAAGAAAGATAACTCTGTTTTTCTGTATTAATCAATTAAGCTTACAGGAATTGCTCTTCTTGTAATTATTTTGTAGCTAGAATAGTAAGCATACTTTACTCAGTATTCAGGTAAACGTAGGACTGCCCATATGAACATTGATGGGTACGATATCGGTAAAACCTAGGCTTGCACATATTGATTGATTGATTATTGTTTTACGTCACTCTACGATTATTTCACGTATATGGTGACGGCATCTGCCTGATGCTTTGCATACAAATTTAGACCTTTGCAACGGACCCACCCGAAGCAGCAAGGGATCTTGTACGTGTCATGCCTACCGTGACACGGGATCTCGGTTTTTACTGTCTCATCTGAAAGACAGAACACCGGTGTGTCTAGGGCCGGAGTCGAACCCGGGATCTCTCGATCACGAGCCGAGCAACTTATCCACTAGGCTACACCGGCTTAGGATTGCACATATGAACATTGATGGGTACGGTAACGGTAAAGGATAAAAAGGATTTGATACCTGAATAATGTTCATTTGCAAAACTCAAATTTGGCATTTATTACTATTATTATTATTATTATTATTATTATTATTATTATTATTATTATTATTATTATATAAATATCCATAATTTTTCAATATGTGGCAGAAACCATTTGTATGAAAACTACTAGTATAAAGATTACACGTGTAACGATTTTTATTCCAAATCTAATTTATCACATCCTCTCTGTTGTTCAAGACATTTACCTGAGAAATAACGCGTATGTCCCGTTAATGATAAGATTTACTCACATAAGAAAACTGAGTTCTAAGACTAAGTTAATTTATTCATGCGAGAAAATATGGTCATACGAATGTATTTGTTTGTACGTGTTTATGTAAAATTTACTCCCGAAAGACAACTAGATGAGTGTAGAAGTAAACAGAACCAAATTTATTTACACTCGTTAGTGTGAACTGATCCATATCCATGATCAAAATGGCCTCTATACAGCTAAATATACAAAACGGGTTGTACCGAAAGCTACGGTGGCTGTAAGCGGACATGTGTGAAAAAAAATATTCAATCGTGGCCACAGTTTACTAAACTGTGCGCACAGTGTATTAAATCGTGGCCACAGTTTAGATAAATCGTGCCCACAGTTTATTAAATTGTGGCCACAGTTTAGGTAAATCGTGGCCACAGTTTATTAATTGCGACCACAGTTTACTAAACTGTGCGCACAGTTTAGTAAATCGTTCCCACAGTTTAGCTGAATCGTGGCCACAGTTTAGGTAAATCGTGGCCACAGTTTACTAAACTGTGCGCACAGTTTATTAAATCGTGGCCGCAGTTTAGGTAAATCGTGGCCACAGTTTACTAAACTGTGCGCACAGTTTATTAAATCGTGGCCACAGTTTAGGTAAATCGTGGCCACAGTTTATTAAATCGTGACCACAGTTTACTAAACTGTGCGCACAGTTTATTAAATCGTTCCCACAGTTCAGCTAAATCGTGGCCACAGTTTATTAAATCGTGACCACAGTTTAGGTAAATCGTGGCCACAGTTTAGTCAACTGTGCGCAAAGTTTATTAAATCGTGGCCACAGTTTAGCTAAATCGTTCCCACAGTTTAGTAAATCGTTCCCACAGTTTAGTAAACTGTGGCCACGATTTATATCTACTGTAGGGCTAGCTATCTGGCTCGCGCGGCGTCTCATGAGTGTACAGTTTGAATGGATGGATCTTGCGATTATTCCGGATTCCTATGCCTATGGAATATTCTACTATGTTCCCCGAAAAAATTTCGGGGTAGCATATAGTCGATGCCGTGTCTGTCTGTCATTTCGTTTATCCGATTTTATATATCTTTAACCCTACATCAGAATTTGATCATATTTCACACAAATGTTCATAATGATATGTCCTTGCAGACAAAGGTCAATGTAAATCAATAGGGTTTCTTGTCTACCCATGGGTAATCCCCATAGGAAATTTTAATATGCTTGGCTGTATCTGTATCCTGCCCACAAAGTTGTTGGGATAAACAGGTCTACGGACGGGCAGCGTCGTACCATAATGCGTATAATGTCATTAAACGTATGCAGTATACATGTATATATAAACACAGTGACCTTGACCTTTGACCTATGGCCTTGGTTCAAGGCCGAGACACATCCTTGGGTCATGGGCAAGAATCCTGTGAAATACTATCTAAATCCATTGACCCAATAAAAAGATATGGCCGGGACACGAATCGGGACGGACGAACGGACAGTCGGACATGGTGATTCATTTATACCTCCCAAACTTCGTTTGCAAGGGATATAATAATTTTTGATATTGAAAGTAACTTGATATATATCTGAAGAGAAATCCGTCCGGATCCATCAAAGACATAGCAACACGCACGTCTTCCCACACGCAATCCGTTCATCAGACATTTCTCATGCATCCATTTGTACCCATGCAGTTTTCCAGAGGATTGTAGTTGGTTATGAATAAAAGTTATAACGGTTACACAGTCTGTAAAGTTTCCTCTCCTTCGCAGATTTAATCTCTGCAATATACGCCTTATGTGACGTTCAGATATGTTAATACCTATGCTTTCTAAAAACTGACAAATCTCTCTTTGTGTCAACCCAAATTGAAACCCACTTTTAATGAAAATATCTCTTTCATTAAGGTCGCACATGTTTGTTGGTTAGTTGTATTTATGATGATATAGCTAAACTGTGCGCACTATTTAGCAAACTGTGGCCACGATTTAATAAACTGTGGGAACGATTTAATAAACTGTGGGAACGATTTAGTAAACTGTGGCCACGATTTGATAAACTGTGGGCACAGTTTAGTAAACTGTGGCCACGATTTAGCAAAACTGTGGCCACGATTTAGTAAACTGTGGCCACAATTTAGTAAACTGTGGGCACAGTTTAGTTAACTGTGGCCACGATTTATCTAAACTGTGGCCACGATTTAGCTAAACTGTGGGAATGATTTAATAAACTGTGGCCACGATTTAGTAAACTGTGGTCACAATTTAGCTAAACTGTGGGAACGATTTACTAAACTGTGACCACGAATTAGCTAAACTGTTGGAACGATTTACTAAACTGTGGCCACGATTTAATTTTTTTTCAACATGTTCGCTTACAGCCACCGTAGAAAGCAAAAGGTAGAGGAAAGGAAGGAAACATTTACTCTATGTGTGCAAATTTTCTCATAGGTTAAAAAAACTACGCCACTAGAGTATACGCAAGATTATGGTTACTGATTCACCGTTTTAACTCGTGCTTAAATACATACCTTGTGAGGCAAAACATCTGCCCAATTGCAAGTTTAAAACAATAGATTTGGTAGGTGACTAAAATACAAAACATGAACCTCATGAGTATTTACGGTCTTGAGCATTTATACTGTTGTCATTTTCTATCCTTAAGAGTTATCTTCCTTTACATTCACGAAAGGTAACTCTATCTATCTTAAAGTAGTAACTTTGGGCACACATTATCAATTAGTCGGATCGGGTCACGATTTGCAATCTCGAATCTTACGGAGAGAGCAAGCGCTTTGTTTCAGCTACAACTTGATTAAACCATTAATATGACGGCGACCAGTGATAAGTGTATACAGAGAAAAACTATCGACCTTTTGTAGGTATACTAGAATACCACTTGTCCCGACTAAGGATCTAATGGTGAGAGGCTGCAGTCTGTTCCTGCAAAGCGCTTATATATCAAGTCTATACTGTGGCGGGGTCAGTACCTGTGTACGCATTAATTGGAGGAGCAGTCTCCCGATTGAATTAATGTGCCTGGTCTATCCGTTATCTGGGCTCCGCATTTACGCTGATTAAACTATAGGTGTTTCACGTACTATCAACACTTTTTCAGCCCTACAATATCACACCATGTAGCAAGAGCTTACAATAAGGAGGTCTCATGCAGAAAGCCTACACCTTCCACTCCAGCACTTCATAAATCGCTGCACAAATTTGCTTTCTCCAACTTCCTGTCGCATTCATTGAAGGATCCAGAGGCGGTGTTGGTGAAGTTGCGCCCCCTACCCTTTGATGGCAAATTTTACCAGTAAGGGTGATTTTTGACATTTTGTGAACGTGCAACTCTACATCCACCCTTGGCAAAGTTTTATCACCAAGTACTGGACCCAACTTTCGAGTATTGCTGGATGCGCTCTTGCTATTGGTCAAACAAACGGTCAAATGTACATACGATATAACTGTGGTATGGTAATTTTAATATTTATACCTCAACTTTCAAACAACATATATGTAACAACTCACAACTCTATTACACTAGGCGTACTGAATGGCTGATTTGAACCAACAATGACCATTGTGTTGCCAAAGGAATTCCTATAGTGACACACTCGGTATAAGATGTAATATATGTCATGGTTAAGCACGAAAATATTATCTTTTTATTATCAATATCGCTACACAGTGTAGAGCAGACACTTGCTGATATCATTTCAATACAATGTGGCTTACGAAGGTTTTGTATTACTTACGACAACTTCCGTTACATCCCAATAAGGAAGCAGAAGCTAGGCCTATCGTCAAGTTGCATACCATGGTACGAGCAATATTTGAAACAAGATCGTTTGCATACGTCTGGAAATGTTTCAGATGTGGTATTTATAAGGGACAGACTTGGTGTAGAGGTAAAGCGCTTGGTTTGCGGTGCAGACGATCCGGGTTCGATTCCCGGATCTTGCCACTCTGTTTATGCGGGTAACCTTCTGCTTCCATATCGCCATATACCTGATAATATGTTGAAACGGCGTATAATAACACCAATCGACCAACGATTTATGAGATACAAAATACATGTAGATTTAAATTCAATAACTGGTTAATGGATTGCAATCGCTCTCCCCCTTTCCATTGTCATCGTTGGATATCTTGAGAAGAACAGTCCCATTTCCTCGAATTTTACCGATTTCTTCATAAGTTTTATGCATGGCTAATTTTTATACACAATGTTGGTTGTACAAAAAAGGAACCCCGATTGCGAAACACTTAGCATCTGATATGATATATTATGTACAAAAATATCTTTTCATTGACGGTATTGCTACATTTTGTAAAAGAGAGAGCTATCCAATTAAGTGTAATGGCAGGACTAAGACTCAAAAAAAGGATCGGTAATACCACAAGTCAGGCGTTTATCGGAATCCACTACATCAATTATCCAAGACTCCATTGTCGGGGTTCTCTGGGATTTGTCAAAAAGTACTTTTTCAAAAAGTATTTTTTGGGGGTACCGTAAATTGTAAAATAGGTGATTTTATATTCTAATGCATGGTTGGGCCTCAGTCGGAGGATATTTCTGAGGTGGGCTCCGAATTCTCATTAAGATTTATGGATCTGCGTTTGTTAAATAAGAATGCGTTTACACAGTATTTCACGATGGTTGTTAAAAAGCTCGAGTACGAACGCTCAGTCTCGCCTTTAAGGAGAGAAGTAATTAAACAGATCATTAAATCATATAACGTTAGTGGTGTAATGTATAACTTGAAAATTGTATAGATTTTTAAGATGTACAAATTTTGAGATTCAAAATACGTTCAACTTTTTTGTTACACAGATTCACAATTATATTTGTTGAGTTGTGAGAAATGGCGGAGTGGCAAATGCATTTACCACAAAAATGAATGGAATTCAGTATAGTTATGCAATACATGTACACTATAGTTAACATAAAACTGGTAATTTAAAAAGAAAAAAAAAAACATTTCTACGATTCCTCATGTACACGTTCTCTCTCTCTCTCGTGTAGCCGAGTTTGAACCCTAACTTTATTAAGCTCTCTACTTTTAATGGGGGTTAGGGGTTTTAGATTACAATGTAGCCTGGAAATTTTGATTAAGCATAACAACACCATTCCTGCACAGCTGAAACAATATTCTTATGTATCATTTTCTATTATTTGTGGTGAATTTTTCCTCTAGAGGTCTAGAATTCAATTACGATGTCGGTTTTGACTTTTGACAGTCTTTCCAATCATGGCCGTCTGACAAATGTGTAAATTCATTATACAGAACAAGTATGTAGATCTATCTGTAGGGAAGTGTCATTTCAGAGCAGCTGGATGTTGATGGCCACACCAATATCATTCCACTAACCGGTAAGTGCTGAAGGTACATGCACCGGGTGCATAACCGGTATGTGCTGAAGGTACATGTACTGGGTGCATAACCGGTATGTACTGAAGGTACATGCACCGGGTGCATAACCGGTATGTGGTAAAGGTACATGTACCGGTTGCATAACCGGTATGTGCTGAAGGTACATGTGCTGGGTGCATAACCGGTATGTGCTGAAGGTACATGTGCTGGGTGCATAACCGGTATGTGGTAAAGGCACATGTACTGGGTGCATAACGTATGCATGCTTTGGTATATGCTGTCTCGTCAGAAGGTAAGACATGGCGGCAGAATGTGATAAATACAATCGAACATGCATGCCGATAGCCGGAATCGTACAATAATCATCAGTGTAGAGATCCAGTGTGATACCTCTAGACCAGTCAATCCCCAACCAACCTCACACCACCTCCTCTTATCTTTAAAAGTGGAATACTGGCGAAAGGGACGCTTTGGTATCCGGAAACGATATCGATATCTTTTCTACATTTTTCAGTTACATTTCGCACTTAAATATCTTCATTGGTTTGAATTAAAAAGGAATATAATCAACCTCGTATCAGCCTTCCGATAGAATCTGTCAAAATCTGCAAATTATACTATAAAGTAACTAAAACTTGTCATGATTTACTATACTATCCCTGTAAATCTTATACAGTATTTTAAAGGGGGGGGGGGGGGGGGCAACCTTGAATTTCGTTTCGTAACATAATAAAAATCGCTCAGTGACTGGCCAAAAAAGGGAGTGGGTGACAGAGCCCCTCCCCGTTTCATAAAGGCCTGCATATTCGTAACATGTGATTTATTTTTGATAAGATATTCAAAATGACCGCCATTGCTACTATATCGGACGGGTCCGATTTTATTTATTTATTTATTTAGTGTCAGTTGCAAGTTGTACAATATAATCCAGTATATGTGTCGGAGGGGTCCGAAATTAGGGCAAATTACAGTTCATACTCTGTCACCCAGGTCAAGGTCAAGAATGTCAAGATGGTTGTCAAGGTGTCTATATTTCAGAAGGTCCCAATCTTATTAGAACGCGACTTGTACTCCGTTCCTCTACGATACTCTCCGTGTAATTGCCTTGTACTCCGTTCCTCTACGATACTCTCCGTGTACAAGTCATACGGAATGTACGGAATACAAGTCGCGTTTTAATAAGATTGCAGAGAGTCCTGTTTTCATTTAAAACTAAAGAGAAGTAATCCCTAAAACAAATAGTCAACATATTTATATTCACAACAAAATTTATCGAAAATTTCAGTTTAACGAAGAGTTATGATAATGCGGAATCGAGATACTTATTGTCAAACAGGTCTATACCCGTGTACAAATCTCGGTAACCGAGTTTCGTGTCTTGCTGGATAGCCTACTAAAACCACACGTTTGTACTTGCACATCGATTTCATTGGTCCTTATATGTACTTTTGAATAAGCTCCTTTGTATGAGTTACCCCTAGTTTTTCTTTCGTTTATCCTCATGCCCCAAGCTCACTCTTTATTTTATAAGTATACATATTAAAACGTACAACTGATAATCATGCATATAAGTCGTTAAGCTTTCAAACTTATCGAAGGGCATTTATCTACATGCGGAAACATTAAAGCAAAAACTCTCATGAATATCTCAAGAATTCCAAGTTCCAAGCAAATTATTAACACACGCCCACTGATAAAATTTAGTTCTTGCAAAAGGCAAATGTACAGAACTTTCTATTTTAAACTCATCTCATAAGGAAGTGTAATTCGGCAGGAAGATGAAATTTGATACCATACAGGGACTTCTGAGACAAAGACGTATTGTTCAGTCAGTTCACATGTAATAGTAAAATAAAACAGGAAAGAAAACGATGTTGTTGTCGGGTTGTAGTTCATGGTATACTAAATCTCAAATTGTAAACATAATAATTAATAGGGTTTTGGAAACTTTTCTTCACTTCTGTTAATGCTGATGGATCCGACAATTAAATAAGAGCACCACTTACGTTGCAAATACTCCCGTCGTCGCTTGATTTCAAGAGATAGAGTTTTACAATGTGCAATACTTACGTACTGGAATGCAATAACACTTATAAATATATATAAAACAATAGAAGTCTTCCTACAATCTGGCTGAACATCCGGTGCTCTACGATGCCCTTCACATACATTACGTAATCCTCTCGTCGTAAGGAGATCGAAGATCCCAGCCCAAAAGTGCTCTGGCTGTGTATTGTTAACAAGATCAGTTACTGAACAATGTTTAATGTGTGACCCGAAACTTTGACCCCTGACCTTGAAAAGCAATGAACATTGTTCTTATGAAGTAAGGAGTACATGTTTCGTCGGATATTTTCCCCAAACTTATATCTTGTATACAAGATTAATTAACAAGTTTATCATGTGAACTTGACCTCTAACCCCTGACACACACACGTCGTCCCGTCAGCATCAATTGTATGCCATTGTGTACTAAATTTGGCGGTCCTAGACTATATGAGTTTGTCAGTATCATGTTTGCATGCATTATCAACAATGTTAAGCATATGATCTTGATCTCTGACCTTGCAAAAAGTACATATATGTATATCAAGATTGACTGTCCTAACCCAACTGGTTCTCCATGTATCTGGTTAACATAGTTTATCAACAATGTTTAGTATGTGGCCTTGATCTTTGACTCTTAAACTTATCAACAATGTTTAGTATGTGGCCTTGATCTTTGACTCTTCAACTTGCCTCTCAACATCTGTAGTACATGCAATCTGATTAAGATTGTAGTACATGTAACATGTTTGATTGCCTAGCCCGAACGGCTAGGTCTGAATTATGTTAACAAGATTCATATATAATGTTTAGGTGAGACCTTGACTTCATACTTGAAACCCTGAAGAAATCTTATCTTAAGAAGTATATACACTAAGTATGACAGTCTTAGTATGTGACCTTGACGTTTGATCTCTGACCCTGGAAAACGACAGGCGATCATAGGAAGCAGTTGTACCGAGTTTGATGGCCCTAGCCAAAGTGGTTCGGTCGGCATCTGGTTAACAAGCTCTGTGGACCAACAGTCAGACAGACGCATCGCGCCCACCATAATACATCCGTCCACGACGGCGTGTAAAAAAGCAGAATGCGACCTTAAATTACATGAAGAAGGTGCTGATCGCTGTTAAGGAATCAAAAGACAGGTGGTGATCGCTGGTGACATGTAAGGAAAGGAAAGGGATGATCGCTGGCAAGGAAAGAAAAGAAGGGTGATGATCGCTGGTGGCATGTAAGGAGTGGGGAAGGTGATGATTGCTGGTAAGGGATGAAAAGAAAGGTGATGATTGGTGAAGACATGTAAGGAGTGAGGAAGTGATGATCGCTGGTAAGGAATGAAAAGAAAGGTGATGATTGGTGAAGACATGTAAGGAGTGAGGAAGTGATGATCGCTGGTAAGGAATGAAAAGAAATGAGATGATTGGTGGAGACATGTAAGGAGTGAAGAAGTGATGATTGCTGGTAAGGAATGAATAGAAATGAGATGATCGCTGGTGACATGTAAGGAGTGGGGAAGGTGATGATTGCTGGTAAGGAATGAAGAGACAGGTGATTGTTGGTGGAGACATGTAAGGAGTGGGGAAGGTGATGATCGCTGGTAAGGAATGAAGAGAAAGGTGATGATTGGTGAAGACATGTAAGGAGTGAGGAAGGTAACGATCGCTGGTAAGGAATGAAAAGAAAGATGATGATTGGTGGAGACATGTAAGGAGTGAGGTAGGTAATGATCGTTGGTAAGGAATGAAAAGAAAAGTGATGATTGGTGAAGACATGTAAGGAGTGAGGAAGTGATGATTGCTGGTATGGAATGAATAGAAATGAGATGATCGCTGGTGACATGTAAGGAGTGGGGAAGGTGATGATCGCTGGTAAGGAATGAAGAGAAAGGTGATTGTTGGTGGAGACATGTAAGGAGTGAGGAAGTGATGATCGCTGGTAAGGAATGAAAAGAAATGAGATGAGTGGTGGTGACATGTAAGGAGTGAGGAAGTGATGATCGCTGGTAAGGAAAGAAAAGAAAAGTGATGATTGGTGGAGACATGTAAGGAGTGAGGAAGGTAACGATCGCTGGTAAGGAATGAGGTATAAAAGTATAAAAGAGAGTGAAGGAAAGGTGATGATCGGTAGGAAGGAGTGGTGAAGGTGATTATTGGTAGGAAAGAGAGGTTAAGGTGATGACCGGTAGGAGGGGGGGGGTGAAGGTGATGATCGGTAGTGAGGGATGAAATGAAGGTAATGATCAGTGGTAAGAAATGATAGGAAGGTAATGATCTGTGGTAAGGAATGATAGGAAGGTGATGATCGGTAGTAAGCAGTGAAAGGAAGGTGACAATGGGTGATAAGGAGTGAAATGATTCTTTTCTAAGGGAAAGGGGCTTCAACATCCAAAATATATCAAAAACCCTTCATTCTACTTTTTTACATGACATTAAGTAAATTTATAATCATTTTGTGGGGAAGTCGCCTAATCTCATCCCGGGTCCCCTTTATATTTATGGTACGTACACACACGGACAATCTTCTTCTGCGCTATGTATTGCAATTGGGAATGAGTGGTTTAAGAAGCCCTCTGTGGTCGAACATCTGCATGGAGCTTTGTCATGGCAGCTGCTCGTTTGCCATATTTAGAATAGCAGACAATCTGTTACTGGATTAATCTCAGCTGACTAAGCATTGGTGTGTTACTCATGGGCTGAGACATCATATATGGTGTAATAATACCCACATTTCTCATCTTGTCGTCACTAGAGTCTGTAGTCTCAAAATCAATCAACATTGTATATATTGTTTGTGTTAGGGCATGTGTTTGTGTGTTAGGGTATGTGTGTGTTTGTATGTGTGCCCAATCCCACTTTCGTTGCAATGTGTGTGCGTGCGTTAGAGTGTGTTTGTGTGTATATGTACACAATCCCACTTTCAGTACTATACATACATTAATCGAATATTTTATACACACACACACACACACACACACACACACACACACACACACACACACATATATATATATATATATATATATATATATATATATATATATATATATATATATATATATATATATATATATATATATATATATATATATATATATATATATATATATGCGTTATATATGTGCCTTGGTGTTTGTGAATGCAGGGACACGTATCTACAGTATTTTGTATATTAACCACAATACATGTATTACGACAAATTTAGCTGCATGCATATAATTCTTCTGACCTTTTGGTAGGAGGCGAGTCATTGGTTATGGAGGGGGGGGGGGGGGGGGGGGTTACCTACCGATATTCATACCTACCGGTATATATTGGTCCCAAGATTTCCCAAACTCAAAATTTTAACATTTTTCGGCGACAATCGTCACAAAAGTGGCAAAGTATGTCCGCCACCGCCACTAACACTAACAACAACAACAACAGCAACAACAAATTTTGTACCATGCATGTTACGTTGTGCCGCCACAGTGTACATATATCATGAAAAAAATCATAAACTAGATTTATAATGTAGCCATCTTGATTTAATCGTACATAATGAAAGCATATTCGGTGTTTTTACTGGTTTTTAACTCGCCATTAGCCCTTGCCATACCCTTTCCCTAGACGTGTTATGTACCGTGTTTGGCGTTTACCATAGATGGCGGTAGTATTGCTTGTATATCTATATACAGTTGCATGTAAATGTCACCGAATCTTGTCTAGATGTTAAACTTCGTCAGCTTATGTTATCATAAGGTTTTCCTCTACACCTATATTTTGTATTCTACTTTTAAACATGTACGTCTATTAAGCTTGATTCTGATAATCTATTGTAACACTGCATTTTCTGGATTATATTTCAGCTTCAGAAGAATTGTGTGTAAGCCTTAAGTACTTAAAAATTTGAGAGGTGAAAAGTGAACCAAAATCAAGGTTTTGTATTTTCTCTGTGAAATTGCAATTAGTATTTGCGCCTGATAAATATTATTTTGAATTTATGACTTCTACAAAATCAGTTTCTTTACGTTTACTACAATATATTCTGTTTTATCCGTCGGTTATGAAAACCGGTATTCAAAATTTACAATACCGGTATGAGAGACATGATGTCACTTACTTCAAACTTTCGCCTCTTGGGCACATTCGAAGCGAAACTAATGCGAGAAATTATAGCCTAATCTATAAAGTATTTTATGTATTTGTTGATCCTGGAAATGTTGCCTGAGGTAGGATTCTTACATGTGTATGACCATCGTCTGGTCAACGAAAAATACAACATGTCATCATTAATAATAAGCAATTAATGGTGAGATGTACAGAATAATAATATATGTGTGTTGTTTTGACACCTGGTGATGCCTTTAATTTCCTGAGTGACATTAATCTAAAATATTTTCACATCTAGATGATAATGACGATGCAAAAAAAAACCCCAAAAACAAATACAACCCCCCCCCCCCCCCCAACAATATTTACGATTCGGCTTGTCTCTAAATATTTCTTGAAAAGAGAGATTTAGAGAATGAAATGAAAGAGATGGGGGAACAGAGAGAGAGAGAGAGAGAGAGAGGATCATTCCCTTTCAAAAATAACATTGAAGAATATCCAACCCAGAAAGGTAAAACGTATCAATGTACCACAAAGAAATACTTATGTTCGGCATGCATTTACCTCATATAACTATGATACACTTTATGATATACCTGTTTGTTGTTGTACACAAAATGTACATATGTTTAGGTACATAGGGTATGTATGTAAGTATCATTGTACATTTTCACACTAAAATACAAAGGATGCGCATTTATATATAATTTATCAATGTATCTATATATGTATGTATTTATTCAATTTTAGGTTAGGAGTTACTTCATGGTATTTCTAACATGTATCCAATGTAATTCTGTAGCATTTATAGTTCTGACGTGGTCATTACACAGTATATATTATCATACATTAATGTTTCCCTGAGACCGGTAAGGGAAGTATCTTCCTGAAGTGATCGTTTCAGATCAGAAAAGAAGTCGCTTTCCCCAAACATGTTCAGAGCAGGTGAGGTTGAAATATTGGTGAATGATGTAGATGAGAAGATATAGGTATAGATACGTTCAGACCCTGAACGATTTCTACTGAATTATCTCTGCAAAGTCTTTAAGTGCGTACCTTGATCTAATTTTCTGCCGTCCAGCAGATGTATTTTAATTCATCAAGGAAGTTAATTCTCATGGGAAGAGGATACCTGTTCATACTGAAAGGGGACCCCCTCATTATTCTTCAAGGAAGTAAATTCTCATGGGAAGAGAATTCCTGTTCATACTGAAAGGGGACCCCCCTCATTATTCCATACACAACTTTATACACTATATGGGTTTCTCCTTCTATCATATTACTGCTAGATACATACCCAAATAGTTTACATTGTATCCTTGTTTTGAATTAACTTACTGACATATAAGAAGAGGGTTTCAAATTCATGCAAACGTGTCACTGATTCGGCTTCACTGTATTAAGCTGCATATACTTACATGTACTTGGATACAAAATGTCTTAGTAAGCAAAAATGTTAAAACAGGTAACCCAACTCTGATTCACAGGAGGAGCCGAGTGTATATACGATAACAAAAGCTGCAGTGTATTCTCGTTTAGGGGAAAAGTTCGAAATTTCTAGCCAAAAAAAAACCCTTTCTCAATAGCCTTTTTAAAAACCGTCGTTTGTAATTTCAAGACACAAAGAATTTCCTGTATAGAGCTACCTCTCTCTCTCTTTGGGGGGGGGGGGGGGGGGGTTGGGGTATTTTCGAAATCCAAAAATTATTTACAGTAATTCTCTTTAAATTGATAGTATTAAACCTGTAAGAAATCTCCAGTTTATTATATAGTAGAAATACACCCTAAATATATCTATAATTGTGTAACATTCAAACACGCCTTATAGTTAAACTTTTTAATGTACAACAGCAAAATGCATACTAAGTTACCAATATCTGTGTAACATTCAAACACGCCTTAAACTTATTATATGTGCAACAACAAATGGGTATATATTAAGGTATATAATAAATTATATTTATATATGAGAGCTACATGCATGTACATAAGTATTTTGTATTTTAAAAGTATATACTGGGCGATGACACATTAATCAGTGTGAATACTTCAATAATTACATCCGAATAAGTCACTTTTATTTTGTGATCTAGTTTTACAAAAATTCCTTATTCAGTTATTGGACACACCTTTAAATAGCAATATTACTAAACAAGTTAAATGCTTTAACAATCAGATTTATGTAGATAAAGTGCGTCGTAGTAGGAAATAGTAAACACCTGAAATAGTTGACCTACTTCTCTCACGTTATTAAAGCTCTCGGCACCTACGAGAAGTGTATTTCGTTCACGCCCTCCCTTTATAATCTAGTTGCTTTCTCATGCATACCTAAGAAGACGGCGCGCGGCGAATCGATATGCAAATGAGCTTTTACCATAAATAGGCATTTACCTAGCGTTTTCTCGGAACCGTTCTGAGTGATTCATCGAAACATGCCCATATATGGAAAATGGAAGCATTTTACCCATAGTGCAAAGGCGAAAAACGTGCCACTGGATAAAACAGGGCTGTGTGTCATTACTGATCACAGACGAATAGTGACTTCTGAGCAGTGAGCGTTAGTTAGTATTTGGTAACATTTGCAGAACTTTCACAATGGCAGACGAAGATGTTGCAGCTTTAGTTATTGATAATGGATCCGGTATGTGTAAAGCCGGTTTCGCTGGAGACGATGCCCCTCGTGCGGTCTTCCCCTCCATCGTCGGCAGACCCAGGCATCAGGTAAGTTTTTATATCAAGCTTTCGTCAAACCATTTTGACCACGATCGTTCGGTTGTTTATATCATTGTATATTAACATCTTTTAATCAATGACAAGTGATGCGTGTATGGTATAATACTTTGCTGTAGACAGTAGCGTGAATGAATTGTTAACAATTACGTTTGGTTTTGAGTGGTTTATCTAATGGCCGCGCCCTCAGCCCGGTGGCCGATTGTGTGTGTTAGATGTGCTGCACTGAAACATTGTGTGGTCAAGATTCGAACCCTTGCTGACAAAGAGGTTTGTCATCATGTATACTTGCAGAAGATCTGCGATATTCGGTAGGCCAGTCTTCAGACTCTCTCTGAATTCAGTTTCGCTCTAATACTAAACACTGATTGCCGGTAATATGATAAAGGTTACATTTAGATTTCTAAACAAGTTGCACAACTTGCAGTAGTAGAGTATACAAGTAAGTGACAACCTTACCTCGTGTGACCACCGGCAAGATGTTAATTAGATGCCACGGCCCTGATCGAGCATTTCACACATGTCTATTGAAAACATAAGAAAAGGAACTAAATTTCTGTTTTCTTAAGCACTAATAATGTATTGAAGATGTTGCGTTTTAAATGTGTTTCGGAAAGTAAACCTAATCGTGGAAAACTGACATTATCATGTTGGAATGGGCACGGCGGCTAGCAAGTCTTTGAAAATTCCATATATGGTCATGTTCTGCTTTATCCAGTAAGAAAGTGACGAATAGCCACGCCTTTATATGGATTGTAAATGTAACGCAAGAGTGTTGGACAATAAGCGTTAACAGATTTCAAATAACGTAGGCGTAGGAGGGTTTAACTAATTTAATGTTATCTATTTATTTTGTTGACTATACGATGACTCATAAAACAGTTTCACAGAAATTCAACCTGGCGCTAGCTACCAAAAACATGTGTAGATGGTATTAAACCCACCCCCACCCCCTTTCCAATTTTGATACATCTCGCACAAACATGTATATATATATATATATATATATATATATATATATATGAGTGTGTGTGCATTAGCTTCATATGCATCTTATTTTCAATTGCATGCTACCTGTGCACATCACACTGCGTCAGACATACTCGAACTCTAGAAGTTTGTTTCACTTGAAGCGCAGTGATGGATCTGTAATCCTGTGGACAATATTAAGGGTTTCTGGTGAATAGAGAGCATGGTAACTCCAGAATCCATCATCGAGGTAATCATTAAGTATAATTTATTTGGACATTTTATGTATTTTTAATAAAATACCCTTCCGATTTTCAGGGTGTGATGGTCGGTATGGGTCAGAAGGACAGCTACGTCGGCGATGAGGCCCAGAGCAAGAGAGGTATCCTTACCCTGAAATACCCCATTGAACACGGCATCGTCACCAACTGGGACGATATGGAGAAGATCTGGCATCACACCTTCTACAATGAGCTCCGTGTGGCCCCAGAGGAACACCCAGTCCTTCTCACAGAAGCTCCTCTTAATCCTAAAGCCAACAGAGAGAAGATGACACAGATCATGTTCGAAACCTTCAACTCGCCAGCTATGTACGTGGCTATCCAGGCTGTGCTGTCTCTGTACGCCTCTGGTCGTACCACTGGTATCGTGCTCGACTCTGGAGATGGTGTCACCCACACCGTGCCTATCTACGAGGGATACGCGCTTCCTCACGCCATCATGAGGTTAGATCTCGCTGGACGTGATCTTACCGATTACTTGATGAAGATCCTCACCGAGCGTGGGTACTCTTTCACAACTACAGCCGAAAGAGAAATCGTCAGAGACATCAAGGAAAAATTGTGCTATGTAGCTTTAGATTTCGAACAAGAAATGGCCACAGCTGCTTCATCGTCATCCTTAGAAAAGAGCTATGAACTCCCCGACGGTCAAGTTATCACCATTGGAAACGAGAGATTCAGGTGCCCTGAGGCCACATTCCAGCCATCCTTCTTGGGAATGGAGTCCGCAGGCATCCATGAAACAACATTCAACAGTATCATGAAATGTGACGTCGATATTCGTAAAGACTTGTACGCAAATACCGTCTTGTCCGGCGGTTCTACCATGTACCCAGGTATTGCCGACCGTATGCAAAAAGAAATCACTGCACTCGCACCTAGCACCATGAAAATCAAGATCATTGCTCCACCAGAGAGGAAATACTCCGTCTGGATTGGTGGTTCCATCCTTGCCTCTCTCTCCACCTTCCAACAAATGTGGATCAGCAAACAGGAATATGATGAATCCGGCCCATCCATTGTCCACAGGAAGTGCTTCTAAACTATGTCGTGTATTCTGTGTTCGTATTTGATATTATATGTCCCAGTGCCAGGAACACCATGTACTAGTAACTTATATAGTGCGTATTCCAGATCTGAAGATGAAATCTCAGTCCATTGCATTTTGGGCATTTCATCGTATTTTTTGTGTCCCGGACCAAGCAGTCAGTCTTCGAGACAAAACTTTTTTTATTCCAATGCCTAGTCAATGTTATGCATAAACACTTGTTATTTATGAAAAAAAAATATGCAAAAAGCAGAAGTAAAAAATAATAAAATCACAATTTTTGTTTTCTACAATGCATGATGAACTATAGGTAGTTTAACTTGAGATCATTCATTAATAGCAGAGACGACGTGTCTCGGTGATCAAGTTGTTGTTCTCGGAATCGTAAAGTTCTAGATTCGAATTCTTTGGTATTTTTCCAGGTTCTTGGATGAGAAAGAAGATTCCTCACTGCTTCAAATGGGCCTATGGCATATTAAAATTTGTGCGGGAATGCACCTAAATAATGCTATCATCATAAAGGTGAAGTAATTCCTAGCATGGACTTGAAAAACTAGATTTCAATCGGTTCTTCCGTAATATGTGAAAGAAGCCGGAATTCGAACCTAATTAAGATGTAATAGTAGTGTGTCCATCCATAGATATTTTATGCCCCAGGATCAATAAATCGGAGGCATATTGTTTTTGTCCTGTCTGTTTGTCTGCCTGTTGTCAGCTTTAATCTTGGCCATAACTTTTGAACCGTGAGGATATAGACTTCATATTTCCCATGCATACTCGCCTATTTAAGTTCTTCAAATGACACCAAGGTTGATGACCTTCACGCTAAAACGAACTTTTTGGATGTTGTTGCCGCCGGGGACATTGGTGTTTCACAAACGCGGCCTTTTTTCCCAGTATACATGTATAAGGTGACCCTGGATTCTCCCACTATGTTTAAGATGTTACCTGCTTCCATGTGATGTGACGGAAGATTCTTAAAAGCGACATGAAACCCCAATTGACCTATATAGATACATGTAGAAGTGCAGGGCAGCAAGGTCTTGTAATTTTTACAGGGTATTTTCCATGACATCGAACCTCAGTATTTCAACTCGCATTTTTTTCTACCAAAACTAAGAGATCTCGCACTTGAAATATTATTAAATGTATTATCCTGTCGGAGCGTCCTTTTCCGAACACCTTACACTTCTACGTGTATCTATGTAGGTCGATTGGTGTAAGCTGAGCCATCACCTTTCTTGAACAACCACCGTTCTCGGTTCCTTACTACTTATTATCTAACGACAGTGGCGGATTTAGAGCCCCCCCCCCCTTTTTTTTTTTTTTTTTTGTTTTTGGTGATATTTACTGGTCAAAATCCAGATTTTGCACCAAAAATGGCTGAGAAGTTTGGCTATTACCCATTTGGGTCCCACCTTTTCGGAAATCCTTGATCCGCCACTGTATGAAGTCAGCCTGTATGAACCAACCACCTGTCTTGACCATCCACCGTTCTCGATTCTTTATTACTAATTATCTATATGAAGTCGAGCTGTATGAACCAACCACCTGTCTTGAACAACCACCGTTCTTGGTTCCTGAATTTAATTCGTCTTCGAATTTTTGTTTTCAACAATGCACTCCAATAACAAAAAGTGTATAGTAGAGCATTGAAATTACAAGCCGATTTTGATTAAACTGAATATGGTAGTTGTGTCAGTGAAAAAATATTAATGGATATGGTAGGTGTCTGAAAGCTACAAGGATACACGTACTTCCAACTTATTCAAGTTACGTATTGCCACATTATCCGGATGTTAAATGTTTTGTCATACTCGCCGATATTTTTGCCGGAACTGCTGGTGAAGACTTATTCCTAGTACCTGTGCAGTACATGCTATTAAGCATCTTCTCCAGGGGCGTAGGAGAAGGGGGGGGGGGGGGGGGGGCCAACCAGGTTTTGGCCCCCCCCCCCACTTTTCGAGTAATATTTAAAGTTTAAATAAACTTAAATATGACATTTTAAGCGAAGTAAATCTTTTTTCTTATATATTTTTAATGTCTGATTTTTAATCCGTAACTACAAAATTACGGATAAGGTTTTTTATTTTACTGGCGGTTGATGTATCCTGATTACGCAACATGCCCTTTCAGCTTATGCATTAGTGTGATGTCATCCATTGTAAGTATGTATTATGTTTTGAATGATATTATACAAGTCCGAGATTATGCAATAGAGTCGCATTATTATAGTTTGTTCTTATCTGAAAGATATAAGCAGGTGTAGCCCAGTGGATGAGCTGAGCTGTTCAGCTTGTGACCAAGAAGTCCGGGTTCGACACCCGTCGGGGGCATACCGGTGCTCTGTCTTTCGGATGAGACTCTGACTGATAACGTGTCTGACATTCAAATTGCAAGACAATTCGTCAGCATGAACGAGCATTGTGAAGCTTTCTTTGGAAAGTGTTAAAGTGTGAACATTGTAACATGATGAGCAGCCACGGACCTTTAATATGCATACCACCCAATTAATTTGTGCATAAAAGGGTGAATTAAAAAATAACCACACTGTAACATGTTTTGTTACTGATTAGTAGCCGTAGTAGCCACTAAAGCACTAAAAGTAAATAATTCGTCTCTTATTTAATCATTCAGAGAGAGAAACTGGAAAAAATTCAATCTAAAGTTGTTTATGCGCCGGACCGAAAGATCTGGGGCATATTGTTTTTGTCCTGTCTGGTAGCTATTGTAAACTTTCGCCATAACTTTTAAACCGTAAAAGCTAGACTTCATATTTGGCATGCATACTCCACCCACTAATGAAGCCTTTCAATTGACACCGGACAAGGTCAATGACCTTGAGACCTTCACTGTGACCTTCGTGCTAAAAATAGCTTTTTTCTTACTTTGTTGCCGCCGGGGACACTCTTTTTTTGCTTTTCACTTTTGGAAGGGTGTTGGGCCCCCCCCCCCCCCCCCCCACTTTTCACTGCCGAGCTACGCCACTGTTCTCTCTTATATAGCATCATATGCTGGCCATAAGCAACACATTTCAGTGGCGTAGCTGCCATTACGCCAAATATGCTCGGTCGTACACATCATTTTGTGTAAAATATGGTGTCTCATGAGAGAGAGAGAGGTGGTCGTTTTCCTTTCCAGGTTGATAGTACTGGTTTAATTCGACGTAATATGTAATTTTAAAAATGCTTATTCTGTGTGAAGTTAAGAAGTCTATTTGTACTGTTTGAATGATGCTCTTTCTTTTCCAAAATTAAAAGGCCGGGTTGAGAGGGTTGTATATAAAAAAAAACATATGCCGTCTATCAATAGGTACCATCAGACATGGTGCATAATATACCATTCAGTTTTACATTTCTTTGTATTTCAAAGTTGGTGTATACTTGAAAGATGCTCATATTTTGAACATTTCTTTCCTTAATAAAGGTTCGGAATGACGACTTTACCCTTCTTTAAAACATTAAAATCTATTAGCTTCCAGGGAGTTTCGCCCCCTGAACCCTCAGTCGGGCTTTACCTTAGACCCACTGGGGTCTTCAAAGCAGCCCCCAAACCCCTGCCTTTCTAGTGCGTACACATCATTTGCACTCTGGTTACGCGCCTGCATTTAATAGATCAGATATATACAAATACAATGTATTTATATTTTAAAAATTTCTAAAACAGGACCTTCCCTAAAAAATAAGGCAAGATTCAATTAATACGTTGTATGATAAATTCCATATATTATTTATCAAGTATTTACATCTATGTGTTAAGCCGGCGTGGCCTAGTGGTATCGCGTCGGACTCCTGATCGGGAGGCCGGGGTTCGAGTCCCGCTCTGGTCATGCTGGTGTTCTGTCTTTCGGATGAGACGGTAAAACCGAGGCCCCGAGTCGACTGGTTGAAAAATTATCCATGTTTGTTTCTTAGCCTAAAACGTAAAATTTAAAAATGTATACAAAAGGTCGGTCACATACACGTCAGTAATACATAATAATACTGATTTTTAACAATGTAATAGACCATAATGCAATATACATTATTATTCATTTTATAAAAGATTTTCTTATGTTAACACTTGTTTTAGCACAAATTTTCCCAAGATGCACAGATCTTTAGTTTTCTTTATGCTTAATAATTGGGCTTATTTAAAGACGGATAGTCGGCGATGGTAATTAAAGTATACCGATATGGAACGTCTATAACATTTACAGGACCTACTTTCCAAGTTGAGCTGTGCAAGTGAAGACTTAGATTAAAGAAGGATAACTCTGATTTACTGTCTAATACAGTTAGTAATTGGCCGCAAAAAAATAAGGAATTATATCTGGATGAATGCTTCACTTTTGTAAAACACCTATTGAGTTAATCTAGATGACTTGAATAGCTGGGGATTTAGTTTAACTTCCGTATTTATGCTTACCTGTAACTAAGAGAAAATAATGATAATAAATTGGCCCAAATACACAACTTCCTTGTATAGCTTATCAGTTATAGATGAAAATTTAGTAAAATCAAAGAAAACGCACTCCCGCCGTTACAAGTATTTTCTGTGTAATGATGGTCCTAAGAAATAACTTGGAATTAAAATTTTGTTTTATATATAGAATAAGTGTCTTATTTTGTGTTTTCATAAAATACAATGACTGATGCATTTATTAGATACATGTATATTGCGCGTTAGCGACCATCTTAAAATTTTCTAAAAATGATCTACTCATTTTTTTGTATAAATGTGTTTGAGAAATGTTGTTACGTATCCCCTATGGATGATTGGAAAATTATTTATTTATTATCTATCATTTGATTTGATTTTACTTTTTTATTTTACACGTATTTTATTTTTATTTTATCTTATTCTATTTTACATTTTATTTATAAAAATAGTATTATTTCATTTTTTTTCCCTCTCTATCGAGACGACGCTACCGTGGTTCAAGCCCCCCCCCCCCCAGGAATTCCTCAAAAATGCGTTTTCCAATTTTCCCCAATACAATTTACCGAAAATCATGGGCTTGGCCCTCCTAGCTGGACTGGACCCCTGGAAAAATTCTAGATCCGCTCCTCTCTTTACCCAAATTCTTATCATATATAATTGGGAAAAGGTTTCGGTTAAACATCAACATAAAAAGTTCCTACTCATCAACACCCCCCCCCCCTCCACTTCTGGTGCCAACTGGCGTTCGAATACCCATGTTATCAAGAAGCATATATCTAGATGAAATAAATGTAAGGATGAAAAATAGGGAAACTTCCAAGTTGTAGGAAATAACCTTTATTCTACGATCAATGTATTTAAGGTATTACACAAGGAAGCAATGTATACTTTTATCATGATTAAGATAAACATAAGAATTCAATACTAACACCTAAATTCCTACGTATTTGTACATAAAGTACAATATGACGTACTTTAGAAATTGTGTTCTTTTTATACGCGGAAAGAAAAAATCTTAAATTTCCTCTTTTCCTCTGGACCTAAGCTCGGAGGTACACGTACGAATATTACATGAATCGACTATTTCCGAGTTTTCGATTACGTTGGAAATTCTTAAATATTACCATAAAAAGCACGCGACTACGGACAAACATTGAAGTTTCAATTATAGAATTTTCTCATAAAATTTAATTTGTGTTTTTAGTTTTGAGTTAATATCACATACTAATTACTAATTAGCCCATTTTATATTGTTTGATCACGGTATAGATTTTATTGTTAAAGTATCTTTAGATTTCAGTATTTCAACTGAATATAACACACTCCTGTAAATTAGAAATACGATTGATTTTACACCAGATTTTGTTACCAAAGTGCATGAAAACTCGTAAACTTTGGGGATTATGCCTCCTGGCCCCACCCCGCCTTCGACCTGGATCCACTCGGGGCATTAAGGTGGTCCCAGACCCCTACCTCACCATTATCTTTCACATCCCTTCCAATACTCAAATCCTGCATCCCCTTCTGACTTGTAAGTCGTTTGATTAAGTGATCATAAAAATAGGTTTGTCCTATGATGCCTTGCACTGCATGGGGGAAGACTAATATAAAAAAAAATCGTTCGGTCTCGTGGCAATGCTCAAATAATTGTGCTAAAATTCAAGATTTTATTGTAAAGGAAACGAAACTCGAAAATGACCTATTCAATTTATTTATGCATATGAACAGCTGGCAAAGTGTGTCTGTAACTTTGCTGAAAAATTTACGTGGAGTAAGTTATAACGTATTATATATATATATATATATATATATATATATATATATATATATATATATATATATATATATATATATATATATATATATATATATATATATATATATATATATATATATATATATATATATATATATATAATACGTTATAATATATATATATATATATATATATATATATATATATATATATATATATATATATATATATATATATATATATGAGGTCTCATTTCTTATACTACAGTGTTGACATAACAGGCGTTTTATTTTATATCGACTTTCTGGGTGTATATGTATACACTCGAGATAATATCCTCCCCCGTGCGAGATAAGGGATTACCTTGCACGAGTTGATACCCACCCCGAATGAGATCATATCCACCCTGCATGAGATCATGCCCATGTCCGTGCGAGATCATGTTCTCCCCGTTTGAGATCATACTGATGTTGTACGCGATAACAGTCGCCAAGTCATCCGATTTATATTATGTTACAGTAACCAGATTCGGACGTGAATATTACTCGTAAATCGTCCGCACAAGTTTGAAACTGCGTGACTGGGTCATGGACTGTTCCAAAATTATATATGCATAAAACTTATTATTTTTGATAGTTTAGATCCAAATTTATTTGAAAAGGCATATTAGCTGTTTCCATATAACTCAAACAAAACACACTCTGGAGAAGACGCTTTAACCGGCGTGTTGACATTCGCCATAACAGTGTCATGTGACCTTCCTCCGCAAACTAAAGAGCTTTCACGTCCGGGTCTGGTTTTCCAACACTCAAAACCGATCCGTATTCTGGTTTTCCAACATTCAAAACGGACTCGGCGTTCTGGATGAGTCACCCCGTGAAAAATCACGCTCCCTCTTATTTTATATCACTCGTACAACGCTACGAGATATTATACGGGGTATAGAACCGGAATTATAGAGTGAACCTTCCCCCATAGCCAGACTCCCCCCCCCCCACCCCCGGGCGGTCCTACTCTAGAGTGAGCTTTCCCCCTTTGAGGGGAAGACTCACTCTAGAGCCAGCCTCCCCCTTGCATAATTTTGAGTAAGACTTCCCCCGGCGGTTCTACTCTAAGAGTGTCCCTTCCCTCCTTAGAGAGTAAGACTCACTCTATGTCAGTTTTCCCCTGCCTAATTTTGAGTAAGAACCAGTCCCCATGTTATGATATTACTGTAGTGAAACCCTATGGATCAATTTCCCCTCTTTAATTCAAGTCTCTCTCTCCTAAATCGGTGCCTCAATCACATTACAATTAAACTTTTATATGATGTCTTTTCGTGTCCATATTTTGGCCTGCTCGCCAATGGCGGATTTTGTAATAAGGCTCGCCTATGGCGGATTTTGTCATACGCCTGAGTCAGAGGTCTTTTTCTTTTCTACCGTAGCGATCTATATCTTAATGATAGCTCCAGCAATCAGTTACTAGTAATCATGTCTCACGTGGTCATCTTGCTCTCCGCATGTCCATCTGTTTCTCGCAGATTTTGTCTGAATGATAACTGTTTAACCCAGATTGATTGATTTTTGTTTAACGTCAAACCACGAATATTTTACATATATGGTGACGGCATCTGCCTGATGCGGGGCATACAGTTTTTTTCACCTTTACAACGGACCCACCCGAAGCAGTGAGGGATCTTTAGTTGCATTAGCTGTCAAAATTGGTATAACAACACTGTTATGTTTCATTTAATTATTTGAAATTACATACAATCAAACTACAAAACAAAGTTTTACTACATCGAAAGTCAACTCTTTTGACGACATTGACACGTTTTAATAAACCGGAAACAAGAGGCCCAAGTGGGCCTATATCGCTCACCTGAGCACAAAGTGCATATTTAGAAGCAAGCAAGAAATTCTGTGCAGGGGTTCTGGAGAGGAAGATGAAAATGTGTCAATCAAACAGAGCCAATGGCGGCCATCTTGGATTACGGATCGGCATGAAAAACCTATACTTGGTAGAGGACCTTGAGTACTTACTTTGTATGCAGTTTGGTGAAATTTTGTGCAGTGGTTCTGGAGAAGAAGTTGAAAATGTGTCAACCAATCAGAATCAATGGCAGCAATCTTGGATCACGGATCGGCATAAAAACACCAAACTTGGTTGAGGACCTTGAGTACTTACTTTCTATGCAGTTTGATGAATTTCTGTGCAGTGGTTCTGGAGAAGAAGTCGAAAATGTGTCAACCAATCAGAGTCAATGGCGGCCATCTTGGATCATGGATCGGCATAAAAAACAAAAATGTGGTAGAGGATGTTGAGTACTTACTTTCCATGAAGTTTGATGAAATTCTATGCAGCTGTTCTAGAGAAGAAGTCGAAAATGTGTCAACCAATCAGAGCCAATGGCGGCCATTTTGTATCCCGGATCGGCATAAAAAACACAAACTTGGTAGAGGACCTTGAGTACCAACTTCCTATGAAGTTTGGTGAAATTCTGTGCAGCTTTTCTGGAGAAAAAGTCGAAAATGTGTCAACCAATCAGAACCAATGGCGGCCATCTTGGATCACGGATAGGGATAAAAAACACAAACTTGGTAGAGGACTTTGAGTACTTACTTCCTATGAAGTTTAGTGAAATTCTGTGTAGCATTTCTGGAGGAGAAGTCGAAAATGTGTCAACCAATCAGAGCCAATGGCGGCCATCTTGGATCACGGATCGGCATAAAAAACACAAACTTTGTAGAAGACCTTGATTACTTACTTCCTATGGAGTTTGGTGAAATTCTGTGCAGCGGTTCAGGAGAAGAAGTCGAAAATGTAGAAAAGTTAACGACGGACGGACGACGGACGCTGCACTATGACAATAGCTCACTTGAGCTACGCTCAGGTGAGCTAAAAATGAGAAATGTCCGTTACATTCACCATATACACAACATTTGACACGTATGTAGATCGGGTCAGAAAATTACGTGATAAAGTGTGTCGCTGAGTACATCTTCGTAAAAACATTTTTATCTAGCTTTGTAAACTCAAAAATATAAAGGCACATACTAAATGCACAGAAGAAAAGAAAAAATGTCATTAGTAATACTGTCAATAGTAATTTGGCTATATACAACCAACATTTTAAAGCTTTATGTCACATTAGTAGTCCCACATGGTTTGATCGAGGGGCCCGAAACAGGGACTCTTAAAACAAATTCTTTTAAAGAATTTTACAAAATGCATTTACGTTATAGTATAGTCATAGTGCGCCGTCCATCGTCCGTCGTCGTCCGTCCGTCGTTAACTTTTTCACATTTTCGACTTCTTCTCTGGAACTACATTGCAGATTTGGATCAAACTTTGTGTAAATGATGTACTCAAGGTCCCCTACTAAAATTGTGTTCGGGATCCAGATTTCCTCAGGGGTGGATCCAGGGCGGGGCCAAAAGTGCCAAAAAGGGTACCCCTCTTCAAACATCTTCTCCTCCAGAACCAGTACATAAATGGGGAAACTAATTGCATTTCAACAATCTATAAAGATGGGTTATTAAAAATTATGTTCGGGGTTAAGATCAAATAGAAATTTACGCTTTTTTGACGTGTTTCTGGACTTAGTCATTTCAATGAAGAAAAGTTTCATGTTTTTCAGTTAATTGATATTGATGATTCCTTAATGACTATTTTGATCATAATTGTGGTAAGGAATATAATTGTGAAAGAATTTTGTCATTATCTCAATTTTTGGATTTTTTATGAATTTTTTAAGACTTCCAAAAAAAAGGGGGGGGGGGGTGGCCTTTTTTCACATTTTCAACTTTTTCTACAAAACCACATGAAAGATTTTAATGAGACATGGAATACATGAAGTACTTAAAGTCCTCTATCAATTTGGTAAATTTCATCCAAATTGGTTAACAGATAATGCCACCATGTCTAAAAAGTAGGTCTCACAATGGTACATAAACCAGTTGGTAATTGAAATATGGAGAGTAGCGGTTCAAATCCAGCTGTGGTCAAATTTTTTTTTTTTTTTACACATCTAAATAAGTTTCTAGATGTTTCTCACCACTCAACATATGAAATTAGGCAATTTTACGTTTAAGACTTCCAAAAAAAAGGGGGGGGGGGGTTGGCCATTTTTCACATTTTCAACTTTTTCTACAAAACTGTATGAAGGATGTTAATAAATCTTGGTAGAAATAAGTCACTTATGATCCTCTTCAAATTCTGTTGTTTTCGTCCAGACCTCTTTACAGGTGGCACCACCATAGTCAAAAGTAGGTCACAAAAGAGTTCCCTCCCTTAACAATATTCTTTTTCATACAGGCTGTATACAGAGACAAATAGAATGCATAGAAATGATCTAGAGGGATGTGTGAAGACGTATTGTCATTTTTTCGACATTTCTTTGGGCTTGCTGATTCAATGCAGAAAAGTGTCATATTTCCTAGTTAATTGATAATGATGATTTCTTATGGACTATTGTGATCATAATTATGGTAAAGATTGTTACTTTGAAAGAATTTTGTCAATATCGCAATTTTTGGATTTTCTTTGAATTTTTTAAGACTTCCAAATGAGGGTGTATAGGAACAATTCAATCACATTTTCACTTCTGCTGTTATACCATATGAAAGATTTTATTGAAACATGGATACATGAAGTACTAAAGGTCCTGTATCAATTTGGTAAATTTCATTCAAATTGGTTAACAGATAATGCCACCATGTCTAAAAAGTAGGTCTCACAATGGTACATATACCTCTTGGTAATTGAAATATGGAGAGTAGCGGTTCAAATCCAGCTGTGGTCAAAAAATTTTTTTCATTTCTTTACACATCTAAATAAGTTTTTAGATGTTTCTCAACACTCAACATGAAATTAGGCAATTTTAAGTTAGATCTGGACAATATTTGAAACAATTGCTGTTCATGACCCAGACTTGAAATCAGTCAACAAAAGGCCCCGCCTAAAGAAAATGACTAACTTGTTGCCCTGAATGACATCTTGCAGAGACAAAGGAAATGCTTAATATCAAAATCACCTGAATGGATGTGCAAAAAAGTGTTGTTTTTTATTCTAGCCTGAAATAAAATTTGACATATTTTCAACATCTGTGTTGACTTAGTCACATTAATGCAAAAATAAATGAATTCTTCCTTCATGCATGACTGATCATCTAGGTACACAGGTGAGCGATATAGGCCCACTTGGGCCTCTTGTTTTTTCATGTCGTCCACTTTACACATTATTATCAACAGTTAATTTTAAGAGATTACATTACCTAATGACAGTAAATATCGGACCGCCTTCATAATACAAACACGCAAGTAATCAATACAATGGAATGTCAAGGCCTCGTGCTGACGTGGTATTGAAAAATGTAAACATTAAAGACTCGTGCGAAGTATTTTGTGTAAATTGACAACTCTCCCCCGTTCCCATGGCTCTAGTGCAACTTATATGTTGTTCTTGTTCTAAAAATGTTTCGTCAAAGACGTTTTTCATCCCTAATGTTATCGAATTCTGTCTTTAAACGAGGACGTCTCATCTTCGATAGCTTTGGCTACGTCACCAGTGTTGTTGTTATTAGTGAAAGTTTCCTAATCTCGCGTTAGTTAGCTAGGTCATTGATACACTGAGCATGCCAGGTGAAGAAAAAATTACCGACTTTGTGCGGGTAGGTCGTAATTATTTAATTACATTTTAATGATTTTTCCACTACTAACCAAACCTATATAACATTGTAATTTCGTATAAAGGCTTAACTTCAGGAGAGAGTCCAGGGTTAAAAGTTACAGCTTTCGTTTTTAACACGGAAAATGACAGCTAGTGCAACTTTTAAGTGCAATACATACCACGACACGAGGCCTCGGTATTACTGTCTCATCCGAAAGACATGACACTGGCATAACCAGAGCGGGACTCGAACCCCGGCCTCCCGATCAGAAGGAGAGCGCGATACCACTAGGCCACGCCGGCTTGTTTAACCCAGAGTTAAACCGCAAACTTCAAAAGTAAATATGTGAATCAAAGTGTTCATGAAATTAAATGTTTTGGAAATGCCATCAACGTATACGTAACCTACAAAGGTAACGCTGAAGCAGGTAGGACAACGCGAAGCCCAATGTTGTTACGGTTTTTTTTACTTTCTGACTCAAAACAACGTCTCAGTTCTTGATTGGCCACTATGCAGTCAAGAACTGTCCATAATCGAGCATTTATGGGACAAGTGGGACAGAATGGTTAGGAAGCGCGTCAAAGTACCATATTACGTCGCTTAACTCCGACAGACCCTTATTGAGGTGTGAAACAATACCCCCTAATTGCAATAAATACCTTGATGGGGTAAATGTTGAAGAAAATCTCTTATTCTTCTCACCGCAGCCATAGGTGGGCAAAACAATTAAAGAAAAAGGAGGAGCTACTGGCTCACTTATGTGGCAGAAGTCACCATGGAGCTATACAATACATGGATATAAATAATATACTAGAACATATAACACATTACAAAAATATTTGATTGTAGTGCAATTACGATACCGACTTAGGGCGGTCATTTAATTTGACAAAAGCCAAACAAATGGTGTGGTTAACCGGTTTAAGGACCCACCTTCCCACTCACCGTAACAGCAGAACAATCAAAGGACGTACATTTAAAAATTTATAAATAATCCTCCATGTAAAGAACAAGGGTCAACAGGTATCGCATATTGAGAGGTCATAAAAATATAAACACGTAAGGTATTGTAAAACACATAATGGTATAAAAATATATGCGACATCAACATGATAAACCGTGCTCTGCCAGTCTGAAAGCGAGCTAAGACCCTAGATCTGTAGGAGTCCCGACTAACAGTCAGAGGGGACGAGGTTCAGGACCATGTCTCCTCTGAAAGATGTTTGGACAAGGCCCGTCATATAGTCCCCACCGCCCTGTTAGTCAGCGTGCAACGTTCAAGTAAAAGTCTGCATAAGGCTGTAGAGGGACCAAATACAAGACCTATAGTCTTTTTGATGATCTCAATATCACATTGCCTATTTAGAAGACGTTTGACTATTTTATTACATGATAAAATAACGTTATCGGAGCCTTTTACTTTCCTTAATTCATATACGAGATCACCGTAAAAATTAGGATGGGAAATTCCATTGAATACATACTGTTGAAAAGAAATATTTCCAAATTTAGATAGAAGTTCTGAATAAGATCTGAAGAATTTGCCGAATGTTTTTCTCAGCTTATGATATCTGTAACCCTGAGTTAAAAGTTTAGTAGTAATTTGTAAATTTCGTTTATGAAAGTCCAAAACATTGGTGCAGCTTCTGACAAATCGAACTAATTGAGATATATAGATACCACATGATGGGAGTCGAGGGACATCGCCATCCAAGTAAGGGAAATTTACAATAGGAAATCCAAAATCCTCACGTTTATCATAAATATTAGTATATATTAGGTGGTTGATAATTTTGATGTTTAAATCTAAGAAAGGTGTAGATTTATCTCAAGTATTAGCTTTATTCAATGTGAGTTCAGGTGGATATATTTCTGATATAAATTGTTCGAATTCAGGGTTGTCGATAACCAAAATGTCATCCAGATATAATAATAATACTCAGTAATATAAATATTCAGTAATTATGAAATAATCGACCAAAACAGTGAACTAATCCTCAAAGAATGAAGTAAAATAATAAAACCCGTGTATCTTTTTTTCCGCCAGTATAGTATTCACTGTTGTCAATGTAATTCTTGATATCTAATAGACCTGTCTTAAAGGAATAAATACCCCACCTCTGCATCAACACTAATTTTGCAGCCAGTAATACCTAGAGTACTGGCTCTAGATTACACTGGAAGACTTTTGTGAATTGACCTTTGATACATGACCTTAAATTCAAGGTCAAAATCATGGGATTATACTTTAAATGAGTAAAGTATCAGGATACAAAAATTCAATGTTATAACCCAGACACAATTTTGACCATGGCATGCACTGTTACTTTGACTTATATACAACCTTGGGTAAGGTCATGATCCCTGCGTTATCAACAACAATAGTGTGAAATTTTATCCAAATCGAACGAAGCAGCGGAAGTGAAGGCTCAAATATGAATTTACAATAATAACTATGACCTTGACTTTAGATATGCTATATTGGTTCAAAACCATTTCCCACCCTTTGGGCATGAACAACAAAGTCAATAACGTGAAATACCATCCTGATCCAAGTCAATAGAAAAAGTAGTTACCACCCGGACAAGAATTTGTGAACTTAACCGTACAGATACCGGTATTAAAACTTGGATTAAGGTCATAACACACCATTGGGTCAAGGACAATAATTGTGTGTAGTATTACCCAAATCCAAGTTATCATTGTAAAATTCTGGCTCAGAAACGGCTATTGACTATGTGTGCACTATACACTTGACCTACGAGATAAGACCTTGGTTGGGTTAAATATCGAGATGTATCCTTGGGTCATTAGTAATAATTGTGTAAAGTGTTATCTGAATGCAACCGATCTTTCAATCCGGGGGTACAAAAATAGGTTTAGTTGGTTTGATGTATTCCTTGCTTTGTCTAAATTTGCACCCGTGGCCACAGGTTGGTGCCCGTGTCTGTTATCTTGGCATAACCTATATATAGACTCGTTGGTGTTTGAATACAGAGGTTGCTTTGTTTATTGTTTGACGTCGGTGACATATTGTTTTTGTCCTATCTGTTTGTTTGCCTGTTGTCATCTTTAACCTTTGCCATAACCTTTGAACAGTGAGAAATAGAGACTTCATATTATAGCATACAAACTCAACAAATGAAGCCTTTTCAAATAACACCAAGGTCGATGACATTGGAGTCTGGCCTACTTTTAAAGAAATTAAATCTTGATCATAACAGATGATTAAGCCTTGTCTAACGGATAAAACATTCTCGCACCGGAGATCGACTAATCCCGTTTTTTATCAGTACTGAAAAATTCTATCCGGAACACTTTGTATCCCTCCGCGCGTCGTTTACAAACAAATGAAACATGGCGACTCGTTGATTCATCCAACCCTCGACTGATCTTTTTCTATCTGGAACTCAAACTAGTGCTAGATTCTAGTAGTAACAACCAAGGTCACGACAGACATGTCAAATGATATAAGATTCCTCAACGCTTCAGAGATAAGTCGGTATAAATTTCTGTGTAATACATCAGGTAGATGCCTTCACTATATACGTGCAATGCTCTTGGTGTGACTTAAGTAGCTCACAAGAATATTCGAGTGTCCGCATAAAAAACCGATCGTTGTACTGGTGTCTCTTCAATCGTTTTCAAATGATTTTCTTTTAAAACCATTCCTGTTAACGTCTTGATTACAATTTTAAAATTGATTTGATATCATACAAAATGCTGTAAACACATGTAGTGAGTATTTCATACCTGATCTCCAGACTTATTTATTCTATTTAATACAAGTATATTGTTTGCAATGCCCTAAAATGTTAAAACTATACTATAAGGTACTATTGACCTTGATAAATGATTCACACTTACGATTCACGATCCTTCCTGAATTAAGTGCACTTGCGGACAGAGAAGTGGATGCCGAGGGATTCTAGAATGCCCAGTCCATTTTGATGGGAAATTCTACCCTCCCCAAAATGCCATTTAATGGAATTTTTGGTTTCAGACTTGGAACACCAAGCCCCCTCCCCTCCCACACACATCTTTTGATTTTCACGACAAACAAGATATTGAAGGCTTTACCACCCACACCATCTATTTTAAATTCCTTAATGCACATAGGAAATGCTATTAATGGTTATATCCTAATTCACTAGCTTTGTTTCGTCAACTTTCATAGGCCGATACGAAAATGACCAGACAAGTAAAACCACGATATACCGTCCACAACTCACCCGGGCCGCTGGTCTTACTGCTATATTCTCGGTATATTTTCATTATAATTTCCTTATGAAATTAATTTTAAAATTTCAGCTACCCGGTAGTTAAATCCGTTCTTAATATTACCATACACAATGACTTATTCATAGTCACTGTCCGCAGGTGTCTTTAAAACACAAACATGCATTTACACGATACTATGGTGGTAATCTTTAAATATCATTAACAGAAGAGTAACCTTGAATTATCGGGAAATCCAATACTTCCTGATCGGTTCTAGAATGAATATATGTGGTTGCAACTCCCGATTTCAGACATTGGTCGTATTTTCAGCAATATATTCACTTTTCCAACAAAATAAAATTCAGCAATTAAATTTTAGTGTGCTTCCATGCTACATTTAATATATTTATAAACAACAGTAAAGCAACTTTAATATAGTAAATGCTATATATATACATACCAAACATACACATATCATTTATCTTTACTTATTTATCTTTATCCAAGTAAACTCTCATTTGGTTATAAATTTCATCCACCTTTATACTCAGCAATGAGAAGGATTTTGTTTACTTTGCCACTCGTTTCAAAGAATTTTTCACTTCCCTAGTTAGCGGCACAAGCTGCCATTAACTGCATTTGGACCTGCTGCCCGACACCTTGGTCATGGTTAGCTAAGGATGTTCTTGGACAACACATTCTGCTTTGGTGTCCCAGCTTGTCCGAAATATCGATCCTAATCACAAAGTTTCGGTATGAAATCTTATTATTTTGGAGATAATGGTAGGAAACTGGAACTGGAAAATTAAACCTTATCAATTACATTTTGCTATGTCATGTACTTATTTACACTCGGAATGACCATACGTTAGGCAAGATTGCAACCCAATGATTATGACCGCATGATCACTCAACAATGTCTGCATTTACTTCAACGGAAAACAAATCGAGTTTTCAACTTTCTACAACTAACTATGATGTACATGAACATCATATGACCAGGAGGGTTTGGTTGGTTGGTTGGGGTTTTACGTCGCTTTCAACTATTTATATCGCGACATGGAAGCAGGAGGTAACCAACCTCTTAAATATAGTGGCACAATCCGGGAATCGAACCCGGATCGTCGGCGTCGCAAGCCAAACGCTTAACAACTACAACAAGGGAGTCAGTTTAAAATCAACAATAGTGATAATGATTTTGCAATTTTTTAATTGTTGGGTTTTTTCAATTTTCATATTGAATAACAATTTCTTGTGTATAACATGGAAAAACGAAAATATAAATGAAAAAGTATGAAAATATGATATTCAGTTATTATTATGACTTTGGTCATACTCAAATCATGCAATGGCACCACCGGTGGCACGGCAGATAGTCACTACAGTTGTTCGGACAGTGGATTGCATCAGAATGTTTAGAAGTCTAGAAGCACTTCCTGTGGACAATGGATGGGCCGGATTCATCATATTCCTGTTTGCTGATCCACATCTGTTGGAAGGTGGAGAGAGAGGCAAGGATGGAACCACCAATCCAGACGGAGTATTTCCTCTCTGGTGGAGCAATGATCTTGATTTTCATGGTGCTAGGTGCGAGTGCAGTGATTTCTTTTTGCATACGGTCGGCAATACCTGGGAACATGGTAGAACCGCCGGACAAGACGGTATTTGCGTACAAGTCTTTACGGATATCGACGTCACATTTCATGATACTGTTGTATGTGGTTTCGTGAATTCCTGATGACTCCATTCCCAAGAAGGATGGCTGGAGTGTGGCCTCAGGGCACCTGAATCTCTCGTTTCCAATGGTGATAACTTGTCCGTCAGGGAGTTCATAGCTCTTTTCTAAGGATGACGATGAAGCAGCTGTGGCCATTTCTTGTTCGAAATCTAAAGCTACATAGCACAATTTTTCTTTGATGTCTCTGACAATTTCTCTTTCGGCTGTGGTTGTGAAAGAGTACCCACGCTCGGTGAGGATTTTCATCAAGTAATCGGTAAGATCACGTCCGGCGAGATCAATTCTCATGATGGCGTGAGGGAGGGCGTATCCCTCGTAGATTGGTACGGTATGTGAAACACCATCTCCAGAGTCGAGCACAATACCAGTGGTACGGCCGGAGGCATACAGGGACATGACGGCCTGGATAGCAACGTACATGGCTGGCGAGTTGAAGGTTTCGAACATGATCTGTGTCATCTTCTCTCTGTTGGCTTTAGGATTAAGAGGAGCTTCTGTGAGAAGGACTGGGTGTTCCTCTGGGGCCACACGGAGCTCATTGTAGAAGGTGTGATGCCAGATCTTCTCCATATCGTCCCAGTTGGTGACGATACCGTGTTCAATGGGGTACTTCAGGGTAAGGATACCTCTCTTGCTCTGGGCCTCATCGCCGACGTAGCTGTCCTTCTGACCCATACCGACCATCACACCCTGAAAGAGAGGATATGAAAATATAATATGCTTGTATACAAAGTATTGAGGAAAAAAACCCCTTCCATTTATACAACACATTGTCCTAACCTATATTGAGAGAAAAAAAAAACAACATAACTTCCATTTATACAACAGTGTCCCCACCCATATTTTATTCTTTCATTTAAACATGCATGTTCAATCTTAATTACTTGTGCGGGAAAGGATTACTTTGAATTTACGTTTAATCCAACACTTTTATCGTGTGTATGAAACAATTACAATCTTCTTATGAATGTCTGGCCCTGGATATCATATCGTGATCATTTCAAATGAATGCTTCGCTAGGAGCTTGCATTGTATTTCGAAACCGGTTCAGTCATCTGTGAAGGGTCCCGCTGGCATTTACGATGATGTCACCAGGGGCGTGTCTTATTCTTGAATGCCAAATCGGGGCCTCTACCTCATTAGCATGTTACCGGCAATCGCGTGGTCTACAGATTGATCACTATGGCGAATACTCAGCAAGTTATAGAAATAAATATCCCATCCTATTCTTTGTAAAACTATGGTATATTTGTAAAATGCATGAGCATGAAAGATAAGATAGTTGGAGTAGTGACAAAGTGTTAAGACAAACGAAACGAAGTCACAAACTTGACAGCTTGTTGCCGCCCGAGCGACAAGATTACACACGTATGTATACACGAAATGTGTTCATATATGTTGCACTACTAATAAAAACACGATTCTATACTTCAAAATTGTTCTATACTTAAACAACTTTTGTAATATTGTATATGTGAAATCAACTTAGCATATAAAAAGTTTCTCAAATGTAACTTACACCTAGGAGCAGTTACCGGTGTGTCAAACAAAAGCACATCCTCATTACCAAAATATAATGAGTACGACGTATTAGATGCTTAGTTTTCCCGAATCTCAAATACTTAACATTTCAATTTTTAAAACGAAAGTTTCCTACCTGATGCCTGGGTCTGCCGACGATGGAGGGGAAGACGGCACGAGGGGCATCGTCTCCAGCGAAACCGGCTTTACACATACCGGATCCATTATCAATAACTAAAGCTGCAACATCTTCGTCTGCCATTGTGAAAGGTTTTCTTCGTGTTGAATTTAACTAAAAAGGAAGTATCTCGCTTCACTGTCGGACTCGTAATGAGACGAGACACTCGCGAAGCTTTATTTAAATTTCTGTTTTGCACTATGGGTAAAACGCTCCCGATTGCCATATATGGTAATCTTTCGACGATCCAGGTGAATGTCTATTTATGGTAAATTGTCTAGTACGTAAGGACTTTACCTAAGTAAAAAACCTGAATATGAATGGGTAACATAAGATTTAAAAATGGATTGATTTTATAGGTATTCTACGTACATTGTATGTAATTGTATGTATAAAGGTAAGGGGTCACGAAGGTGGGTTTGTAAAAGAATGTCAAAATGGACAGGCCGACCAAATATAGTCGTGTTCTTTGTTTTTATGCGTTATGTGTACTGAATGTGGGTTTAATACTGAAATGGGCGATAAAATGTATAATACCAGGATTGCCATAGTCAACTCTCTCTTGATCATTATACAAATAAAGTATTTAACTAGCATAGTCATGCTAAAGAGTTGGGACGCAGATGTTCTTGTGAACAATGTAAATCTACAAATTATCCGAATTATCAAACGTTCATAAGAACAAGCTTACCCCATTATTCGGGAAGATTGGGAAGGGGAACTTATCTTATCCTACAGAGAATCAATTTCTGGATTCCGTTTTATCGTGACGGAACACCTTGGAGATCATCTATAGCAGTGGCGTATCCAGGATTTCCGAAAATGTGGTAGGGGGACATGTCAAAGTCAGGTATTAACTATGTTACTCAGCCATTTTGGGTGCGAAATCTGGAGTTTTACTTGTAAATACGTGGCGAAAGGGGGGGGGCGGCCCCCGCCCTCTGATTCCGCCACTGCATACGAGCACTGTGTTTAGATGTGATAACTGGGATTCCAAGGAACCATCATATGATTAGGTCATCTGTATTATCGAGACCAGTTTACTGAAGCAGGAAGAACAAATTCCCATACCTTCTACAGACACACACAGGTATTCAACACACTGTGACATTGAGATCACTCGTAGACATGGTGAAATCAACGTTATTTTAATTCGGGTCGCAAGAAAAATCATTTTTGTTATGATGTGTGCTTTCTATATTTATTCAATTTGCATTTCATTCATTAATTTCATCAAATAAAAAAGAGCAGACCAAGTGATTTGCAATATTCAATATAGTGCTATAAATTTGTATGTGTCATTGTATTACACCATTCCAAATTATTGCACTTATATGCTGGCGGCACCTACGTGGTGCCGTAGGAATCTTTTACGTGAAATAAAGGTATACCGTGAAATAGGAGCCGACAACTGCATTCGAACCTGGATCCTCAGAGTTTACATCTAATACGATACCGCTGAACTCACATACCCCTCTTGAAAACAAAAATGGATATAGGGTACAGAAAGGATAAAAGGAGGTTCTTCTTCTTCAGTATGAAATGTACTAAAATAGAGCTTTATACAACTTGAAGTCTCAGATACCGACAAATGTAACCAAGTTCGAAGACGACATACGGAATTGGCCCCTTGGAATAAACTCAGAACCTGCCGTTTAGAAACATAACAGACAAGCCCATTTCCTGTCATTTTCTAGGTTTGATTTCATTGTATTGATGTCCTCTTGCTAGCTGAGTTCCGTTCGAAATACCCAGTACATGTATTACAACAATGGAATAGTGTACGTCACTGTTATCTTCTAGCTTTCAATTATAAAATACAGTGAAATTCACAATGAGTATGTACATGTAAACACGTCACCTTCGTTGGAATGGAATGAAAGTGACTGATAAGTGTATAATTGTGTTTTCATATGGTTAAGATAAACAAAAATATTTTATTTTTCGTTATCAATGACGGATTCACAATCTACTATGACCCAAGTATGGGCATGTGATAAACGTGTATTGTATGTGTCATGTATCTACGTTAATATATGACTATTGTGAATACCGGTAAACGTAAATATTAACACATTAAAACAGATTTACCGTCATCTCTCACACCTTGTCCAAGTCAGAATGCCTATTATGACGTCACCCCACTCTTTCAAGAGTGCAATAACACGATAGTGCTTGTTTACTCAGTGTTGGTGTTTGTGATAAACTAACTAATAAAGTTATGCTACGCATACACGTAATTATCAGTGGTGTATTCAGTTATGTTTCAACAGATGATTGAACGCCATTTATCAACGTCTATTTATAACGTCCCATTGACAAACTCGATAAGGAGCCTGTGTAGATCAATCGGTAGCAGACTGGATACGAGGTGGCGTCACTCAGTCTGTAGCGGACTGGATACGAGCTGGCGTCACTCAGTCTGTAGCGGACTAGCTTCGAGGTGGCGTCGCTTAGTCGGTAGCGGATTGGATACGAGCTAGCGTCACTCAGTCGGTAGCGGACTGGATACGAGCTGGCGTCACTCAATCTGTAGCGGACTGGCTTCGAGGTGGCGTCGCTTAGTCGGTAAAGGACTGAATTCGAGGCGGCGTCACTCAGTCGGTTTTTATTGATTGATTTTTGTTTAACGTCACACCACGAATATTTCACGTATATGGTGACGGCATCTGCCTGATGCAGGGCATACAAATTTTGACCTTTGCAACGGACCCACCCGAAGCAGTGAGGGATCTTTAGCGTGCCATGCATACCACGACACGGGGCCTCGGTTTTTACTGTCTCATCCGAAAGACAGGACACCGGCATGACCAGAGCGGGAATCGAACCCCGGCCTCCCGATCAGGAGTCCAGCGCGATACCACTAGGCCACGCCGGTGTAACAGTTTCAAAGTTCCCTCGTGCTGAAAGTTCCCTTTTGATGTTTTGCGCATGCGCGTATCGGTAGGAAACTTTCAGTCTGTGTTATATGCATGGTGAAAGTTTCCTCGTGGTGAAAGTTCCTTGGTCCACGTGAAATATGAAAGAATAAAGATTAATTCTTATAATTGTACTGGATCTGGCTGTTAGGATATAATTGTGATAAATTTGAGGGATTCTAATATTGACGCATGCGTATGTGCGACAAAGGGAACTTTCAGCATGGGGGAACTTTGAAACCGTTACACCGGCTTAAACACTCAGTCGGTAACGGACTGGATTCGAGATGGCGTTGCTTAGTCGGTAAAGGATTGAGGCGGCGTCACTCAGTCGGAAATGGACGAGGTGGCGTCACTGCAGACTGGATTCGTGGTGACGTCACTCATTCAGTAACGGAGTGGATTCGAGGTGGCGTCATTCAGTCGATAAAGGACTGGGTTCGAGGCGGCGTCACTCAGTCGGAAACGGACTTGATTCGAGGTGGCGTCGCTTAGTCCGTAAAGGAATGAATTCGAGTCGGGGTCACTCAGTCGGAAACGGACTGGATTCGAGGTGGCGTCACTCAGTCGGTAAAGGACTGGATTCGGGGTGGCGTCACTCAGTCGTTAAAGGATTGGATTCGAGGCGGCAAGGAGCCTGTGTGGCTCAATCGGTAGCGGACTGGATTCGAGATGGCGTCACTCAGTCTGTAGCGGACTGGATTCGAGGTGACATCGCTCAGTCGGTAAACCACTGGATTCGAGGTGGCGTGACTCAGTCGGTAGCAGACTGGATTTATTCCTGATTCCAGCTGGTGTAGAAATCGAAAAATCTCTGCAATACGTCACAGATATGTATATGATTGAAATAATTTAGATGTGATGTTAAATAGCGAATAAACACAACAATATAGGTTCATTAGTAAAGTTCCTTTCACAAAGTATTGCCAAGTTACTATGACCTAAAATTCGATTTCAGAACCAAGCAAAAGAACCAAATGTGGTGTTAAACATAAGAGGATCTAAGTTACTTTTTCTAATTTTCATTTCTGCAAAAAATAGTGTGTAGTGGAAGAACCCCGATTAAAAACAATTTTGATTAGGATACAAATCAAAGTCAAAGAAAGGGTTACAGCACGTTAGCAATAAATTTAAATTTAATTTAGACGATTCATTACACTTAAAACACGAAGCCAAAATTATTTTTAGGAAATTTGCAAGTACCATGCGATAATGACAACACTGACCAGTGGTGGATTTAGAGGGGGTGGGGCCCGGGCCCCCCTTTTGGCCACATATTTACTAGTAAAAATCCAGATTTCGCACCAAAATGGCTAAATCGTTTGACTAATACACATATGCCCCCCCCCCCTGCTTTTAGGAAAACCTGGATCCACCACTGCGGACAAATCTCTATCCTCTGGCACCATGATAACGATGATTCTATGTAGCCGGACATAGTTTTTGATCAGGAAAAACCAGCTGGCATAATCATATCATCATATACGGAATCATCACTGTATAAATATAATGTTATTTCTGTGCAGTTTTGAATGACATTACTCGAAAAGTCTTTGAACAAAGTTGCGGGAACCGCAATGGTTACTGAACAGTCGTTCTAAGAATTAACTTCAACAAAATGAAAAAAAAAAAACCATGTGTTACGGGAGGTAACTCCTGGATCAAATTGTGTTATCGACAAGAATGAACGACGAAAAATCTTTCATGATTTTATTGACGATGATGGTGTCAAACAAAGTGAAAGGATAATGAATCATTGAATACCATCATCAATACTTACGACGAAGCATGTAAAAGCACGTCTAAAGAACATTTATACCGCATATATCTGAGCATATCACATGATAGAGGATAAGAACAAGATGATACAACATGACTAGAAATATACATAATCTCCGTATACGACACATTCATCATCAGGAGTGTCATAAAAACCTCCTCTCAAAATAAATCACACAGGTATAAATTATTTTCAATTTCATAAAAAAGACTTCAGAAAGCTAACATTGACAATAATTATATAGTGGTATAAAATTAGATAGCCATTAACAGTGCGCTGTTTGTCATTTGATGTAAACTCCAGCATAGATATATGTTATGTCATAAATACTGCACTTGTACTTCATTAACAGTCAAATGACTTTTCCATGTTTAAAATGTCTACTATTGAATATGAAGTCCGAAATTAATTTTTTACCTCTTCTCTTTCAAACGGTTTTTCAAAGTTTTAAAGACATGAAAAAACGGACTATCAGACATGCCAAATCTGAATACTTCAAACCGGTCGTTATTAGAAAAAAAACTGTTAATTTTTATACATAACGCAAGAACAATAAATCATTTCTAAATGATAAAATGAACATTCTAACAATTTGTCATAATAAAATTCTGAACAGGACAATATATTTTCTCTATAGTTGTAGTTTCTGCTACAATGAAACTAAAGAAAAGAAGAATAACACAATAATATTACCCATGATAAATAAGAATGTAAAACAATATTATGATGTATGTATAGAGATAAACCATATTATTGATATCCATAATGTCCCAGTAAAGAAATATCTGCTTGGTAGCAAAATTAGTCATTAATGTAAATAAAACAAAGGTAAAAGACATTCCTTAGTATTAAGTCACTCAGGAAGAGTAGGCAAATTTCAGTGTAATGCAGCGACTGCGCACACGTATGTGGATAAACATACAAAGCCGATCATCAAAGGTGTATATAGGTTGTATACTGGATGATTTAGGGTTAATTTCGATAAAGTTGTTCTCTCCTTTATCAGTGGACATTATCCGGGGGGGGGGGGGGGTATGTTACCTTGCACCTTGATTTACGGACGTGCGGCTGAAGCTGTTAGCATCCTACCCTACCCACATATATATTGGACAAAGTGTATACTGGACATAGTGAAAAGCATACACATTCCTCCTTTGATCTACACCTATGTTATACATATTGATATATTCCTTTATTAAATTAATACATACCGGTAGTATTATATATTTAAAGTGAAAATGATACCCATTCACATATAACATTGTCTTAAAAGTATATACTGAATTCCAGCCATAGGTCTATATATACCTTTAAATCGGAAGTTATGCAACCCCCCCCCCCCCCCTCTTTCTCTCACCACATCCACCCATGAGCCATTTTCACAAAGGTTTGGACTGTAGTTACAAATTCTGATGAATTATGACACTTGGTTAACAGAAAGTCTCAAAAATGTAAGTTGTAAGTATAGACGTACATCCTTTACTGAAACTCGACAAACATACAATCCACTTTTAAAAATGTACATTTTCGGGATCCCCCCAAACTCAACCGAATATAATCAAACTATAATATAAATGTCTTTTTAAGACGATAAATCAGTTTTATAATTTCAAACGTAAAACTCAAAAATAATAAATAACGGCGATGACGTCTCTCTGATGATCTACACAATAAAATATCATACATGTCTAGCTGCTTAAAGTGATCTATAAAACAACTACACATGTACATACATTTATATATATGTCTACTTATCACAGCTGTTTGATGCATGAATGCATTGAAAACAAAGATTGATATAAGCAATGTCTTTGGCGATCTAAATTGCACATGTTTTCAATAATCATGAATGATGCCCTTCTATTTCTTTGCGTCAATAATCATCGATGAACAGAATATCAACGACAGTTTCACAGAGTTATCGTTCTTGCCGTTAATAACGAGATTATCAAATAAATACATAAACGTCTATAGCACCATTTGACTAGTTGTCACTAGGACATCAAGCTCTACTACTGCTGCTGCTGCTCAACTATTCCTTCGGTCATTTTGAATGCTGATTCAAGGGAAATCTTTCGACTTCCGGTTGGCGACGTTACAGAACATACATGTCGAGATGTTGTTATCAAGAGGTAGGCGACTGTTGTGTAGGCGAACTCAGGAATTCCAACGCAATCTCGTGACAGAACTTGAACTGTTCCTGTAATCAAATAATAACATAGATCAAGTGCATCCCTCAATGGCAGTCTTCCATCCTGCGACTCTTCTCGCAAACATCATGCAGGCTATGTGTCATAGTTCATATTTTATCTAAAACGTTACCCCACACAATCATTTCACAGGTATTTTATACGCGGTTTCTTCTAACGAATCTTTGTTTCATCTGCATTAACTAAACACTGAAGGATTTCTTGCTTAGTTACTCACATTCTAATCGTTAAATCGACTTCTTGTACAAGTTCCTTAGAAGAGACCGTGCATCATTTATTACAATATGCATTTGCCCATGCCCACGTTAAATTGGGATAGTTCGAAATAAGTAGATTTCCATTTGAATATTGTAATAAGTATAACCAGGGATATATGTTCCTGGTATAAAGTGGAATTTTGTTGTCTACAGCAGTATTATCATAACACTACTAGGTGTCGATCAGTGATATGCGTTCCTGGTATAATATGGAATGTTGTTGTCCACACCCGTATCATCATAACACTACTAGGTGTCGATCAGTGTATCGATAGACGTCAATCCTGGAATTGTCAGAAGTACGGTTGCAGCCTTTGGATGAAAATTTTTGCCCCAGGAAAATGGGTTTATACTTTCAAAAATAGCAAAACTGAACCTTTTTAGTAATAGTGTCTATCGAAAAGAAAAGAATGGGCGTGGGTGGATTTCAATCCCTAGAAACCCCAATGATCAACCAATATAAGTGGAGTAACTATCGACATTCGGCAGGTACAGTGGAAGATATCCCTCCTTCCCGACCTCGCTTTCGAACTTAAACTTGTCGCATTGCAAAAATAAAATGTTACAGTTGCATTGGCCCGCTGGATTGTCATCCACACTTGAACTTTCATTATTATACCCATCTAACACGACATTCTGAGTTGTGGGAAACCTTGCCATTCAAACTTTTATCTTCGTTATGTCTTTTTCTAACTTTAAATTTTTATGATTTAAAGTGAGCACATTCATAAATCATAAAAATTTAAAGTTAGAAAAAGACAGTTATGACACCTATCTAACACGACATTCTGAGTTGGTGTGTGTGTGTGGGGGGGGGCTCTTTAGCCCGCTGATTGTCATCCAAACATGCATTTTCGTTATGACACCTATTTAACACGACATTCTGAGTTGTGGGTAACCTTTGGAATGCACATAATAGAATAGCATTGGCGGATTTAGAGAGGGGTTGCAACCCCTGTGACCCCCCTCCTTTTGATTGGAAAATTTTACCAAAAAAGTCATTTTCGACCATTCTGAGGCTGCAACACACACACTTTCCAGACCGAATAGTACAAAACATTAGTCACGGGAGACTGCAATTCCCCCCTCCCTTTCAAAAATTTCTACATCCGCCTAGCTATGAATATCTTATATCAACTTAACATGCAAGTAAGTTATACTATGTCTTGGCATACCAAATTATCAATTAGTTGAGGTCTGTTGAGTCGCATTTGTTTGATTGTCTGGAAAACGTCCACTTCCATGTCCGTCTTGATTCTCTCTAGTATACAACTAGAAGCTACAAACAAACCGCTCCTCGAGGCACCATCCCTACAAATATAAAACATGTAAGATGACACAAACAAAAGACTTTCACATTTAATTTTCTTGTGCACATTAGTAATTATTTCCCCTCTGAATAGTGTCCTGATTTAATACTAAAAGTCAGGCAATATTTCAATCTATTAATCCATTACCATTAACAATCGGACTAAAGTCATGTTTCTCTGGTCCTCTATGATAAAGGACTGGAATAACAAGGATGTCAACTTTTAAGAAGTCACATCACTTACAGACAATGAACTGTGACAGGTTTGTTTCCGCTCTGTCTTTGCCATTTGTCCACGCTGTCTAACAATTCCAACATGGCTGCCTTAGAACTTGGTACACTGCTGCCCTCTATCCATCGATGAAAGTTGAACTGACGCACAGTACGTGGTATTTCCTGAGGCTGCACAAAATGAAAGAGTATCAAATATTAAATATTTGTTCCAAAGCTTAGAACGAAACGAATTTACGTTATTCTGTGGAGATGGTGCTGGTATGAAATTTAAAGTGTCTAATTTTAGAAACAGAGGCATATTTCGCACAATACAGTGACAATTTTTAATGTACTAAACTCTCGATAATCTATTTCTATGAACTTATATCAAACACATGAATTTAAGATACGAGTTTGATCATGACTTTTATATTCGATATGAAATTCTTTCCTGTAAGTCAGTTCTATACTCAATACATGAAATTCATGATATATGGACATGTTCATGGCATTTTATATCCACAATAAAGACATTCTAGCTGGAATCTTATACCTAATACTTGTACTCAAAGAGACACTTTCACAATCAGAAAAATTCAATGAACATATTTTTAATGAATATATTTCTTGTACACTCCTTTTGCCGTGTATGGATTTGTCACACAAAAATCGTGTTTATTTAGTCAAAGATATGAGCTTTCCCGAGTTACTTTTTGTTATTTCTTACGTTTCATATTGCTATACCATTGCTAACGCTGTGCGGGAATTTTCAAATTGCGGTTTATTTATTTAACTAACACGCACGTACTAGTATTTAACCGGGTTTTTTTTCTTGAAATGGTTTTATCAGATAAACAAATACGATAAAGAAAATTAGAAATTGATTTGTTTTGCATCGAATTCGTTGAAGGTATCCCTTTTATATACTATGGACCCGTTCGCAATATTTTATTTTTGCGAGAAATTCACACTCCAATATCCGTTACAAAGCTTGTATGTCGACCCATTATTCATAAACGAGATTTTCTGACAGAAACCAACCATACCAAATGTCCTACTTACATTCAATGTGTTGGTAATGGTGAAGTCCCGTACAGTGATACTGGGATCAGATTTGATTTCAGCAGTGGTTTCTACAATAAACGGTCCAAAACTTTCTCCACATGTATCCAGCGTCCAGTACGCTACGCAAGTCTATAAAACAAATAAATATCTACAGATTGTATGTAACTGGGAGTACAGATAATGTATTACAGATATGCATTTGATTATAATATAGTCTTTTAATATCCTGCAGGAAATGATATTTTGACCTTACTTAGATGCCATTTTATGTATAACTAAATTGAAATAAGGCAAGTTTTTTCTATATTTGTTTGGTTGGCTGTGTTTTTTTTCTTTTTGCATTTTTTTTCTGTATTTGTTTGGTTGGTGGGGATTTTTCTTTTTGTTTTTTTTTACTATTATTGTTTGTTTGGTTGGATTATTTTTCTTTTTGGTTTTTATTTCTATATTTGTTTGGTTGGTTCGGGTTTTTTTTCTATTTGGTTTTCTTCCTGTATTTGTTTTGTTGGTGGGGTTTTTTCTTTTTAATTTTTTCTATATTTGTTTGGTTGGTTGGGGTTTTTTCTTTTTTTTTTTCTATATTTGTTTGTTTGGTTGGCTTTTTCTTTTTGTTTTCTATTCTGTGATTGTTTAGTTGGTTAAGGTTTTTTCCTTTTTGTTTTTTGTTTTGTATTTGTTTGGTTGGTTGGGGTTTTTTTTTCATTGTTTTTTTTTCTGTAATTGTTTGGTGGGGGTGTTTTCTTCTTGTTTATTTCTATATTTGTTTGGTTGGTTGGGTTTTTTTTCTTTTTGTTTTCTATTCTATGTTTGTTTAGTTGGTTGGGGATTTTTCTTTTTTTTTTCTTTATTTGTTTGGTTTGTTGGGTTTTTTCTTTTTGCTTTTTTTTCTTCTATATTAGTTTGGTTGGTTGGGGTTTTTTTCTTTTTGTTTTTTTTTTCTATATTTGTTTGGTTGGTTGGGGGGTTTTCTTTTTGTTTGTTTTTCTATATTTGTTTGGTTGGTTGGGGGTTTTTCTTTTTGTTTTTTATTCTGTTTGTTTGGTTTGTTGGGTTTTTTCTTTTTGCTTTTTTTTCTTCTATATTAGTTTGGTTGGTTGGGTTTTTTTTCTTTTTGTTTTTTTTTTCTATATTTGTTTGGTTGGTTGGGGGGTTTTCTTTTTGTTTGTTTTTCTATATTTGTTTGGTTGGTTGGGGGTTTTTCTTTTTGTTTTTTATTCTGTTTGTTTAGTTGGTTGGGGGTTTTTCTTTTTGTTTTTTTATTCTATGTTTGTTTGGTTGGTTGGGGTTTTTTCTTTTTGTTTTTTTTTTCTATATTTGTTTGGTTGGTTGGAGGTTTTTCTTTTTGTTTTTATTCTATGTTTGTTTAGTTGATTGGGGGTTTTTCTTTGTTTTTTTTTTCTATCTTTGTTTGGTTGGTTGGGGTTTTTTTTTTTTTGTTTTTATTCTATGTTTGCTTAGTTGGTTGGGGGTTTTTTTTCTTTTTTTTATCCTTTGTTTGTTTAGTTGGTTGGGGTTTTTCTTTTTGTTTTTTTTTCTATATTTGTTTGGTTGGTTGGGAATTTTTCTTTTTGTTTTTAATTTTATGTTTGTTTAGTTGGTTGGGGGTTTTTCTTTTTGTTTTTATTCTTTGTTTGTTTGTTTGGTGGGGGTTTTCTTTTTGTTTTTTATTCTTTGTTTGTTTAGTTGGTGGGGGTTTTTCTTTTGGTTTTTTATTCTTTGTTTGTTTGGTTGGTCGGGGGTTTTCCTTTTTGTTTTTTATTCTTTGTGTGTTTAGTTGGTTGGGGGTTTTTCTTTTTGTTTTTTATTCTATGATTGCTTGTTTGGTGGGGGTTTTCTTTTGGTCTTTTATTCTTTGTTTGTTTAGTTGGTGGGGGGTTTTTCTTTTGGTTTTTTATTCTTTGTTTGGTTGGTTGGTTGGGGGTTTTCCTTTTTGTTTTTTATTCTATGTTTGATTAGTTGGTTGTGGTTTTTTCTTTTTGTTTTTTATTCTATGTTTGTTTAGTTGGTTGGGGTTTTTTATTTTTGTTTTTTATTCCATGTTTGTTAGTTGGTTGGGGTTTTTTATTTTTGTTTTCTAGTCTATATTTGTTTGGTTGGTGGGGGCTTTTGTTTTTGTTTTTTTTTTTTATTCTATGTTTGTTTAGTTGGTTGGGGTTTTTTCTTTTTGTTTTTTATTCTATGTTTGTTTAGTTGGTTGGGGTTTTTCTTTTTGTTTTTTATTCTATGTTTGTTTAGTTGGCTGGGGTTTTTCTTTTTGTTTTATATTCTATGTTTATTTAGTTGGTTGGGGGTTTTTGTTTTTGTTTTCTAGTCTATATCTGTTTGGTTGGTGGGGAACTTTTGTTTTTGTTTTCTATTCTATGTTTGTTAAGATGGTTGGGGTTTTTTTAGCTTGTAGGAGATGCTTACTGATATCTGACATTTCTAAATTTTCACATTAATTTGTATTTATAACCACTATGACCCAATAACGAACGATAAACGCTGAGTGATCTGTTGTATATTCATGTTATCTGGTTGTGTACTGACTGTACTATACTGCCTGTTTGACTTTCTTAACTTTTTGTCTGACCATGTATCAAACAACATGAATTCTGTTATTGTTCATTGTTCTCACAGGCCTTCTCCTTACATTAATAAAACCTACATAACCCTACATATACTTCAGAATATCAGTCATACATGTATGAATTAATGTGTCGCAAAATAAACTATTAAGTTCCATGTAAGTCTGAGCATAAAAAACACAGAACATGAATATACATGGAAGTAATCATAAACTGCTGTATTTAAGACTTATACCTCGTCAGCCTTATCAACTTCGTTCAGCATTACGATACAGTCTGAGTTATGATCATATATAAGTCTCCAGAAATCTACAGCTGTAAGTGGGAGGGGCATCTGGGTTACAATGAATGCGTCCTTCCGCCGGAAGCTCTAAAAGAAGGGTTAAACATTGATTTGCTGGATAAAATATTTTCACATATACAATATACATACTAATAATTGATGTATTCTTCCTCGTGAAATTTGAACAAAGTTAATATTATGCAATAACGTGGAATAAATTTGAAATTAAACATAATAAAATGTTATTTGTGGGCTTTAAGGATTGCTTAAAATATAGTTTTTTATTTAAGAAGTGTTCTTACATCCAGGAAAATGGCATTAATATAGCTATTGTAATCTTCTACTGGGGTCATCAAATGAGGGCGACATCTATTGGCTGAAACGGAAATATTAGTAAAATGTAACAGAGACATAAATACACATATGTCCCTCTGGATGTAATAATATTCAAATGGACATTTCGTGTCAATCAAAATTTAAATAACACCCAAGAATTTAAGTATTTAAAACAATAAAAGAGGCAAACTCGTGTAGGTAACACGTTCCTTAAAATGTGTACACAGAAAACTGAAATCCTCATACTTTCAGGCACAACTTTGTGTATATACTATTTATTATATAAGTACATCATCTACCTGGAACTATACATTTATTCCTGTTTTTGAAAATATTTTCTGGGCGCAGCCCTGTTGTTGTTTCATCCCTCTCTATAATGGAAGTGATTAGATTTAAAACCTGAAAAACAAAATCGGTCTCTTGAATCTGTAATATTCCCGTTCTTATAATGTTTTAAAGGTTTAAATGCATGATTTATTGATTTGGTAATGCATTTTTAAAGTATGGTATAAAATACAAAAAATGTAACACCATTATTACAACTAACCGTAACAGAGGCGAATTCTAAGGGGAGATTCTATACAGGATAGGGGAGATTTGTCAAAATTTTGATACAATTATGAAAAAGTAGTGATTGTATATAAGCAAAAGAAATTTGAAAGAGGGGGAGAAGTTGTATTATTGTTTCCATTTTAACTTTACCTCGTATTGTTCTTCAATTTTTGTTTTTCCTATACTTTGGTCGAATTCCATAATATCTGTTAAACTGTCTCTGTATGCGTCAAAAGACACTGTGGTCTCTCCGCATATCAATGCTTCTAACAGCACGTCATAAACAAATATATATTGCTCCTGAAATAAATACATTCATTCATTCATCAATTAATACATTAATAAAACGAAAAGAATATACATGTATATTTATTTTTTTTTTTATTTATTTATTTATTTAATTATTTATATACTAGCAGAATAAAGAAACTGTGTATTCCTAAAAGTTAAATTAAACATAAATGGTATTCCTTGACCTCTCTTTATTCTGAAAGTCATAGTTTACCGAGTTTTAGTACTCTGTTTGTTATCGCGTTCCATTTGCCTTGATGGCCACACGCTTTCTGAAGTTTCGAGCCTAGGCGATACGTGGTAAGTAATCGGTTAGAATTCCATGTATTTATTGACAGTATTCAATGTATTGAAACAGAAAAACATTGGGGTTTTTTTGGAATAAAATTTTGATTGAGAGATGCATTGCATGATTGAAAATGATCGTTTGCGTGCTATTTGGGTGCTGGAAGCTGGGATGTGTCAAACAATGTGGCAAGGCAGTATGGAGTTCATATTAACACTGTAAAGGCTTTATGGAGACAATATCAGCAAAGTGGTTCCATTTCCCTCGTGTGACGTCTTGTCGCAAGATACGTGTATACGGACGTTACATTGACGCCTGTTTTATTCAGAGCTAGTTAACTTGTGAAACTTCTTTGCACCCACTTTACTTTCAGTGGCTGTTCGTATAATGGACATAATCCGAGATTTGATGTTTAAATTGAAAGACAATGCATTATATTAAATAATGATATACATAATTTAACATAATATTTTGTATATGAATCTATAAAAGAAATTACTAAACTACACAATTTCTTTTTTCAGCTCGTTTATGTTAAGGAACCGACAGAAATTCCGATTATCTTTCTTTCCAAATGTTTGGATGGTATGTGATTAAAGAAAGACAACTCTCGTTAAATCAGTTATTTTACCAGTGTCTGGACCATGTTAACTCTCTGCGTCCGCATAAGTTGAACATGGTTATGTACATCTATTATTCCCTCTTGTTTGGCCTGTTCCAGATTCACATCTACGGCTATGTAGGTTCCCGTCCTACCAACCCCTGCACTGCAAAATTTCAAAAGACAATAAGTTTCGGTTAATATCAGTGCCAATTTCATTACTTGTGTAATCATTATTAGTTGTAAATGAAGAGAAAAAAACCATTTCTGAAAATGAGAAGCGAATGTAGAATACTGAATGTTGCTTGAAGCTGATTTTGTGTCGTTTTGCTGATTTATTGATAGTATGGAGTGTGTTGTTGGTAATGTGTTGAAAAAAGTAGCTATTTGTGTAGGAAGGGTACTGGAGTTGGTTCAGTTCAGTCGACAGCGTGTTTAGCTCGGGATGGAGAGATCCACGATTCGAGCGTAACCAATGACCTCCTGCTACGAAGACTTTATACGCTCAGATACTATTGCTATTCTTGGTGTGTTTCCATATCTAGTTTTGCCTAAGAATATTGCCATTCCGCAATAAGGTTTTGTGATTCTGCGTAAGAAATATCATGTATATATATATATATATATATATATATATATATATATATATATATATATATATATATATATATATATATATATCTGATGTTTTTTTCTGGTAGCCCTGAATTACACTGTTCTGGAAAGCAGTAACTAGATCGAGGTATTAAAGACCAGTTCACACAGTCTGATATTGATGGCTAGGTTTTATAACGCTTCTAATCGCTAATTTTTGTCCCTTTTCAGTAGTATAAAGTATAAGGTTTCTGGTAATTTTTACGATTATACAAAAATTCAGTTAGCGTAGCCTACGTATATTGAAACTTGCGTTTACATTGAACATAATAAAAGTATCAAACAAGCATTCACATAACAATGTAAAATACGAAAATAACTGGTGTCACATGACTATAGCACTAACAACAATGCACCATAGTGGACATTCATGGATCCCTGAAATTCAGAGGTGAGACCAGGTGCCCGGGAGGAGTGAGCGTCTCCTGTTTGGCTAGCCACACCCGCCGTGAATGGCCTTCCATACAGACGAAACAAATATAATTCAGCACTGTATATATACATGAATGTGAACACCGTGTAGAAATTGCCACAGCCACATAACATCAGGAAAAAGAGTATAATAACACTTAAGTCATACCCTCCGCGATAAACTTTTTACGAGCTCCACACTACAAAGGCAAAAAGTGTGACGTTAAAGTAAAATACGAAAGTAACTGGTGTCACATGGCTATGGCACTGACAACATTGTACCACAGTGGACAAAACAAATAATGATTTGACTGCAAGACAAGACCTAAACTACTTGGAACATACTACGATAATACTGGTGGTGTAGTTCTTACGTCAACGAATAAGTAAGGATATAAGTTTTGAAATACTTATATGGCACAAAACATAAAACCTTGAATGTGATATCGACTGAACCAAAGTTGGGATCACCTACAGCAAAATCATTATTCGGACAGTACAGAAAAGGAGATGCCTTATTTATAGATTTAAAAATGATCAATACTCGTCACTTCTGAATGATACGAACTGTACGCTGAAGAAACGGGGCATAAGTAAGTGTTGGCTTTGTTATTCAGGTGCCACCACTATTCGAAATCTATATTCGCCACATTCAGAGCGTAACATATATAATTATCCGTCAGTAATCAAGTCTATCATATATCTAGCAATTAGTTAATTGTAAACCCAATTACTCTATTAAATAGCACACCTTGAAAGGACAAACTAGTAGCATACAAGACCTCTCATCGATTCCTGACGCTAATTATACAGTGTAAATTATGTTCTTCATTAATTTCAATAATGTAGTTACACAGAAAACGAACCTCCGAGTAGGTTGATGTGATTTATTGAGCTCTCAAATCAATAGGCTCTAAAACTAACAATGTATTTTATTCGGCAAAAAAAATCAATGTGAAAAAATTATTTGTTTATTTCAGTGACTCAATGCCTCATTTGAGATTTGATCTTCGATCGATAAAACTACAAAGTTAATATTTGGTTAAAACGCAGCGAAATCTTGTCCTGGTCGCTGTATGATTAAACACTCACAACATAGGGAGAATTCACAGATTTTGACAATCGTCTCTTTCTGAATTCGCGGGTAATTAAATTTGTCATGGCAGATTCATTCATCATACTTTACAAGGATGATTTAAAACCTGGCATCTTGCAAAGCAAATAGGGGACAATTGGACGCTTGGCACTTCAAAGAAAGTTCATTTCACTATTACATGTACATTGCTCAAATGCGCTCTCTCTCTCATGATATTTGATATCTATAAATATAAAATATATTCTACAACACTGTTACTATAGAGCGAAACATCAGAACACGACCGATTTTAATACGGTAATTTCCACCTGAATATTTATACAGTAAAACATATGAGGCTAAATTTCTGTATTATCTATTTTCTATAATAAACTTTTACAGACAATTACAGCTATATTCATGTTCCTTATCTTCAAAAACACTCAGTTAATAAATCAGTACAATAAAGAATTATTCTTACCAAGTCTCATTCTACGAAAATACACTGTTTGGAATGCCATTGAAAAACTTAGTAAAAGTCTAAATTAGATGATTCGACAAAGAACGAGTCATTCTGTGCCATAAATGAATATTTTACAGAATTGCCGTTTTATGTTATATATCGGAATTTGTGGAATGATACAAAAAGCATTTATATATTGTCCCTATTACAAAATCACCATCATACTTTATCATTATAGATATCATACTAGTAAATGTCATGTGCTATTCCCATGTTTTATTTCCTAACACTGAACTCAGATATGCCAGACGCAGATTTGTATTCTGCCAGACATTAATATTACATTATAAGACAATATCTTAGGAGCATCACGACCGGAGTGATTTCAAAAGAATATCAAATCGCACTCTATAAGCTATCTGTGCAAACAATAGTCTGAATAATAAAACAATAATAATGCGAAATATGAAAGTAAAACACGAAACTATACTGCACAGAACAAAGGTACAAATTGCTCATGTGTATGTCAGTAATTCTACATTATCAATAATTAAAACTGACTCATTTTGTTCATTAGTTTTACACAATACCTCTAAAATATTTACTGAAATGATTCATAAGTCATGACTATTGTCGTTTTGAATGTTTCTTAGTGTCATGTTTTTGCAGATGACAACAGGTTATTATATGAACGATGGAATGGAATGGGTTATTGTCCCATATAATAACAAAGAATTCGTTAATTGACCTGTGACTCAGGCTCCACGAAATGATGGAGCTGATAATGAAGCAGAGACCCATGCTTGTCACCCATTAACAAAACAATGACCTTCATGATCTAAATGTAAATCATGTTTCTGACTCATTTCTATTCAAACATCACTCATTCGATCATGTTCACATCGGATATGCAGGCTAATTATGAAAAGTAGTCATTTGTTGCCACAGTAACCTGCTTAAATGATATTGGACACAATAACAGTCAACATTGATGCATATGTCTGGATACTAACAAAGTTAATCTGATGGTGAAGGGTGACTTTTCATCATGTTGATACTAATTCAAAAAGAAGAGTCGTTATCATATATTCGATTCATGGACAACCAGGAATTGAGCAACATCGAGATTCCAAACAAACTCGTATCTGTCGTGATACTACATAAAACAAACATAAACTTTCATCTCGAATATTGAACATGGGCGATGTGCTCCTCGTAAAGATGGCAGAGACATCACAATAAATGGCGGTATAAGTGATGAAACAAACATCATCTTAAGATAGGAAATTGTTCTCGTCACAAATTGAGAGTATTTATTGACGAAACTGAGATTTTGACTCACTTAAAAGGATAGAAAATAAATAAGAGAAATTCGGCATAAAACACTTGGTTTTCTCGATTTTGATTTTTGTTTGGTTAGTTTTCTATTGTTTATTTCTCTTTGATTTAGTTGTGTGTATGTGTGTGTGTTTGCGCCTGTGTGTGTTTGCGTGTATGCTTTATGTGTTAATTTGAAAGAGGATTTTCTGAATAATTACGAAATAAATTATTTATACTTTTGAAACATTGTGAATAGAGAAATGAAGAATACATTCGTTATAAAAGTACCTGCAATGGACGATAGGAGGGCCATTCTCTAAGTTGTCATATGCTCTGATTTTCTGTCTGAATGCAAGAAGAGAATGTCCGAATCTAGGCACACCATGGTCCGGCCATGTTGTATAATGGAATTGCTTTACAATGAACTTTTCACTGTCCTGTTGATAATAAAAAGAACACATGTAACGTTTCAGTCGACAATTACGGATTCATTTTCTTTCTTTTCTTCCCTCGAGTCATCGGTTACGCTTGCAGTCGGACTTGGGAAAAAAAACTCTTTTTCCAAGACCGACTCCAAGCATATTTCGATGCCTCGAAAAGATATAAAGATATAATTGAAACCCACTGGTTACCCATTTTTGCATGTCGAAATCGTAATTCCAAGGGGGTGTTCAAATGATTAAACAGTTACACAACCGCATGTCTGTCGAGATACTTGAGAAGTGTTTCTCGAGTCAACGCCAATTTTCTAAAAACACAAGTGTTTTAACTTTCAAACTTTGGTTTGGTTCTGAAGAATTGCGTTATTTTTTATAATTCTATGGACAAGGTGATCTCAAAATAATTTTATACATGTACGTATTCTTTCGCCGTGACCAGGCAAAATTTGTTTGGTCAGCGACTGCAAACATTGGAAAATGCAGTGCTAATGCCCCACCAACGTGCATACAAGGGAAATGCAACCGATATGTAAATGTATGGTTAAACTACATTTCTCAACATCAAATTCATGTTTATTAATATTCACCAAGGAAGTTCTAAATGCATTTATCATTGTCACTCTTATGTAAAACAAGCGACTAAATCTAATCAAAACCCATACATTTCAATCTACGAACCAAAAGCAATTTTTAACAATAATTTGACTTATTTTATCGACCACCTCTTCTGTGCGACTACTGCTTATAATGGTCGCTTTTAACGTATTGTTTTCTTGTTTTTACTGTTTTTCTTGGGAAGAATTTTTTATAAAGAGGTTACCTATGAAAAGAGGTCACTTTTAAGTCTCACTTTGATTTTCATTATACACAGGTGTTACTGCAAATACCTATTCTATTTGTTTGTTTAAATCATGATGTTAATGTTATATTATTATGCCCATGTTGCTGCTCAGTTTTCATATTTGTCCACCATATTTTGAAGTCTGACTACATATTTGATATACACAGTCCTTGATGCACCTCCTGCGTAAACAAAACATTAAACCTCTGCTACAAATATTGATTTCACATATGTTAAGAATTTCTATTAATCTTCGAAATCTAATAAGTTTGTAACAAGTGTCTATTTCTAATTTAATTTTTTTTTTTCGATTTAAAGTGAGCACGTGCTCACTTTATTTCACAAAACTTTAAAGTTGGAAAAAGACACAATCAAGGCGTGTTATACAAGGCGTGTTATACATACAATATCTGCTACTTTAAGACTAATTGATATTGTTTACCTTTGACAACTGGAATGTTCGGATAGAAAAGTTAGAGAAGTGTTCAATTTCTTGGAATTCGACTCGGATACCACCATATTCTTTACTGCCAGAGTCCGGCCAGTACTGCTCACATTTTTTCTACAAAGGAAGATGTCAGAGAACTGACTCAAGCACGCACAAAGGAAACAACTAGATATAAAATGATTTAAATATCGAGTAATTTTCCTCATCACTAGAACCTAGTAAATGTTATTAAGAGACGAACATTCCTTTCATTGAGTACCTTTCCAGTTTCTGTAGGATTTGTGAGCATAATAACTGTTTTAGATTTCAACTGCCATGCCATACGCCATATATCATTGACAGTGGGTTTCGTAGGACCTAAAGAGAGAGAAAGAAGAAAGTGGTTCACGACAATCAACATAATTTGATACATTCAGTTTAAATATTCGGTTAACAATATCGGTACAAAGTTCCTCCAATGTCCTAACTAGAATGGGTGTTAAAGGGAACACATTTGTCGCCTGTGGGGCTTTCTGTACTATCGCAACAGTCCAAAACAGCTATTCTTAGCAAAGAGGTCACGGTAAAGGTCACAAGATCATCGACCTTGGTTTCATTTGAAATGGTTTCATTTCTTCTACTGACATTACAAGCATAGACTTATATACAAAACGTTTGACTTAAATACCCTCATAATAACTAAAGCGTCAGTTTTGACTAAAAGATAAAAATGTAGTCTGTTAATATGAAAAAAGTGTTACTTCAATGTATATGACAATACAAAAAGTAGGTCAATCTTTGAGGTCAATGTCATAGGTCAAGGTCACAAGTCCTTGTCATAAGGAATATACATATGAAATATCAAAGCCCTATCACTTGCCATTCAAACAGTATGGCCAAGGTAATTTTTTTCAGAGTAGGTTAAACTCCAAGGTCAAGGTCACAAGGAAAAAAAAGTCTGTCGACAGAAAAGTATTGTCATAAAAATACTCACGTGAAATATGAAACCCTATCATTTGTAATTTGAAAATTATGGCCAATGTTAATTTGTTCAAAAATTATGGCCAATGTTAATTTGTTCAAAAAGTAGGTCAAACTCCAAGGTCAAACTTAAAACGTCAAAACTTCTGGTGTCAACAAAACCGCTTTGTCACAAGAAATACACATGTGAAATATCAAATCTCTATCACTTGCCTTTCAAAAGCCATGGTTAAATTCATTGAAATGAATGTCAAACTCCAAGGTCAAGGTCATACGGTCAAAAATTTTGGTGCCAACTAAGAGGTCTTTATTTATTTGTTTATCCATGCAAGTTTTGTCAACTTACTATATCAAGTAACAAAGATATAGCCAATAATGTGAAAGTATGACTACCGGACAGACGGACGGACAGGCGAACAGACGGACGCCGGACAAAGTGATCCCTGTGTGCCGCTATGCATCGCAGGCGACACAAAAACCTAACGTAAAAGACCAATAGTTCACAGTATCAAACTCGGGTTTGCATAATGCTTTTTGTTTATTGAGTATCTATTAAACATCTAACAGATACGACATGAAGAATAACAACCCTAACATCTATGGTTTGGTTTACTTCATCAGTATGGCATAATATGCCATCAGCAGGTGTTATATGGTTCGTCCTGCAGCAGTTTAAACAAATAACTCACCTTGAGCAGCGACGTACGCCTTGGCTTTTTTGTAGCCCTGTAAACATACCAGATGTAAATAACATGAAGGGTGTGTGCTTGAAAAATTTCATAGACGTAAATATGGAAACCAATACACTTTCTTTTAATAACTATTTAGAACATGCCGTATTTCTGATTTAATTTGGCGGAGGTTTATATTCAATGGTTGTATATAAAGCAGAGACGTGCATTTACATCAACAAGTAGGAATGATCTCTCAACGGAGCCATATGGACGCATTACCTCCATGTAACAAAGAACGCACGTGCGTGTACTTACTTCTATGAAGTTAGCATTTGTGTAATCGTCTGTTTCGTCATCTCCCATCGGCGTCAAAATCACCCGACTGTGGTCATCTGCCAGACAAATACCGAATGCATTATACAGACATATTGAAAAAAGAGACGACAAAAATAAAACTTATACATGTACGCTAGATCTCCTAAGCATAATTAATATTTATCGACTGAAACTTCAGTAAGTCGATGTTTAAGCCCAATTATCTGATAACAGAAAACGCCAAATAAAATATTCACATTGGGGATTACATGTCTCATCAATGAAGTGATAAGCCATAAATTCAATATTGTATTGTTTAATATATCCCTTATCAAATATCCAGAAACGATGCACATCATACACAATACACTTACATGCAATGATATTGCCATAACGATTTTTGTCTTTGTTTTCCGACTTCTTGGCTACCTCGCAGCTCGCCGTGAGACCAGCAGGAATAAGCTGAAATACCATCCAGATAATATCATTTTATCAGCCATCCTGTTAATTAACAGCTATAATCTATTTAGTCCCATTACGCACCATGACATTAGGATATGGTGAAATTTTCCTTTGTTGTAGATAATTGTATGTAAATTTTCAGTTGAGTGTTCTGTTTCATGTAATACATGTCAATTGCAAAAAAAAAACTTTAATGTGATATGACAGACGAACAGACAGATGGATGAACAGAGAAATGGATGGACAGACAGATGGACATAGTAACACAGTGATCAACAAACTTTCTCTCTATATATCTATCTATCTCTCGATCTCTCTCTCCTTCCTCAGGAGAAATTAACGTCTCTTGTTGGCTAGTGGACTAGCCGTATCCATTGTGAATGTGTCCAGAATATAGAAATGTGGAATTGTATCACATTCACACAATATTAGTACAGACGTGTATTTGCACTGCAATCAACCATTATACTTACTCTATATTCTCTTCGGAACCCCTCACACTCGTTTGTTTTATTGGCCTTCACGAAGTCCCAGAGATCTTCGACTTTGACTGGAATCACTGTACATGCACCTATATTACCATAAACAGGTTCTGATGATTCACGACCACTGCCAGAATGAGGCTCTATCAGTGGCTCTATTTCTAAATCATCTGAAAATCAAGTCAAAAGAATTCAGATGAAAACTCTTCCACACCGTAACTGTTCAATTATCAAAATCTATAGGAAGAACAATTTGATTAGGTGGAAGAGGGAGAGGGTACTCAGTTACAAAGAAATGAAGAATTCCAAAAATTGATTTTTGTGGATTCCTTTACTGCAATTTAGAGGGACCCCTTCCTACGATCATAATATTAAAGTTGTTAAGGTCATCTATTATATAACATTTCAAAGTTTGAAACACACAAGGAACAAGTCCCTTTTTATTTATTAATATGCAATAGAGTTATGATATTATTTAATAGTCAATATGGGACTGGTTCAATTAAAATATATTCAATAAATGTAAGTAGTAGTCAATTATCGTGGAATCATGTGCTTAAAATGATGGTATACATAAAAGTTCTGGTTACTTGAGGAATAAATAATAAATACTTTAGAAATTTGAATAATAATTAGTCTGCAAAGATTTTTCCTCTTTTTCCATATTGAATTGAATATTTATGAATTTTATATGACATGGGTGGCAGACATCTAGCGTGACAGTGAGAAGAGGTCATGGCGAAGGATAAGCTAAACGTGTCAAAACAAATCTTATCTTCTCTCCTGCATTTTGTCAGAAGCAAACTGGAAAAAAAGCCAAGCGTAGGGTGAAAGATATACAAAATAACTGGTGGTAAAGATAATATATACGACCAACACGAAAATTTTAAAGACGAGGAATTTGTGATTTGTGCTTAGTGCATGATCTTACCTTGACAAATGTATTTTCTTGGACATGCATGGACAAAAAATAGCAAACCATTAGAAAAAACACAGTTTTCAAAAATAGAATATAAGAGTTCTGAAAGCACAGTTTCAGTGCCATCATATAACAAGAAACACACTGGCATTCAGTACTCACTTTTATACCATATTGCTAGTTCTTGAATAACGAAACAAATATTATTGTGTAATTTGCATGTAAGTATGTAAACAGTATTAAGTTTTATTACATACAAATTGTGAATAAATTTATAAGTATAAGTAATAAATGTCAGAACCAAAGACGTACGATAAAGACGTTTATACATACCAACAGGAGTAGACGGCGTTGAAGTTTCCGGTTCTGGAATTATCGTTGGTCCAAAATTTGGCATTTCTGCTTTTTCCCTCTCTGACGCTAGATGGCGTTTTCTAATAATTCAATGAATAACTTTTAACAAAAATTCCTCAAGTTCCATGTCAGTTTTTTAAGGTTCCAAGATTACACTGATATGTACTCGAATGCAAGCATAAAATAAAAAGTTTATATTTCAGAAACGCGAGGGGTTTTTTTTGCCTCAAAGACAATAAAAAGGTAAATTTATATAAATTTCATACCTCCAAACGAACAAGAAAAGAGCAAACACTAGGATGAGAAGAATGAATACGACAAGGACAGCAACGATGACGGCGATATGGCTACTCTCTTGTGCTGTAGACACACGGTGGGCTACAAAAAGTATTTCACTGATTACAATAAATAAATGAATAAATAAACAAATAAATAACTGGTCCTTCACAGAATATCTGATGAGACGACTTACTTATTTACTTTTTTGCTGATTCATATTTGATTTTTTTTTTTTTGCCATAAAGTATATGACTCGTCTATTTAACATTTAAAAGGACACAACTTTGTAGATGTATTTACTATATGTTCCAAACAAAATAGATTTGATTATATACATATATTTAACCAAAACATAGAATTGGACTTCAATCTACTTACATGCCAAACCCATCATTAAAATATCATGAATATAGCAAGAAATACATGTAAATCAATTACATTGTAATACTTTCTTCTGGTAGACTTGTGCGTTACATCATACTGCTTTATATCGGTGTTTAATAAAGTCTGACGCACAAAATAATCCAATAACAACATTCTTGATTATAAAGCACCTACTGATGCAGATACACTGCAGGTCTCCATGGAAAACGAATTTCCCTTTCAAGAATACAATATTTTGGATTTGCACTTGATGACAAAGGAAAATAACGTAAAACATATTTCATTATTTCGGAATAATTTAAAACATATTAGATATCGCTATTGCCATCTTTACAAAGTAAATTAAACTTCAATTCGGAATTGATGAAAATTTCGTTACTGCCCTGTTTCAACCAAAATTTACGTTTCATGATGATAATTCTCTGTTTAAAATGAAGGCAGTGTCACTTAATATCATACTTTATCCTAATATAATACTGATATGAACATCTAGACATTAAACCTGAAATGTTTAAAGTATTGCATTATCACATTAGTGCAGTGGAGGAACCCGAAAGTTTGTTGACAAGGGTCCATCCGAATAAATTTTCCGAAACGTGGTCAACCCGTGTCGTGTAGTAGAAAAGGTATATAGAAAGCATAAATATATAATTTTTTTCGTTGATTTTCAAAATCGGTCATGAACACCCCAGTTTCCCAGGATCCCGCCCCTGGATCCGCGCATGATATGCTGTTTGCTATATTAATTACTTCTATGACGAACCACGATCAATTATAATACGCTATATTTTTAACTGGAAGACATTACATCTAATATAGAATCTTCTTCTAACAAAAGGCAATTTCTGTACACATCTTTCTTTTGAACATTATTTTTTGTACTTAATTAGATACGTCTTACCTTCCACCATTGCTGCCTTCGCAAATGATTTCCTGATCGTCTGAAAAAAGAATTATATCGAGTTACTGAAGATTACTTCCCTCACCAAAGACCACATTATAGAGACCTTTGTGTTACGACCCAATATGCACAACGAACTATTTGTCTCAAAGTCGTTTTTATGTTTTTTATTGGATTGCCTATCTCTTGGTAATAGAAGAAAATTGACATGGTTAATTTAATACGGAACAGTAAGTAAAACCAATTCGACGGACTCTAGATTTTACTAATTAGATTTCCTTTTCCGGTGTCAAAACGACATCTAAAATACTTTTCTAAAGCATCTTTATGACTATTCCTCATGGAAAATACCGATAATACAAATTCGGTATAGAAATAATCACCCGATTGTGGCATGAATTTCAATAGGGAGATCCTGTCTACGACTGGAAATTGAGCTTATTGGCAGCAGCGGGTTTTTCCTTGGATGTTGTTTCGATAGCTATTTTGATTAACAGTCTCTGCAGACATGACGTGAGGACCGAATAGAGGATTGTATCTACAAACAATATCTACAGGGAAAGTGGTGTGCGGAAAGCGGAACATGCAATACTGTTAGATTGCGTAAAAAGTACAATAATATAGGATATCCAATCGTTTTGTAATCTTGCTCATACCAGACTATACTCAATTTCACGGCTGCCTTAATACTGTATGACACTTTTCCTGAAAATGACTTTATAGGTTTCTCACTGATCAAAATTCCAATCTGGAGCTTCTTTGATAGGAGATACATGGTCTATATCCAATATGTCAAAATTCAATTTTCCTTGAAACCTTTCAGTGTATATATAGCCATGATATTCCACGGAACCGGAACTATGTCCTCCCAAAAACTTAATTCAATCTTCATCAAAGTTTTCGATGAAAAGATCTTAGCTTTTTATTTCATTATTTTCTTTTTTTTAAATTTTTTTTATTATTTTTTATTTACATATTTATTTATTTATTTTTGGTGTCATGGTATTTATTTATATATCATTCTCCAGAATTTAACAATTTTAAATGTGAGGAAAATGTTAAACTGATTTATAAATACTTTAAGACAAAAAATAATACACGAAATTAATACATCATGCTAGGAACTGATTTTATTGTATGAAAAGTGAGAGAGGAGATATAAAATAAGGTTTAGTTCTTAATATGTCTCATATCTGTAGACAAGATGTCCATTACCTATCGCTGTATGCAATTAAGACGGATTCCGAGTTTACTCAGTCCAGTCGTCATTTAATTATCTGGTAAGATTGCTAAGATGTGCCTCAAGGTACTCTAAGAAAATCCTTTTAACTCTAGTATAAATGACATATCCTTTTAAACTAGCTGTGCCAAAGGGATACTCCTGTCTTGTGAATATAGAGAGCATCTCACACAGGGAAATCAAGAAACTGAATATCATTTAGAAAAATACTTATATACAGAATATGAAAAGTAATTACTGGTAGATGTTAAGGATGTTCTTTTTACTATTTTTTTTTCTTTTTTTCTTTTTTTTTGGGGGGGGGGGGATCAGCAGTAAATAAAATCCCTGGTAGAATCTGAGAGATTGGATACATTTAAAGGACTTCTAGCAGAATATGGGAGTATAATGTGGTGTCCTGAAGCATCAGCAGTAGAATATAACAAATGTTACTAGCCAAAGCAGGAAATGCTTACTCACTGAGATGACTTTGGTTGCCAAGGGTGCATGATTGTCCACCCTGATAAACTATTGGGTCTTTTCATTATATAGCGTTATTTCCCATTTGAACGGGCATTTTACGTCAAACCCTTGTCATGTCAAGCAGTGCTATGGAAACTTACGGGAAATGATATACAAATTATATGACGTCATAAAGTTTGACATCACATACCTGGTCATATGGGAAATAACTCTGTACAAAGAAAAGACCCTATTGTGAATGTCTCTCACGTGTATCATTAGTTGCTTTCGTATTTTACATGAACAAATGCCGTACTGACATAAATCTATAAACAACTGTCGTACAGACATAAATCTATAAAACGTATCATACTGACAAAAATCTGTAAACAACTGTCGAACTGACATAAAGCTATAAAAATATCGTACTGACATAAATCTATAAAATATCGCTCTTACAAACATTTATAAACAAATATCGTATTGACATAAATTTATAAATAAATAAAATGGATGACGTTTGCATTCTTTATCACATCTTATAAAACCTTTAATATTATACAGATGCTATCTCAAATACTACCATACATATATTTACCAATCTTAATTAATGTTTAACGCCCAAGAACAACTTAAGAAATTAGTAAAATAAGCATATGCACCAACAAAATTAGATGAAAGTTTACTAAGCAAAATGGAAAGTCTAGAAATGATTTATCACACATGTTTTGAATGTATTTGATATCCTTTCTTGTTTATTTAATTTTTGAACGACGGACATATAATCTGTATCTTTATATGCATGTCAGACATCTGTTACTCTTCATTCATATGAATCACAGAAAAGTTAGCCTCTGGGGGTTATAACATATCAGCTGTTTCGCCAATCACTTGTTATAAAAACTACATGTACTTCGTAATATCGTAATAGGAATCACATAGTTGTGAAAAGACAATAGAATGCCCATAATGTTGAAAATTATGGAAAGAATTTTATCTAGATTTATTCCAGAAAGAAAAACTACTTTCCAAGAAAAATCTCCCAAACCTTGTAAGTTATTATGAATTTCAAAGATTTCTAAATTTTTAGTCAGAGAGTACACACACACACACACACACATATATATATATATATATATATAGAGAGAGAGAGAGAGAGAGAGAGAGAGAGAGAGAGAGAGAGCCGAGGACTACATCAATCGAAAAATTATAAGCATGGGGGGATCGAGAAGGGGTGTCAGAGACGCCATGGTTTATAAAAAAGTTGTGATGCACTCATTTTAGGCGGGTTGAGGGTTGCCAAAAGTTTGACCCCTGGAAAAAATCCTGGATCCGCGCATGTAAAACCCACCGAGCATGAGTCCGGCCGATTTAAAAAGTTTCCTTTTAATAAAATGAGATAATGTACTCATGCGCGGATACAAAGAGGGGGGGATTAGGGGGGTCTGGAAACCCCCCCCCCCCTCGAATCCGAAAATTTTTCCAAAAAAGGTCATAATTGGGCATTTTTGGGGTTGGACCCCCCTCGTCTAAGAGAAAAATTTACCTTTTTTGGTTGGACCCCCTCTGACAAAAATTTCTGGATCCGCGCATGTGTACTAATGAAATATAGGCATAAAATTATGTTCCTGCTATACATATCTTGTATCACCTACCCCATCTACTGTTGAGAAAGCTCCATACCAGACCTCGTATTCTTTGCCATGTTCCAGGGGAGCATTGTAGTAACCCCCGTACGTAACGTTGTCTCCTACCACAAATTGCTTGTACGCATGGTCCTTCTGTAACTGTGCCGCAACGTAAACTTTATAGCCCCTGTTCTGAGCCGTCTGGAAATCGGATCTGACGTCACGGATTCGGTCATTAAGGCCTCTTTTCTGTATCCGGTTTCCGTTTGTTTGTTCTACAATTATTCTGTAGAAACTGATGGTTTCATCTTCTAGCGGATCCAATGAAATCGTGATGGTCGTATCGCTCCTTTCTAAGATGCTTGGAGACGGTGGTTCCTGTGGGTCTGCGGAAATGTGTAATAGGTTGTCTATAACGTAACTTTAACGCAACACCAACTATGACGTCATGCAGTATGCTTAATCAATAGAGGTACATGCAGTTATTTCGTAGATTACAAAATATTTCGCGTATCTTTATCTTCGCGAGAATGTCACTTTGAATTTATGGCGAGAATCAGTAAATACATAATCCATATTTTTGATATTCTAATAGAATTTCTTTTTCTTTTTTTTTTTTTTTCTCTCTTTTTTTTTTTTTTTTTTTTTTGGCATTTTTAACTTAATGTTGACTTATTGGTAGTAGACTACTAACTTTAATTTTGACTTTTGACTTTCGAAATTCAAAGAATTTAATGTTCTCACAAGTAAAGCAGACTGGCAATTATTATAATGCTTTACTTGATTTCTTAATTTCTTCGTACTACAGTTTGTACATACTCGTAGCTAGTGTCCACACATAGATGTATTTGGTGGGTCCTGAGCCTTTGCTTGTACTTGCATGAACACCACATTCGTACTTGGTGGCGGGCCGCAGACCACGGAATGTATGCTGAAGAAGAGTTCTAGCTATATTGGCTTCTACAGTCGACACTTTCCCGTCCGTGCATGAAACCTAATAATCAAAACAGCATTGGGTAAATCAAAAGAAAACCTTACTCACCATCTGGATTTTATTGGAAACCACTGAAGAGAAAAAATGTAATACATATATATATACAAAGTAATTTGTTTTTTATTTAGTCAAGGCATAAATGTGTGTAGTTTGATATGTAGTAAGTGGCTTTCATGTACTTACTAAGTACGACAGATTTAGTCAAAGCATAAATGTGTGTAGCTTGAATTTAAGTAAGTGACCTCCTTGTACTTACTGTGTACGATAGGTTTAGTCTCAGCATAAATGTCTGTAGCTACACTTTCAGTACGTGACCTCCCTGTACTTACTGTGTACGACAGATATAGTCTCAGCATAAATGTGTGTAGCTTCAATTTTAGCAAGTAACCTCCCTGTACTTACTGTGTACGACAGATTTAGTTTCAACATAGATATGTGTAACTTGATGTGTAGTAAGTGACCTCCCTGTACTTACTGAGTACCACAGATTTAGTCTCAGCGTAAATGTGTGTAGCTTGATGTGTAGTAGGTGACCTCCTTCTACTTACTGAGTACGACAACAAGTCGCCGTTCACTGATGGCTTCTCCCAGTCTAATGTTATAGATTCGTAAGTCCGGGAAATGTTTTTGAAGACAGTCACCTCCCCTGGAACTACAAAGAAATGAATGGAAAAAATGAAATCAAAAGGACATGTCTTTAAAACATATCATCTTGAGTAACGTTAGAGGCTATAAAAGCGCTGGATAGAATATGCACTTGTAAAGATTCGAATGTGAACTTAAAATGCAAATGATTAAGGGATAATCTCAACATTTCAGAAAGTTGAAAACTACTCACCGCTCTCTTCTGTTGATACTTTCAGTGTGGGGGATGTTTCACCGGCACCCGCATTATTCAGGGCTTGAATCTAATATAAATATAATACATAAATATGAAAAACTTTTGAATGGATCCTTTTGCGTAAAACGCAAACGTTTGCGTGTTACGCAAAAGGACGTATGTACGTTTGCGTGTTACGCAAAAGGATCAGTTCCAAAGTACGTACGTACGTATGTATGTTCGTTCGTTTGGTCGTATGTATGTATGTGTGTATGTATGTATGTTCGTTCGTTTGGTTGTATGTATGTATGTATGTTCGTTTGGTTGTTTGTATGTATTTACATGTATGTATATGCAATTCTATAGCAGCTTTGTGGCATTTTATTTTTATTTACTTTATTCTCATTATTGCTTTGTACCTCTATATTGTATTGAGTATGTGGTTCTAAGTTTTCTATCGTGTATTCAAGTATTGATGGCATAGGCCGAACTTCCACTCCTGTTTTTGACGCCAATTCCCGCCAATAATCTTTCCAGTAAATCAGTCTGTAAACGTAGATGGTACCAGATGACAGAAAAGGCTTTTCCCAAGATAAAGTTAGAGTTGTGCTCGTTCGCTTCAATAATTTCAGATTCCTTGGAGCTGTTGGTGCTATAATTAAATAAGATCATTCTAAATCAAACCAGGAAGTTGTTAGACCAATAATAGAATATAATTGATGCAAATTAAATGACTTTTCATGGGTTCCGTATTGACAGAGCTTCTAACCAAAATAGTCTGACAATGATGATAATGTGAACTTCATTTACAATTCAAATTCAAACTTTTTCGTCTAATTGTGAAAATAAATTGATAATAAAGCTGTGTTTGACGGGAACATCAATAAAAATCCCTTTGTCAATATATCCAACGCGTTACTAGTACAAAACAAAACAAGAATTGTCATACTGAAAGAGATCACGAATCCGATTTCCCATAAAACAAGCATACAAACAAACAACAAACAAAAATGACCCGCTTATTCTGTTAAATTACAAAAAAAAACAAATAAATATTTCGGATTCTCGTTTTCATATCACTTATAAATAACTACATAAAATATCATTTAGTTTTTCGCCAAAAGTGGATGGTCGATCCATCTGAATCCGCTACCAAACAGGCGACACCAATATCGTGATCTTGTTTAGCAAGTTAATGGTGCCAAATTACCATAATATTTAAACTGCTTGTATTTAAAACATGCACCGAGATTTTTTCCGCTATCTTATGGATGGAATATCCATATACCGCTTGTTTTACGCTAACAAATAAAAATACAAAATGTGTTTGTGAAACATGAATGCCCCCGGCTGCATTAAAGTCCCAATAAAGCAAGGTCTTGTTACAAGGAATACGCATATGAAATATGAAAGCCCTACTTCTTACAATTCAAAAGTTATAACCAATGTTAAAAGTTTTTGAAATGTTAGTCAAAAGTCACGGTCACGATTATGACGTCAAAAAATATTAGAAAGGACTTCTCACAAGGAATACGCATGTGAAATATGAACGCCCTACCTCTTACGATTGAAAAGTTATAGCTAATGTTAAAGTTTTTTATATGTAAGTCAAAAATCACGGTCAGAGTCACAAGGTCAATGATTTTTGTGTAATTTGAAAAAAAAGCTTTATAAGTGGAGTATGCATGTAAAATATAATGTCTCTATCTCTCACGGTTCAAAAATTATGGCGAATGTTAAAGTTGACAACAAATAAACAACAAACAGGTCAAAAACATTATGCCCCCGATTTATCGATCCGGGGGTATAAGAAAATGAAAAATCAAAAGTAAGAAAAACAACATTAAAACTAAAAATCTAATCTAAAAGTATGTAAACAGAACGAATCACGTATGAAGATGTCAGTATCATATGATAAATAACACGGTTAATCTGCGGATGAATCTGACCGTACTATCTGCCAGATACATGAAGGCTTCCTGACGAAATGTCTCGACAATTTGTTGATATTTCCAAACAACTTGTTTGTTATTATCTCCTTGGCATCAAACAGATATAGGTACTTTGAAAACTTTAAAAAGATGTTGGCATCAGATTAAGTTCTTATCAACTAATTAACTATCAACTACAAAATATTCCGCTCACTAGTACTGGGTGTTACGGTGCACATCTTGGCAGAGTTTGGGCTATAGTACTTCTTCTCGTTCGAAAAGCTCATTTGTATGCAGTACTCGGTGCCTGGGTTCAAGTCTGGAATGAGTGCACTCTTGATATTTTTAGAATCGCCGGCTGTGTCTCCCGAGACATGCACGGCCTGGGGTTGAAAACTGGCACTGGAGCTGCTCAAGAGGATTTGGTACGTGCTAATGTTATCACAGTTCCATGAAAGCTTAGGGGGGTCCTGAAACGAAAATTATTATGTGTTATTAATACATGTTCGGGATTTAATGGGTTTAGAAGACTATAATGGGAATGACGAAACTTAACCGTTTTGTTTGAAACAATTACGAAGGCTACCCGGAATGCACCTATTGTCCTGAAAAAGTGATCCAGCCTCACAAGGTGTTATAATGCTTTTGTTGACCTTTTAAGCAAATCGCAGGTAACAAGGAACTAACCCTGGACATGTCCTTTGAGTCCTTTAATAAAAACTTTCAAGGGGATCATGAAACTAAATTCCATATATTATTAAGTACGGTCAGATCCCAAAGTTATCATTAATTGATGTTGGGGATGTGAAAGAAAATGGTTATATTGTAAAATGGATCTAGTTTGATTTGCTACGTCTACATCCTACCGCTTTGTCCTACATACTCTCGTTCACAATCCTGAAACGACAAATGTTAGGGCCAGGATTCGAACTTCATCCCTTTAGTTGTGAACTAAGCGACTTCACTATCTTAAATCCTGGGATGTTTCGGGGTTCTCGTTACAAAAATTATTCTATAAAATATGCATTCATCTATCATTATATGAAAGAAATATGTTTATGACCTCAAAGGAATCCATGGTTGCTTTAGTGCCAAAATGATCATTTTGCCAAAAACACTAAATATTTTCAACAGGTTTCACTTTTCATTCTCGGCTTATCTTTAGATCAGATTCATACATCATTGACCGCATATTGCGAGATATAAAATGTCAAAACGACAAAAATTCGGTAAAAGCTAAGTTTTGTGGTTTTTTATTATCACTAAAACGTGGTTTCGATGAGTACATTTTAACTATCCACAAATCAAATATACCGTTGGCAATATGGTAAACGGGCAAATGAAAGTCAGAACTTTTTAGCCTTTCCTCTGCTCCAGCTTATAAAAAAATCAGTTAAAAGTGGGACCCCCTCGATATAAATGAGGTATGGCGGCAGTGACGATAAGTCCGCATTTCACTAAGATAAATGGTACTATCACCAGACCTCCCTAACATAATGAAAAACCACTTTGAAGAAGTACAAATTTTATTGTATATCGCCATTAAGGCGATAAAGGTAATAAATCAAGGAGGCACCTTCCACATGACGATGATCTGGGTCTCTGGATACGAGGAATTGTACTCAAATGATGACGTCACTGACTGCACGAGAGGTGGCTTGGTGGGAACTGCAAGTGCAAAATCATAACAGCATATACTACACGTTCATTAAGACATCACTTACTGGGGAAAAAGATATTTTTAAATGCCGTTTTATATCGTCAGATTCATCTAAACATCCACATAAGGGAAAATATGTTTGAATACAAGTTGACGTCGAACGCAATCTCTCATGGCACGGTTTACTGTATTTTGCATTTTGGACTAACATATATGAAACCAACGTTATATTCAGATCACGTGGTTAATAAGTGAATGTTGACTCAAACAACTTTTAATCGACAAACTTATTTTTCATTCCAGAAATAATTACCGATCAAAATATTTTCGGTTTAGTAAAACAGAGTAATACTACTAGTAAGGTTTTTAGGGCGAAATGAAGATTCTCGACCTGACACTCAACGTGGTCACCATTTCGCTGTAAAGACTACAGTAATACACTGTATTTTTAAATATCATTTACATGCAAATTACTGTCCACGAAAATATATTTAGTGAAACAGTAAGTGTATGAATCAATTATCGCATTCCGGAATATGCATCTACAGTAATGTGTCTGAACTACTTACTTGTACATTGAGTGCGTGTGTATTCCTTACCTGTACAGTGAGTGCATGTGTACACCTTACTGATACATTGAGTGTATGTGTACAACTTACCTGTACAGTGAGTGCATGTGTAGAACTTACCTGTACATTGAGTTGAGTGCATGTGTACAACTTACTTGTACATTGAGTACATGTGTACACCTTACCTGTACAGTGAGTGCATGTGTACACTTTACCTGTACATTAAGTGCATGTGTACAACTTAACTTTAAATTGAGTGAATGTCTAAACCTTATTTGTACATTGAGTGCATGTGTACTACTTGCCGGTACATTAAATGCATGTGCACTGTTTACATTGAGTGCAGGTGTACTAATTACCTGTACATTGTGTGTGAGTGTATAGTGTAGGCCCAGGCTCTCCCTCCCCTCCCTGTCCAATTCTTTGAGTGGACAGACGAACGGCATATTCGGTATTCGGTTTCAGTTCGTCTATAGTATAGTTACATTCCAGTCCACAGTTTAGATGGGTAGCTATACCGACTTTCAGCTCCGAGTTGCTCTTGACGTCCCTAAGGTAAATGTTGTACCACAAAATGGGCGGGTCACCTTTGTCGCCGCGTTGTCGATTCCATGGTAACCATTTTATTGCAATTTCCGTCACCCCTGGTCCCTCTTCCGACAAATATGGCGGTCTCGTTAAAACAGGGAGTTCTAAAAAATAAAACACTTTGCTAAAAAAAAGATATAACTACATGTAAATGAATAAGGTTTGCATGCTATCATTTTTAAAACTGACAGACTCCCGAACGTTGCGTTGCTTCGTATGTAACGCAAAGAGAGAGCAAAGGTCCAATCATCTTTGAAACAAGGTATAACATTTTTATATTAAACTTGAAACTATAATGCGACATCAGAATCTTAACAAGCTCATCACAGTACTCCTTGTAACTCTGCTAAGCTACGATACACGGCACTTTAATAACTTGTGGTTACATCTCAGTCCAAGAGTTCGGTATCCACTGACAGTAGACCAGCAAATTACAGGTAGAATTCTATTAGACTTAAATGACTCATTATTTGTGGCATCTTCACATTGAAATGTGTTTTATACCTTGAAAATTAAGCTTATCTTTGTAGATTGTAATCAGCCTTTACCCATTTGAGGACACCATAAGATTCAGCAACATTCATTACACGGGTCTATAACTCAGGTAGCAGGTACCTGGAAGTGATTTATAAATGACTTGATATCTGACAAAAGAAGATTCATTGTGCAATATCAACTTCCTTCAGATGGATCCACATTGCTAACAATATTAGCCGCATTTATAAGTCGTTGTCTTTGCAAAACGAAGTTTTTATGGCGAATTTCCTATCTTTATCTTCGTAACAGATGGAATCTTATATAATTGAAAATGATCAAAAACCTTCGTGGATGGCAGTCACAGCAGTTACAGAGTATTCGATTTCTCGCTTGCTGAAGTAATGCACTGTAACAAGTCTCTCCTTCCACTGTTCCATTAACTGCTTTAAAACAGTGAACGATATGTTTCATTGATTCATTGTTCCTTTTGAAGATCTGTAACGTTTCTGTAATGTCACTATCTCACCCTCCTCTTAGGACACCACCACCTTTTTATTCTCTGTAGACGAGCTGATACTAGCATGTTTTTTCTGCTTTTAATCAAGAATCTAATTTCCGCGCAGTCAGTTATCGTCGCAAGAAGGCATAAAAAGGATGGTGTCATTGTTTTACTGATGACTTTTACATACAACGTAAGAAGTCAACATGTGATAAGTATACTGTTTGCGGAGGAGTGCCTACAGTGTTCTGTCGCTCCCTAATACTCCCAGCATACCTCATCGTAAATCATAAAAAACCTTAAATCAACATTAAATCAACATCAGGTGAAGTTTTAGGTAACCAAGGACTCTCTCTCTCTCTCTTTCTCTCTCACTCTCTCTCTCTCCATAGTGTTTGAGGACTTGTCACATATACAAGCCATATTCACATGCATATATGTTTAAGTATGATGGGTCAGCAATACCCGGTATACTATGTGCTTCGCTTACCAAACACATTGGTCCGAATGGTCTGTGATTTGGACCCCGCTGTTCCCTTGACAACACAAGTAAACATTTCATTTTGTTTGACAGAGTCAACTTTGAATAAATTGACCCTGGTATAGAGGTATGGGTCAAGTTCGTTAGACTTCAGCAAGGCAATCCTTCTATCCGGTGGTCCATGTAGAGAGATCTCGCTGGCTAATGGTGTGGGATATGCTGTCACTGTACAGTTAAAAATGGTGGCATTACCGGGATTTACTTGTATGTTGTTGAAGTTAACAAACTCGGGAGGTGTCACTGAAAAATACATTCAACGCATTTTCGATTATCTGTTTTATATATCTCAACGTATTATTTTTCCTGAGCTTCTACAAACTGAACTGAACTTTGTGTCCTTTGTTAGGAAGTTTCATTTATTTATTTTAAATTCAGTATTTTCTGCATTTATAGCTTAAGTATAAAGTCTATAAGTGTTTTGTTTTAAGGAGCCAAAATAGTACCTCTAGTTCAATCCAAATTGTATGCCTCATAACTAGATGATTTGGCATCTCCTGCTGTAGAGACATACCTGCCCGATAACCATATCTGTCGTATCAATGACCTACCTGCTTGACAAAATGGTGCATTGAAAAACCCCTCCTTACATCTGCAGCTGGCAGTAGGTCCAGTGAACCGGTTACAGTTCCGCGAATTCTTACAGTGGCAGCTCTTTGTGCAATCCCATCCGTACTTGTTTGACGGACATGCCACGGCTAAAAATAAAAATATAGACTTGTTATTAAAACCAATACATGAATATATCTTTTGGTATTTTCTAGACCACAATTCATGGATGGACAACTTGAAGATTTTTGAAATATGTTTTCCCCTCAAAATAATAGTCAACGGTAACCTAAAATATAGTATTCATCAACGAAAATTAAAGACTTTTTTCAGTTTAATAACAATATGAATATCCTTATCCGTCAGGAGTATATAGACAATATTTGCTTAATAGTATACGTCCGAAACGAATATTAAAATTTTATAAAATGACGGGTTTTTTTTTAAGAATAAAAAAGAAACAATATTGTGAATTTTGTATTCGAAAACAAAGAATGATGACATGCATTCCATACAACATCAAGGTTAATATTTTCAGAACTTACGTATTTGGCATGAGTTGCCTCCCCAGCCCTGGGCACACCCACTAGAGCAGAGTCCTAGCATGCTATCACAAGCCTCGCTAATATCCGCACAATGACATTCCTTCTCACAATTATGCCCAAAACGCCCAGCTGGGCAATCTACAACAATCAAAATCACAATATGGTCTCATCAATCTTAGAGCGCCCAGCTGGGCAATGTACAACAATCAAAATCACAATACGGTCTCATCAATCTCAAAACCATATAATTTTTCATGTATAGTTTACTTTAAATATTGTTCATCTGTTCCAATAACATTCCGTTGGTGTCTAATGAGTAAAATGATTACTCCATCGAGTATCATAGTTGTTTTATTATATACAAAAAATCTGTATTATTTTCATATTTTGTGGAGTATGTCACATGAAATGTGAATCAAGTCGAAATACAATATATCTATATTACAATATAATTATGTGGTATATATACATGTGTATCTATCTACGATATGTTTTTCTTCGTCGACATACATGTACAAATAGAAAAGAAAATAAAAAAAAAAGGTAAAAAAAAAAAAGGAAATAACTTTCTACGTACTATCTCCCAGCCTTGAAACAATTTAAAGCAGAGTAGTAGTACATTGGAAATTTGCAAAGCTAGCATCTCTGGAAACTATGTCTATGTCTAAGCGACTATCGTCTATTCTACTGTATAGTATATACATCGACTACACGGCAAATAAACACTTAAATTGCAAAAGCAATTATCTGGTAAGTGAACCAGAGCCTTGTCTGAAGTTGAGCTTCAGGAATGCTATTTTAAGATAAGGTTTCATATTCAAGAGGCTTTACGGCTAAGAATAAATCAGTGTGGAGATCTGCGATCTTTAGTCAACAGTTGGTACCAATTCATTCTCAGATCGTCTACACAGTGGGAGAAAATAACGTCTGTTAAACAAAATACGATAGAACATGCTTTATAATAAATTGTTATAACTCATTCCTGATGATATGCAGCAATGATAGAAACAATAACATAGTGCAGCGTTCAGCGAATTAATAAAAAGGCTTAGCTAATGCATTGCTAAACTGACTCCAAAACTGATAACCATGTTTAGTCGCACGCAATCGTTTAAGAATGCTGTTGGATTGTGTTTCTTCACATATTTCAAAGTGATATAAAAGACCGAAATATACAAGAATTTAGAATCAGTAACACTACGATGTGTTTAAAATCATCCTCAGCAATTCTACAATGTGTAGAAAACCCTCATCAGCGTTATGAGGTTTTCAAAAGTAAATGTGGAAAATGTTAGGTTATCACTTTTGGGTCATACACCCATATATAATGACAGATATATAACGTCATTATACAAGGCCTGTTGCGACATCGCACGTGAAGTCACGTGATCATAACATGTTACCACCGTATACATACTGCAGTTGTTGACATTACAGTGTTCCCATCGTTTCTCTGTCTTTTTGGTATAGCACCATGGTCTGGCGGAATCTCCAGTGGTTCTACAGTAGTTTTCGGGATATTTCTTGTCTGGGAATTCCCTGGCCGGGTAGGAGTGGCGATGCGGTTCTTGACTTCCCCAGTGTTGACACGTCAACAAGCTGTCCGTCAGTGACTTTGTTCCCATATAATTCCGTGCGTAACCGTTGTAAAAACAGTTGTTAGCTGTGGTGGGGAGGGAAATAATAAGCCAAGCAATGTAAAGCGGGAGGCAATGTATAACAGGAAAGGGACATACTATGGTGGAGGGAACTTCCGGATATTACATATCAAAGGGGGGAAACTCTGATTAAACTTCATAATATGATGATATATATATCATGCATAATGGTGACATTATACACGTCTCTCGGTAATGGTCACGTAAATCTATTAGAGCCAAAGATACAGAAATACATTAATTAGCACAATTAGCATATTAAACATATAACCAAGAGGAAAGTATTGTTATACAAATATAACCACATGTCCAGAAAAATTTCATTAAAATGAAATCATATAATGAAGTACTGAAATATATAGTATTTTATACACACATAAATTATTTCCTTGTTTGTGTTTATTACACTTTGAATTTTTGCCTACAATTACATACATGTATTTATATTTGGACTTGTGATTCCATGGTAACTGGATTTTCTTTAATATTCATATTAAAGGGAATTAACTCTGATTAAATTCTAAGGATATGATGAATTACAAATCATGCATGCCGGTGATGACTATTCGGTATGTTGTTATAGTTTTACTGGGTTTTTTCAATACGTCATCATCTCTAAATGCTATAAATATATATTTTGTGTTATTTGCAGTTTAAGGTTCCACTTACTTAACTGACATCCGGGTCCCCAGTAACCTTCTTCACAGCGCCCTCTGGGACATTCACCGGTCTGCTTGTTACATGTCCTTCCATTATAGCAACGACATCTATAATGGCATCTGTAACCGAACGTACCGTCCTTGCATTCTCTCTGAAGGTTACCAAGATCTAGGAGAAGAAGAAGGAAAGACCTTATCACCTTTGCAAGATATCAGAAGCAGATCTAACAGGGACTCGGAGGGGGGAAATTCTGCCTGAATAGCTTATTAATATCTATCATACCAGTGAAAATGAAATATCATCGGACCGACGGATAAGTCCGGTTATACTGACGCCGGTCCGGTAAACAATCTTAAACTTCTGGACCGATTGTCCGGTGTTTTCCAGAAGCGATTTCAGTTTGAAACTTATTTCTAATGTCATCATGATATACATTTTAATTTCAGTCTTGAATTGTCCTAGTTTACCAGACCGAGTGTCCTCTATATATTTTTACAATTTCATATTCACTGTTATACATATTTATCATGTGTGTTTCAGGTAACATCAGCCTACAATAATATTCCACAAGAATCCGTCTTTTGAACTGTAGTATAGATTTTGCTCCCTTCAATGTTTTCAGCCTTGTGTCTTTATCAAGAAATTCTTACTTGAAACTTTATGTCACAAGTAGTACTTCTATTATTTGTTATAACGCATTAATCAAAGGCTAACACTGGTAAAAAAATAGTGTCTGCCATTTTTCACTCCTAAGACTGTATATATGAGGACAGAAAAATAAAACATAACTTTTGAAATTCAAAAGTACAGTTACTACTACTGTCCCGACGACGACTACTACTACTACTATAAACACTACCACCACCACCAAAACTGCTGCTACTACTACCATTACTAATACAGCCACCACCATCATCACTAATTACTACTACACTCTACACTTAGGGAACCGGAGTAGTTCAGTGGATGGAGTACGACGCATAGGTCCTGGGTTCAACTACCGCCGTGGGTACACAAGTGTGCCGTCTCTCAGATGAGACAGTGAAAACCCGAGATCTCAGTTACGGTGGGCGTTGCACGTAAGAGATTCCTTGCTCCTACGGATGGATCCGATGCAAAGGTGTAAATTTCTATGCGTGATATAATCGTGGGCTGGCAAAAAAACAAAAAACAAAACAAAAAAAAACAAAACAATAATCGATCACTAAACTAATCCACTCTTAGGATTAAGAAATAAAAACAGTCAAAAGATAGAATATCCGAAGATTTATTAGAAAAGAGTGTAGAATGGCATGTTCATGATTTCCTTGATTTGTAGAATTTTGAATGTTAAGTATGGAGGAAACTACAACGGTCGGTTACCATAGAACAAACAGAGGTATGTAACCTAAACTTGGTAACCATTGATCAAAAACAAATAAACATAGGAAAAACATCATGATACATGTAATTATTTCTTGGCTCGCTTCTTGTGCCATATTGATGTGTGTATCCCGACAGGAAACAGTGAAAACATGTATGACATATATTCGTTTTACAGAATTTTTTTTTTTTTTACAAAAACACAAAACTCCGATGCGCATGGAGTAAAACTGATTCAGCGCCCCGTATTTTAATTATAACTTACCATCTTCAGGTTACCACCCACTGCACTATAATTACATACAAGTCCCGTACTCTGTATTCATCTTGCTTTATGTTTCCCAATAAGGTGGAATTATGAGAGATGATTACCATGATCGTCATAAAAATTGTCACTTTAAACTAGAATTATTTGATCCTTTCATTTATAGATTCTTTCATTCCAACTGATAACGACAACTGGCTGGTGCATAAAACACCCATATTTCGAAATATACAACGCATTCACCCGAAGCAGTGCGGGAACGTCCACGTGACCCTTGATTGTCATTGTTCTCCACATAAAATTAACAAAGACACACACTAAAATAGGAAAATGATAATAACATATTTTTTGTTATCATTTTCTGTGTATATTTATTTATTTTTTCATTCATTCATTTATTTATAGGCCTTAAATTTATTTAGATTTTTATTTTTCTGAAGGGTTAAAGAGGCACAGGTATAATCCCCGATACATGCGCGGATCCAGAAGGGTGAACCGGGGGTATGGACCCACCCTGAGATTCGGTGGGAATTATTTGTTATTTTTCTATATAAAATAAGTAATTTTACGCACAAAAACAAAAACGGAAACGGAAAATTCATTGGGAGTGGACCCCCTTTCGACAAAATTTCTAGATCCACGCCTGCACTAGATGGCTCCCCTCTATGAATCGCCAATGGATTCCATCGTTGTATCCTCAACGCCTCGCACTGCGTTTCCAAGATATGTGAAATTATTCATACTGTTGTCACACAAATATGAATGGCAATGAGAAATATGCTTCTGTCGTGAAGACAAAGGATCCCATCTGGTCACCTTATAATTTGTCTGACATTAGAAATGTCAACTTTACAAATGGCTATCAGACAGAGAAAGTCACAACATATTTTATACATCGCTCCGCTGCATGGGCAAATTCATCTCTCACTTTATTTTCATTCATTCTCTCTAAATAAACATGTAAACTACTGGCTGCTGGTGATTTTGGCCTAACACCAAAGTGAATGTTGTATTTTCTTTCCCTCTTTCATCGTCCATATCTTCTCTCGGTTATATCATTTGCCAAGATACACACGTCAAAACACCTGCTTTTTCCGTAGATGTGTTATAAATGGGAAATCTCGACTGTCCATCTGTCATATTCTTTTAAAAGTGAAAGCGATAACAAGACGCTTCCTCATTTCATACACTTATTAAAAATTCATTCTTAGAGCTGTAGAGATTTACTTCCTGTGTCTTTTCTCACTTATCTTTTTAATCCCTAATGAGGCGATTTGGGATTTTTTCAGCTAACTTATCTATCTATATTACTTGATCTTTCCCCTACGATTCTATTTGTTTGCTTGTTTTAACTGGCGATGTATATAAAACATTTGGTAGAAATACTCAAATGCTTCATTCTGAATCTATGTACTTTTTGTGTATAGAAGCATATATATGTCAAAGTTCAAAAATTTCCTTCGGTTAAAAGAATGTCACCACGGAAGATGACAACCTCCTTTATATGCTAATGAAATGGTCCTTTACTTCAAAGGATAGCGGCTTCCTTCATTACAAAACCGTTATTAACAAGGAATGTCATTGGTGGTTAAATTTTTGCTATATCGGCGTGTCAAAACTCGAACACTTAGCGAGAGAGTGTTCGAATAATAGATGGGTAAATTACGATTGCTCTTCCGCTTGGGAAATAGCAGAAAATGAAAGTGTCGCCTTAAGAACGTTTGCCAGCACAAAGCACTTGACAAGCCGATTGCGTTTGATGTGCTCCGGGATTGGATCAGATCAATCTAAAATAATAGGTTTTGTGATCTGTAGCGGGGAAATTCGTGGATTTTAGTTATATTTGTTTACAATTTTTTTTTGTACACTGAAAGCTCTTTGCTGAGGTCTGTTTAAAAATGTTCAACGTTTTTTTTGTGACACCCAATGTAATCGGCATAGAAGATTAAAATGTAGTAGTTTTGTAAAATTTGTTTGCATAAAATCAACAGATAGAAATTACTTTCCGAAATTGAATGCATTTATTCTATTTGAATTACACATTACGCTAACCATACTTAATCAGATTAATAAGAATGACAAAACTTGCAATGCCTCACATATTTCAGAATTGGGTTTAATACCATAAATTGTCAATTAGAAATATTACCTTTAATCATCAATATAGTCATAGCACATGGATGTTTTATGGCTACATTCTTTAAAAACAACCTCTGACGGAATTTAACCGCCAGATTCCGGTTTTAATTAATACCTGCTACAAATAAAACAATATCTCAGCTCAGGCAGACATGTCAACAGACAAAGTCATTCTCTGAACTATTAATTAAACCAGAAAAGTGTGATAGAATTATATTCTGAAAGACTTCACAAAGAAACTGCTCAGTGTTTACACAGCGCTGAATCCCTTGCGTAATTAAAAACAATTCTCTGTGGGGAAAGTCCCTCTCTTTCTTCAAGGTGGCTACAATGGAAGAATCAGGTCTTTTACCGAGAAGCCTGCTTCCTCTAATCCTGTTTAGCCCATGATTTACACATCGTATTTCAATTAACAAAGCCACAGTGTGTTTCTGGAGACCAATTACCCAAGCTCGTGTTGTTGGCACATTTGTCCTCGCCAACTCACCAACAAATGATCTGCGTGACGTGAATTCTCTCGCCAGAATAGAGTGGACTCTTGTTACAACATATACCATAGATGATGGACTCCGTGAGCCAGCCAAATCCCACCTCTGATTAAAAAGAATCTTTTTGAATTGCAATGTTTTCAAAATAAGGGAGTATAAGTGATGCCGAGGACTTAAGTGCGAGCAAGAGTCGCGTCGGTTCATGGACAGTTCAAGCAGCCTTGATTCCTGTAATGTGTATATCGGGAACTTCAAAAATAATAATAATCTCTTATCATTTCATTACTGAATTTGATTTCTGTTTTATTGCATTTACTCTTATGTCTAGGTTTGGATATAGAATGACTGGGAATATTTTCCATACATACGGAAATGGATACCAAATGAAACATTCTTTGGTATATTCTCGGGAGGAAAAAAGAAGTAATTTTAATTAATAATCATATTTTCATTTGACAAAACACTATATCTATGTGTGCTAAAAATATTGGTGTTACACAATATATAACAGTTCATTAACACAAAACAAATATCAAATGACTAATTTCATTACATGAATCCTCATGGTGGCAAAGAAATTGTTGTACCGTTAAATACAATGTCCCTACTGCATATAAAGTATTTTTTTACTTAAGTGTGCCTCAATATGACCTTGATAACTTTTAGGATTTTAGGATAACTTTTTTTATTTTATCAGGAAAATTAAATGTCGTAAAGCTACACTGCGTGGTGTCAAGCTTTATTCCCATCTGTCTTCATATTAAAAGAAAACGTCCGAAAAATATCTCCGTATTTCGGAAAATCCAAACCGATGTAATATTAGAAAAAATTCAGTTTCCTCTCGAAACAAATGTATTATACGATTAAACTTTGTAATGAAAATTTGCGTATAGGTTTATTCGAATCCGATTTGACTTGTATGGCAAAATATGCACTTATATACATGCACATTTGTATACATGTACATCGCAATGACCAAGACAATAAAATACCATACATCAATCCGACATCATTTTTTTCAAAACAACAAAGTGCCTTACAATTAGAACTTAAGATTTCTGTTAAGTTTAATTCCTATTCCATTTAACCTGATAACAGTTATTGTTGGAAAACCTGCGCTCACTCACTCTGTGAGTGGCATGACAAAATAGGTCTCCCCCTGAAAAAGGTGAAGGGGGCATTATTTCGATGAAGCGGGTTGATCCAGCAACATACCACTGAGTTTCTGATTCGTTAACCCAGTATTGATCCCAGCTATCCTGAAAGATTTACGGTCTTTTCTTACCTATGTACCTGTTGTCTATCAGATGAGACAGTATACAGTGAAAGCCCCGTGATATGTTATACATCGGCACTTAATGGTATACACCGAGGCCCCGTGATATGTTATACATCGGCACTTAATGGTATACACCGAGGCCCCGTGATATGTTACACATCGGCACTTAATGGTATACACCGAGGCCCCGTGATATGTTATACATTGACACATAAAGGTATACACCAAGGCCCCGTGATATGTTATACATCGGCACTTAATGGTATACACCGAGGCCCCGTGATATGTTATACATTGACACATAAAGGTATACACCAAGGCCCCGTGATATGTTATACATTGACACATAAAGGTATATACCAAGGCCCCGTGATATGTTATACATTGACACTTAAAGGTATACGCCGAGGCCCCGTGATATGTCACACATTGACGCATAAAGGTATACACCGAGGCCCCGTGATATGTTATACACTGACGCATAAAGGTATACACCGAGGCCTCGTGATATGTTATACATCGGCACTTAATGGTATACACCGAGGCCCCGTGATATGTTATACATTGACACTTAAAGATATACGCCGAGGCCCCGTGATATGTTACACATTGACGCATAAAGGTATACGCCGAGGCCCCGTGGTATGTTACATACTGACGCATAAAGGTATACACCGAGGCCTCGTGATATGTTATACATTGACACATAAAGGTATATACCGAGGCCCCGTGATATGTTACACATCGGCACTTAATGGTATACACCGAGGCCCCGTGATATGTTACACATCGGCACTTAATGGTATACACCGAGGCCCCGTGATATGTTATACATTGACACATAAAGGTATACACCAAAGCCCCGTGATATGTTACACATTGACACATAAAGGTATATACCAAGGCCCCGTGATATGTTATACATCGGCACTTAATGGTATACACCGAGGCCCTGTGATATGTTATACATTGACACATAAAGGTATATACCAAGGCCCCGTGATATGTTATACATTGACACATAAAGGTATATACCAAGGCCCCGTGATATGTTATACATTTACACATAAAGGTATACGCCGAGGCCCCGTGATATGTTATACATTGACACATAAAGGTATACACCGAGGCCCCGTGATATGTTATACATTGACACATAAAGGTATATACCAAGGCCCCGTGATATGTTATACATTGACACATAAAGGTATACACCAAGGCCCCGTGATATGTTATACATTGACACATAAAGGTATACACCAAGGCCCCGTGATATGTTATACATTGACACATAAAGGTATATACCAAGGCCCCGTGATATGTTATACATTGACACATAAAGGTATAAAACCAAGGCCCCGTGTATGTTATACATTGACACATAAAGGTATAAAACCAAGGCCCCGTGATATGTTATACATTGACACATAAATGTATACGCCGAGGCCCCGTGATATGTTATACATTGACACATAAATGTATATTACAAGGCCCCGTGATATGTTATACATTGACACTTAAAGGTATACGCCGAGGCCCCGTGATATGTTATACATTGACACTTAAAGGTATACGCCGAGGTCCCGTGATATGTTACACATTGACGCATAAAGGTATACGCCGAGGCCCCGTGATATGTTACACATTGACACATAAAGGTATATACCAAGGCCCCGTGATATGTTACACACTGACGCATAAAGGTATACACCGAGGACTCATGATATGTTATACATTGACACATAAATGTATACACCGAGGCCCCGTGATATGTTACACATTGACACATAAAGGTATACGCCGAGGCCCCGTGATATGTTATACATTGACGCATAAAGGTATACACCGAGTCCCCGTGATATGTTACACACTGACACATAAAGGTATACGCCGAGGCCCCATGATATGTTACACATTGACACATAAAGGTATATACCAAGGCCCCGTGATATGTTACACATTGACACATAAAGGTATACGCCGAGGCCCCGTGATATGTTACACACTGACGCATAAAGGTATACACCGAGGCCCCGTGATATGTTATACATTGACACATAAATGTATAAGCCGATGCCCCGTGATATGTTATACATTGACGCATAAAGGTATACACCGAGGCCCCGTGCTATGTTACACACTGACGCATAAAGGTATACGCCGAGGCCCCGTGATATGTTACACATTGACGCATAAAGGTATACACCGAGGTCCCGTGCTATGTTACACATTGACGCATAAAGGTATACACCGAGGCCCCGTGATATGTTACACATTGACGCATAAAGGTATACACCGAGGCCCCGTGATTTGTTACACACTGACGCATAAAGGTATACGCCGAGGCCCCGTGATATGTTACACATTGACGCATAAAGGTATACGCCGAGGCCCCGTGATATGGCTTGCATCGGGGCCCCGTGATATGATGTGCTGCGAGGCCCCTTGTTATGGTATACAATGGGGTATAAAAATCCCCAACGCGTCCGTCTATTGTAAAGGAGGCATTTTAAAGCCATGCACCAGACATGGCACGCCACCACAATATCTGTGTGTCTTTAAAAACAATGAAAGATACTTATTATGTTTTGACCTACGCTATAGTTCCTTGGTCAGCGAAACATATTCTACTTGTTAAACATGACTAGTACACAATTGGAAATATGCACACACTTTTTCCCAATGTGTTTAAATTTTAGCAAAGATTCAGTTCCTGTACATCATTACATAAAATGTTTTCTTCATAAGTGAATGATACTCTGATACTTATTCCAGATATTTTCTGTCTTATAACACATGAATCCAAAAGACTTCATACTCAGGATTTAACAGTTTAGCTTCTTAAATCTCCTGAAGATATGATTCCTGTACTCAAAATATCCCGAAATATTCAAACTATGCCTTTAATTAAATATTTATATACCACGATATTGATTGCTAGTGATATGCACATTATAAATGGTAGGAGATGGTATAAAATTGACGTACGAAAGGGCCATATATTTACTGAGACTTACTATAAAAGGCACCAAAAATATAAAAAAAAATTAAATCAAACCTTTAAAATCAATAACTATTGCATCCATTTTGAAGTATTCATTTATTTAATGTAATTACGGTTTGCCACATTGACGCTTTCTGACAATCTGGAGACAATAGGATATAGATTTCCTTTATGTCCACGACAACCTTAGGACAAATGGTCATGAATATTCCATCGTTATTGATAGAAATGTGATTATGAAAATTAAGGCCCGCTGCTCTCTCATTCCATACATCCCAAAGTGCCATCCAGTAGCAGAATAAGATAAGAGCCATTGTCAACTCCTTTTCTGCACCAAGTTCATCATATGTTATTTTAGGCTTATTGTTAAAATGTCAAAACTTTGTGATAATGTTTCTCACACAAACCCTTCACAATAGTCGCTACTTAAAAGGTCGGGCTTACGATAAAGTTTTAGTATTTAAAAACAATGTTATATTATCCAAAGGAAGTGCCCGGATTGAACGTAAATATTTATTCATTTATCCCCTTCAGTGGGAAATCATTAAATGCCCCCGAATCTTTTATTCCGGGGGCATAAAAAGAAATATAATATGAAACCTACAATGTGTGAATTTTAAAACAGCATTTAGACAAATGTAAATTCGAAAACCAAATCTGCTACTTAATGCGGCCTAAACAGTTCTTTGTTATAATTGTACTGACCTTATCTATGAAGCTAAATTTTGACAATTATATCATATTTTCCCTCAACTTTTAATCTTAAATTCGTGCACAGTCTCCTCTCTAAAACCTGGATCCGCCACTTGTATAATTGAGACGACACGTGGTGCATTATACCAGGGTCTCCAGTCGCGGGAATACTAGCTGCACATGCGCAATAGATACAGCGTCGTGGGATTAATACAATTTAAAATTATGATCGCGTTACGTCCATGCCTAGAACCTTGTAATAAATCATAGTGGCGGACTATGAGCAATAAACAAGTAATCGATCTGAAAATTCATAAAAAGCTATGATATGGCGCCGACAGAAAGTGATGCACAGAATTAATAAGGGCTGCAAAAATAAACTGCAAAGAAGAAATGGACCAAAGGATAGGCAACTTAGCAGTCTATCACGTTTTGGAAATTTGAACTAAAATGTTGCAAATACATATCTTAAAAATGCAAGATACAAAATTGTTAAAAGTGTGTTTTAAAATTTACATAAAGCAAAACAGACTAAATATCTCAGTAAAATAGAAATAATTGCTACTAAACTGAATAATATCACAGAAAATTGAACTATTCAGTATTCAAAAGCTAAACTAAATTTAGTAACACTGACATTTAGTAACACTGACATTATATTATGTAAAATAAATCGGTAAAAAATTCTGTATGTGAAATATCAATGCTGTCCGTGTTATGCAACAATGATTTAGTGCCTTCACAAAAGTTAATCGAAATAAATGCTTCCATGCTACGGTTTTAATTCATTTCATTGAATTTTATCAAATTTGCGAAAATATTAACTGAAAAAAGATACTGAGATCCAGTTTTACTGAAAGAAAACTTAATGAGGAACCAAACATTTACTGTTATGATTAGGTTACATAATAAACATAAAATAGCGTTATTACTGTTGCGTTAGCGTACCAGAGCCCGGGGACAGGTGGTACCGAGAATATGATGGCCTTAAAATGATACTTCGTCAATGGTTATGGAAGTCGTGCATGAAGGCACTGGGACATTATATGGATTTCCATTAATCATATGATTCATGAAAACACATAACCTTAATTGCATGATTATCCTATCCCAGAACACAGAGACACCGATCCTCAGCTGCCGTATGACAGCTAGGCACCCGGGAAACTAAACTGTACCCACGAGAAATGACAGTTCCATAAAGGGTATCAATAAAGCCAGATTTCTTCAATAGATAGACACTGCGGCTGCATAAATCAGGAGCTGATTCAGGTGGAAGGTAGAAAAGGTCGTTAAATAGGCACACATCCTTAGTAGGGGCAGGAGTTCAGCTCCCTATAATGAATATTTCATAATGTCCTGCTATTCTTATATTACCGTATTCAAATGAATTCGTATCGGTTTCATTTTTCTGGACCCGCTTCTGCCTTTCACGATATAATATAGAGGCATAGTGTCGTTTATGGTTTCCTTTATTTTCTCTGTCCTGCATTGATGGCATGTAAATTGATTCAGCCTTAGTTAGAGAGAACTTGTTAGGAATCGTCATTTACCCTCCGTCGGTCATGACGATGATCGAAATGTGCAGGCGTCATGCACACAACTGTTACTTCTATGGCATTAAATGCCACTGTAACTTGATTTAAAATCGAAGAAGTGTCAGCTATGATTTAAACCAACGACTTCTAAGGCAATCTTAATTTGGTTGATTCAACTGCATTAATTACCACTTATTAGTGTACTGACTTTAGGGAAGTTAGCAATGAATTTTTTTCTGGGGCAGTGTGTACTTTCTAGCCGGTTATGCAACGTGTGAATTTAGAATCTCTTTTTTCTAGTTCTGAAAAATCAAAATGTCCAATGATAAGAATAATGAAGAATGATCTCTCTTTCGTTTTATTTACATTATCTACGAACGAGATAAAAAAGTTTTCTTCTTTAAAATGGCACGAAAACGGCTTCGTACATATCTCTTGCATGACAAAGAAAAACAATTTTTTTTCTAGCCTGCCTATCTTTTAATCAAAATAAGTTAGAAAAGGAAACTATGTTTAAACATGATAGACGCGTACGTGTAAAATTCGTATGATTGTTTAAAAAACCATTTCAGTTTCATTGTTAATCACGAACTCTGAATCAGGATTCATCAATAATTGACAATGATTCTATTTCCTTTAATCTAAATGTAAATTATTCAAAGAAAACAAGCAATGCATGCTGGGTAATGGAAGAAGGATAGCCGTCAGTACCCTATAATAAGAGGGTTATCAATCCGTTATCAATTCCTCGTTTTATATCTATTTGATTTTGTCTGATTGTTTTATTATGCATCTTCAAGCAAACATCTATTTATATTTTCAAACAGTTTCTCTCTCCAACAGAATCACGAGAATTAGAATTTGTGCGTTATAGGCTTAGACTATCCGTGCATGCATATCAGTGTCAATTTTATTTTCATCATCAAAATATGAAAACCGTCAAACAAGCGGCAAAAGTAGGAAGTGAGATATTATCCAGCCTCGACGACGTTGCAGTGAATTCTCCCCGTAGGCGCAGAAATGCGAATGTTTTTGTGCCATTCGAGAAGTCTATATCATATGGATTTCGCATTATCAACAGTTCGGCTAACCACTTTCTGCATTCGGCTTCTAGGTTTACCTTAATTTCAAGTAGAGCATGAAGGAAGATTGCTTAGCCAGAAACAGTTCGACTTAGGAATTTTTTCCATTTCTAAGCAGCAGCGTTCTGATTTTTTTGATTTTTTTTTTTGTACGGCGTGCAATAAATGTACATTTTTGTCGTTTTTAGGAAAAGGTGAATTTATAACTTACTGAATTATTTTCCTAAGCGAAAATGTATATTTGTATGATAAAACAACGAATAAAACACTACATAAATGTAAACAATATGTAAACAACGAGAAAACCAAAACGTAACAATAAGAGCTTAACATGAACTCCACATCCCCCGGGCAGTTATAACCAGTGTAGATCACTAAAAACATTGTTTGCTATTTTAACTGCGTGATGATTCAAATAGAGTACTCTCAAATGAATAACATGAACTTTAAGACAATGTCAAAAAGACATGAAAAATGTCCCAGGGCACTTCATGGGTAATATATGTTAAAAATAGTTTACTCTTGAATTAGGCGAAACAAAACCTACCCGCCCGCTGACGCTAAGGGGACGACCATTTGATTCTGAGGGGGGAGGGGAGCTGGCTTGCACTTTTTGATAAAATATTCTGACCCTGAAAATGCTGGAAATAAAACATCTGGCTTTGACTGAAATGAAAATAAATATTCTGGCTACTAGCCTGTACATATACCAGATCATGCAAAGATAATGCTGAATGTTCTGTTGAAAACATGTTGATTTTTTTCTGACTCGCTTCGCTCGCCAGTTTGCTCCCTATACTATAATGTGTAATTCATATTTTAGCTGGATTTATAGCAATGGACAAATCGTGCTATTCAATATGTTCAACAAAACTTGATAGAATTGTTGCTTTCTAAAAATATATTTGCATGTCTATTTTGAGAGGCAGGCAGGGGACAAGGGCTTTACCATTTGCTTTCTGAGAGATTTTCTCATCAGATTCTTGTTCCGAATAGTGTCATTCGCGTCTCCTTGCCGCCAGTTTCCAATCCCTTTCCCCAACATCCCGTGTTGTCCGCCCCTCATATTATCATATGCCAGACACACCAATATTTTAACGTCAAAACGAGTGGTCAAAAGGGTCTTAAAAGAATTTGTCTCATCTCTCACCTGAACACATATATACAAAGTTGATGTTTAAATTAAATCATGTGCATTTCAAATTCTATGGTGGCCATATTTGTTGACAGTGTTTCATTCCTTTTAAGTTTCATTCAAATCAGTGCAACTGGACCTTCGTCAAATGATTTTAACATATTTATACAAATGTAAAATAAACACAAACATAACTTTAAAATGAGAACAAAAGTAAAACAACTAAAATGCGTATCTTCACTTAACATACATGATAACAAAAGTAAAATCAATCCCAAATGGGCCTATATTGTTCACCTTAGACATAGTAAACATTGCACAAGGATATTGAAAAATGATTGTAGGTGGCCATAATTAGTCTTTAGTTTCTTTAAAACTTATAAAATAAGTGAAATTGTACATGAGGAACATCTTTGCTTTATATCTACCAAGCTGTCTCAAATTCAATCTAGAGGTAGTGAAGACAGAAGTGAGAAGTGTGAGAAATCAACATATCAAAATATTTATGAAATGCTTTTTTGCATTAAAATAATAAAGTTCAAAGTAAGTCAAAAACAAATAAAATTTTATTATTCGGACAGGAAGCCAAAACATCAACACTTCCTTACACATCCTTCTACAGAGAAAAATGGAAATTCTCTCCCTGGATACCAGAGACTGAGAGAGACTATACACTTCATTATAGTAGTATAAAGACCTATGCAATTAAAGTAGTGTTTGCATATTATTTGTTGATTATATACCATATATTAGAATGTGTCTTGTTACCAAAATATAATTATGGAGGGATGTGTGTTAATGGCATACACTTCGAAGAAACTAAAGACTAATTATGGCCATCTACAATCATTGTTCATTATCATTCTGTACTGTTTTCTATGTCTAAGGTGAACGATATAAGCCCATTTTGGATTCTTTTTACTTTTGTTATCATGTATGTTAAGTGAAGATACGCATTTTTGTTGTTTTATTCAAGAAAATAAATAAACTGTCCCAGGATATTAAGGAAATAAGTATTTCATCCTTCAAAGATCTGAAAATAAATAATCTGACTCGACCAAATTTGCCATCCCCCCTTCAAAATCAAATGGTCGTCCCCTAAAAAGAAAGAGAAAGCTTGGAGTGGCCTTATTTTATGAGATAGGTGATTACAAAAAAAACCTTTTTAATGTATGACATTATATGTTTGAGAAAGGCATACCAAATCACCCTGGTTTAAGTCAACGTCATTATGGTAACAATTAGAATATACAAATGTATATATCTGTATAAAGTAAGAGCGTCTTCGCATTCGACAAATTTTAATGTCTTTTCAACAATGCTCAAGACTGAAACTGTGGAAATCCAAAATATTTTTTAAATTATATCTATAAATTGACTTAAATGAGTAAAATCCACCCAAGGAACCAGCTACGCATGAGACAGGTGCTCCTTAGTGTTGCAAAAAATTAACGAACTTTCATAACAGTAAATTTTGCAGAATATATTTCGGGTTAGTACGGAAGCACTGAAAACTGTACTAGTAATTACAATTACGTTTGTTTCGCGATTGTCGGAGTCTAAATATGAACCCTTGACTCTGCTCGCTGTTTATCATTATTTGTCGCTGGGTTTCATAGAAAAGGGGTGAAACGCTTTCATTAATCAGTTTAGGTACCATGCTCCAGCTTACTCGATTGCACGTTGCCCACTCGCATAATTACATTGGGTCTAAAATTATCTCAAACTGCCATGTCGACAATTACAAATCTTTTACGTCATAACTACCATTTCTTGGGAACTGCGATATCCAATTGGATAACACATATCACTGTATAATATCGTTTAGCTAATTCGCTCATTTCCATAAATTTCATAAATGATTTGACTCCAACTGCTTCTTAGAGTCTGGGATAACGATCTCCTCTCCACAAAGTGAATAAGGTCACCGATCGCATGAATATAGCCCGTTTCTGCGCGTAGAAACATTGGTTTTATGTATGAATGACGTTTATGCATTGGAAACAATACATGGTAACAAAAGAAAGAAAACATTGCTGGAGATTGCGATCATAATAAATCTCTAGGTATGAGACCTCAGTGCCCTCTCATTCCGTACATGATATATTTTCGTTTTGTTACCAATAACTTTCATTTCGTCTTTCTTTGAAATATACATAGAATAATTTATTCATTTTTCTTGTTTTCGATTTCTGAAACCATTAGCCTCGAATCAGACTGAGTTGTACATATTGTGTCGTTTATTTAACATATACACAATTATCTGTGCTTTAGGGGACACAGTTTTGACTACCTACTTAGAAATGGATGTCCCATCAGATATATCTCTGACACCTAAGTTACCTATTTTCTACATTATAACGTTCCCTCCATTTGTCAAAACTAAAGATAGCTTCGTCATAATTGGAACATAATTATCGACAGAATTTTCTTCCTTATAAAGTGAATTACCAGTTGTCTAAAGCAAGAATCTGTATGTCGCTTTTAAAGTGTTATGTCGAAATCTAATAGCCTTGACCTCTCTTATGATTATTATAATGAAAGTAACAATTAATTATATAATTATTATCCTTTGAAGTATAGAGTACGTATGAAGCATTGACAAACCCATCTTTTGATACCGTTTGTATTTTGAATATAGTTGTATGTTGTGGGTACCCACGGCAGGTGTTGTTAACTAAGCAGACGGTTACTCATAACGGTAAATATGTGACATTTTTACTAAAAACATTGCCATAAATTCTTAATATTTGACAACATATTAACGTACATATTTGCAGAAATGACCTATTTTCTAATTGAAGATTTTTTATGCTGGTTTTTCGGGAAAAACTGCATTTATTTCAGAATATCTAAAGAACATTTTTATCAATTCAAAACTCCAAAATTAGTTCTTCAGTAAAACAGGTGCCTGATCCAGGGAACGAAAGGAGACGCTTTAACATCTAACAGTATGTGAGTGCTTAACTGACATAAATACTTTCGTATTTACATCACACGGGCGAAACAGAGCTCCATGAGGTTCCTGATAATATAATTTAGGTAGACGTTGACATAATTATCCTTTATGTCGATATACCCATAAGCAAGGAATGCGCTTTTCAATACAAAAAGCGCTGAAGTAGAATAATCAGTAGGTGCATTTTCCCTTTAGGCCCGGACGAATCCTAAAACACCTAATGCATGACGACATATTGAGTGAAATAGAATTAATCTCTGCCTTATAAAGTAAAAGGAAATCACCAAAAACCGGAACATTCCCTGAGAGCGAACCCGGAAGACTAAATCCTTCAAAGTGAGGACGCTTATTGTAGGATACTTGCTTAGGCTTGTCTATGACATATACAGTAATACATAATGACACAGTATTGACATGTCTGTTCGCACGAGTGCTGACGGGACTACATTGCGATGATCCATGCGTACAGAACGAAGATGAATCAATGTCCACTTAAGTGACCGTAATATATCAAATTAGAAGTAAATTGTCCTAATCTAAAATGATGGATAAGAATTTATCTCCTTCCGGACTCCACAATTAAGTCACCAGACCATCTGATGGGATGACACGTTGTCTTTGATGACCATGTGATCATCTCAGTAACCAAGGAATTGAAAATTTATGAAAGCATAGTGTATTGTTACGACAAGGTATAAGCAGAGAAATGTGAACTGATTGTTTATATTCCTATGTAATCAATAAAAGATTTCTGTCATTTGTATATTAAAAATTCTTGGCAGTTGCGGCTATCCAAACAGGGAATGCTTATCCCTCACGAACACTTAGTCTAGTGTCAACCGTTGTATCTGATGCCACGTACTCTCGTATTTTACATTGTTACTGAGACATTAGAACTAACAGAAAAAACAATTTCCCAAGTATAGGTACCAAGACAGCAATGCTATCGTAAGTTCAAAATTATGAGTGGGGTATTTTAAAATTATTCAAGTCGTTTATCCATATTACCAAGTCGCTTCCATTCCTATTTCCGTTTCCTTAGCAGCCCATGGCAACAACTACAATATATCTTACTTTTAATTATCTTGTGTGTATATGTACTAACCTACTCTGTCAATGCAAGCTGTCGTAAAAGGGGTTCAGGGTAAACCACTCACGCCCTAGAGTAATCCCCCAATCTGCAGTAGATACTCAAACGGACCTTCTAACTGAGCAAGAACTGAACCACAGCTCAACGCTGACCCTCACAAAAAGGAGCCAGAGGGGAGATAACACAGATGTCTGTTTTTCGTTATGAAATCCTTCATGCTCGTTGAAAGCATTCCTTCAGGTCTGCGTCTTAATATACAGTAGTTATACCTTTTACATTCAATAACAGCAATAAGAATTAGCTGTAAAGCACATGTGTTCTAAGCATTGTAAATCATTATAGAGTAAAGGCGGGGCAAGAAATTCCTCTGATCAGCCTTCATAACATACGGCGATTTATCAAGTAGCAAAAACAGCAATTAGTTCTCGTCCGTAATTATGACGATTTCACTTTCATTGGAACCAGAAGTAGTTACTCATGTCTGTTAGTTCCATACATATTTCTTATCGTTTCTACAGAACTTGGCGTGTGACCTTGTCAATGCCGCAAACCCAAAGATAACACTGCAGTTCTATGAAAACCCTGAGACATGCATTACAGGTTACAATATTACGATAAATACGTCAAATTTATTAATAAATTCATTAACTTGTTACATGTACAAAATACAATAACCGAAAGAGTCAAATTATGTATAAAGATAAACAAAGTTGTAAATAACAAACACTTTAAGTTTCCATGCAATAATAATGGCAAAACTCTCTGTGGTCTCTTTATAGGCGGTTGAAGCAAATTTTGACAGGTGGAGGAAGAATTCCAACCCTCTAATGTTAGAATTTTTCCAAGGAAAAGAGCTAGGGGTCTACCAGTACCTTACATAATAGTCAACACTGACCTTTTTGTAAAATTTTCCATCTGGATCCGCCAGTGCATAATTCCACATTTCGTATTTGTTTATTTATTTCATTATTTAAATTGTTATCTTGAAAGACCCATTTACGCGTGACATTTCTTCATTAGCAATGGTTAAATGTTAATACGATGTTTTCATTCTCCTCTTTGTACCTTTTACGCCACTTGATAATATAAATGTCACATCGTGATGCCAGGCTATCATAAATGTTTGTGCTTTTCGTAGATTTATTTCCGGCCATGCTACATCCATCAGCTTCTAATAAGAGCCGAGAAGCACGAGGGAGCGCGTTGACAGAGAACGTGATGTACCAACGGGACAAATCAACGTTTATACCGGCAACACAAAGGCTACATGCTTACGTAATCGCAATAAAACACGCAAAATGCATTAATTGAAACCCAGAAAAAGTGTTCATGTAACATCTTTCCTCTCAGTAAAGATAACGGAGTCGAGATTATGAGATAAATCTTTTACAGATTGGTGAATGAATTTTTCATCTCATCGCTAGAGATATCCTATATAATTTGAATATATATATATATAGAACGTAGATAGATAAAGGTGCAGCGAAGTAATGTCAGTACACGTCTAGATGCATCTTATCTACATGGCTGATTGAGTTACAACACTTACCTCGTTTCTTTCAAAGAATGAGGAATTTCCTGGCAATTGTTCCAGTATCTTTTACCAAAGATAATGAGTTTTGAGTAGTGACAAGAAAAATATAAACATAAATCATTCAATGTAGAATATAAGCATAGACCGATTGTGTGCATACGATGCAGTTTGCACAGTGGAGTAGGAAGCATAACCAAAGGAAGGGGGAGGGCAGTTTACAAATGTTTATACAAGTATTTAAGGAATAATTCGACAAGCCAAAAAAAAAAGGGGGAGTATAGATATGTCTAAACTGTCGCCGATCACAACATTCATTTAATACTGAAGTCTATTTTAGAACGTTAAAATACAATTTTTCGGATAATTCTATATATGTATATTTCATTTGTATATTATTTCCATATTTAAAAAAAGAGAGATATGGCCCTTCCCTATCCCATCGTTTTCAAAGCCTTTATTGCAGGATTTAAACATTACCTTAAATACATGATTCTATTAAACATCATCCAAATTTGGGGCACACATCCTTCCGATTCCATAGTGTTGCATAATTTAATACTACTTTTAAAAAAGAGTAAAAAACATAAAAAGATGGATTCAAATTCAGAAAAAAAACATAGATACAGGTTTGATACTATATGGAAAAGTGTGTCATGCTAAGTTTTCGTCCTTCGGCAGACAATCAGAGAAACACAATTCATGGTTGATCGTAAAAGCAGTTCTTTATATCGATAAATTACAGTATCATATCTCAGGCGCGCATCCGGAAAGATTGTCGATGGGTCAACTGTATACTGTTTTCGGAGGGAAAATACAATCCTGACACCTTTCAATAATTTACAGCAAAACGTATCAAGATAAATATGTAAACTTCCCAAAACTCAGGTTGATCCAAATCCCCTCAGACCTACTGACGACAGTATACTTTATTCATGTTGGACGGGGGTGAGTTCAAGTCCAGTCAAGAACATTTCATTATCGTTGCAAATCAGATAAGAGGAAAAGACTACAGATTATTCAAGTCATTTACATGTGAAATTTGAGCTTCCTCTATGACTCTATATAGGCTGATTATCGGTCACAATTCTAACTATTGTCTGGTCAGTGCCACAGGTATCAACATACAAGACGCAGTGACTGATCCAGGGATTTCTCTAGTGATTCACCCTTTTTTATACACTTGATTCGGGTGCACGCTAGTCAAAGGTTAATCAAGTGTAACACGGAGGGGCCATGTATCACTCGTGAATGACTGCCAACATGAGAATGCCATTTCCCTCGTAACTGCTCCTTTCTATTACACAACAGGGGTTGGCAGCTCGAGTTGTCCTTCTATTGATTACCACACAGATTAGCCTTTGATCGCTCAGCAAGTGATGACTTTCATTAATTTCAGTAAGTCAGATAGTCGGGATAGGTTGATATCATGCTTCTACTTGACTTTCTCTAATCCTTTTATTATTTACTTAATTTAAGTTTAAAAATTTTAATAGTAGTATTGCATACCAACTGTTACAAAGTAGACGTATTGAATTTCAATATACAAAGTTACAAGCCAAATCAGATACGAAGCGCTCACATGAGATTTCATAATTGTTCCACTAAGTTCATACATTAATTAATGGAAAGAGAATGAAGGTGTTTTGAATCTTGTTTGTTTTGGCTTTTAGGTGGTGGGTGGGAGTTTGATGTCGATTTTATGGTATTAAGGAACGGAGTTTATCTTTTTCGTTTGTGTTAACTTGTTGATTTTTCAGTATTAAATTCTGATAAAATTTTCTGTATCATTCCCCATGCACTGAATTCTTACAACATGACTGTGAACACCGGCTAATCAGCGTTTTTCCAGCCACGTTGATTTTACACACCGCAGGACTGTGAGCACAAATCATGATAGCAGAGGCAGTGTCCGTATGATGTATCAATATGGGGCAGTTAACTCTCAAAGATCATATACACTAGAGTAAACCATCAGTTCATAGCAACCTATGATCGCTCAGAATGATAATCATCTCAGGAAACTAAATTGAAGATTATATCAGAAACTGAACCAAAAGCATCATACCACACCGAATCTTACTCACCACGGGGAGCTCTCTATCGGAGCCAAATTGTGATGACGTCGCTACAATAGCCCTGGTCAAACGAGACTATATGAGTCAGAGCTCTGATCGTGGACAAACATTCTAAAGAGCACAATTTCCATCAACAGACAATTTAGTGTGTAAACTTTCCATAGAATTCCGGTCTTATTGAGTTACATCTCCAATCAGCTCCGCAAAATGAATAGGAGATTGCACCCTTGGACTGAGTCGGGAAATAAAAATCGAGGGAGAAATGTACAACATTTATGACAAGCATTAATTACTGTCCAGAAGCTATTTTTATTTGTTTAATGATTTTTCTGTAAATAACTTTTATATATCTAAACGTTTCATAGTTAGAATGAAATAGAAAATTCTCCAAAACCTAAGAAATAAGCATAAAACTTTACATTGTTACTTTGAACAATATTTCGACGTTAGTAAAGGAATGCATGTCGGACTTGTGATATTATGGTCTCTTGTTAGTAAGGGAATGCATGTCGGACTTGTGATATTAGGGTCTCTTGTTAGTAAGGGAATGCATGTCGGACTTGTGATATTAGGGTCTCTTGTTAGAAAGGGAAATGCATGTCGGACTTGTGATATTAAGGTCTCTCGTTAGTAAGGGAATACATGTCGGAATTGTGATATTAGGGTCTCTTGTTAGTAAGGGAATGCATGTCGGAATCGTGATATTGGAGTTTCTTGTTAGTAAGGGAATGTATGTCGGACTTGTGATATTAGGGTCTCTTGTTAGTGAGGGAATGCATGTCGAACTTGTGATATAAGGGTCCCTTCTGAAGTATATATATATATATATATATATATATATATATATATATATATATATATATATATATATATATATATATATATATATATATATATATATATTCCATTTTTCGTTTGATTATTATACTTATATATATATATATATATATATATATATATATATATATATATATATATATTATATATATATATATATATATATATATATATATATTCCATTTTTCGTTTGATTATTATACTTATATATATATATATATATATAAATATATATATATATATATATATATATATATATATATATATATATATATATATATATATATATATATATATATATTCCATTTTTCGTTTGATTATTGTACTTATAGAGAGCCGGCATCTGCTTAATGCAATGCAGGGAAATTAAGACCAATGAAAACGACCCATCCACTACAGTGAGGGACCTTCTACGTGTCACGTCTCCTGTGACAACTCGGATCCCTTAATGTGTCATCCGAAAAACAAAACATCAACTAGCCAGCGGCGGGATTCGAACCTAGGAGCTCTCAATTATGAGAAACATTCATCATGTCGGTCAGCCTTCTTTATTCTACGGTAGCCAGGGAAAAAAAACAGTATGTAAGTATGCCAACATGCATGGGAGCTATGGGACTACCTTTAAACTCTATTTCTTCTATTCCCTGTCCAACCCCTCCCCTTTCGCATTCGAGCTGTGTCCTTTGATAAATAATTTAAAGGGTATGAAGGTTTGCCTTCACTGACCACAAAATCATTAGATATTAATGATTGTATTATTATTATAATTATTATTATTATTAAGATAAAATTCAAATTAAAACCCCAAACATCGATATCTGTTGAAACTGCAAACAATCGATCATTTGCGCATATTTGATAGACTATTTATTGTATTGTACTAATTGATTGTTTTAAGTCACACCACGAATATTTCACGTATATGGTGACGGCATCTGCCTGATGCATAGCATAGAAATTTAGACCTTTGCAACGGACCCACCCAAAGCATTCGAAAGACAGAACATCGGTGCGCCAAGGGCGTGAGTCGTACCCGGGACCTCTCGGTCACGAGCCCAGCACCTTATCCACTAGGCCATACCAGCTTGACTATTTTTTGTAACAGAATCTACATGTACTTAAAAATCTGTAATATTTGATTATGTGCACATTCAGAATGTGTAATAATGCTATTATATTCATATGAATAAAATCTATGTTAATGCTAACAGGATCATATGAACAGAATCTGTAATAATGGTAACAAAATCATATGAATATAACCTGTGATAATGCGAACATGTTCACATGAACAGAATCGGGTGATAATGCTTACACAGTCATATGAACAAAATCTGTGATAATGCTAATAAATTCACATGAATAGAATCTGTGATAATGCTAACATAATTACAAGAACAGAATCGGGTGATAATGCTTACACAGTCATATGAACAAAATCTGTGATAATGCTAACAAATTCACATGAATAGAATCTGTGATAATGCTAACATAATTACAAGAACAGAATCGGGTGATAATGCTTACAGTTATATGAACAGAATATGTAATAATGCTATCATAGCCATATGAACAGAATCTGTGATAATGTTCACATAGCCATATGAACAGAATCTGTGATAATGCTCACACAGTCATATGAACAGAATCTGTGATAATGCTAACATAGTCATATGAACAGAATCTGTGATAATGCTCACATAGTCATATGAACAGAATCTGTGATAATGTTCACATAGTCATATGGACAATCTGTGATAATGCTCACATAGTCATATGAACAGAATCTGTGATAATGCTAACATAGCCATATGAACAGAATCTGTGATAATGCTAACATAGCCATATGAACAGAATCTATGATAATGCTAACATAGCCATATGAACAGAATCTATGATAATGCTAACACAGTCATATGAACAAAGACATATGGGAGTGTAGTACCCAATGGGATAGTTTTCATTCATAACACGAAATCCATAGGTTTATTTCCCTTAGGTAAATTTTATTCCCGATAGATTTTCTACATATTCACGGAAATCGAACACATTTCCGAATACACGAGACAACATTAATCGAAAAATTTTCAGATATAAATAAAATACAACACCTGAACCTTTTATGCACAAAGAGCATGGCGAACACTGCCAGACTGGAGAGAGCATTTCGTTTTTATCTAAGATATCTGTAAACCCTCGGCAATTTGCGATTCTAGAAAACCTATGAAAGAAATAATGATTCCGTCTATTCCAACCAATTTGTGTTCAACAATCGTTCCCCTAGCGTAAAGCAACAAGTCGCACATTTCTAGAGTCGCCAGGATATCCAGCTCTCAGTTAGCCGTACTCCAGCCCTTTATTCTACATCTGATGGCAACAGACCTCCCAATATTGATTTATTCATTAATTACGCAAACTTTATCGTATCTATTAATTTCCCAATAATAAAAATCAGAAAAGAATATTTCAGCCGAAGGTATCAAAGGATCGTTTTCTAATAACTTTTTACTTGATGCGAGAAAGGCCATGGCAGTTCTGTTACCTGATACTGAACTTTGAAATAATCGCCCATGTCCCAATAAAAGGGATACCGAACTAGAATATTATATTTCAGCCGACACATTAATGGAACACTAGAATTACATCACAATATAAATTTCCTTTCTTCTTCCAAAGAAATATTTCTTCAGTAAAACATATCAATTTGCAATATATGTACTTTATAACTCGATTTGTCATTGTGACTTTGCCATAAAATAGAAAGTGTACCATCATTCCAAGGAGAGGGTGAGACTTGTGCTAAGTTTTACCCATGACCGAAAATATTTTACATGTGATACATGAAGATCAGGTTATACAAAGGATCCTTTCCTCCCAATATCGGAGACGAAAGTATGTAGCTGTGTGTTATTCTAATGCCATTCAAACGGCAGGGAAGTAGGAAATAAAATAAAAAGGGGAGGGGGACAAAACCTAATCCGGTAGCCAAAATGTAGGGTCAAATTTTTCAAGAAAATTTTAAGTCATTCTCCCTGTTTATACGACACATTAACAATTATAATACAACACATCTGCTGAACGTATATATTCGCACAGGTCGATCCACCACATTTACCCATAACAACAACTGCAATGTTTGGTACTGCCTATACCCTCCTTTCTCAATCCTCCTCCTACTTCTAGACCATATGCGCCGTTTTTGATCAGAACTTCTTTTTCAACATTATTTTAAATTGAAATTCTTTCCAAAATGACGAATTCCACCTTTGTTATCACCCTTACATTATAAGATTTTTCTAAATTTACTCTTGGAGGTAAAATCATCTTTTTAATATTGTTTTATGACAATTTTAGACTTTCAGTTAAAATATTTTCAAACCTACGAGTAGGATTTAGTATTTTTACATAGACTTACACCGAATGTCTTGTGCCAAACTGTGAGGATATTATTTTTGGCAGATGGCTCGATCTATTGGGGGTTATGCGTTACTTTATCATTTAACTCACAGGTGTGTATTTCATCTACCGCTTAAACCTACATGAGCTTTTATCTTGTCATGTATACTCGCTTTCAAGCTCTACACACTCATCGCCTGGGAATTTTATCTTGATTTAAGTTGAAAATTTTCTTCACGAAAATTTTAAAATACGAAAAAAAGGAAAAAAATTAAAAACCTCCTTTGTACGAGTATGCTGTGTACAGACAGATTAGGTATGGTATAATGTCCGGATAGGATTTAGGGACACTGGATGATGGATAAAGGTCGCACGTGCCGGAGAGGAAATATACTGTATAACAAATTAGACCAGCGTCAAGATGAAAGATCCCATGGCAAATAGTCCATTAGGGAGGGGGCCAGTGAATATAAAACGGACATAAACTAAATTAGATCTTGCAAATGTACAATATCAGTGCAGTTGAAAGCTCGGGAAAATGTGAAACTAAAAAATGTTGGAAAATTTGCGGCACAGCATATTGCCAACTTTCATATCACACTTGTGATAAGACAAGTCGATCAGATTTCTTTCGGTCTTTGAACCTGTTTGCAGGTTCACATCGGCTGACCTCATTTGGTTCTCATTGCTGCAGCAACCGTAAAGAAATACTACAAATATATATGATAAGTCTTGGGAGTTGTTTGTGTGTAGTAGCCATGCGGGAACAATCAAATACATTCCCATAACATAGCTACAATTACACGTAATTACATATGAGCTTATATCATTACACATCAAGGTTTGAATTTAGAGGAGAAAACTAACTAAATACCGATAGAAATTTCTTTTTTGGTTTAAATACTTATTCATACAGGCGAGTTTTTGCTTGAAGCAATGCATGTATAAATCGCAATCATGCATCCGGTACGGTATACCCAATGAAAAAAAAATAAAGTAAAACGTTTGATATAATGGACTGAATTCATACATTAGGCGCCATCAATGTATATGTGACGATAAAATACAAGAAGCATGTGCTTGTAGGTTTTCATTTTAACTTGTTGATTTAAAGATATGAGATTAACATAGCCTGCGATATTCACGCAATAAATTGTGCCTCAATTATTCCTATACGCAGAATTTACAAGCTTTTTACGGATTGTTCCAAGTAGAATTTCTGGGCTGTTTATTTATGACATAAAATTTTGTCCGTTCAATATTACAAAAGTCAAAAGAAGAAACAAACAAAATGTTACATTAAAATTCTAAAACATTTATATTCTAAACTTTTCTCTTATAAAACAGCCCTTTTGTCCCATGTAAAATTTCTAGGTTGTTTATTTTTGACATGAAATTTTGTCCATTCAATATTACAAAAATCAAAAGAGGAAACAAACAAAATAATAGGTCTACATTAAAATTCTAAAGCATTTATATTCTAAACTTTTCTCATATAAAACAGCCCAAAATCTCTTGACTACTGACGCCCCAAGCACATAAGTGCACTATGACAGACTGGAAATATTTTCCTATAAACTTGTATTTCAACAGGCAATTTAACTAATAATCCAAAGAATTCAATTTAAAGCGATGTGTGACAGTACCAGCTTTTATCACAATGGCGAATAGTAACATGACAATATAAGTATGACCGTGATGGCCCCACTTGGAATAGTATTATGTTGATCATGCACGGATCCAGAAATTTTTGTCAGAGGGGGTCCAACCAAAAAAGGTAAATTTTTCTCTTAGACGAGGGGGTGGAGGTGGTTCCAACCCCAAAAATGTCCAAATATTACCTTTTTTTTGGTAAAATTTTCGGATGCCAGGGGGGAGGGTTCCAGACCCCGGTACCCCCTCTGTATCCGCGCATGTTGATTCGTGTTGAGGTTGGTGTTGGCTCCTCCTGGTATTGTGTGAACTCATGTGTATTGGAAACTCGGTACCGTGTAGGTGTATTGGTATGTGTGGAGATTTGTGTTTACACTTTCTGGTACTATGAAACCATGTTGATTCATACAGTGCATGTTCGCGTTGGCATTTCCAAGTGCTGTATAGATGTATGTTGATTCATGTGCATGTTCATTCCTGTGTGTACTCGTTCGTATTGCCTCCTCCTTGTCTTGTATCCCTGTACGTTGAACTATGCGAATGTTAGTGTTGGTACCTCCTGGCCATGTGTGGCTGTATGTTGCTTCATGTATAGGTTTATTTTGGTTCCTTCTGGTCTTGTGTCTTTGTATTTTGGTTCCTTATATAGATAGATGTTGACACCTACTGGTCATATATCAGTGTATGATGATTTGTTTATAGATTCGTATTGGTTCCTCCTGGTACTGCGTGGCTATATGTACTGATTCACGAATAGGCTCATGATGTACCTCTTGGTACTTTGTGACTGCAGAGTAATTCATGTTCGTGTAGGTTCGTGTTGGTGCCTTCTGGTACTGGGTGGCTGCATGTTGACTCCTGTGTATGTTCGTGTTGACTGCTCCTGATACTGTGTGATTGTATGTTGATGTATGTGTATGCTCGTGTTGGCACCTTCATGTACTATAACGCTGCATGTTGATTCATGCCACCAGATAACATGTACTTACAGCGTATGTATACATACATGAGCACCTGGCATCTCACTTAGGGTTCGTCAGGATGGCGAGGATGTGCGTAGACATGATTGACCATGGCAGAAAATATTGTGAGATAAACACAATACTATGGAAAAATAATTAGCAAATGTGGGATGGAACTGATCAAATACATAAATGACTATCTTCTTACTTTGCTAGAATAAAAAAACAATCCTATACATTCGTCGGGTTGTTGGAACATTTTAGGGGGAGACAGATTTATTATGTACTTTGTTTTACAGTTTTTGGATTTGTGTGTATATGTAACCATGATCACGATCATGTACATGAACACTGAGACAAAGGTACAGAGTTTTCGGATATCCTCGGAATGTACATACACTGTCTTGTGTTATTTACAGGATAGATATACATGTATAGATCAGGGCATGGCAATACACGTAAGGATGTGCGTAAGAGATAGGGGGTGTTTCTTTCTGACTCAGTTTTAAACGTATTGAATCTAACATTCTGTGTCATTTTCTGTATTTGATATTGAACTTTTTTTTAAACCAGGTCTCTGAAAATAAACAAAGCAGACTTTAGACAGCACGCGAACGGCGACAGAAATATAGTAATATTATCCCTATATATCCACCCCATATATCCGCATCTATAATATCAGAATAATATCTTGAAATAAACATGTGTCATTTCCAAACTTTCAATTACATGTAACTGAAAGTGGAGTCATATGTTTATTTTTTCAATTATCTAAAAATGAATATTTGGAAATGATACCTGTATAATTGTTTCGGTAAGTTAGGAAATGTGTTTTTGAGTCTGATTTAAGGCTGTTCGAGCACGAACAAAGAAAATATCAGACAGAAAGGGGTCAAATCCTGGAGCCCTCCCTTGGATTCGTCTGTATATTATCTATACTTTTAAGATAATGTGTTGATTGATATCAGAAGTTGATCATCGGCTAAAACATTATGGCAGATTTATCTCGGCAAACTAAATATCAAGTATTCAAATATTGTGATAAAGTAGATATTAACGATTTATTGGGCATTTACCAAAAAAAGGGGGGAAGATGTCTGTATGTTTATTATTTTTAGTAGAAAAATATATGTATATTCTCAGACGTTGCTGTTCGTGAGTCATGCAGTACGTAGATAGTAATACCACTGAATGATTTTATGACTGTTCGACTCGCTTGATGTTGGTGTTATTAATTAAATTAACTGTATAAATTATCATCATTTTTATGCAAGTTATGTAAGAAAAGGACAAATTTTCAAACTTATTTCCAGTTATCCCCCCTATGACTATATTTGGATACGTTATGATCTGTTTACATTTAAAGTATATCTCAGAGGATCCCCAACAGCTCTTCATATTTCAAATTCTTTACGTGTTTCTTTTTGTTTGACATCATTTTTTTTTCAACAACACAGTGCCATATCCATGTATACAATGTCTGATATATCCAAGTCACGTTCCCTTGTTTGAATTTACTTAGGTAAAAATTAAAACATGACACTTTCGATGTAGTCAAAACTCTAAAAAATAAATATTTATGCAAGGAATTTCAAACTTCTCTTACAAGGACAATCACGTCACAGTAGAACTCTTGGTTGAAGTGTAGCTAATGTACATGACTTAATATATATGGATGTGTTACAGTAGCCCTGAGGCTAGCGACGCTGGGTCAGATTTATCTCGCCGAGAGAAGGCATACTGAATTCATTTGTAAACAGATACATACTGTTGGGAAAAGTAAAAATATAGATATCTGCGCTAAGATCTCATGATTTGATTCACTGTCTTTCAAGCATGAAAAGAGAGAAAAAAATACTCGACAATTTCCCGTGCAAGCCGGAATATAGGAACTGTATATCGTTATGTAACATTTATAGAACCTCAGAGCAGATTGTTTCGAAGGGCGGCATCTGCAACGAATTTTTGTTGATGCATTTTTTTTTTACTTCATCCTGGGTTTCAAATAATACTTTGTCTGGAAACATCAAAAGCACCACGTCAGTGCCATACGGTACCAGTAATATGTTGCTCTATATAAGGGATAACAATGCACTCGCCAATATGTGACAGAGAGGAGGTTAAAAAAAAGATCAAAAGTGTCATAAAAATGGCTATAATAATTTTATGTTATTATCTAATCCGAGATCAATTAATGATGACGACGACAAGCAGAGGAAGATTATAAAATAATATCTCTGTAAAATACTAGATAAATATTAGTGATAAGGCAGGGTTACCCGCAGTGTAAACATCCATGTCGGGCCCTCACGGGCTCCTATATACGATACAACTGTCGGACCACCAGATGCGCAAGCTGGTGATGTAATCTTACTTATGTTTATATACAATATTAGAGAGCTATTATAATATGACTAAACATTTCTCATCAACTCTAACTCAAAACAGATGGATACCATCCCTATCTAATTGGCGAAATACCTGTTTCAGTGTTTATGTTTTCATACTATATAGATATAAACTAACATTGATTTCGTTGGGTTCCTTTTTACCCCTGAGTATACATAATGTTTTACACCTTGCCTGTATAAGGATTTGATTCACCAAAATGTAAATGCTTAAAATATCATGCGTGTCCAATATATTATATATACTTTTCGCATTATGAAGTAGAATACATTTTTTAAATCTTTGAAATTCCTGTACGTAATATTCTCTGTTTGTTGTACTTACCAGAACTAAACGTTAATCCTAGCGTTATAAACGACAGCAAAAGTAATTCCAACAGAAAATGTAAGTATATTGCCATGTCCAATGATGGGTGCAATCATATCTATCCAATGAGGTTAATTAAGGTCACATTTTCAACAAATAAACTCCTCTCGAGAAACGTGTGTCCCACTTGAATAGTCTCTAGTGCAGAGCCAGATGCTTTATTTCACGCATGCGCGTTGGCAACCCTCCATCAGCAGCCGAAACCATATGAGGAATCGTCGAACAGTAACTGTTTGACAAGTGCTCTTTGACGATACAGGTAAAAAAGAAGCTTTACATGAAACGCTTGGCACCCATCAGACAGCGGTTAAACCCGACTGCTTCCATCTACGGTAGATCGATCACTGAGGAAATCAATTCAGTGTCCACTGACTTTGACTCCGTCCTCTGGGACTTGTAACTACTCGGAGGATTAAGGATAAGATAAGATGTTCCTCTTCATTACATTCTATATCGTATATCTATAGCATGAGATACATATAGGTATATAATACAAGCATTATCATTAATTTATGGTACACTATCCCCTAACTAGTGATAAAGTACACTGCCGCATACATCTGATCCCTCCACGAGGTGTCGGTGAAGCTATCCAATTCATCTAGCATGTGTATACCTTTCAACGCATGTTAATAATACACCTTTATATTTAAACGAGGAAAATGGCCACTACGTTATTTTTAAAACAACAACACACCAGATAGTATTTCATAATTTTGTTTTATTTTATTTTATCAGTCAAGTTACAGCTATGCATAAAGTCCTATATCGTCGAGCGGGAACGAATCGCTTTTTGTCGTAAATTGAATTTAATAAGCAAATGCATCGGTAAGGTATTTGATGATGTCTTTTTCCTATCTATCACTGCCATTGTAATGTCCTTTAATTATTTCCAATGCAATTATGAATGACGGATTGTTGCAAATTAAATCGCTAGAGTACCACTTCAGGCGGCGGAGAAATGGAACCAGAACAAACAACCATCAGTCTTCATACATATTATGTCAATAGAAGGGAAAGAAAAGGAATTGGCGTGTACATAAGAATATTGCTATTTTATTTATTAGTGCTGATATTGAACAGCAAGTCATCATGACAGTTCTGCTATGCGACAATTACCTCTGTAAACTGCGGAAGCTGTGGTAATAAGATAGAAAAATAAGATATGTAAATGTTGCCGGAAGAGGAAGCTTATAGAAGATGCAGAAATGATAAATAAAACACCTCACAAAATGCATTCCATGAAAAAACTACAAATGGTTAGTGGTGAAAACCCACTTCAAGTCAATATCCAGAATGCGCCCCAATGGGAGGGGGTACTTATGAAACGTTAGATGGATGCAAGGCAATAATGCATTGATAAGACAGCAACAATTTAATTCCAATGGGGGGGGGGGGGGGGGGGGAAGCAGAAAAACATTTGTGAATCGGAAACTTTTTGGCTAGTATTGAGAGCCGGATTACTCATTTTGTCACTTATCCATAAATATCATACCTCCATTTTCACTAACGTCCGAATAATTATTAATCTTTAACAATCTTTCTCTCTCTTTTTTTTTCCGTAAAATTACATTTTTTCGGCACCGTGTAAAATATGGAATGGAATGGAATGGAATCGTGGAATGGAATGGGTTTATGGAATGGAATATGGAAAGAATTTTGGAATGAAGATTTTAAGTTGAAGTTTTGGTGTAAGGGTCACACATTCGGTTTCTTGGGATGAAAGGGGTTACATTTTTATGGCAAATGTGTAATAAGTGACCACTGGTCAGTCCAGTAAAGTTCTGAAATAAAAAACTTTTTGCGTTATCATTAAACTTTTGTTGTAAGAGTCACACATTCGGTTTCTTGGGATGAAAGGGGTAACATTTTTATTATAAATGTGTAATAATGACCACTGGTCAGTCCAGTAAAATTTTGAAATAAAAACTTTTTGCGTTATCTTTTCACACAATGAACTGTCTATAAAGATAAAAATGTGACAACTGATTATTGGTCACTTTGTACAACTGATCATCGGTCATCGTGCCAAAATTTGGTATTTATAAATCTAAGACTAATTTAACACGGACAGGTGGTAAAATGGCTGCTAATCAAATATTATGATTATATGCCCAAAACTGTAAGTAAAGAAAAAATAAACTCTACCTTGTGATATGTCATGCGACTATACAGTTTTTCATGAGATTAGCTCGAATCAGACGCAGCCAGGATGAAACCTTTCAGTGATTGATTTTGTCGTGTGTGTTACCCGCTTGGTCGAGAATTAGTACCTGATTATCACACGTCTATGTTTAGAAAATTTTAAAAGCAGGAAGGTGGGACTGGATTGGCATAGCATGCATTGGCAAATATTGTTGTATTTTAGTATGAAGGTCACGGTCAAGGTCACAAGGTTACTGATGTTAATGCCATTTGAAAGGGTTTCATTAGTTAAATAAACATGCCGAATATGGAGTCTCTATCTCGAAAGGTGGAAAAGTTATTGTATTTAAGAAATCGGGACAGATTAACGGACGAACGAACAGCCAAGCAGACAGACGGATGCTTTTTAGGCCGGGCGTAAAAAGTATTCCAAATTTCTATTCCAAAATCTATTTCATTCCATTCCATCATTCCACTCCATTCCACAATTCCATTCCACGATTCCATTCCATTCCATTCCATTCCATATTTTACACGGTGCCATTTTTTTCTACATTGCGATCGGGATTTTTTTAAAAATTTTTTGCAAAGTCTTCCTGCCCCCCCCCCCCCTCCCTTCCTCTTTATAAAAATTGGACAAGAAAATTATTTGAATAAATCAATAATTACAACATGTACATCTCAAATTTCTTCTTGACACAAAGTCCGTGTGTTACACTAATACTTAAAAAGATTGTTATAATAATGTTTAACATATAAAAAGGACAGGCGTGGTGTAGTGGTTAAGCGCTTGGCTTGCGGTGCCGACGATCCGGGTTCGATTCCCGGGTTGCGTCACTATGTTTAAGAGGTTGGTTACCTCCTGCTTCCATGTCGCGATATAACTGAAATATTGTTGAAAGCGACGTAAAACACCAATCAACCAACTAAATTAACATAAAATGTTTTAAATATTAGAGTGACACGTGAACCCGAAAAAATCGCGATATTTTGAATATTTAATCTAGGAAATATAAAAAAAAGCCCTGCCTTTCCCCTTTCGTCCAGATCTTATTAAATTACATAAAATTTGTCATAAAATCGAGTTCTTTTAAGGTATAAACTAGATCTACGTCTAGATGGATGCACAACTTAATAGTGAGAGATTTAGAAGTGGACACAGCCTCTCCCACCTTTAACATAGTACATAAAATGCGTCGTAATTCGTCGTCTCTTTATTTCTCCCGTGCGTTTCTTTGAGTGTCCACTTCACCCACTCACCCGTCTTTTTTTTACAATCCTATATCCACCATTGCTTAATGTGAATTTTCAAAAATTTGCAATAATTTTCAGGAATATATTATAATGCTGGTACTATATAGTAATGACAGTTATTATATTGGTTTACTGAAGTGACACACATGCATGATAGTAGTCTATTAGCCCGAAACAAAAGCATCATATAAAATGATCGACTCCTTCTGTGCAAACAGAACATCAAAGACAAATGAATCATACCCTCAGCTATAAAAACAACAGTCATACTTGATCAAGCATTTATCGCACATTGATGCCATAGAAACAAATGTTAATAAATCCTGATCTATTCGTTCAGTTTTCCGTAAGTTGTCCTTAAATCGTTGTTTTTGCAATATACAAAAATCATGTTTAATACAGAAGCAAATTAATTACACCATTGACTTTGGATCGATGAATTTTAGTATAAAAATAAAGTTTTTATGCATTACCAATATATGATGATTAAGTTAACAAAAATTAAAAACTATAGTCATGGAGTACCGTACGTAGAACGGACAGCCGATGGAGCTTCCTAAGGAAGACTACTCCAATGAAATATATGCTATACAGATGATTTCTTCTGTATCTTGGACTTCGGTTTCTGTTTCTCTGTCGACCTGATATTGGAATTACTGTTGTTCCTCTGAAGTTTCCCGACTTTCGTCGGATTATTTTTCTTTGCTGTACTAGACCGAGAAGATGACTCCTTTAACTTTTTGGTACTTGCTCTCCCAGTCTTCGGTGATGTGACTTCACATTTTGACTTTTCAGGTAATGTCGGAAGAATTTCAACAGTCCCAAGAGGATAATCCAAGAAGAGTTTGTTCCCTTTAGTCACAAAATTGAATCCCCTGGGCGTTTCTGCTTCCGAGGTACTCGGATTAACATGAAAGTCGATACGCAGGATATTTGGAGTCTCGCTTGCCGTTTGTTTCGTCGATTTAGGATTACTCATGATTGTATATCCACTGTGTATATATAAGAAATAAATCAATCAGTCCTCCAATTCAATCATACTCCAAGTTGACATAGTTATCCTATCACCTTTCAAGTACATTTCTCGTCAGCAAATGCCGACAAGATCCGAAGAAGGATTGCTATAGTGTTGCGCGAACAACATCTTAAATTTTATGAATAATTAATCATTCCACTTTATTGTTCACATCAGACGCCCTTACCACTACTCATTAATTGATATATAGTATATATTTAGTAAATAATTCATTCTAAATCAATACTTAGGTTATTGGGGGTGACGCGATTTCAATTAATTATGTTATGTATTTGCTTATTTCTGATAAACAGGACTTGCGTATTTCTAATCATATGATTACAATTTCTCATTTCTTTTTCTGCAACCATATGGTTGCACATCCTGGTCCACACCGACTCACCAAAATGTTTCAATAGCTAGCGGCACACGGATGAGAATGGACTGAATGGACATGATAGCAGACAAACCACTTTTAAGTCCTTTGTTACCTCAGAATAAATCATCAAATCATGCATGCATACTGAGAAAGCTAACGAGTTTTTGTCACAACATTATGTCAATTTAGATCGATTAAAACGAGAAAGGTTTTTGTTTTTAAAGTAATTCATGGATTGGACCAGTATCAAATACGGGATTTTATAATCCGATTTAGAATTTTATGCTGTAAAATACGCATCCGGTTAAAATGAAATTTAAAATTAATTTGTAAATATGAATAAGTTTTCTTTGAAATATGTGTTCATAATCGTAAATTTTTATCTCCAAAATGTGCCTTTATATGCGGAACAAGCGAAGGAAGGAATGCATTGTCTAAATACATCATTAATGCAAAAATCTGATTCTTATAAATTAAAAGGTCAGCTACAACCTACACTATTCAGTATTCTATTGCCCGGACCATCAAAACCGACTCAGCGAGTGCCCGAAAAATCGCATTTATTTGAATGATTCTGAAGTTGTCACAAAGATTCGTATATATGCCTATGAAATTTATTTTAAAGTAAGTGATAATAAAATTTTACAGAGTAAATAACAAGGGAAAAGTACTTCGACCGGGAAATTGATTTAGTCAAGAATGATAACTCCGTAGGATAAGATTATCTATCAGGAATGATAACTCTGTAGGATAAGATTATCTATCAGGAATGCTGAAGTTAATTGTTACATTTGGTTCTATCAAATGAATTCATTATTTTCATACATTTATAGAAAGAAATGTTATTTTCTTTACAACTACGACGTTTGATTTTAATAATCTAGACAATTTTCCTAGATTATGTCATTTTAGATATTCAAATTATCGCGATTTTTTCGGGTGCACGGACTTTGTGTCAAGAAGAAATTTGAGATGTACATGTTGTCATTATTGATTTATTCAAATGATGTTATTATCCAGTCTTTATTATTGTAAATGTATTGAATACGTTAATAGTGATGATTGATAAATTGTTGGTTGGAGTTATTATTTGTTATGTCACTGATTTAATTTTAGATGGGAATCAAAACCATATCCATTGCATTAAGTGCTTTCTCCCCCAAAACTGTATAGGAAACAATTCCTGTTTAGACGGCACCACAGGCCAGTCATGTGAACAATGCGAGAAAGATGGTAAATATGAAAAAAAAAAACAGCTTACGCATTGAAACTTTATAAAGGGGCAATTTGAAGTCCCGTAGAAGCAACTTGGTGTGCGAGCAACAAATGTGTAAATCATATACATGTACATGTATTTATCAATAATTGTATTAAAGTAATCTCCGATATATTCAGTACATGTTTATTCATTTTATATTTTTGAGTATAGTAATAATCTAAAATAAAGTTAGAGTTTTCCTTACCGAAAAATCAATAGGTGTGAATAGGTAGGGAAAAATTTTGTGTTTAATGAGTTTTGTAGACATTTTCTTATGAAGACAAATTTGACTGTAGCGACCGTTGCTTAACCAGGTAGATAAAGGAAGCGAATACACTTTTATCTACATACATTTTAAGCTCTCCGTATATATTTCATTTTTATCCAAAACCAGAGACATATATACACAGAGACTGGAAACTCACCGCTTCGTCCGGCATATGATGCCCGTCCTTTTGTTATGCTAATTAGGTGACCGCGCTCTACAATACACCGATTTTAACCGTCGGGTATCGCCTGGGGACGTATAGCGCAGTTGGTCTTTTCCTGCCGACGCACTTCAGTTCAAATTCTACGGGCACTTATTATTTTTTTTCTTCTTTTATATTTTTTTTGTTAATTCTATCGATGTGTAGAAATAATATTCTCCTTTTTCTTTCTAACAAAATCGAGACAAACTTGTATCATTAATCATTATAAAAAATATTTTTAAAACCAAGATTTTTACTGAGACGCCTTCATTTCCTGCTTTTTTTAAAATAATTATTTCTATTTATATATTTATTCATTTTAAACAGCGTTTGTTGCCATTTACGAGTTGTTGATATATGCAATCAATGCCCCTGCCTTTACTACTGTTTGTTCACCACCCCAGGGGAAGCTCCAGCAGCGTCTGTCTTTGTCATTCATGGGCAGTAAATAACAATGTTGTGTTTATTTAAAAATTCAGATGGTAAATAGCAAACAAAATAATGTATTTTGCACTGTTGACGTGGTATGAGCTGTTTTACTCCCTCCTATGTAAAGAAGTTAAAAGAAAATGGCGATCCAGGCGTCTGAAGAAATTTCGCATTACAGTCCAATTACGTGTTGATAACTTCTTCAATTCGTACTTAAATGGCAACTTTAATTTGTTAATGTGTCTGTGCCCCCCCCCCCCGCACTTATTATTTTTATTTATTTATTTCTGATTTTATTTTCTAAACAGCACTTGTTGCCATTTTATAGGAGTTGTTTATATTTATCTTATAAGGCTCAGCAATCAATGCATCTAGGAAGGTAGTAAATAACAATTTAATGTTTATTTTAATGTTCAGATGGTAAATCATAAAACAAAATAATTTCTGTGTCTGTTGTGCACACTTCACGTGATACGAACAAGATTTACTCCTTTGTAAAGAAGAAGAAAAAACCACACAAGCAACAAAAACAAAATGGCGACCCGCCGACCACAGAAAATTTGCATTGCAAGATGTCCCCTTACGTGTTTATAACTGCTTCAGTTCTTACTACAATAACAACTATGACTTCTTTGATGATTATAGTATGACTTTCAATATAAAAACAATATATATATCGACAGGTCATATGATTATTTTGCTCTATATGGTATGGTATCGGTTTTCTTGTTAAAAACGATTGAATATTTACCGCGTAGATAAAATTGGATTAAAATCAAATAACGAATAAAGTCTTCTACATCCAATGATATAAAATGTGTCTGAAACCTTTCTTAACACACACGTGTGAGTTTAGTCATGTAAAGGACATTAAGTTTTGTTGTTTTAACAATTTTTCTTGCCGTTGTCGTTTCTCAGCGGGTTCGGTAGTGAGGAGAAAAATGCCGCAAGGTCCTCAAATACGACCGGGTAATTATGCATGATTTACAGATAGTTCATATGAAAATTAAAGCACTATGACTATAATAAACATTGATGGTGCTATAAACGAAAAATGGTGGCATGTGCTTCAATATTGTGTAAATGTTTTGCATAAACCCAAGTGAATGTTTTCAGAGGTCTATCACAACTAATGGCTTCTGATCGGGGTTATGTCTACACATTGAATAGATCATATATGAAATGTTTTATGATTCAAATGATTAGTATATTGCTTTTTTTGCTTATCTGAACTACCTTTGTTTAAAAAGCGATGAAAATTCCTCTTCTTTGCAAGCTTAATGCTTTCAAGCGAATGAATGCCGAGAAAAATATGGCGGACTTCCGGCTTATCGAGATGCCTGTCGGGAAATGTTACTTATGTCAGGGAGCTATATAGCTTTCAATGGGAGTTTCCAGTCTCTGTGTATATATGTCTCTGCCAAAACTAACGGAAATAAAAACCACGTTTATAAAAACCCTTAAAATATTGTACCATTCAATATTGATATTCAAATAATTTTCGCTTGCTGATTGAATGGCTTCTGTTACAGGATATCAAAGAGTTGGGAATATATGTACAGAATGTGATCAAATTCCTCTATCCACGATAGGTGTCGGTGTCTATCTCTTATTCTTCGTGTTGGCTTCTTTATGTAATGGCTTCACTTCTAGCCTATGTACTAAGGTAAATTTTGACCCTTTTACCGATTCGATGATTGTTTAGGATAACGTAATATCACTGTAAAAGTCTTGGACAAGTAACGGAAATGTATCCAGCACTGAAGACCTTCGAATCATCATCTTCCATCATATAATTGATTTTAAGGACATGTCGGTCTTCGTTTGAATAAGTGATTATAGATTACTGTTAAACAAACACTGTTACCTTTATCGTTACCATGGGCACACTTGTGTCACAATATGATACTGTTTTATCGATGAGGCCACGTAAAGTGGGCTTTGATAATTTATTATTGTTAATTTGACTTAAGTATGTTTTTTGGGTATATATTTTCACACGCATGCATTACACAATATACATGTTAGTTGTGCAGTAAGCACATACAAGATGTAATTGCTTATATGATATTCAAATGAATGCAGTGGCATTAAATATACATGTACAGACTTCTTGAAAACTTTTGAAACTTGTCAGACATTCGGTCTGACAAACTGATTGACAGTCAGGCCGAAGTTTTTTCCACAATATTTGGAGTAGGAAATGAAAAAATATGAAAATAAACACCAGATGAATGCAATTGAATTTGATTAATCATATTCAATTTCCATTTCATATTTTTAACTATTTGTTCCATTGTCTGTCATTTTTATCTTCAGATTGTTCATCATCACTTTTACTGTCATCTTCCTCGACATCACTCATATCTTCCTCTGTAGTCTGTGTCTCATTCATACCCTTCTCTCTCATTGACTCCCTGTCAACTCCCTCTTGTATATCATCTGCAACTTCAACACTTTCAACATCTTCAACTATTTCAACATCTTCAACTCTTTCATCCCCAAGCTCACTCTCAACAACTCTGTAATTTTTAGAATGTGTATTTGTGTTTTTGGCTCGGATTCCACGAGGCTACATACTTTATAGACCAGGAGACCGCCATTTTGACCTTCATGTGATACACAAATCTTAATTACACAGACGCTTAAATCTGATCAGGGTATTCAGACTTGCTTAAAGCATTCGTATGATCACGACGGATTGAATTGTATTAGTTCGGGTCAGAAAGGTGTACAGAATTCGGAAATATCGTATCGGACATTTGGACCGACAAGATGATGATTTCTATCGGACTTTTGAATTTTTTATCGGCAAAACCGACAACCGACAATAATTGATTCTTGCATTTAAAAGAAAATAAGATTGATAATATTAATACATTTTATTATATACTGTCCATCCACCACAACCTCCAACCTTACTGTATGTCGCTGAATTATTTTTTGATTTTCAAATTGTTATCAGACAAAACATGATTGTTTCTCTGAGTAAATGAACTGAACTGAACACGTATGTCAATATTTTTCAGTTAAAGCTGTTATGTCACTTTCTGCAATTGTTCTTTTTGACATCGCATATCAAAATAAGATGGCCGTGGCTTATGCATAAACTTACAGCAATAGCAGCTTTCTCAAAATTCAACTCGGATATCTTAAGTATAGGTAACACTTTTTTCATTTTTGGTTTGAAAAGACGCCTTCAATCTTAAGCTTAGGTACATGTTCTTTTATTATGTTTATTACATTGCAGTCTTAAGAACCTTAGAAATGTATTAATGTATATATATCAGTTTTGTTCCTAAATTATCTGCAGTAGGGTAAGTAAAATTTCATGTATACATTTATCATGTTCAGTATATAAATTTTGTTATGATTGCGTGTAGAAAGAAGTGTCAACCTTCCAAGTTAAAAAAAGACCTGCCCAGGGAAACAAGCAAAACTCTTTTGCATACTTCTGAAAAATACCCTCCTCCCATATCGAAATAAATTCCTACTTGGATATCTAGATCACCATTGCATAAAAAGGGTGTATTAAGGTGTCATAGTCCTAATGGACAGTTTGTGTATTTCAGGAAAAAAGGTATATATGTATCCAAAGCTGAACGTCACTGTTCATATGTATGGACATCTTTCTGTTTACGTTTTCTTACTTATTAATGAAAGCTTAAACATTTCTTTAATAAAATCAAGAAAATGAAACCAACATGCAGTGTATTGTTTTGTTGTAGAGTGTTTGTTTCCCGGACTTTCGGCCCTTAATGTGAAGTACTTGGAATGGGGAAGTTCTTTTGCTATACTGATCGCCATTCTTGTGGCTATGGTACTGACTGATAGAAGCATGGTAAGTACTTAGTGGTACAACAATTACTGCATCAGATTTTTCTAAAGGAAACAATAGTTTCAGAGCATGGCCGTATTTCCGGATTATGCTGTATTTTGTAAACACGCTGATGTCAAGGGAAGTATGTTTACTCTTACTTACAGTAAATACCTTTTCCTTGAACAAGTGTACATGTCCGTTGTTTGATTTGATAATTTAATGATTTTTATTTTATTTTAATGATTTTTAATCATTATAATAATTTTGAAGGAAATTGGACGAGAAAATACACGTAACTGACCACAATCGTTCTCTTTATCTTAATTTCATATTTATAGAAACTTGTTTTAAAAATGGAAACGAATGCTGAGAAAATAGTGGCAATAGAGAGAAAGCAGTGTAAAGTTCGCCGTTTGTTTTTCTTTGTGGCTGTCGTAATATACATGCCAGTGACAGTGTCGGCTCTCCATACGTTTCTTTGTTCAGACGACGTCCCTGTGGTAAAGGATAACTTTAAATATTTACTTTTAAGCGTTATATTCATAAATAAGATTAAGATTTTTCAAATACAAAGTATCAGTTTCTCAATTTAACTGTTTAGATAATATTTTGAATTAATATTGATTTAATGAAATTCCTTCAATTTCTTGAATAGGAATACGTGTTTGATCACACTAAAAGCGTTTTCCTGTATGACCAAACAATTCCATGTGGATTGCTGTTTTTCCAAGTAGGTCCATCACAGATACGCTTGTATTTCAAATTAAAAAAAATATTTGATCTGAAAATGAAAAGTTTTTAATTTGGATTATTTGCAATTGATAAATATGTTCCATTTAAAGTTTTGAATTAACTTCCAGATGGTAAAATTTTGTATTTGCCACCCTGGATATGTTCATTAATTAAAACATGACACATGTACATGTCTATAGAAATGTACAAAGTGATCATTTTCATATACAAATACTCGAAGAGTACTTTTTAAAAGTCAGTATCTAATACTACAGCTACTAAACCTCCTAGCTACGGTCATCCTATTGTTATACGTCATATGTATGCCGCTGACGTTATCATTCTTCACTCTCAGACAGAGGAAATGGGAGCTATTGTCGAAAAAAGAGGCACAGTATGGGTAACATAACATTTTTATCACCATATTACACAATAGTTTGAAGGATTTTTTTTCTGATTTGAGCACATTTTTGTTTCATTTTGCTTGAAAAGCTCAAGATGCATGGATATCTTTCAAATGTAGGTACAAATATCCTGAAATACGAATAAGAACGGTATGCACCATTCATCATTTAATTAAGATAGGTATACAGTAATTACTTTCATTTTAGAACCGAGAGGTAAATACATGCATTTAGGTTAACTAGTGTGAACCACACCATTAATGAAATCAATTAAAGTACACGAAATTTTATGGTCCTACATGTAACATCCCATTCATAAATTGCCAACAAAGCAAAATCCAGAATTTAGATATTTTCAGTAAAAGGCGATCCTGAATCACATACGTCGATGAAACATTACTATAAACATAATTTACATTCAAATTGTATTACAGTTGTGTGTATGAATCATTCGGTGCTCGTTGTTGTTTTTGGGAGACATTACCCATGGTACGTAAGGCCGTCAGCATTGCTGTCACCGACTTATATCCTATAGAGTAAGTACTGATAGAACTCATGGTACGTAAAACCGTCAGCATTGCTGTCACCAATTTATATCCTATAGAGTAAGTACTGACAGAATTCAGGGTATGAAGGACGTCAGCATTGCTGTCACCAATTTATATCCTATAGAGTAAGTACTGACAGAATTCAGGGTATGAAGGACGTAAGCATTGCTGTCACCAATTTATATCCTATAGAGTAAGTTCTTACAGAACTCATGGTACGTAAAACCGTCAGCATTGCTGTCAACAATTTATATCCTATAGAATAAGTACTGACAGAACTCATGGTATGAAGGACGTTAGCATTGCTGTCACCGATTTATATCCTATACAGTAAGTACTGACAGAATTCATGGTATGAAGGACGCTAGCATTGCTGTCACCGATTTATATCCTATAGAATAAGTACTGACAGAATTCATGGTATGAAGGACGCTAGCATTGCTGTCACCAATTTATATCCTATAGAATAAGTACTGACAGAACTCATGGTATGAAGGACGTTAGCATTGCTGTCACCGATTTATATCCTATAGAGTAAGTACTGATAGAACTCATGGTATGAAGGACGCTAGCATTGCTGTCACCGACTTATAGCCTATAGAGTAAGTACTGTCAGTTACTATAGGATGCAAGGATGTCAGCATTGCTGTCATCGACTTACAGATTATGGAATAAGTACATTACTGACAATACCCATGGTATGCAAGACTGTCAGTATTGCCGTCATTGCTGTTTTAGTAAGCTCCGACAATGACCATAGTAAATTAAGGTCGTCAGTATTGCTTTCACTTCAGTCTACGCTATAAAGTATTTAAATAAATGAAACGCTTAGCCGAATCGTTCTGAGATTTGAATTTATTCAGGAAACGTAATAATATTTAAAATATTCAAATTATAAAGAGCAGTGTATGTTATTATGAATGTTATCATGACTGTAACACCTAGATTCTGATTTTCTTTTTCAGTATGATGGTTCAGTGCCTCATCCTCCTGTCGATGACAGGACTGTACATCGTTTTATTAGTCCTACTCAGGCCATACAGGTAATGCATTTTCTTCTTCTTATATATCGAACAGTCCTTCGTAATATTACAGTATCGAACACTCTTTTTCAAATTTCAATGTAAAATTGTAAACAACAAAGAAGTCAGTTAAAAAGTAGGAGTAAATTTGTAACATCTTTCTCCATCATTTTTCAGGACGGTCACATTAAATGGACGTCAGCTTCACATCCATTTATCATTTGAGGTAAAAAGTCATTTTGATGTTGCTTGTGAATTCACAACCTTGTAAATTACAAAATGTCAACACATGCACACCATAACGTTCATAATTCTTAAAAATTTCATAGATTAACCAGCCCATGCTGATATTTTTCACAATATAAAGCTCTGTGCATCGTTTCTCATTTTATTGTAGCTCCTAGCCAATGTAGCTTTAGCTTTACCTCAGGGTTTAGCGTTGATGATAGTATTCGAGCTGCAGACCGAGCCCATGGAGTATGTAATAGCCGGGACAACGGGTACAGTAGTGTTTGTGGCACTGGTCATGCTCATTATGACACCCATGGAGTCCACTGGAGATCAGGTACATGGAATTGTAGAAAGATTGTTAAGAATTTATTTATCCATTCCATTTCGAATACCGGTATCTCATATGGATGTTGATATAGGTTAATGTCACGATTTTTGAGCTGCACTGTATTGCGATGCTACGTCTTGCATATGGTTCAAACGTTCACTTGCTGTCGCGTGCCGTCGAATATAGCTAAGGACAGTTAGGACTTTATAACGTGCTTATCTTTAACAAGGGCATCTGTTTTACATCCCAAACATGAAAAAATAGCTCATTTATAGAAACCCTTCTACGCTTCGCGGTTTTGTTGATTTGGTCCCAATTTGGAAAAAGCAACTTGATGATGTATGGGATCAAAGTACATGTGTATATCAAAAATAGAGGGAAAATTTACCTACTAAACGATTGAAAACGCTTCGACACACCGAATGCAACTTTTCCAGATTCTGTCTTTCCCTGTAGGGAGACATCCATAGTACATTTATTGAATAAACGTACCAATTTTAAACATATAAACCATTTTATAATTTAAGCCACGTGTTTTGCAGCATTGTCACATAGATTTTGAAATCTATGTTACTCTGGAATATTTTGCAGCATCAGTGGTCATTAGATCGGCTTTGACATGAAGGCCACAACATTTGTACACTAGAGAGCACACTTGGAGATCAGAATATTTTTGAGACAATGTTGAAACCGCCACATAATCGTCAACCTTGCGTGCGATTTTCCTTGCTTCGTAAATATCACCTATATGCACCAAACAATCACATAACACATAACAGGTGGCTATTTTACCAGAAACATGTGTTATCCCTTTTGTTTTAATGTCTTTAGAGGGAAAAGTAATTTCAATTAAAACTTCGTCGTCAGATCGTTGTTTGACTATCATGAGGGCATGCTGGAATTGTTCTAAAGCCAATTTTAACGATTTTTTACTATGTAAAAGAAAGTTGCCATAAGCAAAATGGAGGCTTACTGAATCTGTTATCAGATTAAGGGCAATATTAAAATTTATATCCGCCTTTTCAAGGCAAACAGCTTTTTCTCGCCCATCCTTTTCCTTGCCATATTTTACGTTGTACAGACAAGCTAAATTGCTGAAGGCTTCCGGGAATTCTGATTCCACTCGTGTTTTCTCTTGTTTCACCATGATGCTGTACAAAGCCATTGCATTGTCAATTTGCCCATCTTTGGCATAAGCTTGTGCATATGGTTTTAGCAAGTCGACGAGAGTAAGCATAGAAAATGCCGAGGAAGCTAACTTGATGTATGGCTTGACACTCTGATTCAAAGCAACGACATCCATGAAACATCTCTCTGCAATCTTATTTTGTACATTCATCAATCCAAGTTTGTAGAGAATCTTTACAAAGGATGTATAGATTAGCAGCATGTTTTCGACTTCATTGCGATCTGTAAAACCCTCAACACTTTCAAAACATTGTAGCTTACATAGTCCAAGAACAAGTGTTTGAAAAATCCTATTTTTCACGGTTAGAACATCAACCCTAGTTTCTTCGATTTCCTTCCCACATCTGTGAGAGATAAGGTTGTTCCCTGGCAAAAAGTAGTGAGGGACACTACCATGGGCCAATGCGTTTGCAATATATTCGATAAATTGGATGATCCGTTTGCCCTGGGTCTCCTCTGACCATTCTCTCTCGCCATACATCTGTTCACAGAACCAAAACATCAAGTTCTTTACATGGTAGGAAGTAAGGATACTGCTCTGTCGAAGGCCAGATTTCATCAAGAATTTTACAAGTGTGAAACATGATCGTTGTCTCATACTGAGAGATTTTGAGAGTTTCTGTTCTGCCAAATTGAATGACACCCTCCATTCCAGTTCCGGTTCTTTACTGAGGTGATGTCCCACCGGGACTACTGCACAACCATCTGAAAATAATGGGTCATCGACAAGCTTTTAACAAAGTTCATTTATAAAGCTTAAAATGTGTTTCTGGTGAATTTGTACCAATATACGGGTTTTGCATGGGTATGGTTTGATTTCAGTATGTTGGGGAGAGCGATATTTCAAACCATTCTATGGAAAATGACAGAGAAATATCGTTCTTGCTAATTTTCTGGCCATCCTAAATATAAAATTGTCGTCAATTTCGCTGGTTTGTTTTTTGCGGTTTTTTTTTACTGAGGCATTGGTTTTTATTGCATCAAATGAAGAAAAAATACACATATTTTATGAATTTGTTCTATGACAAATCGGCTAAAATGTTCTATGTAGTAAATGATAGACTAAATAATCCCGTCTCTGGTGGCTCCCGTTACAGATATGTCGCCGTACCAGATTGCGACATATCAATAACTGTAGCCACCAAAGACGGGATTACTCAGTCACCAGAGATGGAATTACTCAGTCTAGGTAATTGATTGTATTAAAATTTACGGACTGGCTTAGGAAAATTTCTATCAGAATAAATTCGATTCGTCGGAAAGATATTGACAGTCGTCCTTCTGCAAGAGAAGTGCCACCGTCCGTGGTTTCCCGCCGATAACTCCACTGAAATTCTAACCTTTTACAATTTCACTAATCAAATCGTTCGTCGGCCATCCCATTGGTTTCGCACGTCTGGTCCAGTTGTTCGCAATAGCTGGCCAATCCTGGCATGGGAAAGAATGGACAAAATCGTAGGAGTACCCTTCCGTTTCCTTGCTGAAATCCGACAACGCAGGACCAGATGTGACGTACTTACATTTTTCTCGTTCGTATAGTACTTCAACGTCTTGGTACTGTTCAGGGAAAACATTGGTCTTGAATATGAAGTTTGGAATATAGCTCTCTTTGGTTAAGTAACGTTCCAGTTCGCATTGTGGTTTTTTGAAGATATCTCTACCCTTCATTGTGCAGATGAGTTTGACATACCCTGGTGAAGATGAGGGCACCATAACAGCAGCCTCTGACGATGTGTCTATAATGTTGCTAACATCTTTCTCAGATTTACCAGTCCAATCCAGAACTTTAAAATTCATGTAAATCATCATAAAATCGAAGTCCAATGGGGGATAAAACATGTGTTTTTCCGTTCCAAATTGTAAGCATCTACTTAAATGGAGGCCATCGTATGAACTACCAGTCTGAACTACACGACCCTCGCCATGGGAAAGTTCACATATTTTCTCGGAGAAATACTGTAAACGTTGTTGTATAGTTTGCAGTACCGTCTTCGTAGGCTCGTGTTCCTGTACTATTATATCAATACAATTTGAGAATATTCCGAGAGTCACAAGATTTGTGTCCATTTTTCCGATAATTCCTAGAGTGACTAATATGCTCCTACTTGCGGTTTGATATATACTGATAATGTCGGTCTAATATAGTTATATCACGTGATCGTGGAAATTCCGAATGTAGAGAGTACTTCTACTTTCGGTTTGATATATCGGTATATATCTATATAGGAATGACGTGTGGGTCTTATATATCAATCTAATAATGAAATAGAAAAGTTCTTTGAATGTATGTGGTAATATAGATCTATTCAATTTTCTCTTCGAATTTAGGAAAACGTGATTTATTTTTCTATAGTAAAACCATTTCTGTAAATAACGACTTGAGAGCTATCCCATCCATACAATACATTTTATCCGTTATTCAAAATGGCTCCTTGTCGACTATTGAAATGGGTCACTGTGTTATGGGTATTGGAGTCAGGTTTGAGGAAACTGAAAAAGAGAAGATCTATCGATTATTAAGAATAAGGAAGGAATGATATACTATAATGCAAGATAAAGCATGTCGTGTTTATTGTAAAATATGAGTAACCAATATACATGAACATGGAAATTAACATTACTTAATTATTCGATGAGAAGAGAATCCAGTACATAAAATGTATTACCAAACTAACATAAAACTTTGATTTAAACCAAGGAAGTTTTATACTGGAAGTTTATAACCATATAAATAACAATAACAAAAGTAAATCAATGGCTAATATTTCTCGTGTTAGTTAATTATATATAAAGGTACTTGAAGAACCTGTGTTATTTTATCTAATTAAATTGACCTTTACACAAAGTGACCTTGAAGAAAAGTTCATTTTGTAAGAAGTCATTGGAAATAAAAATTGTAAAAACTGAGCTTTATTAGTAAATAACCTCAAAATAGAAATGGCCATTATGAAAGGTTCCACTGTACTTTGCTACCTTATAACTAAGCACAATGTTTTCATTGTATAATTTTAGTTGCAGGAATTTCATTCGGAAACAGAGGAAAAACCTTCAAGTACTTCATCAAAAGTGAAGGGAATATTGAGGAAAAACAATAAAGTAGGTCCGCAACCTATGACGTTTGCTGAAGAAGTAAAGGAAAGACAAAATAATATCAACTTCTGATGTTATTGTTGTTAATTTGTTGTTTTTCTGATGTTTCTATTGTTAATGTTATTAAATACGAATCAGTGTAATTACATTCCATTTATTAGTTTGTTCACGTTTTACGTCACATTATATAGTGGCGACCCCTGCTTAAATGCAGGCTGTAATGTCTTGACATGCTCTCGAGCACCATTTCCAGGAATGTCATAGCATCAGGAAAGTCTCTGATAAAAGCGCTTGGTGAATGTGTTTGCTTATTCATATATATATATATATATATATATATATATATATATATATATATATATATATATATATATATATATATATATATATATATATATATATACATGTTTAATGACGGTTCAGGCCAGTTCAGCAATTACCACCTATATAGTGGTGGTTAAGGCCAGGTCAGGAATTACCACCAATATGGTGGTGGTTAAGGCCAGGTCAGGTATTACCACCTATATGATGGTGGTTAAGGCTAGGTCAGGTATTACCACCTATATGGTGGCAGTTCAGGTCAGGAATTACCACTTATATGGTGGTGGTTAAGGCCAGGTCAGGAATTACAACCTATCAGGAATTATCACCCATATGGTGGTGGTTAAGGCCAGGTCAGGAATTACCCCATATATGGTAGCAGTTCAGGTCAGGAATTACCATCTATATGGTGGTGGTTAAGACCAGGTCAGGAATTACCACCTATATGTTGGTGGTAAAGGCCAGGTCAGGAATTATCACCTATATGGTGGTGGTTAAGACCAGGTCAGGAAAAACCACCTATATGGTGGTGGTTAAGGCCAGGTCAGGAATTATCACCTATATGGTGGTGGTTAAGTCCAGGTCATGAATTACCACCTATATGGTGGTGGTTAAGGCCAAGTCAGGAATTATCACCTATATGGTGGTGGTTAAGTCCAGGTCAGGAATTACCACCTATATGGTGGTGGTTAAGGCCAAGTCAGGAATTATCACCTATATGGTGGTGGTTAAGTCCAGGTCAGGAATTACCACCTATATGGTGGTGGTTAAGGCCAAGTCAGGAATTATCACCTATATGGTGGTGGTTAAGTCCAGGTCAGGAATTACCACCTATATGGTGGTGGTTAAGGCCAAGTCAGGAATTATCACCTATATGGTAGTGGTTAAGTCCAGGTCAGGAATTACCACCTATATGGTGGTAGTCAAGGCAAGGTTAGGAATTACCACCTATATGGTGACAGTTCAGGTCAGGAATTACCACCTATATGATGGTGGTTAAGGCCAGGTCAGGAAATACCACCTATAGGGTTAAAGCCAGGTCAGAAATTACCACCTATATGGTGGTGGTTTAGGCCAGGTCAGGAATTACCACCTATATGGTGGTGGTTAAAGCCAAGTCAGGAATTACCACCTATATGGTGACAGTTAAGGCCAGATCAAAAATTGCCACCCATATGGTGGTGGATAAGATCATGTCGGGAATTATCACCTATATGATAGCAGTTCAGATCAGGAATTACCACCTATATGGTGGTGGTTAAAGCCAAGTCAGGAATTACCACTTACATGGTGACAGTTAAGGCCAGATCAAAAATTGCCACCTATATGGTGGTGGATAGGATCATGTCAGGAATTATCACCTATATGGTAGCAGTTTAAGTCAGGAATTACCACCTATATGGTGGTGGTTAAGGTCAGTTCAGTAATTAGCACCTATATGGTGGTGATTAAAGACAGTCAAAATTACCACCTATATGGTGACAGTTAAGGCCAAGTCAGGAATTACCACCTATATGAAGGTGGTTAAGGCCAGGTCAGGAATTACTTCCTATGTGGTGGTGGTTAAGGCCAGGTCAAGTATTACCACCTATATGGTGGTGGTTAAGGCCAGGTCAGGAATTACCACCTATATGGTGGTGGTTAAGGCCAGGTCAGGAATTACCACCTATATGGTGGTGGTTAAGGCCAGGTCAGAAATTACCACCTATATGGTGATGGTTAAGGCCAGGTGGGGAATTACCACCTATATGGTGGTGGGGGTTAAGACCAGGTAAGAAATTACCACCTATATTTTGGTGGCTAAAACAAGTCAAGTATTACCACCTATATGGTGACAGTTAAGGCCAAGTCAGGAATTACCACCTATATGAAGGTGGTTAAGGCCAGGTCAGGAATTACCACCTATATGGTGGTGGTTAAAGCCAGGTCAGAAATTACCACCTATATGGTGGTGGTTAAGGCCAAGTCAGGAATTACCACCTATATGGTGATGGTTAAGGCCAGGTGGGGAATTACCACCGATATGGTGGTGGGGGTTAAGACCAGGTAAGAAATTACCACCTATATTTTGGTGGCTAAAACCAAGTCAGGTATTACCACCTATATGGTGACAGTTAAGGCCAAGTCAGGAATTACCACCTATATGAAGGTGGTTAAGGCCAAGTCAAGAATTACCACCTATATGAAGGTGGTTCAGGCCAGTTCAGCAATTACCACCTATGTGGTGGTGGTTAAAGCCAGGTCAGAAATTACCATCTATATGGTGGTGGTTAAGGCCAAGTCAGGAGTTACCACCTATATGGTGGTTGTTAAGGCCAGATCAGAAATTACCACCTATATGGTGACGGTTAAGGCCAGGTCAGGAATTACCACTTATATGGTGGTGGGGGTTAAGGCCAGGTCAGAAATTACCACCTATATTTTGGTGGTTAAATCCAAGTCAGGAATTACCACCTATATAATGGTGTTTAAGACTAAGTCAGAAATTATCAGCTATATGGTGGCAGTTCAGGTCAGGAATTACCACCTATATGGTAGTGTTCAAGACCAGGTCAGGAATTACCACCTATATGGTTACGGTTAACGCCAGATCTGGAATTATGGCCTATATGGTAACAGTTAACCAAATGCCAAGAATTACCACTTGTATGATGGAGGTTAAAGCTAAGCCAACAATTATTATCTATATGATGGTGGTCAAGTTTCGTTGGTAGAGTTAATCGAAAAATCACCTTAAGCCGGTAGCGGAAAACCTTATCAGGTACGCTCAGAATCTTAACACGTACAATGGCAAAACTTGCCATGACGCTAACAGACCTTCCCGTGACACCAACCCTGGCGGACTTTCCAAGGACGTACACCGACAGACCTTACAACGATAGGTTCACTTGTAGAACTTCATACAACAGGTACACCGACATCTTCCCACGGCATGTATACAGACAAAATCTTCCCACGACACAGACACCCACAGACCTTCCTATGACAGGTACACTGGCAGACCTCCCTACGACAGGTACAATGGAAAACCTGCCTACGACAGAAAAACTGACAGACCTTCCTACAACAGATACTGACAAGCCTTCCTACTACAGGTACACTGGCAGACCTCCCTACTACAGATACACTGACAGTCCTTCCTACGACATGTATATGGCAGATCTTCCTACAACAGGTACACTGACAGACCTCCCTATGACAGGTACATTGGCAGACCTACCTACAACAGGTACATTAGCAGTCATTCCTACTACAAATACGCTGACAGACCTTCCTACTACAGGTATATAGCAGATCTTCCTACGACTGGTACACTGGCAGACCTAACCCATGACAGGTACATTGGCAGACTTCCCTACAACAGGTACACTGACAGACCTCCCTACGACAGGTACATTGGCAGTCCTTCCTACAACAGGTACACCGACAGACCTCCCTATGACAGGTACATTGGCAGACCTACCTACATTAGGTACCTTGACAGTCCTTCCTACTACAGATACACTGACAGATCTTCCTATTACAGGTACACTGACAGACCTCCCTATGACAGGTACATTGGCAGACCTACCTACAACAGGTACACTGACAGTCCTTCCTACAACAGGTACACAGGCAGACCTTCCTACTACAGGTATATGGCAGATCTTCCTATGACAGGTACACTGGCAGACCTACCTATGACAGGTACATTGGCAGACCTTCCCATTTCCCACATCAAGAATTTCAACACAGGTAAAGCTCATATCAGAAGCTACAGCAATTTCAAATGTAGCTTTCCATGATATTAATTATAACATAGACTGCCTGTATCAATGATATTAGGAGTAGTACATCATTTATTTCACGGTTACCATCAGTAAACACATCATTCATCTCAGATATCAATTATTCCACAATTTACAGGAGTAACACACCACTTACTCCACAATTTTCAGGAGTAACCTTACTTATTCCACAAGTAATACACCACTTACTCCAAACTTTTTAGGAGTAATACACCACTTATTTCATGATGTCAAGAATAACACTGCAACTTCATCACAGATGCCTGGAGAAAATTCACCATTATTTTGTAAATACAAAAAGTAAAACACCATTTCCTTCGTATACATCAGAAGTACAAAGTATTACACCATTTATTTTCATATATTTCATTGTAGCAATAGGTACACTTTGTACTTGGAATAAATTTTCCGAAAAAAATGTTATCGATGTGTTTGATACTCAATTACTAAAACAATCATTAATCAATAACAAAACAGAAACATATATACCACTACATACAGGATATCGACAGCTTTCCAAATTCAGCAATTTTCATTCATTAATCATCCCCGTCGTGTAATTAGTTTTTTTAATCCAACTCCACTAATTTCTCATGAAAACTAAAATGTAAATATTCACCTAAATATACCTTGTATTATAAATAAACCACTGAAAGCATTTTCATACCTTTACTTCACGTTACAGGATACAAATCTTGAATTTAAAAGGAAACATGGATTACTGTTACATTTATAAGATAGTTATCCCTTTATAAACAAAAAAAAAAGTTTGCAATGAAATGTATTCTGAAATATTTTAATTCATCTGATTTGAAATTTGCACTTCTAGTTTGGGAAATAATTAAGGATTGGACTTAATGCCATTTTCTACATCATCAAACCAAAAATTAATAGAGAATTATGCCAATCTGATTAAAACCATATCTTTATTGTTTCTCTATTTGTCCCATTGTGGATAAAGATCTGGCGAACCCCCATAAGAGGTCATGTTCTTGTGAACTCTGATGACGTTTCAGTCACCGAAACCGTTATTTCCCATAGCCAATCAATGACTCGGCTAGGCATGTGATAGTGATGCAATATGTTACAAACACTGTTCAAAAACTACTTTGTGGGTCACGCACGCTGGGGATGTTAATTTCATTCCTAGGAGTTTGTAGCCGATCCACTGATTGGCTGAAAATCAGAGTTCACCAGAACATGTCCCCTTATGGGGTTTCGCCAGATCTTTATCCGCAATGGGACAAATAGAGAAACGGAATAAAGATATGGATTTAATCAGATTGAGAGTAATGCATAAATAAAATCAGAGATCAATTATCTTCAGATTGATGAATCAATGTTGAAAGATACTCGACACATCTAGATAATTACCAACTTAAAACAGAATGATTTTGTAATACAGTTCCTTCATGTTCCTTTATCAACAGAAGGATTTTGTAATACAGTTCCTTCATGTTCCTATATTAACAGAAGGATTTTGTAATACAGTTCCTTCATGTTCCTATATCAACAGAAGGATTTTGTAATACAGTTCCTTCACGTTCCTGTATTAACAGAAGGATTTTGTAATACAGTTCCTTCACGTTCCTGTATTAACAGAAGGATTTTGTAATACAGTTCCTTTATGTTCCTATATTAACAGAAGGATTTTGTAATACAGTTCCTTTATGTTCCTATATTAACAGAAGGATTTTGTAATACAGTTCCTTTACGTTCCTGTATTAACAGAAGGATTTTGTAATACAGTTCCTTTACGTTCCTGTATTAACAGAAGGATTTTGTAATACAGTTCCTTTACGTTCCTATATCAACAGAAGGATTTTGTAATACAGTTCCTTTACGTTCCTATATTAACAGAAGGATTTTGTAATACAGTTCCTTTATCTTCCTGTATTAACAGAAGGATTTTGTAATACAGTTCCTTTATCTTCCTGTATTAACAGAAGGATTTTGTAATACAGTTCCTTTATCTTCCTGCATTAACAGAAGGATTTTGTAATACAGTTCCTTTATCTTCCTGTATTAACAGAAGGATTTTGTAATACAGTTCCCTTATGTTCCTATATTAACAGAAGTATTTTGTAATACAGTTCCTTTATGTTCCTATATTAACAGAAGTATTTTGTAATACAGTTCCATTATGTTCCTATATTAACAGAAGGATTTTGTAATACAGTTCCTTTATGTTCCTATATTAACAGAAGGATTTTGTAATACAGTTCCTTTATGTTCCTATATTAACAGACGGATTTTGTAATACAGTTCTTTTATGTTCCTATATTAACAGAAGTATTTTGTAATACAGGTAGTAAAGTTACAAAAATACAGAACAGAATGTTTAAAACACAGTTTAGAAAACATGATGTGTTAGTAATACATTGACATTAGCAGACAGCAGCCCAGTTTTTGGACAGTAAGTCATTGGACGACAATTATGGAGTCAACAAAAAAGATACTATCACAAGGACTACAGATGTGACATATCAAAGTCCTATCTATTATTGTTCACAAGTTATGAAAAATTATATAAATTTTTGCTAAAGATAAGACAAATTATGTTCCTTGATCTCCAATAGAAAAGGAAATAAACTTTGACAGAATCAGAAAGAACAACATTTGTCATTTCTCTTGTATACTGTCTATATTGCTTTGACATTGAACATTATAAGATTGTATTAAATGATCATTTGCTTCTTAACTTCAAAATTTTACTTCTTCAAAATAAATTGCCACTCCTTTAAAGAACAAAAGGGCCATTCATTCTGAAATCCAAACCCTTTTGTGGAAAAGGAGGAACCTAAACTTGGAAACTAGTATTGGACAAAGATATTATTATTTGATGATAAAAGCTCTTTCTACACTCTTATCTAAATAATTATCAATATCAACAGTTCAATTTGTATTGATAATACGTCTGCAAGAAAGATGGCATTAGAAGTAAGGACAAATAAAATTAAAATTTAGTTTCTCATGCACCGCCCCATCACTAAAATTGATGCCGCATACACAATTTTTATGTAAGTTTTTCCAGATTTCCTGCGTCCTTTTTTTTTTACATGTTTTCAAATTGAATTTTTCTTTAAACCCTTCAACTGACATCATGTTCAAGTGTTAGATGGGGCTAAAAATGAATGTGATCTCCATACAGATCATGTCTTGGGCAACAACCAACCTCCCTTGGACATTAAGAAGGGATTATTGTGAGGGATGTGATCTAAATCAACTGTACCGAAGCACTAGTGATGGCTGATTGGATTTTGGTATTTTCCCGATGAGTGTAAAACGGTTGTTATACAGGTTTAATTGATTAAAAAAAAGGAAAACTCTTCCCGTCTTATCATTATTTGATAAGAAGTGCCTATGAAACTAAATTGTAATTTAATTTGGCCTTACCTAAGATAGCACCTAAAAATCTATATAAATGACCAAAATATGATGTTTTCACAGTACTTGTGTAGATAACAAAAGGGGGATAGGTGAACTCAAAACCTCTCTGATTAGTTTAACGAATCTCTCTTTGGTGTTTGTAATTTTATCATTAATATGTATAGAACATTATCATACAAATTACCAAAATAAAGATACATGGCAGATTATGGTAAAATAATAACTTTATAATACTGAGATCTGTGACATGCAGACAGAAAGATAGGAAAGATATAAGAAAAAGAAAGAAACACACAGCACAGAGAGATAAAAATTTATTTACAATATATAGTTATCAGATGATTACAGCATTTACCATGGAGAACAGTCTATTTACAATGATAGATCTTATAGCCTAGTATTCAACATTCCTCAAGCTAAAAATCAAATATTCAATTGTATTAGTAATACATGTATTTACATATATCCCGAAGAAAAGCTTCCTTCTTTCATTTTAAAAATACCACACAATAAAAACAGATTTGTATACCTACTCATGATTTTTAGATGAATGTAAGTAAATGGGGCTATATATTGATATATGTGACCTTCTGATGGTGACTTCCACTAGATTTACTCCTCACAATCTGAGATACACAAACACACAAATGTATGTATGTTTGTAATTACTTATATTTTTTTAATGAGTCGATTTTAGATCCTATCTTGGATCATCATTATTAGTATTACTGACATCTGAGAGATAGCCTCCCTGAAAAATTGCATGAATGAAATTTTATTCAAATACACAAAAAGTATTGAAGTATGTTGTATTAAAATTTCATTCAATATATATAATTATGATATTCTGGTTTCAAGTTTTATATTTTACACCAAGATTAGTTCACTTGAATGGGGACTGCATCTGCCTAGTGTACTGCAGAGAAATACAAAGAAGTGAGGGGTCTTTATATACTAATGTCTATAGTGAGAGAGGATCTAGGTTTATATTGTTCTATCCAAAAAGCCCTATTTCAAAATCAATCCAATGATTACCAAACAACTTGAAAAATTCTTAAATTCAAGAAAGGATACTTCAATTAAAACTACATTCAAAACATATATACACATGATAGGTATCTACATTTAGTCATTTATATCTGCATCAACAAACATTTATTTATATACAATACCAAGAGATTAATATGGCAAGATTCTCAAGTGATGCAGATAAGCAATTACATTGCTACAAGACAGGTTCATATTTATACACAAAATGCCATAGTTAAAAAATAAAAATATACTGGTCATACTACAATCCTGAATACATCTATGTAAAAATGTAGTAGAAGAAGAAAAATCACAACCAAGTATCATAGCTACAAAATAAACCTTGTGAATACTGATTTACTAAAGCACTGATGCACTACTATTGATACTACATCTAATGATCTAGCACCTGCATCATTTATTACCTGCATTCCTTGTAGTCTGCTCACTTGACAACCTGATGATTTCAGTATCAAGTATTTATAAATATGCAGTGTAGGTATCTGAACCACTACATAATAATCTTTATATCTATGAATGCAGAATGATGTAGTAAATTCAGCAAGGAGTCTAGAAGGTATGTAACTAGCTGAATTAATTCTATTGTGAAAAAAATCAGGTCACGATACCTCAGAATGTTTAGTTGAAGAAAATTCTGACCTTACACCTCAGCAGACCCCTGTAAAGCTATCAATTTACCTTATCTTTATATACATGCACTTTATACAATAACAAATCAGCTTGTATTGTAAGAAACTTGAGATTATTTTAGCACATAGACAAGCAAAAAACAAGAGGATTATTCTAATATTGTAGCATACGTCCGAAATTGTCAAGTTTGCGTCGTTTATTGGAGTAGCTCTCTGCATAATGTCCTCCGATGCCTTGCGAGTGTTGTCCTATATAATCACCTTCAGGGCTTGGCTCTGGAGGAGGCAAGAGCTGACTGTAACTGCGCTTCTGACCCTGGGGAGTTCTCTGAAAATAATGAATCTATATACAAAACAGGTGATTTAATTTAAACGTTAAAATGCACAAATATGGTAGCAGTTTTCAACCATTCACTTCAGTCACAAATTTGAAAACGTATTAGTTGCTTGCTAACATTAATTCTATGAACTCCTTCATGTTTTAACTACTTGTCAAGATAATCATCTGCATTTTCACGAGTAAGTTTACTTATCGAACAAAATCTCTTTTCATCACATAATAATTTTGCCTTCTCATATATGGATGTCAAATATATATGTTAAGTTTTCAAAAAAGAAGAGCTTTTAAATATGTAGGTTGACGTCTCTGCTAATTGCCAGCTTGTCAAGTGGTGATTATACATGTCACACATACATAATAAGTACAAGTAAATCGCAATTTGATCTACAGACTTACACGTATCCTTACAAAACTATCATATGACTGATTATAAAATCTGACAAATATGATAATATAAGAACAAGCTGTGTTTGTGAAACACTAATGCCCCGGCAACACCAAAGTCCAAACAGTTACTTTTAACATGAAGGTCATTGTCAAGGTCAAAAGGTCATCAACATTGGTGTCATTTGAAAGGGCTTCATTAGTTGAGTATGCATGTCAAAAATAAAATCTCTATCCCTCACGGTTTAAAAGTTACAGCTAAGGTTAAAGTTGACAACAGACAGACAGACAGACAAACAGTCAGGACAAAAACAAGATAAAAACATGTAGCAAAACATGTAACCACATACAAAACAAAAACCAAAGTCTTGACATACTTGCACAATGCCGGGACGTGCAACTTTGCTGCTATTGTTCATTTGAGACATTGGGCCTCTAGAAGTAGGAGGTTTCATGGAACTGAAATCAAAGTTTGTGGGATTCGATTGAAAGTTGTATCCATAATCTGATACGCTGCCTCGACCAGAGTTAAACGAGTCGTCATAACTCCTGGTGGAATTGTAACCTGAGCTGAAGGAGTCATCTTGGTATGAAATGTTGCTGCCTGAGTAGTCTGTTGAACCAAACTGATTATATCCTGGGTTATTATTATAAGAATTGGTTGCTGCGTAGGCGGCAGCCTTACTGGCCATATCCTGGTACTTGTTTCCCTGCAATATAAAAATCATATATAAACTTCACCACTTTCCTGACTAATCTGCAGTATTACTCATTACACTCATTACAAACCCATCATGAGCAATAAAAACTCCATGATATGCCGAGTCCAAACCAGGGCACAGATTCCTGTCAAACTCATCATAAGCAGTAAATACCTATGACATGTCGAGTCCAAATCAGGGCACAGATTCCTGTCAAACTCATCATGAGCAGTAAATACCTATGATATGCCGAGTCTAAACCAGGGCACAGATTCCTGTCAAACTCTTCATGAGCAGTGAAGACCCATGATATGCCGAGTCCAAACCAGGGCACAGATTCCTGTCAAACTCATCATAAGCAGTAAATACCTATGACATTTCGAGTCCAAACTTGGGCCCAGACTCCTGTCAAACTCATCTTGAGCAATATAGACCTATGATATGCTGAGTCCAAACCAGGGCACAGACTCCTGTCAAACTCATCATAAGTAGTAAAGACCTATGATGTGCCGAGTCCAAACCTTGGCACAGACTCCTGACAAACTCATCAGAAGCAGTAAAGACTATGATATGCCAATTCAAAACCTGGGAACAGACTCCTGTCAAACTCAATCAATGAATCAAGGTGCAAAGTTCAGAAATTCCAGTAACCACTGTCAGGAGGTCAACATAGAGAAAATTCAAGTAACTGGCGTTGAAGTACATAAGGATTATGAGTTATTGTAGAGATACAAGTCTGCTATAAAATCCTAGGTATATGTACATTCTTTACCATACTGGAACCGCACTTCTATCATAAACAGCATTGAGTTTGTGCACCAGATTTTTATCATTTTATGATATCGGTATGATATATATCTGAATTGACAGGTTTCCATGTTGTCTCTTATACATGTTACTACAACTGAAGTGACAGGTTTCCATGTTATCTCTTATACATGTTACTATACCTGAAATGACAGGTTTCCATGTTGTCTCTTATACATGTTACTATACCTGAAATGACTGGTTTCCATGTTGCCTACTATACATGTTACATGTACTATACCTGCAGTGACAGGTTTCCATGTTGTCTACTATACATGTTACTATACCTCAAGTGACAGGTTTCCATGTTGTCTACTATACATGTTACTACACCTGAAGTGACAGATTTCCATGTTGTCTACTATACATGTTACTACACCTGAAGTGACAGGTTTCCATGTTGTCTACTATACATGTTACTATACCTCAAGTGACAGGTTTCCATGTTGTCTACTATACATGTAACTACACCTGAAGTGACAGATTTCCATGTTGTCTACTATACATGTTACTACACCAGAAGTAACTGGCTTTTCATGTTGTACTTTACATATCACTACACCTGAAGTGACTGGTTTCCAAGATGTCTACTTTTACTACACCTTAAGTAACTGGTTTTAATGTTGTCTTCTATTACTATACCTGAAGTGACTGGGTTCCTTGTTGTCTACTGTAATTGTAATTGTTGCTCTCCTAAAAATAAAAAGGAAATTAAAATAAACAAATTGTACAATTCAATATGACGTACACATGTTTTGTCCATTTATCTAGTCAAAGACGAAATTATAAATGCTTATTGAGGTACCTGAAATACTTTAACTTTTACCTGGGTGTAGTTTCCGTAGTTGTTATAATCATCGTAACATCCCTGTAAAAATCAAAAATATATCTACTTTCACATTTTCCATGTATAAAGAAGAAAGATAGTTTTATTTATGAAAAGACTGATAGTCCTGAGGGTGAAATTGCATGTACATATAAAAACAAGAAACCATCAACGACAGTATGACTGGATTGCAAATGCTAAACGCAAAATGTTGACGCCAGACAGACGGACAGACAGACGGACGGACAGACGGATTTTGCCAATTCATAAACCAGAATTGCTTTGCATTAACATTAACAATAAATGTATGCAAGTGGTCACCCTAAAGGCAAAAGACAGTGTGTGTTCACTGAAGCTAAAGTCAAGGTCAAGGTCACTAAAATTTTGTAATGGTTGGATAGAACATTCAAGTATCTACAAACGTACCAACTTTGACATAAGTACCCTTTAAGGTATGAAAGAAACTAAGCTAGACGCAAATGCTAAATGCAAAATGTTGACGCCGTGCAGACAGACGTATGGACGGACTGACGGACGGACAGACGGTTTTCGCCAATTCATAGACCGGGGTCCGGCGCCATAAACTGAGAATATACTTAAGTCAAAAATCATATTCTTCTGTTCATCAATGAATTAATAACTAGGATTTGGATTTTATTTAGTTTTATTCTACTAGTAAATAGAATTAAACCATTCTGCATTAAAATTTATTTGAACGTTTGATAATGGAATAAATTAAAATGAAATTTTTGACTTAAGTATATTCTCAGTTTATGGCACCGGACCCGGAATTGCTTTGCAATCCGGTCAATAAAACTGAACTGAAAGACATTTGTTATCAAACAGTGTACATGTTTACAGCCGTAAAACAATTAATAAAAAAATACAGATCAGGAATATGCCAGAGACTTTCATATTAAACTTGTATCTTACTATTCCTCCACTGTAGTACACATTTCCATCTGCTTAGTATCATCAGCAGCTAAACTTACAACACATGGTAATTTAATTTTGTAAAAACAGAAGTTCTTAAATATAATACAACTGCTTGCATGAGGAATCATTATATTACCTGTACCTGTATTCCATCCTCCACACTTTTATCAAAATTGTACTTGATAACTTAACAAACCAGAAATAGCTCACTAGGAAGTGAAAATCAAATAGATTTATATGGAAGAAGATAAAGATGTGATTATTTTGTCTTGCATAACATTCCATAATTGTTCTCAATCTCATATTACAAAGCTTCTGACTTTCTACAGATGTAATCCTTTGTTAGGATTTTTATAGAACTGAAGATTGCCTGTCAAGAAGAGTAAAATCACGTAAAAAACTTACTTTGAGTGTATTTTAAATCATTAAGGCAATGCCAAAGCTAATAAAATCTGTTTTAAAGAGTTCCTGCAACTTAGTTGCCTTTGTATGTTATAAATAGTAATATTTATAAGTAGATAGCTATAAATAAATAACTGTACACATGCACATATTCACTGTGCAATAACCCCTAGTTTATAGAGTTCAAAAATGTTGTAACTTTTAAAAGTACCTTTTACATATCTAATTTTATCTAAATCCAAATGGTGAGTACATTATCGGAACATTAAAATTTCCTGAAGTGGATTTTCTGGACACGGTCGATTTTTACAATTTTGATTAAAAAGTTAGTCAGGTTCCCTATACCTGAACCTGACTATTACTAATTCGGAATCATTTTTTCACTTAAAGAAAGCTGGTAACATATCAAGCATTTAAATGAACAAGGCATGACCTCATCAACATGGTGTTGAAACATAAATATCAATCAAACCTTTCTTCAATTGGCTTCAAATTGCCAAAATTGTTTGGCATGGACCAGTCAGAGAATGTCATCAAGTTGTCAATCAACTATAGTGCTACTCAGCCTAGGCTTAGTGTAAGTACTAGTGATACCAACACTGAACAAGACTATTGATAATATTATACTGCTATAGAGATTCCCTGATTTTTAGCATTAAATCATGTACCTATCATGAAATGGTTTTTTTTTCACATTGCTTTTGGATATTCTTTGATTCAAAGTTCAAGATTTGATTGCCAAATATGTGACATGTAGAATATTATGGTTACTAGCAAAATGTCTAGTTATGAAAATGGAATGCTTGAGGCCTTGTACTTGAATGACTGTATCTCACCACGGTCAATTAAATGTACTGATAAGGAAAATCAATTTAATAGCACAACTTTTATACTTCTTTACGACTTCTGCTGACTACCTTCATAAACAAGGGCAGGTAACACACCTCATTGAAACAACCTACACAGAAGGTTTAATACTTACCTGATCATAATTTCCATAGCTCTCATATTCATCATAATATCCCTGTAAAATAATAATGCCGACATTCACTTCTCATTCATTAGAGATAAATCAAAATACAATGTACCAGTATCTATTTTTTTTCAATCCTTTCTTTTCTTTGATTACACTTTACTTACATTAGATTTTCCACTTACAAGAGAAAACAAAAGTATTGATTATCAAGCAGCATTCTACTTAAGTCCTTCAATATTTCAAGGGAGTTTCCTTCTTACCTGGATACTGAAGAACAAATTTACCTTATTCTCTAACATGTTCATGTCAGGCCTTAAGTCTGACTCATCAGAACATTTTATCTTATCTTACTTAGCAATAGCATCCAGTCAAACTCTTTTATGCTTTGTATTAGCAACTAGATAAAACAATTATTGTATACTGACTATGTATATTACCTGATCATATTATTGTGTACTGACTATGTATATTACCTGATCATATTCTTGTGTAATGACTATGTATATTACCTGATCATATTATTGTGTACTGACTATGTATATTACCTCATCATATTATCGTGTCCTGACTATGTATATTACCTCATCATATTATCGTGTACTGACTATGAATATTACCTGATCATATTATCGTGTACTGACTATGAATATTACCTGATCATATTATCGTGTACTGACTATGAATATTACCTGATCATATTATCGTGTACTGACTATGTATATTACCTGATCATATTATCGTGTACTGACTATGAATATTACCTCATCATATTATTGTGTACTGACTATGTATATTAGCTGATCATATTATCGTGTACTGACTATGAATATTACCTGATCATATTATCGTGTACTGACTATGTATATTACCTGATCATATTATCGTGTACTGACTATGAATATTACCTGATCATATTGCTGAGGAAAAGATTCTTCCAGCTTTCGTTTGCCACTGCTATTTCTATTGACATCATAACTTCTATTATACATTTCATTTGACATAAATCCTTGATCCTGCTTCATCCTCCAATTTCTAACCTCTTGAGGAGGTTCCCCTAGTAGGGAATTTCCTCCCCCAAGCATTTTATTAGTGTCTTGTAATTGAGGAATGCCCCCAGTAGCATACATTTGTCCCTTATTTTTTGCATACATATTGAGGTTATGTAAGAAGTTCTGTCCTGTATTGGGAGCAACATTTGGCGGAGCGGCCCCTAGTAGTCCATCAGCACCTGAACCTTTCCCACTATTAATCCCAAATCCCTCTGGATCAAAGTCTAGCAAACTTGGTAATTTTTTCTGTCCATTTTGATGCAGAAGTTGAGGACCATTTCCAAGCAATCCTGTGGGTTGTGAATGCCCAGAGTTTAGTTGTAGTGCCAGCTGACCTAGATTAACAAGGCTTTTAAGATTTATACTCTGAATGTTCTTTGACAACGATTGTAACATAGATGATACACTTTTTTCCACCATTTTCTGCGGACTTGAATTATCATCACAAGAATTTTCGTGTGGCACGGCTTGGGACATCAAATTCTGGAGAATGATGTTGGCTTGAGCTGATACAGGATCCCCTAACAAAGATGATTCACTTTCATCCTGTTCCGGAAATTAAGCAAAAACAATGATATAATTTTTATTATAGTTTTCATAACCAGTTAACAAAATTCATAAGTTGTTTCTTACTGGTAGCCATGACTTTTTGTGTGTTTGATTCTTGTTTTACATCACACAAATAAACAATGACTGTTGCAAATATATGATGACTGCATTATGCAATGCACAGAAATGTAACCTCTGCAACAGACACACACCCAAGCAGTGTGGAATCTTTTACCTACCACATCTAATGTGTTACTATTGGTTTTTATTGTCTCATCACAAGCAGAACTTGAACCTAGGATTTCCTGGTCACATGTCAAGCATCCACCCAATTGAACTATATCAGCAAATGCTATTTAAGTAATAACTTATGAATGTTAATCGCCAAAATGCATGTCCGAAATCACAGCACTATATCAAAAAAAAAAAATAATATACATGTATACGCAATTCATATGATACAGTGTTTTTCAAAATTCTTACACTGTATATACCTGTTATGACCTTTCATCACTAAAACAAAAGGTTTGATTTTTTCTGCATGACATTATAAACTATTATCAAACACCATAAACTGGCTCAATACATGTACATATATACTCGTGTACACATCATAGACTTTACATATTATGAGTAAATGTGAGAAACACTTTGTTACCAATGTTTATCCTTCTTAATATATTACCCTTTCTCATAAATTAAACTTTTAGATCTTCTAAAGTTTAATTTCACAAGCAGTTTTGTGAAATTCTTTAACTGTAAATATACCACATTATTAGTTTAATTCTTCACTAACTCCTATTTATGACAAGATATTTCACTGCTATCATCATGTTGGCTCTTCAATGTTTGATCAAACAGAAACTTCACATCTCAGCAAAGTAATAGTAGCTTTATTTGATCATACTCACTGTGTTTTCCACATGCTGCCATAAGAGATCCATCAAGTTGACTTGCCAAGCAACCTATCATGCAACAAAAGATGAGGATATTATACAGGTTAGAAACATTTAACGACTAAGCATCATATTCTTGAACAGAAATGATAATGCATCATGAGAAGTCAAGCTAGGGGTCAGGTTGATTCAGTGGAATCACATTGAAGTTTTAATCTGATAACCCATGTTTATTTCTAGTTGTTGGTTTGGATTTTTTAAGGTGATATTCTTACCTTCTTCCCCTATATCTATCTTTCAGGTGATACAGTATAAAGTGAGAACCTGTTATTATTAAATCCTTATTGATCAGAGTTAAACCAATCAACCTAACACATTAAGTTATCAGTGAGGGTGTCTCACCTGCGATGAAGCATGGCATTGAAGTTATCAGTGTGGGTGTATCACCTGCGATGGAGCATGGCATTGAAGTTATCAGTGGTGTGTATCACCTGCGATGGATATTGACACTGGAGTTATTAGTGAGGGTGTATCACCTGTAATGAAGCTTGACACTGAAGTTATCAGTGAAGGTGTCTCACCTGCAATGGAGCTTGTCACTGAAGATATCAGTGTGGGTGTATCACCTGTGATGGAGCTCAACACTGAAGTTAGCAGTGAGGGTGTCTCACCTGTGATGGAGCCTGACACTGAAGTTATCACTGAAAGTATCTCACCTGCAATGGAGCTTGACACTAAAGTTATCGGTGAGGGTGTCTCACCTGTGATGGAGCTTGACACTGAAGTTAACAGTAAGGTGTCTCACCTATGATGGAGCTTGACACTGAAGTTATCAGTGAGGGTGTCTCACCTATGATGGAACCTGACACAGTTATCAGTATAGGTGTCTTACCTGCGATGGAGCTTGACATTGAAGTTGTAGAGCTAAGAGGACAACCAATCCAAATTGCAAGTTGTAGTTCATCAGAGGATTCATCGGCATCACAGGAGCTGGACCAAGTAGACCTAGAGTACAACATGGTGAAAGTAGAGTTACAAATAGTCCATACACTTCAAGAAAGTCATGATTAAAACAAAGAAAAATACTAAAGTGTAAGGTAAGGTGAAACAAAAACTCCTAAATAGGTTGTATGTAGCTAAATGAAATCTAGGAAAATTCAAAACTAAAGCATGTACAATACAATGTTATTACAATAAAGAAGCAGGATGTCTTGCATTGAAACACTAATTACAGAACTTAGCAATACATGATCAATGTATTTACTGTTAGACCATACATGATACTTTCAGAGTTCACACTACCCTTAACATTTTGTGATATTTTGTTCCAAAATATGACACAATTTTCAAAAATGTGACACACATTATACATCAATCTTGAAAACAAGCACTTCAGTTTTCATCACTTACATCAAGTTAAAAAATAAGTAACAAAAAATTGCCATGTTACTGTTTACAGATCTAGCCTATACATGATACTTTATCTGTATGGCCCATTCTAGTCTATACAGATCTAGACTACATGATCCTTTATCTGTATGGCCCTTTATAGTCTATACAGATATGGACCATACATGATTCTATGTAGTCTTTACAGATCTACACCATACATGATCCTTTATCTGTATGGCCCTTTCTAGTCTATACAGATCTACACCATACATGATCCTGTATAGTCTTTACAGATCTACACCATACATGAGCCTTTACTGTCTATACAGATCTACATCATACATGATCCTTTACTGTCTATACAGATCTACACCATACATGATCCTTTACTGTCTATACAGATCTACACCATACATGATCCTTTATTGTCTATACAGATCTACACCATACATGATCCTGTATAGTCTATACAGATCTACACCATATATGATCCTTTATTGTCTTTACAGATCTACACCATACATAATCCTTTATAGTCTTTACAGATCTACACCATACATGATCCTTTATAGTCTTTACAGATCTACACCATACATGATCCTTTATAGTCTATACAGATCTACACCATACATGATCCTTTATAGTCTACACAGATCTACACCATACATGATCCTTTATTGTCTTTACAGATCTACACCATACATGATCCTTTATAGTCTTTACAGATCTACACCATACATGATCCTGTATAGTCTATACAGATCTACACCATACATGATCCTTTATAGTCTACACAGATCTACACCATACATAATCCTTTATAGTCTTTACAGATCTACACCATACATGATCCTTTATAGTCTTTACAGATCTACACCATACATGATCCTTTATAGTCTTTACAGATCTACACCATACATGATCCTTTATAGTCTTTACAGATCTACACCATACATGATCCTTTACTGTCTATACAGATCTAAACCATTCATGATCCTTTATAGTCTATACAGATCTACACCATACATGATCCTTTATTGTCTTTACAGATCTACACCATACATAATCCTTTATAGTCATTACAGATCTACACCATACATGATCCTTTATAGTCTTTACAGATCTACACCATACATGATCCTTTACTGTCTATACAGATCTACACCATTCATGATCCTTTATAGTCTTTACAGATCTACACCATACATGATCCTTTATAGTCTATACAGATCTACACCATACATGATCCTTTATAGTCTTTACAGATCTACACCATACATGATCCTTTATAGTCTTTACAGATCTACACCATACATGATCCTGTATAGTCTATACAGATCTACACCATACATGATCCTTTATTGTATTTACAGATCTACACCATACATGATCCTTTATAGTCTTTACAGATCTATGCCATACATGATCCTTTATTGTCTTTACAGATCTACACCATACATGATACTTTATTGTCTTTCTAGATAAAGGTCATACATGATCCTATATAGTCATTACAGATCTACACCACACATGATCCTATGTAGTCTTTACAGATTAAGACCATACCTGATCCTTTATCTGTATGGCCCTTTGTAGTCTATACAGATCCAGACAATACATGATCCTTTATCTGTATGACCCTTTGTAGTCTATACAGATCTAGACCATGCATGATCCTGTATACCGTATATACTCGCTTATAAGACCGACTCGCTTATAAGACGACCCCCCTACTTTTGGACAAAAATTCTAGTACTTTAGCATTGACCCGCTTATAAGACGAGGTAAAAAATTGCTCTCAGACACGATGTACGATGTACGTATTGACCTTTTTGGGGCAGTGCCAACTGTCTCAATCTCGCTCACTGTTCAATGTGCGGTTTGACAATGCACAAGTTTTTCCATAATTACTGTAATATTAATAAATAACAAGATCTTTATTTGTTTTACATTAATTTATTACATAGTTTATTTCAATCACGGACTTATAAACAGGGTATACATGTATGTAAGCATTTAGCAACTATTCATATTTGATAATTAACTGTCGAATGGGCTTGGCATAATTATTGCTAAATAAACAGCAATGCAATCAATCACCAATTACTGATTTTTTTCTCGTCAATCTCGGCAAATTAATACCCGATAGTTACCTGTCAATCACCCCTTATCAAGATCAATTGATCTCGGGAACTTTAAACCTATAATTAGATACCGATGTCCCGCGTTTACCGCAGTTCACGTGTACAAGAAGTGTGATAAATACAGCTAGTGACACGTGTTTTCTGATAGATATTAATGACTTTTATCTTATATCTCGCTTATAAGACGACCCCCCTACTTCACAAAAGAAATTTAACTCCCAAAAACTCGTCTTATAAGCGAGTATATACGGTAGTCTTTACAGATTAAGGTCATACATAATATCTTATAGTCTTTATAGATCTACACCATGCATGATCTTATATAGTTTTACCTGGTTTCTCTGTTTTCGATGTTAACTGTCTCACATACATCTTCTGTAGTTCCTGCAGACACTGGTCAAACTTGCTTATTACTGTGTAAAAAATATTGCAATTACTCTACTGACCTCAGGCTTTTCAATGTTGCTATAGGCTTAAACTTTGTAAACATCATTTGCATACATCATTACAAATATAATAATACACAATCAACAAAAATTAAATATAATTATTACGATTACAGTTTAAATTTGATCAAAAATCTACACACTATAATAAAAAGTTACCCTGTGAAACTATCATCTAAAACTATGTTTTTTTTAAATCTTCACATTTTGTACATTCACAGTACATGTAATTGCTGAATTTAGCTTGAATATCCCACCAAATGTGGACCCAGTTGATGGGTTAAGACAATATGCATGAACACAGTACAGAAGTATATTGATAACTATCACATATAATTTTTATGACAAAAACCAAAACTTTTTCTCTGTAATTATGAGGAATGCAAAAAAAACGTAAGGAAGAACTTACATGATGGATGTTGTTTGTGAAGTTGATGTATGAGAGGATGATTCACAATGTCCTTACTGGGGCATATTGGATCAGGTAGCAAACTCGGTTTACTTTGTGCGTCATATTTTTCCTGCACAGAATAAAACACAGATGAAGACATTTACAACTATGGTTACATTTTACTCTTAAATTTTTTGCATTTAAATAATAGGATACAGTTTGGTGTACTGATCTATGCAAAACAATGTGACTAAAAACTGGTGCAAGTTACCAATAAAACTGAGTCAGTACATACACATTTATACAGTCACTTTCGTCTCAACAACAAAGGGCCAAAAAAAAAGTAATCTCTCAATTAACGGGGACTTTAGACATTAGTTTGCCTTCACTAAAGCATGACCCACTAAATAATATCCTCTACATCAATGAATGATCTTACATGTCTGTTCATTAAGCGAGTACATATGGCCACAGCAGAGAGACCCGGTATACAGTATGTAATGCGTATCGCTACATCCTTTATCTTATATCCATTCAAGGTCTGTTCAGACTTCTCAGCCTCCTCACATGTCTTATATTCAATAATCCCATATCCCAATGACTCGCCATCTTTCATGACAACCTAGATGACATAGATGATGTTAGATATCATTATATACATTGTACATAGATGTACATTACAATAAGTAATATATTTTATATCATGCATAAAAGAAATAGGTATGAACAAACAACTGGAAAAAGCATGAGCTTTCTAAATATTCTCTTTGGGGTTAAAACTCTGAAATTATAAATCACATATAAGATACATTACAACGTACATGTATTTTGTTTTTGATAAGCCATACAAATGAATTCACCTACACATTTTAATTATAAAATATGATAAAATCTTATCTTCTAATTTTGTTGTGTGTTTATGATTATTTGGAAGTTCCTTTCATTATATTTCTCTGGGAAAAGTCAAATCGTGTATATAAGCCCAGTATTACCCTTACCTAAATAATCTGTTATGCACCTAACATTAAACCCTGTACTTACTTACTGATGACTTACCTGACAATTAACTCTGTATTTACTGATGACTTACCTGACAATAAACTTGGTATTTACTGATGACTTACATGACAATAAATCCTGTATTTACTGACATCTTACCTGACAATAAACTCTGTATTTACTGATGACTTACCTGACAATAAACTCTGTATTTACTGATGACTTACTGGACAATAAATCCTGTGTATATAAGCCTAGTATTACCCTTCTCTAAATAATCTGTTATGAACCTGACGTTAAACCCTGTATTTACTGATGACTTACCTGACAATAAACCATGTACTTACTGATGACTTACCTGACAATAAACCCTGCATTTACTGATGACTTACCTGACAATAAACTTTGTATTTACTGATGACTTGCCTGACAATAAACCGTGTACTTACTGATGACTTACCTGACAATAAACTTTGTATTTACTGATGACTTACCTCACAATAAACTGTGTACTTACTGATGACTTACCTGACAATAAACTTGGTATTTACTGACAACTTACCTGACAATAAACTGTGTACTTACTGATGACTTACCTGACAATAAACTCTGTATTTGCTGATGACTTACTGGACAATAAACCCTGAGTATATAAGCCCAGTATTACCTTTATCTAAATAATCTGTTATGAACCTGACATTAAACCCTGTACTTACTGATGACTTACATGTACCAGACAAAACCTGGGTATTTATTGATGAATTACCTGACAATAAACCCAGAATTTACTGATGACCTACCTGACAATAAACCCTATATCTACTGATGAATTACTTGACAGTAAACTATGTATTTACTGATGACTTACATGTACCAGACAAAACCTCGGTATTTATTGATGAATTACCTGAAAATAAACCCAGAATTTACTGATGACCTACCTGACAATAAACCCTGTATCTACTGATGAATTACTTGACAGTAAACTATGTTCTTACTGATGATTTACCTGACAGTAAACCCTGTATTCACTGACAACTTATCTGACAACAAACCTTTGTATTTCCTGACAACTTACCAAACCATAAACCCTGTATTTACTGACAACTTACCAAACAATAAACCCTGTATTTACTGATAACTTACCTGAAAATAAACCCTGTATTTACTGATAACTTACCTGACAATAAACTCTATATTCACTGATGAATCACCTGACAATAAACCCTGTATTTACTGATGAATCACCTGACAATAAACCCTGTATTTACTGACAACTTACCAAACAATAAACCCTGTATTTACTGATGACTTACATGACAATAAATCCTGTATTAACTGATAACTTACCTGACAATAAACCCTGTATTCACTGATGAATCACCAAACAATAAACCCTGTATTTACTGAAAACTTACATGACAATAAACTCCGTATTTACTGACAACTTACCTTACAATAAACCCTGTATTTACTGATGACTTACCTGACAATAAACCCTGTATTAGCTGATAATTTGCCTGACAATAAACCCTGTATTTACTGATAACTTTCCGGACAATTAACCCTGTATTTACTGATAACTTACCTGACAATAAACCCAGTATTTACCTGACAATATAAAGGACTTGTATGGCAGCTGAAAATTTCTCTGAACTCGGAGGTATCACAATAATCTTTTGGTAAATTGTCAACAAATAAGCACTTAGAATTCAGCTGTGAGTAATAGTTAAGCGTTGTACTGATGAAGTCACAATGAACTTGAACACCATTTATATCCTTCCAATCCAGGTCTTTCTGAATATCTTTTACTTGTTCCAGTGGTGCATCAAAGTCCACAAATCCATACCATTTACTGGATTCTAAAACATATAACAATGCCATTCAATTAATCTTAGATTCATAACTTTCTAGGGCTCTTGAAAGCTTGGCAACCTTTTCCAAAGCTGATAAAGTTATGTTTTATGTAAATAAAATATAAGCACTGTAACAAAACAGCAGGCAACCAAGATAGGACATGTTTACATATGTCTCTGTGTAAAGTTAATGCCCTGTTCAGTATAAATGTGACAGATACATGAAAATGATGAAGGATAACAATGTTTGTATGTTCAAATAGATTTATGAATAAAACTAAGAACTTAGGTTCATGAGTGAACTTTTTTTTTATCTTTTTGGAGTAGTTTAGATCTTCAGTACATCAGATCCCAGTGGAAAGTTGGCTTCTAAAAAGAATTATAAAAATCATTGGGGAAAAAATAATATATGAACATCCAGGATACTTCATTTTGATAATGCTCAACAAGTTAGTGCTGGTAGTTTCACTGAAAAATTCCTTATAATTCACAATTACTGAGACATCCTGTACTAACATGGCCAGCATTGTCCAAATTTTACTTCAACTTGCAGTTCAAAGAGCTAATAACAACAGAAAGTTGAAGGTTCCGATTTGTATTTCGAAACTGACGTATGACATTGTATTATTACATATTGTTCATTTATTTGCTTTATTACTTTAAAGCTCCTTTCAAATATGAAGAGATGACAACAACTTTTAGCATAACCTACAGTTATCTGACCAAGAATATAGAAAAATAAAAATCTATATAAATGTGTCTGAAATCATTTCTGTCTTCTCAATTTTAACACCCGAAATTCTAAACCAGACAATAATGACCTAGTGTCCAGCATAAGTAGAAAGCATCAATAAGCTGTGATCAATAACCTTTTGGCCAATTTTACGTGATGTAAGGGGCAATACCGGACAAATACAAAATTGCCGCTTAGATTTGCGTCATATTACAGTTATGTCACATTCCAAGCGTTAACGTCATAGTGAAAATTCCAGCAAAAAGTGGTTTGTCCAGTACAAGACCCTTTACATCATTTAAAATTGGCAAAAGCTCTATTTGTTACAACATTATAAAAATCAAAATGTGTTACTTTATAAAATCTTACCTGTTTCCACCGACTTATAAACAAGACACCTTGTAAATGCTCCATACTCAGATAAAAGATTATGAAACTGCTGATCTGAGATACAGTGGGGCAGATGAGCAATACAGAGGAGGTGGTCCGTTGGTTTTAAGGATACATGCAAGGAGCTGTGTGCAGATTTCCTCATTTCAGTTAAAAATTCCACAACTTGGCTGCCACTTTCCAATACAACATTAGCTGAAATGGTTTCATGAAATTAGAAAAGAATACCACTACATGTGCAGACTATATATTTGCTCTCTTTATTGTTTTATGTCACCCAAAGATTTCTACACTCAAACGGTGACTGTATCTGTTTAATGCCTTACACAGAAATTAGGATCTATGCACTTGAAAACGTTAGGAATCATTTAAATGCCGATATTTACCATTACATAAGACTTGAGTCATTCACCACGCTAATTAATCACAATTCAGAGTTGAATCTGAGGAAAACAAGGTACTGAATGTGCTATACCAGCTACATTGACAACAAACCATACATTATTATATCAAATTATTGATGTATTATCAATGTTGAAATCAATAATGGAAAATTAAACTCAAAATCACATCACTTTAACCTCAACTATTTAAATACAATTTACTATAACTTAAATTCTTATAACATCAATAAACAAATTTGATTAGTACATTACTATTGATAATAGTTTTTATATATGTTAGTTCACCTATATAGTAAGCAGTATGTCGTGTTTATATGATTTTTGTTTTATATCACACCAGAACTGTACCAGCAGATATGTGATGCATGGCCACAAACTTCTAACCTAGGCAACAAACCAACCCAAATAAGGAATCTTTCACAAGTACATGCTGATTTAATAGTTTAAAAAGAAGGGTTATCTGCCCTTGTTTAATCAGTTAGTTCCAGGGAGTATTTTTTGGTTGGTTGATTAATGTCCTACAGTGAAGTTATAAATTTTTAATTCTTATCATAACATGGAAGCAGGAAGTAATCAATGTAACCAACAGGATCATCTACGTGGCACACCAAGCACTTAGCCACTGCATCAAATATATCATTGTTAGATCAATATATGTCTACAATAATTCCATATAGAAATAATCACAGCTTTAGGTAAACATAGGATGTCAAAGAGTGAACGTTTTGATTTTAATGCTGATTTTTAATTTCAAAGGTTACTTTTAACCTTTAGCTTAACATACAACAACAATAATTCTTAGCATTTCTTGAAACAGACATTTAAATCTCATTTACTTAAAAAGATCTCACATTGGAATTATGTCACAAATTTTTGGCCTATTGTTGAACTCTACATAAACAATGAAACTAAGGAAAAATCTACCAGTTTTCAAAACTGAGTATAGTACATGTATGTGTCCCATTTTCAAAAACTTAAATGAATATTGGAAAGCCCTGCTAAAGAACAATTATATTCATTAAGTCCTTACCTTGTCTTTCTTTCTCCAATAAGTTTAATTGTTTTGCATCGAAATCTCCAAGAAAAGATCTCACCTCGGACTGAAATTAGATAGAAAACATTTTGAATTTTATACTAGTAGATTATATATTAATTCAACCTAAAAAATATCAGCATTTCAACTAAAAGCAGTGTTCTTCCCCAGGCATGTTACATACATGGCTTGCCACATACCTTCTTATATTCTCTACTAAAAGTGAAATGCCACATTCCTTAGAATCTGCAACATTACTTTGTTGTTGCAGCGACATGTCTTTGATTTTACCTTTGTACTTTTAAATCAGAGTATGGAAGACAGTTTGCCATACTCAAATTTATGTAACATAATAGTCACAATTGGCCTGCTGTTTGACACAGTAAATATCAGCAAATATCACCTGTAAACCCATACTGTATGTGTAAATTATGGGTCTTCATTAACAGTACCTCCCTTGATATATGAATTTTGTGTACGCAGTAACAGACTGCAATTATCCAGTTGTCAAAATAAGTCATTTTCACACGTTCAAAGTTGATATTTCTTATTTAAAAGCATCATTGTAGCATTGGCCACTAATGCTGCTCAAAGGATGTTTTTGAATTTTACACTAAATAAAACAATTGAAGCATTTTGGTTTACATGTATACGACCACTTAAAAATTTTCTCCATCTATCCAATATTACAATTTATATTACAACTTAATATTATTTTCATACATATATCAATTATTCAAGTTTGATCTCTCCTGCATTTCTTCTGATAATGCCATTAACTTAGAACATTGTTTAATAACTAATAACTTTTACTGTGTTGGTAGCTGTAATAATAGGAGCACACTCAAAATACCTGTTTACTCCCTTAAATGTTTTCATTCTTGGAGTATCAAATAATGTTTAGTAAATGGAAACTAATGTAAGCACAACTCTGCAGTATTTTATTGGAGACTATTAATTAATTTGTGAGGAAACAAATATAAACTTGAAAACATAAATCATGATTTCTTTCAAAATTGTTCTTTTCTATTCAAACTTAACTAATCAGGATGTGAGTTTCCCTGTAATATATTTCACAAAGATTGCTATTTGTGTGAAATAACAAAGGATACCGAATTGTAACGTTGATCTAATTATACATGTACTAATTCTTTGTTTTTTCTAGCATTGTTATCCCAGTTTTCAATTTTTCAAAGTAAACACTACATTGTGAATTCAGGAGTATGTGTTTGGACAAGGGCCTGAGAAGCTACAAGTAACAAAAAAGTGATGTCATACGAACAACATGCCTTAAATTTTTCCTGGAAAGAACACTGTAACAGATACATGTAATAAAAATGTACAGACTGCATGTACAGTAGCTTGGTAAGCTATTTTATTTGAAGACATTTCATGTTTACTGAAAGACTAGTTTTGGTAGTTGGCAAAAGGTGAAGATTTTCACAAAAGTTTTTATTTCCTAATAAAAACTCTATTGTCTCAGATGTCATTTAGTAGGAAAAGTGATGATTTTGTCAATCAAAATATCAGCCCAACAGTAATAGCGAAAGGGTTTATAATCATTATTATTCCATTCATTCAATGATACCATAAAAGATTTCAAAATTACCTACAGGTTTGTACTTCTAACATCTACATGAATTCTGTCTACACTAAAAACTTTCGACCTCCACAAGTCATTCAGATCTGTGTGGTTAAGTGCTGCCAGGTCCAAATGCAAGTATGTCAGTACACAAAAAAAAAATCCCAAAAACTGACAATATGTCTAAAAATACCTTTGTCAAGTTTTATATGAGGATAACCAGGCTAATGTCCAACAAACTACTTTTTGCAATCATGTTCATTATAATGTTATTGCTTTGATCAAGACATCGCAACAATTTGATGCAAATTTGAGCGGCAAAACATGTCAGATATTGCCCCTTAAATCATGTAAAACTGGAGGAAGAAAAATGTATCAATATATTTCATTTATTTCTACAGGGTTGTTTCTCATTCTATTTTCATTTCTTTGATTTTAATTCCAGTGTTGTTTGTTTTCTTTTCCCAGTTTCTCAGTAAAACTGTAGCCAATGGTCAAAGACACTTTATATTTATCATGGGACTAGATTATTTAGATTATTTGCCAAGTTAAACGTCAGTTCTTCAAGCTCAATTATCGTTAAAGTGTACCTGTATATTTCAGCTTCATATATTCCTTCAGTAGACTGATGTTATTGGGAAAGACTGCATGAATTGTTATTCAGCAGAATCATGAATGACTACTTAGATGTACACGTAATGCAACAAACTAGCATTATAGCAATAACAGCTGTGAAGCCAAATTCGAGGTTGCCTACAGGGTTTTTTTTATAAAAATGTGTCAGTTGCTGATGTGTCACAAATGCAAAGTTGTACTCTGCAAGCTCTGACTTGCTACTGTATAGCATTACTGTATACACAAATGGTGAAGTGGAGAATCTGGCTGTGTTGTCAGATAAAATGGCAGCTACATGTAGCAGAGGTTATTGATCTTATTTGCAAAAAAAATCTATTTAATATTCATTTAATGGATCATAGGTTGCAAGTTTGCTGTGCAAAAGTTTATTTGTCGTCAGAGGATTGTACATCCCGATAACGGCTGGTATCACTAAAATTCCAACTTTTGAAGAACAGTCTTCCTGACTGTTTCCCACAAACGGCTTATCTCAAAAGTAGAAGAAGGGAAGAGAATCTCGGACTAATACTGATATAGATAATTAGATCTATTGGTGGGCGCTCACTAAAACTAGTACACGGACGTCTACGCGGACTTGAAAAAGTCAGACTTGAAAGCAAAACATTGGGATTTCTATAAATGTTTGAAATATTTCTTTGTGAAACCTTCTACAAGCATTGTTATGGACATATTTATTCTTATCAAAGCTAGATATTCACAACTGAAGTCCTAAATTTATCATTTTGAGGCACAAACTCACTAAAACTAGTATGCAGACTTCGAAAGGCAACTTGGTATGTCAGGAAGAATATTCGTCTAATTTCAATAAATAACAACATAAACTTAATTGTTATGCATAGTGTATGTGTAAATGAATGTAAATACTTCTTAGTTATGCTTAAGAACATCTTTACTAGCTATAAATCAAGGTTTGTTTACATTGTGAGACAGCTGTCTTGATCAGTAGGAAAAGCCGACTTTGGTTTCAAACAGCACTACGGCGAAATCGAGACTTACAGACTCAGAGAAACTAGTACACTGACTGGATTAATTATAATGGATTTCACAAAGAATTCTTCATTGTATTTGTTTCCACTTGATGAAGTTCAAAGGGTCAAAAGTTTGTGGAGAAAATGTTTTGTTATTACTTAGTACACGAACTTCTGCGTCCGACTTTGGATTTCGATGATAATAAAAGAAAGTGTCCAACGTCACTTTCGATGAAATATTACAATTACCATATGCTGATTTTCAGGATGATTTTTACAAATAATCTTCATATCTCGATTAATTAAAAAAGTATTCTAAGGAAGTGATTTAAGAATCGATAATCAGAAGATAATGGGAAAAGGTAAACCGATCGATTATCGATTTAAAACGGAAATCCATATTCTATGAAATTTAGAGTTTGACAAATAATAGACCACATAGCAAATCTGATTTTGATATTTGATTTGGCCGATTCGGCGTTGTCGTTGGTTTTAGTCGCCATATTGCATTCGCACATCCTCGGCCTTTTCCTGCGTAACGTAAACAAAAACCCGTCGGTTTGGAAGTCATTAGTAGCTATTATTGAAAAATAGTTCCTGTAGTAACAACACTTGCATGTATTCAAGACACATAAGTCCGTGCTTGGCGTGTAATGAAGACTGTAGAAGACTTTTGCAATTCAATTGACCAAAATTAAACACTAATCCCAAACTATTGCAGCATTAATTACTTTCCTTGACATAGATTGTGTACCCTATTACATTTTACATCGCTAATATTACCAAGTACAATGGCGAAAAACAATTGATGCATGGAAACGTTGTAAGTCATTCCGCCGAGTGACATACGAGTCCATTTACGCAGGCACGAGAAAAGGGTGAAATCTTTTTACCAAGGCATGAGTATAGGGCGAATGACCATTTTGTTATTAATAGACAATTTGTGCGGAATTATATGCGAAACAATTCACGCACAGTTTAGTTCGTTCTGGATGATCTTTTTTTTATTTTTATTATTATTATTATTTCCTCTCAGCGACAATCGATTATGAATAATTGGAATCGATAATCTGAATCGAAAGACTTTTAGCGATCGACAATCGATTATTGGCAACAATTAGTTCATCACTAGTTTCAACTCTTAAGTCTGATGCAGAAGTCCATGTCCTAGTTTTAGTAAGTTTGCGTAGTCCTCAAGTCTGTTTGAAACCAAAGTTGGCTTTTCCCATTGATAAAAACCGCTGTCACACAATGTAAACAAACCTTGCTTTATCGCTAGAAAATATGGCCTAAAGCATAATAAGAAATATTTACATCCATTTAGGCTTATACTATGCATAACAGTTAAGCTTATGTTGTTATTTTATTGAAATTAGACAAATACCCGTCTTGATATCCCAAGTCGGCTGTAGAAGTCTGTGTACTAGTTTTAGTGAGTTTGTGCCAGGTCAGTGCCTCAAAATGATAAATTTAGGACCTCAGTTGTGAATATCTGGTGTTGAAACGAATAAGTATGCCCACGACAATTCATGTAGAAAGTTTCACGAGGAAATATTTTTAACTTTTAGAGAAATCCCAATTTTTCGTTTTCAAGACAGACTTTCTCAAGTCTGCATAGGCGGCCACATACTAGTTTTACTTTTTGTGGGCGCCCTATTAGTGTATATTTCGTATGTAAAGCACTCGTCTGAAAACTTTTTAAACCATATTCGCTCAATTTATCTCAGATTTGAACTTAAGTTTTAACTTGTAAATCTCATGCTTAATTTTTGACTGACATACAGTAGTGTTTTTATTACTTTGTTTTGGAGGGTCGTACTTAAATACGCCTGCGTACGCCTGCATACGCCTGCAGAGAAAAGTATACGCCTGCAGCTTTTAAACATTATATTATGTTATAAGATTGACATATGTGAATAAAGATGATACATATTTATGCAATTACATACTTTTGTTTTGATATGAACGGTATAACACAAGTTATCCAGGTTTATATTATCATGACATGCACGCCTGCTAAATCCGTCGCCATTTTGTTTGTTATTGTTTATGTACAGATTAAGCCTGCTACAAGAAAATACGCCTGCAACTTAATAGCGTTTTTTTATTGTTTAATAAAACCATATTTAAACTTGAATTATATAACTTAATGACATATAAATGTTTGGTGGTCTGTCGTCATTGTTCCCAATTACAGATCTAACAAATTTGTTATTGGGCATGGTTGAAAAAATGGATTGGAAATCATCCGACAGATTATTGCTAGAAGAGTTAATTGGTTTTTGTTTTCTGTCGGATCTATACTTAGCATTTTGAATGACTTTAAGATCAATCAAATTATCTGGATCAGATTTTCCCAAGTCCATCGCAATTTTGGATGGTTTTTTGCCATGTTTTAAAGCTTCCGAAATTGCAGCCTTTTGTTCAATAGTTGTACGTTTATACGGCTGATTTGTAACTTTTGAAAGCCCATGGGGCATATCACCGGGAAAAACGCCAATATATTCGTAAATATGAACCAGATGAATTAGATCAAATCCTGGAAGTCTGTCAAACCAACTAACCCTTCTCTGATAATTTTGATCTTTCTTTAATTTAGCCTGATAACGTTGTAAAATTATGACCGAATTAGGATCAGGTTGTGGATCCATCAGAACCATACTACTCTTAACTTTACGAAAAAATTGGTTCTGCTTTTTGTAAATGTAGTCGAAAGTTCCTGAAGAATTTGCCAAATAATGATGAGTTTTTAAAGAGGGTTTCAACCATGCACCACAGTCATCTACAAAGGATCGTTTGTTCGTCCGTTCAATGTTGTCAACCAGGAAAAAAACGTTTTCTTTTCGCCCATTTGGAACAGATTTAAGGTTATTACCAGGAGAATTTTGAGTGAGAACTTTTAATGTTTCGTCTAAATTCAAAAATTTTCCAGATAAACCATTTTCCGTGGGATTTCGATATGGCTGGCGAACGAAAACAATTCCATCCTGCTCAGTCTGTGTGTCAGTCATGTCAAGCTGTCCGTCATTCTTTGTCTGTGTGTCCGAGTCAGTATTGTCAGTCATGTCAAGCTGTCCGTCATTCTTTGTCTGTGCGTCCGAGTCAGTATTGTCAGTCATGTCAGGCTGTCCGTCATTCTTTGTCTGTGCGTCCGAGTCAGTATTGTCAGTTATGTCCGAATGTTCGTCATTTCTCTGTGTCATGTCTGATGCAGGTGAGAGTGGGGGAAACTGAGACATATCATTTATATCTAAAACATTTGATTTCTTAATTTTGTCCGAAAGAAACACAAAATGATTTGGAGTCCAAATTCCTTTTCCATCAAAATTATTCACACTTGACCAAAGAATATTAATTGGATTTTTTTCAGAAAAAGAATTTCTGGGTAAAAATGTTTTATTTAAAATTCCAATTGATCTATCAAAAATGCCATTCACTGCTGGATATAGAGATCTTACTGGTTTATCAATTACAGTTGCTGCAGCGTGAATGGTAAATCCAGAAGAAAAAGAAAAATTTTTTGAACAGGCTCTCACTGCATCGTCATACGACTCGCTTACAAGTGTCAGTCCGTCACTGTTGTGAGCGTCGGTGTAAAAAGAGCGTTGCCGAATCATTTCTATACAAGTTCTATATCGAATTTCCAAAGACAGATTTTCATTGCTTTGAAGCCCGAGCGACAATGCATTAAAAAGGCAATTGCCGTCTCCGGTCGTCTCCACTGCCGAAAAGTCCGAATTAGGTCCAAGAAAAGAAGATGCCACTTTATCTATAGCCGAATTAGTACTAAAAGCCGAAATAGGTGGAGACACAGTCAATTTTGAAGGCAAAAATCTCATAAAAATAATTTCCAATGATGAGGCATCTATCGTATTACCATTTAAATCTAACCGTTTTAAACCTTTCAAAAAACAAAAATTGCCGAAAGCATCCAAACAACAACGTGAGCAACAATAAGAAAGGGTTGTCTCACTCAACAATGAAAAATCCGAGGAAGAGAGATGTTCACAGTCCTTGTGAAACCAAAAATCACAAAAATCACAAGCGATATTATCATCTCCTTCGCATTCAAAGGAGCATTTACCACAAGGATAAGAAGCCATTTTATCTTAAAAAGGTTAAAATAGCAAGAAACACAAAGTTATAAAAATAAAAAATAGCGACTATTAACAAAGCAAATAAATAAAGATAGCGACTATTGTAAATGTTATGAATAATGATAAGTATTTACATTCAAATACACAAAACAAAGATAATTATAGCTACTATTGTTAAATAATTTGAAAAATAATTTTGATGTGTTGAGGAACACGATCGAAAGCGAATGTGACGGATATCAGAGAAAATCGGTTTATATACAGAACAGATTGCGATAAATTCTTGCATTTGATTGATCTTTGACAATTACATGTAATAAACATTCCTATCTCTCTTATTAATTAATTAAAATAACCAAGATCAAAGGTCCTCCGTCAAATTACATACTTACAGCTTGGAGCAATTACAATATCTAAGGTCCTCCGTCAAATTACATACTTACAGCTTGGATCAATTACAAGATCTAAGGTCTTCCGTCAAATTACATATTTACAGCTTGGAGCAATTACAAGATCTTATGTCCTCCGTCAAATTACATACTTACAGCTTGGATCAATTACAAGATCTAAGGTCCTCCGTCAATTTACATACTTACAGCTTGGATCAATTACAAGATCTAAGGTCCTCCGTCAATTTACATACTTACAGCTTGGATCAATTACAAGATCTAAGGTCTTCCGTCAAATTACATATTTACAGCTTGGATCAACCTCAAATTACAGACTTATTTACTTAAATAATTATTGATTATCCTCATTAACCTAAAGATGCTGGGCTGAATACAATCTATAATTATAAATATATTATATATATTGCAAAGCAGTATCTATCTTCATCGTATTTGACATAAACACATCACTATGAATAACTTAAGGATTGCAATTATTGGCCATAGTTTTGTCGCCAGACTAGAGGATTCTCTGGAATCGGGTCAGTGTCCTTTCGGAAAGGAATTAGGACTTGAAGGTGTTGAAATTAAGTACTATGGTGTGCGGGGTGCAACCGCCAAATCACTTCTGGGATCTTCAGCAATCAAAAAATGCGAGAACTTTAATCCAAATAAGATTTTCTTGCAAATCGGTGGAAATGACATTACGCAAGACACATCAGTTGTTGACATTTGTGAGGATATACGCAACGTGGTTGAGAGACTCTCCAAAATTGAAAGTGTATCGCGTATCATCATAGGAAGTGTTTTCCCGAGACGCAAGCCGAGAAATATGTCTGAGGATTTTTATATGAATGAATGTATGAAAGTGAATAACTTCTTAGAGAGATATTATCGTCAACATACGAGTACTTATTTCTGGAGATTAAGGGGATTACAGAGACCAAAGCGTGATATATTTCTACGTGATGGTGTACATTTGAACAAAGAAGCTAGTGTATTATATGCAAGACAGATTAGAATGTCAGTCCAATGTGAAAAGTTTAAAGTTTGATAAATACTAATATATTGAAATGATATATTCTTGTGACATATTCATATTGTTTATTTCAATATGCTTATATGCTTGTAATTTATTTTATATTTTATTAAAAAGAATAAACTACATTAACACTAAGTCTTTTGTTTAGTTTTATATTATGTTAACTCGCAGGCGTATCTTGTAGCAGTACATAAACCAGGACAAACAAAAATTCAAAATGGAGTCCGATCTGGCAGGCGTGTTTCACTCTATACGTAAACATGAATCTCTTGCACTACCACATTCATAATGTATTGAAACTTTGAAATTTTATTCATATATAAATGATACAAGTTGATATATGTTTATATTATAAAGATATATAGCGCCGTTAACTCGCAGGCGTATCTTGTAGCAGTACATAAACCAGGACAAACAAAAATTCAAAATGGAGTCCGATCTGGCAGGCGTGTTTCACTCTATACGTAAACATGAATCTCTTGCACTACCACATTCATAATGTATTAAAACTTTGAAATTTTATTCATATATAAATGATACAAGTTGATATATGTTTATATTATAAAGATATATAGCGCCGTTAACTCGCAGGCGTATCTTGTAGCAGTACATAAACCAGGACAAACAAAAATTCAAAATGGAGTCCGATCTGGCAGGCGTGTTTCACTCTATACGTAAACATGAATCTCTTGCACTACCACATTCATAATGTATTGAAACTTTGAAATTTTATTCATATATAAATGATACAAGTTGATATATGTTTGTATTATAAGATATATAGTGCCGTTAACTCGCAGGCGTATCTTCTTGTAGTAGTACATTAACCAGTATAAACAAAATGGAGTCCGATCTAGCAGGCGTATTTCACTCAAATACAAAATCATGAATATCTCACACTAATACATTCACAATGTATTGAAACTTTGAAATTTTATTTAGACAAATGATACAAGTTTATACATGTTAGTATTATAAATCTATCTAGCGCTATTAAGTTGCAGGCGTATTTTCTTGTAGCAGGCTTAATCTGTACATAAACAATAACAAACAAAATGGCGACGGATTTAGCAGGCGTGCATGTCATGATAATATAAACCTGGATAACTTGTGTTATACCGTTCATATCAAAACAAAAGTATGTAATTGCATAAATATGTATCATCTTTATTCACATATATCAATTTTATTACATAATATAATGTTTAAAAGCTGCAGGCGTATACTTTTCTCTGCAGGCGTATGCAGGCGTACGCAGGCGTATTTAAGTATGACCGGTTTTGGAAAGGTACAAACCTCTGGGGTTCCTGCTGGTATATTTTCTATTATAATTTCCTGATCTTTATAGAATTCATTTAAATTTTGAATCAATGCATTGCTTGCGTGTAACTCCTTTTCAATGCTAGAGAGCGGATATTCCCTCGGGCGATCGTTGTTTTCGTTATTGTTTTGAAATCCGCTCCTCAGCATGGTCGCTGCCATCTTGAAATTTATAACAACAATCTATAACGGTAAGAGATATCCGACTTATTCTCGGAAGCGTCTGTTTACACCTCAACACGGTGCTTTTATGTACAGATATTCAAATTACAATTTATGCCTGTGTATAACATTGATATTTCGCTGATTTGATGTCTGGTCAACCGGCTCCATGGTCAAATTTTGGTCAACTCTGCCCTTCACTTTATCCGGAGCAAGGATTAATAAACAAGTTTATAAGTCCTTGACTTGATCAACTCTGACCAAGAGCTTGAGGAAAACAGATTACACGTGAACTTGATAAGCTTTGTTTAGATATAATGGGTCGAGTTGACCAAGCAATGTGCCATAGATATAATGGACCAATTTGACGAGCAATGGGCCATTTAAGTTGACCATGGACCGAATTGACCATAATGACTTAGCAGAGCTCTACGTCAAGTTCATACGAATGGTAGATCCGGGTCTTGGAGGCAGGAGCTGGACTTTGGAATAACTCTATTATAAACAGCTCAATAAAACTTCTTTCGACAATATTTTCGATCATGAATATCATAACATGATTACCCCTTAAAAGAAACAACAACGATCGTGTGACAGAGGCTAAAATGTGCGACGAGCTATTTTAAAAGAAAACCTCATTTTCTGCGGCAGTTTTTACATAAAATAATTCATTCCACACACAAGAGTGATGATCCATCTCCCCTGTATGACATATAAAGCCGGTGTGGCCTAGTGGATAAGGCGCTTTGCTCCTAGAGGCCCCGGGTTCGATCCCGCGCCCGACAATCATTGATAGTCTAACAGGTTACACTAGTACCACGCAGGCTTCTACATCAATGCACAAACTAAGTCGTAATCTTAGCATATGCCAGAGACATACACCCACACACCTACACACACATACATATAAATATATATATATGTGTAGGTGTGTGGGTGTATATATATATATATATATATATGTGTGTGTGTGTGTGTGTGTGTTTGTGTGTGTGTGTGTGTGTGTGTGTGTGTGTGTGTGTGTGCATATGCTAACATGACACCCATGTCAATTTGTTATGATTAAAGAGACAGACAGACCATAGATGAGCCTAACAGCCTTATATCATATTGTCCTTTTCTTATGGATAATAGTGTTTTAGGTCGAGCGACAAATGTCCTATAGATGAAAAATTTCTATTCGTATTTTGCAACTCTTCAGCAGAGATCATCTTCTCCAGACAAGCGTACATGAGTAAGATACATGTATTACGTACGCTTGTTTCGAGATGAGTAGAAATGTGCAGTCTTTTAAACTTCGAACACCACAGCTAGGCACTATTGATGATACTATATTAATAGTAGGCATTGTATGATGCAGTGGCGGATTTAGAGGGGGTCTAGTTTACCAGTGAAAATCCAGATTTGGCACCAAAAATGGCTGAGTAGTTTTGCTAATACACCATAGTGCCCCACCCCTCCCCCTATTCGCCGGAATCCTGGATTCGGCACTGGGATTGCAGATACTGATATTGGGAGAATTAAGGAGAATTCCTGTTCTCGAAACCTTGCCTAGTGCATTCCTATATGGTAATTCGAGAGTCATTCAGTGCTAATAATACTATTATTTATCTAATACGACTGGTTCGAATCTCCATACAGCAGACTATACAAACTTGACTAAAATAGGATCAGCAACTCGGAATATATTTAGGAAGTTTAAATTTGGTGAAAGTGAGTTTATTTGTGGATAATATTTATGCTTAAGTATGCTCTAGTGAAATAGTATGAAAGATTATTGTTGCAAGGAATCTCAAGACATTTAAATCACCCAAAGGACGCAATCACCCCCCCCCCCCCCCTTCCCCTTTTCAGTCTAACCGGCCATTCCCTCAGTTCAGCTGTGGAATCATTGAAAAGAAATTAAGTTGGAATTCATGTGGGCGGTATGCAAAAATAAGCAAAACTCTCCGAAATGTTGATAAAGGAGAACAAAAGATGCCGTCATTTACTGAATTATGCAGCAGAATATATCGTGGATAAGTCACCTTGTATTTATACTCCGGAAATGCAACGTACCGAATCTACTCTTTCCGTTATTTATCCATAGGCCATATTACCCATGATGCACGGTTGACGATCAAAACACAGCAATATTTACACTGCATTCTAATGTTGCAAGAATGAGCGAAGTGTGTCAGTGATATGACATGATATCAAACGAGGAGAAAAGAAAACAGCATCTTCTGAACAGTATGTGCAATGTATTTTTGACTATGTGAATTATGATTGAAATGTAATAAAATGCTTGTTTACATTTTGGGGACAGTGCCCTGAGCAGGGGGATCCTCGAACCGGTTTTTGACGCCATGCCCAATATATATTTTCTGTGACAAGTTGGTGTATATATGCGTATGACTTAATCATCCGGAACTGTTCGTGTATTGTTACGTGATCTTTGATAGCGATTTTCACACGAAATATTTCTAGATGAGGAAATTTACATTCCAATTTCCATGGCAGGAAGATGCTAATGTGAGATGTGGCCTTAAACCATAATATTTGGGGAAGTGACACTGATTTTGAATTATGGTTTTAGTTAAAAGAAATATGAATTCTAATTCTGCAAGGCCATCAAACTTGCGGAGGTCGAAAACTATTGCTGTTGGTGACTTTAATGGTTATGAAGATGGAAGAGAATCATCACCTTTTGATTTTGTCAATCCAAGTGCTGGTTCTCACTCATGTCGAGCGCTTAAACATGCTGTGTCGGCTCTCACAAGACTGGATGATTTTGTTTTGGAGAAATTGGGACAGGGATTCTTTGCAGAAGTGTTTAAGGTCTGTATAAATTTCGTTTTTAACATGTATATCAAAGTCTTCTGTCTGGAATAAATATTATTGTCACATGCTGAAGCTCTCTGAATAATGATTCAGTATTGACAGTACCGTATATTAAAATTGAATTCTTAATAACATTTTAAAAATTCAAAACCAAATGCAAAAATGACACATTATAATGTTTTGTAAAGAATAGTATTCTTAAGAAGGAAAAGTTGCAAAAAATATAAAGTGTATGTACATGCATACTTCTATTACATGTAAGTAATAATAAGTCTAAGATCCTTTTGTGTATTGTTTGTATCATACATGTATATGCATGCATATCATTTTGACATCACGATAAAGTTATACATGTGGCATTTAGTGGATTATTACTCAGAAATTGCAGATAGATTTACAGGTACCGGTACCGGTATATATTACTGCATGTATAACTTATAAGGACTAGTGTAAAGTAATACAATATGTATAGATTTTACTTCTGTGATACACATGTAATGGGGACCAATATAATAATGTAGGTTTTAATTTTAATCAGCATAACAAATTGGTTTTATATCATAAATAATGGTATATTTACTGTTGTGACTTTTATATTCTTGAACACAACAGAAAAGATGTAGTTATTACAGTAACTGAATATCATAAAATGTAGTATTCATAACTGTAGTGTCCTAGAGATCTGATTCAGTTGATGTAGTATTGCAGCACCCCTCCCCAACCTTCAGGCAATGACCCCAAATTTTATTCAAAACCCTCAAATTATCAACCACAGAGAAGTCACTAAATTTGCCTTTTCAATTCTTTGGCAAAGGAAAAGCTGGATCCACCTCTGTGACCAACTGTTGTTTCTATTCACCAAGAAATACAATATTGACAGCACTACCCTGGTATTTCTTCTACATTTACATGTTCAAGTTCTTCATTCATTATTGAATATTCATCTTCCAATAATTGTGTTATACATACTCTTGTAATACCTTTATTTATTAGGGCTTTACTCTTGAGACACTTGTCTATTTGACCTCAAATATGATAATTAGGTCAGAATATTGTGATTACCCTAGAAGTGATATACAGGTCATGTAGGGATTCCTTCACCTGGGCCATGTTTATGTTTGATACATGTATGTTGATTTCATATCAAAATTCGAAGGAATATATTGGAGTATGACTGATAAAGTACTGGCCAAGCAAAATAATTAATTACCAATTTTAATGGAATTTCCAGTGACTGATCTCAGAGGTTGGCTACAGAAACTTTCACCATAAACCAAAAGTCTTGCAGTGTAAAATTCTTTTACTATTTGAGCATAGATCCACAAAAAATATTTAAACTTCTTTATGGATGACAACAAATAATCTTCCAGCAGTTTTTAAAAGGAAGAAGTTCTACTCCCTGCAGTTGAAGAGGAGGGGGAGGGTTGTTAAATGTTGCCAAAGAAAGGGAATTTCACCCTCAGAAGTGACAATGGTGACCTTTTATGGTATAATTCATTCATAAGTGGACTAAAAATATGAGTCCAACCCTTGGACTTGCCCCTGGATCTGACTTTTTTTGGTTAACATCCACCCCTATTTCATCCACCCACATTTTACCTTGTATTTATAATATAGGTTATCGTGATAATAGCGGAGTGCCCCGATAATGAAAAACCATGAGCATCTGTGATTAATTTTGTTACTATTTCTTGCAACACAGCGTGATTGTCCTTTATTTACTATCATATTAGATCAGTTTGCAATCCACATGTAGTCAATAAATCTATCAGAGACTGTTTCACACCCTTTGTAAATATCGCAGCTGTTTATTTTGTCTGTCTCCAGTTCAATATACTTATTAATATTGCTATCATGGAATAAACGTTAAAGTGTTTTGAAATGATTTATGCCCATGATAATTGATACTCGCATTTTAGTTAATCTAGTGGCTCATCCAACGCCTCCTCCCCCTCGCCCGGAGGCGAAAACAATTTTCCGATAATAAACAGAAATAGAACTTTTGTACAATTTTTTGACAGTATCAACGAGACCGTCGTCGATTCATTCCCCTAATTCGTCACTGGGCTTCTGAAAACCCAAGGTGTGATTTTCAAATCGGGCCATCTCGCCACTATAAGTAGGTCAGTGTAGAATTATTATACCAACGCAGGCAACGACGTTAATATTAAAAAGATATCTTTATTGCAACATCAAGATCTCGACGAAGCTACTTATATTATGTATACGGATTTAAATACAGGTTTACATAAAATGTAACACCTATTTGCACACTACAAGTGTCGCATTCCTCCGTCCGTATTTCATTCTGTTGAGTTACTTTGTACAGTACTACAACAATCTATACCCTACGTTTATACTCTGTAAATTACGAGCTTTAAGATTGACCTTGAGGTAATGTAATTTGTATATGCAAATCACTAGTTTGTTGACGTGTGGAACACCGCCATAGATAATGTATTTAATAAGTATAGAGAGAGTAAGCGATGTCTCACACGTTCACTGTGTATTCATTAGCAGGACTAGTAGATGGCGAAAATTGATCACACCTCGTGCCAAATTCAAAAAGTGCGTCCGCAATGGGGATAATGTTCTTAATGCATTAATCTCATTTATCTGTAATTCCTAATGTCGTTGTGATTAATGCATGTATTGCATAGTACATGTACATTTCTTGCTGTTATAAATGTACACATTTTCCATGTGTGCGAGTACTGTGATATCCCAAACAAAATTAGGTCGAGAGCGCATCTTTTTTTATCCTCTATAAAATCAGGGACGTATATATCTTAGATATATACGTCCCTGATAAAATCAACACAATATATAGCATTTTAGTTAATTAGTGGCAGATCTAGGTTGTAATGAAGGAAGGGGATGTTGATGTCCTCCTTTCATCCATAGGTTACTGTAAGACCAAAAAAAAAAAAAAAAAAAAAATCGTAACTCATCACATTTCTTTATATTAATTTTTTGTCATCCCATACAACCGACCTTCCCCACCTTGATACTTATTGTGTATCACTGGTTTGTCAACCTTTAAAATGAATTTATATAAGTAGCCACGATATATTGATGCGTCCCTCACCTTTATTCTTTCACACACTTCAAAAGAGTTAGACTGGACTATGATGTCACTTTTTTATGTCAATTCTTGCACGAATATTTTTTAAAACTTGCATGGTATTAATACTGCCTTGATATCGTAATTATGCCTAGGTACTATTACGAGCATACTATGAATAATAGTACTGCATGTCCTAAACGTGTTGATAGATAGATAGTATTTCCGGATTGGTGCACATTAACGCCAGATGAATCGCAGTTTATTATATCCGTATAAGTTATCTCTGTGCAGTTAGTATGACGCTGATTGGCTTTAATCAATCAGACGTGTACGACCAGATGCTGTCAAAACTTTGACACATGTAAAAGTTATGTGTAAGATTCCTTAATACTGATGGGATTGATTGATACGATGTATACGGTAGTCTGAATATTGATTTTGATCGTGGCTGTAGAACAAATCATTTAGTGTTAACTCCATGTTTCCCATTAATGTACGTAACGTGTGATATCATTCTTCTGTAGGTAGTATCGTACGTTGATATCAGTGTCAATATACTGCCTTTAACATACCAGAGACATAGGTCTCTATACATACATACATACATATAATTTGTCAATACAGCTATATTGATGTCTGTATCAAATGATGTACGATGTCTTGTTACTCTTGCTAGTACATGTAGATATATAGTCTTTTTTTGGCCCTTCAAACTCCGAATGTAACCGGTCTCAGTAAAGCCTAAAGATGTTCTGTTCAAGACTGGGTGGTCCGGGATTCGATTCCCGTCGAAGTCCGAAGTTAAATGATCTTTGCGTGATGTTAAACGATAGAAATCAGACTATAATCTGTTTCTTATTCAGAGGGCTAATTTAACATTTCCCCCTCACTAACTTGCAAAAAAAAAAAAAACCAAAATAGCTCAAGATGATGATGTCAAGTAGTAAAATATGCAACAGCACTCTTTCTCTCTCGTATTGAAAACTGATTATATTAAAGTATATATTATTAAAGAAATGTTGCTTTTTCTGCAACAAGATATTCCACTGAAAACGCAAGACTCTAGTACGTTTACATCAACTTTCCTTTGTAGTGTATTATAGTTGCAGTCATTATATATGAAAGCAGCCACAAACATAGCGGTGAAAACTGACATTGTGTACGAATTAATAACCACTGACGATGCATTTTTCTCGCTTGTTGCCAAATCATCATGTTGTCTTCCAAGCTTGTATCCTACGCTATTTGTTGCATTTTCATTACATACACCATGGTTAATAACCTGTACGTAACAGTTGTTCTGGTGCAGTGGTGTTTGCAGCATCCTCTTGAAATCTTATGCACGATGATTTAATAATAGTTTCAAATAATTTTCGCATTGATATTAATGCATTGCACCTATGCCCGTAGATATAATTTCCGTTTGCGGTTTAGGAAAGTATCTGACCGATTTATCTAACTCGTTGTGCAGGTGTTTAAATTATGTCCAGCTGTGAATGAAGTGCATGATAGCCCGTTCAATTCCTTAAAGTATAAAGCTGTATCAAGATATTGGGTTTAAAAATTTTAATAACTGAGGCATATATTTGAACTAACTTTCACCCCAGGAGGGAACAATGCATATATTTGATATACTAAAGATCACTACCATACTAGCTGCAGTATTGTAACCCTCCCTTTTGGTTCTTACGAATGATAAGAATGGATAACGACAAAAAGTTAGCACATGCACAAACATAGGTCGAACTGCATTGTAAAACTGCCTCTCCTGTCTTCCTTCTTTTCTTGGAAACTCGATTACACAATAATTTTATCCTTACTGTTACTAAGAGTTATGCTTTTAATACATTCCAAACCTGACAGGGATGGATTTGGTGCAGGCGCTCTATGTTCGATTTCTTAATTGCGTCACCCTAACATCTATAAGAGGTTAGTTGCCACTTACATACATGTTATGACATTACTGAAAATTTCGAAAGCGATGCAACACTCCCTCTTTCGTCCTTTAAGGAAAATACGCAAACAAAAACAAAATAAAACCCAACCAAACGAACGAACCACAGAATCTGTATTATGTTATCGCGATGTTCGTCTGTCCGTCAATCAGTCTGCTTGTCTTCACCAGTCATTCTATCTGTCTGTCCGTCTTTTCGTACCCTATGGGACGCGATCGCTTGTGTAAACGTCAGTGCCACTGGTTTTTCTTGAACTGATACAGAATGCATAAAGGAAGAGCCCTTTCGATTTGAAAAAAAAATCCGCTTACGGAGTTATGGGTCTTTGATTTTTTTTTCATGGATAGAGTAATGGCAGTTTTTATGGAACAAAATATCTTTAGTAATCGGGAATGGATTTTCATAACAATTTTACAGAATGCTGAAATAACATAGAAGGAGGAGCCTTTTCGATTTTGAAAAATAACCCCACCTTGTCGTTATGGAGTTAAGGCACTTTGATTTTTGACATTGATAGGATAATGGCAGTCTCTATGGGACGTGGTAACTTTAGTTTACGGTAGTGGTTTTTCGCGAAACTTGCACAGAATGCTTAAATAACGCAGAGGAAAAGCTCTTTCATTTTGAATAAAAATCCGTCTTGTCGTTACAAAGTTATGGGATTCTATTTTTTCCATGGATAGATTAATGGCAGTTTCTGTGGGACGCAACAACTTTAGTGATCATGAATGGATTTTCGTGAAACTTACTTATAATACTCTTATACAATAAAAGAAGGTGTCCCTCGATTTGAAAATACACAAATGTATCCTCATTGTCTGTACAGATATTATGGGTCTTTGATTTTTTTTTCTGTTGTGAAATTTCAAGAAATTCATTTGTCACTCCAACTCTTTCAAATTTAAATTGGTAAATGTATGAATTTTAACATATGTTACAGAATTTTATTTTTTCTGCACTCTCACTTTTGACATAAAAGGGAAAAAAGGAGCACGGGGTTAAATCTCTCTCTTTGCCACAACACTTCTTACTGCCTAAGTGGATTTCCATAATATTTCACAGGGTTGTTGCCCAGGGCTAAAGCATGTGTCATCTTGAGGTCCTGAATAATAGGCAAAGGGAATTTGTTTCCATAATTTCAATTCCATCCCTTCAAACTGAGCGACGGGCGTATTATGCCACACTAGGTGTTGCTCTCGTTCAGTCAAATCACAGCATGGAATAATGGGGTCAACAACTACTTGAAATAAAATGTTATATTGGAGCAATCCAACAATCTGTCCTAGATTACCTGCACAGCATTCCAAACTTTTGACCAGTAGGTACTATATGTAGACAAAATTTCTATCCTTATCTGTAAAGACCCCCCCCCCCCACCTTATCTGTAGATTTCATCCAGTTTTGAGTTTTTAGTACATTGCCTTTTCAGATAGCAGTCTCTTTAAACCTTATTGTTCATTTGAATATTCATCCGCCAGATGTATTTTGTCATGTTTTTAAATTACTAAAGTGCGTTCATAATGATTATACAAGCCGTAACTTTCAGTTTCTTGTCGGCACTGACACATTATGCGATTTCCCTCTCGCATATCGGGTCAGTTACAAAGACATTATCGTACTTAATTCATATTTGTTTATGCTTGGTGAATATTAAGGTCAGCTGTTGACGTACCTACTGTTTTCTAAAGTATATTATTTATAATAGTCCATTAAAACCATGCTTCATCTAAGTTGTCAAGAAATTCAGGTTAAAATAGGGGACCAGATGACCTCGTTGAACACTGGATGGGTTCACTACTTATATATGCTAGAGACACAAGGTCTATATATAGTCGGTAAATACATGCCCTTTTGTAGACAGAGATCCATCTTAAGATTTAACAAGATGAATCGACTTACAACAATAAGATAATTGCAAACAGAAAGTCCCCACTAGGATGATTGGTCCACGGACCATGTCCCACAATAATCATCACAGCGGCAGTAAGAGTGTCTTACAACTTACCCGAGGACGTGTTTACACTTGGCCTAACCATAAATACATCTCGTTTGAAGCTTACAATATTATCAGCTCGTTGTCAGGATACTGAGAAGATAAAAATTCTATTAATTTGTCTGTTTGACCTAGGGACGTTATACCGGTTACAGATACTTGCTAATTCAGTTGGAGCGAAAGGAGCAGATAACACACATGACGTCAAGGTCTGCCAGGAAAATGTCGTTCTCTGACGTAGTCCTTTCTTCCAAGTTAATGATATACACGTGTTTTCAAGGGGTGCTGAATTGTAATTTCCATGTCTTTTATCGTTCATTATATTAGGAAAATAAGGATTAGCATGGACAAGGGCATGTTCGGTAGGACTGTCCGTACTGTTTTCTCGATCAACTATCAAAATTTGACCAACAATCGCGTCATGATATCCATTCCGCTCTGTAAATGACAAATTGAATAGAGAGGGTTGGGGGGGGGGGGGGGGGGGGGGATTTAATAGTATAGTTAGGTGGTAGATATATCCAGTGTTTACACTTACAATACAACATCAGACACAACGTGTAGCAATGTTAGATGAAACTTTTCGCTGCATAAATCGAAATATCACAAAATACATGTATAAAAGGAATATTTGTATTTGCCCATATTTTACTTTAGTGATATCGTTTGCTATAATTGTCTTCTATGCTGTTGTTTTTCCTTAAGAAATCATATTACAATATAATAGATCTGCTGTAAAGTGACAAGGACGTGTTCAATTATCAGTTGGTCTAGACTGCTGGACACTACATGACTACATATTGACCACGCCACTAGTCATTCAATTGATTGTCTGATTTACCGTAATCTGTCGTATGGTCAACGTTTTATTTGCGTGCATGTTGTTCATATTGTTTTCTCGGACAGTCGAATCATAAACCGGGAATCTCAGTGATCGATGGATCGAGGAAAGAAGAAACAATTACCACAAATATTTTTATATATCTTTGCAATTATGCGTACTTCAAAGGCATTACCGTCTGATAAATGGCAATAAGAGCGCTAATCGCTGACTTGGATAGGTGATAGCCGTTACTCAACATTGGAAATTATTGTTATGGATAATAAGTTGTATTTGTTTGTTAAGACACTAAATTAGTCTATTTATAGTATTATACATGAAATAATGTGTTCTGTTCTCTTCTATGAAGTATTGAGAATTAATTGTAGAAATAATGATATTTTTATTATTATTTTAGGTCACGCACAGGTCAACGGGTCAAGTGATGGCCTTGAAAATGAACAGTGACTATGACAACCGACCTAGTATGTTACGAGAGGTACAGCTGATGAATAGGTTATCCCACCCAAACATACTAAGGTACTTAATCACGTATATAATACAAGCAGGTAAAAGGGTTTTAAGTGTTAGACAAATGTCCATTTACATAAGAACATAAATTAAGCCTTATATGAGAAATGAAAAAAAAAATCAACAGAAGGAGACGCAATGGTAAGGCAATGATATTACGACTCGAGATATACATTAAGCAAAAAAGTTAATGGGACCCGGCTTTTTCGGCCTACAATGCATTTAAAGAGTCATTCTGAAGTCCGAGGTACAACGAGGGTTAATACTTTGCCAAGGTCAAAGGACTTCTAGGTTACTTCAGAACATGAAAGTTTATAGCATATGATATAAGGTAGGAGGTCTTATAAAACAGGAATGAAAAATTTGGCCAAGACAAAGGTCATGGTTCTTTAGTGAAATGACACAGAATTAGTAACTTCTTGCCTTTGGTTCTGTATTATAAACAATTACTGCTGCGTTAATACATTGTCTTTTTGTCATTTAGGAAAATTTGGATTTATTTCACTGTTTCACTTTTTTTTCAATTAGAGTAATATAAAAAGGTAAATAATTTGTTAGGCATTAAATTTTACTAAAAAGTTCTCTTGGTAACAAAAGATTAAAAATTACATGTATATTCGAAGAAGACAAATTCCTATAGTAGAATAATTTGTGTTCAATTCTATATAAAATATTTTGAATCAAAATATTGTCACGAATAATAGGTCATCTCTGTGTAATTAAGTCAAATACTTGTAGAAAGTTTGGCGTATCATTTCTTTCCAAACAGAAGAGACTCACAAATTCTGCTCGTCACTGAGGACACAGATATTCTTATTATACTATACCTTATAGCGGATGCCATGACCTGGAATAAAAAGTTGGTTCTGACTAGATTAAAAAACTTTATGTAAAACATTTGTGTCCCGCATTGATGCGGGTGTCGCACTGTATAGAAATCACGTCAGTCCGTCTGTCTGTCAATCCATCTATCAACATTTAGGTTATATTTTGGAGTCAAGTGTAAAAACTTAGGTAGCATAGCTGGCCCTTCATGACTTTGACATGTTCTAATTATGTTTCCAAACAAAACCATTGTTTCCTAGTAATATTGCATCTGAAGGTGGTCAGAAACTTTGCTTTCCGGTCAGTCTAAAACGATTCGCAAGGTCTTCTTGTCATGTAGCCAATCAGTTGTATCAAGTCGCGGTTCGCTTCCACTTGCCTTAATAATATTAATGAAAAAAGAAGTCATGGAAATGCTATTATAGTTTTATGATAGACACGATGTATTTTCCAGTATTCCAACCGTAACATTTCTGATATGACAATTCTCAAGTGAATCTTTGATTTCTCTGTCTTCTCATTGCTGATGATTAGGCAAGGTCGTATAGCGCCTTCCGTCTTAGAACTCGTAAGTCGGAAGCTATGCGTGCGTGGTAAGCATTGTTTATACATGATTTAAAAAGAATGTTATGGAATTTGTAGAGGTAGGATGAAATGGTTCCGGACAGTGTTTTATATCAGATTTATTTATTCACACATTTGTGCTGAGATCCAACCAGAAATCAGTCAGTTTGCCATACACTTGAAGAGCTACAGCCTCAATTTTTCGAAATACATTGTATGTGTGTTTATTTTATTTACTAATAATCTGTGTGAAAAAATAGCAAGTAGATTTTCGATCAGTGACCTCAGAGGCAATAAGCTGGTGTTATGGTAAATTGATGAGTTTACGTCACATGGGATTCGGTTCGATTCCTTCGGTGAGCCATATTGACAGCTCAGTATCATCGATGTCTTGGTTTATGTTAGAAACGAACTTAGTTCAAGCTGGTTTAACCTCTGGATTGCACCATTTTATCTAAGATTGAATGCTTAATGTTTTATATATGGTGACGGCATCTGCCTAATGCATTGCATAGAAATTCATACCTTTGCTAACGGACCCACCCGAAGCAATGAGGGATCTTTTACGTGTCACGCCTACCGTGACATGGGACCTCGGATTTTACTGCCTCATCCAAAGACAAAATATGAGGGTGCCTACGGCGGAAATCGAACCTGGGACCTCTAGGTCACGAGCCAAGCATCTCATCCACTGAGCCAGACCGGCTTTATATAAGAGATATTGGTAACTGACTTCCCTGTTACGAAAATGTAAACATAGGAAAACAATGTAAAACTCGATCAAACTAAGCCAAAAATGGCTTGTTATGATGACTTGGCAGCAGTAGCACAGTGGCAACTGTTGTGGCATCCTATTAACGAGACATATGCTATTTTAATCCAGTATGTTTGAGATAGTCAACGCAGCGGTGTTGTATGATATCACAGTGCCAGTGATAATATATCAATATAGATTGACCTGAAAGTTAAATTGTTGAATTTCGCTAACAGAAATCATCAATTGGGGAAGCGTCGCCAGATTGCTGGCGAGGAAATTGTCTGCGAGATGTGTTGTTCGAATTTGCGTTTGTTGGCGCTTTTAAACATGCTTAAATGAAATTTTGAGGACAGATATCAAAAGGTTAGACATTATTTTACATGTTGGCACTTTATTTTCCTCTGATTATCATCGGAACTTGTAGGAAATTCTGGTTGAAGCGGCTGCATTCTGACCGTCGTTTCTTACCTCAGGGGAAAGGGGAGCGAGACGATATATATAGGAGGGGGGTAGTTTTAAAAAGGCACTTTCATGTAACACAGTGCCTGTGGTGTATGCTTAATTTTCTTTTTAGTGAACGATTATGATGTAATAACGTAAGATTTCCTGCGCATCTGACAATAATACGTCGTTACTTACATGTCGTAAACATTTCATACGGACGATCTCTAATATAAGACAGTCCAGGTTTCCGGAAACCTCGAGAAACATACAACACCATTGCTTAATTACCCAGAAACCGCATGTCAGTAGCATAAACTATCGTCAATGTTATTGTTTATCTGGAGAATGATGAATAATTCAGTATAGGATCTCACTTGACTTGCAATAGTAGTTTAACTGAATCGTACCGTAGAGAAATAAATGTAGGTAAAAGAAATATACACTTAGTCCCATATATCCTCAGAAGGCTCGAATATCAAAGTAGCTTTATTGTGGTTGTATATACAAATACCGCCCATTCCAAAAGTACATAACTTAAAAGGATTTTGTACACGCTAATACAGAGATGTTAGTGTTAGTTTCTGTATCATTTGATGCATGAAATGACATAGATTAGACTATGTTTTCTCCCGGGATACTCGGCATTTCCAACCGTACCATCATCGTGAGATAGGGGCGTTATGTATTGTGAAGTCATAATCAAGGGGTTACTCACTTTCCCTGGCCTAACCTTGAACAGGAAGAAAAAGATCAAGTGATTGACCTGAAGTATAAGATATTATAGTATAGCAAAAATAACATCTTCCAAATTGATCATATCTACGAGTTGCTGTAGAAACTAAATTGTAAAATATTTGCGCAGAGGGAACATGTTTATTATTAAGGCACTCTTTCTGTGTTGTCCCATTTTCAGTCTAATTTCCAGCCACTTTAACTACGAAACATGGTTTTAAAATGCGTATGCATTTAAACAAATCAAGGTTTTTTCTTTTGGTTTAGGCCTACAAAGTGCATATAAATCTTCAATTGATGTATTGCATTTCTCTTCGTTAGGTGCTTCGTGAAAGTATTATATTTGTCTTTGACGATAAGTAGGTATATCTCAGTCGATAGTGTATTCAGCATTAGCGACAGTGTTGTAAGTTTGAGTCCTGGTTGTGACTCACTAGAGTCAGTATAACTGTACTGGAGTGAGGTGTTTTGTGATGTCCTTCTGTTGTATTCAGCATTAGCGACAGTGTTGTAAGTTTGAGTCCTGGTTGTCTCTCGCTAGAGTCAGTATAACTGTACTAGAGTGAGGTGTTTTGTGATGTCCTTCTGTTGTATTCAGCATTAGCAACAGTGTTGTAAGTTTGAGTCCTGGTTGTCTCTCGCTAGAGTCAGTATAACTGTACTAGAGTGAGGTGTTTTGTGATGTCCTTCTGTTGTATTCAGCATTAGCGACAGTGTTGTAAGTTTGAGTCCTGGTTGTGACTCGCTAGAGTCAGTATATCTGTACTAGAGTGAGGTGTATTGTGATGTCCTTCTGTTGTATTCAGCATTAGCGACAGTGTTGTAAGTTTGAGTCCTGGTTGTGACTCGGTGGAGTCAGTGTATTTGTACTATAGTGAGGTGTTTTTTGATGTCCTTCTGTTGTATTCAGCATTAGCGATAGTGTTATAAGTTTGAGTCCTGGTTGTGACTCGCTAGTGTCAGTATATCTGTACTAGAGTGAGGTGTTTTGTGATGTCCTTCTGTTGTATTCAGCATTAGCGACAGTGTTGTAAGTTTGAGTCCTGGTTGTGACTCGCTAGTGTCAGTATATCTGTACTAGAGTGAGGTGTTTTGTGATGTCCTTCTGTTGTATTCAGCATTAGCAACAGTGTTGTAAGTTTGAGTCCTGGTTGTCTCTCGCTAGAGTCAGTATAACTGTACTAGAGTGAGGTGTATTGTGATGTCCTTCTGTTGTATTCAGCATTAGCGACAGTGTTGTAAGTTTGAGTCCTGGTTGTGACTCACTAGAGTCAGTATATCTGTACTAGAGTGAGGTGTTTTTTGATGTCCTTCTGTTGTATTCAGCATTAGCGACAGTGTTGTAAGTTTGAGTCCTGGTTGTGAATCGCTAGAGTCCGTATATCTGTACTAGAGTGAGGTGTATTGTGATGTCCTTCTGTTGTATTCAGCATTAGCAACAGTGTTGTAAGTTTGAGTCCTGGTTGTCTCTCGCTAGAGTCAGTATATCTGTACTAGAGTGAGGTGTATTGTGATGTCCTTCTGTTGTATTCAGCATTAGCGACAGTGTTGTAAGTTTGAGTCCTGGTTGTGACTCACTAGAGTCAGTATAACTGTACTAGAGTGAGGTGTTTTTTGATGTCCTTCTGTTGTATTCAGCATTAGCGATAGTGTTGTAAGTTTGAGTCCTGGTTGTGATTCGCTAGAGTCAGTATAACTGTACCAGAGTGAGGTGTATTGTGATGTCCTTCTGTTGTATTCATCATTAGCAACAGTGTTGTAAGTTTGAGACCTGGTTGTGACTCACTAGAGTCAGTATATCTGTATTAGAGTGAGGTGTTTTGTGATGTCCTTCTGTTGTATTCAGCATTAGTGACAGTGTTGCAAGTTTGAGTCCTGGTTGTGACTTGCTAGAGTCAGTATATAAGTACTAGAGTGAGGTGTTTTGTGATGTCCTTCTGTTGTATTCAGCATTAGCAACAGTGTTGTAAGTTTGAGTCCTGGTTGTGACTTGCTAGAGTCAGTATATCTGTACTAGAGTGAGGTGTTTTGTGATGTCCTTCTGTTGTATTCAGCATTAGCGACAGTGTTGTAAGTTTGAGTCCTGGTTGTGACTCACTAGAGTCAGTATAACTGTACTGGAGTGAGGTGTTTTGTGATGTCCTTCTGTTGTATTCAGCATTAGCGACAGTGTTGTAAGTTTGAGTCCTGGTTGTGACTCACTAGAGTCAGTATATCTGTACTAGAGTGAGGTGTTTTGTGATGTCCTTCTGTTGTATTCAGCATTAGCAACAGTGTTGTAAGTTTGAGTCCTGGTTGTCTCTCGCTAGAGTCAGTATAACTGTACTAGAGTGAGGTGTATTGTGATGTCCTTCTGTTGTATTCAGCATTAGCGACAGTGTTGTAAGTTTGAGTCCTGGTTGTGACTCACTAGAGTCAGTATATCTGTACTAGAGTGAGGTGTTTTTTGATGTCCTTCTGTTGTATTCAGCATTAGTGACAGTGTTGTAAGTTTGAGTCCTGGTTGTGAATCGCTAGAGTCCGTATATCTGTACTAGAGTGAGGTGTATTGTGATGTCCTTCTGTTGTATTCAGCATTAGCAACAGTGTTGTAAGTTTGAGTCCTGGTTGTCTCTCGCTAGAGTCAGTATATCTGTACTAGAGTGAGGTGTATTGTGATGTCCTTCTGTTGTATTCAGCATTAGCGACAGTGTTGTAAGTTTGAGTCCTGGTTGTGACTCACTAGAGTCAGTATAACTGTACTAGAGTGAGGTGTTTTTTGATGTCCTTCTGTTGTATTCAGCATTAGCGATAGTGTTGTAAGTTTGAGTCCTGGTTGTGATTCGCTAGAGTCAGTATAACTGTACCAGAGTGAGGTGTATTGTGATGTCCTTCTGTTGTATTCATCATTAGTAACAGTGTTGTAAGTTTGAGACCTGGTTGTGACTCACTAGAGTCAGTATATCTGTACTAGAGTGAGGTGTTTTGTGATGTCCTTCTGTTGTATTCAGCATTAGTGACAGTGTTGCAAGTTTGAGTCCTGGTTGTGACTTGCTAGAGTCAGTATATAAGTACTAGAGTGAGGTGTTTTGTGATGTCCTTCTGTTGTATTCAGCATTAGCAACAGTGTTGTAAGTTTGAGTCCTGGTTGTGACTTGCTAGAGTCAGTATATCTGTACTAGAGTGAGGTGTATTGTGATATCCTTCTGTTGTATTCAGCATTAGCGACAGTGTTGTAAGTTTGAGTCCTGGTTGTGACTCACTAGAGTCAGTATAACTGTACTGGAGTGAGGTGTTTTGTGATGTCCTTCTGTTGTATTCAGCATTAGCGACAGTGTTGTAAGTTATAGTCCTGGTTGTGACTCGCTAGAGTCAGTATATCTGTACTAGAGTGAGGTGTATTGTGATGTCCTTCTGTTGTATTCAGCATTAGCGACAGTGTTGTAAGTTTGAGTCCTGGTTGTGACTTGCTAGAGTCAGTATATCTGTACTAGAGTGAGGTGTATTGTGATGTCCTTCTGTTGTATTCAGCATTAGCAACAGTGTTGTAAGTTTGAGTCCTGGTTGTCTCTCGCTAGAGTCAGTATATCTGTACTAGAGTGAGGTGTATTGTGATGTCCTTCTGTTGTATTCAGCATTAGCGACAGTGTTGTAAGTTTGAGTCCTGGTTGTGACTCACTAGAGTCAGTATAACTGTACTAGAGTGAGGTGTTTTTTGATGTCCTTCTGTTGTATTCAGCATTAACGATAGTGTTGTAAGTTTGAGTCCTGGTTGTGATTCGCTAGAGTCAGTATAACTGTACCAGAGTGAGGTCTATTGTGATGTCCTTCTGTTGTATTCATCATTAGCAACAGTGTTGTAAGTTTGAGACCTGGTTGTGACTCACTAGAGTCAGTATATCTGTACTAGAGTGAGGTGTTTTGTGATGTCCTTCTGTTGTATTCAGCATTAGTGACAGTGTTGCAAGTTTGAGTCCTGGTTGTGACTTGCTAGAGTCAGTATATAAGTACTAGAGTGAGGTGTTTTGTGATGTCCTTCTGTTGTATTCAGCATTAGCAACAGTGTTGTAAGTTTGAGTCCTGGTTGTGACTTGCTAGAGTCAGTATATCTGTACTAGAGTGAGGTGTATTGTGATATCCTTCTGTTGTATTCAGCATTAGCGACAGTGTTGTAAGTTTGAGTCCTGGTTGTGACTCACTAGAGTCAGTATAACTGTACTGGAGTGAGGTGTTTTGTGATGTCCTTCTGTTGTATTCAGCATTAGCGACAGTGTTGTAAGTTTGAGTCCTGGTTGTGACTCACTAGAGTCAGTATAACTGTACTGGAGTGAGGTGTATTGTGATGTCCTTCTGTTGTATTCAGCATTAGCGACAGTGTTGTAAGTTTGAGTCCTGGTTGTCTCTCGCTAGAGTCAGTATATCTGTACTAGAGTGAGGTGCTTTGTGATGTCCTTCTGTTGTATTCTAGATTATATGCATATCAGAAACTTGCTATACCATGCCACAATTCTCTAATCTAATAGTATTGATACGAAGTAATTACTGATGGTGTTACATTCAGCTCTGCAAGTCTATATGTGGGTATTACATTGATTTGTAATGTGATCGTGTTCTGTATAGTTCCCAGTAAGATGATTAGGATGATAAGCATATTTTGTTTCCCGATACTGAAGCCCACAGACCACAAATGGCTTATCATATAATGCATAGTTTACTTTTTAGGTTAACTTTTTATGCTCTCTGCAACTTTGACTATTGGCAAAAGTTTTAGGTTATATACAGAAGATTTCATAAGTACATTAAGTTTGTTATAATACTGAGTAAGATATTTCTTTTAAACGGAATTCTTGTGGCGTGATTCATATGCATAGGAAGTGGGGAGGTTTGTGTGTGTGGTGGTTGGGGGAGGGGCTGTTCACACTCTTATGCTGATGTTTTTTTTTAAATGTTTAATGGATAATGTAGTGTCACATAAAAAATTGAATTATCTCTAGCCACCGAAATAGAAAATATATAGATAACATGGGTTTTGCACCACACCTTCCCCCACTTCTGATATGGTTCCTACATTATCATAGTTTTCTCTTTCTGACCGCTACTTTATTGGTGAAGTGACCCTTATGTATTCAACAAGAAACTTCTTGCAGCCATTATTATTATGGACAAATTGTCCGTATAAGAACTAGTCAATATATTACATACAATAATGAAATGAGTGAGAAATTAATTGTAGAATACAGGTGAAGCTGAATATATGTAGCAATTATATCTAGTATGATCTGGATATCCTCTGGTCGTTTAATATGTAATGTAAAGATAAGTGGGTCTTCTGAATTTTTCTTCAAGTCTGAGAAGTTTGCTTCCTTATCATTTGACCCTGTTTTAACAAATTTGTGCTTATTTGGCGTTTTTCAAGTGAAATAAACAATATCAATTTTTCAGTAATTTGTACTGAAAAGGCCAGTAGTCCAAATATTTGTAAAAAGAACCATTTATTTATTTATTTATACATCAACTTCCTTCAAGAAAGTTTTTCTTGTTAGGGTTGGTTTATAATCTTTTATATTTTATCTGGGGTTTAATATTATGTATAAATGATACTTTGTAGAAATAACACAGTTTACTCATCCTTCTTTTCCTTTTCAGATTTCTTGGTGTATGTGTTCATGAAGGTCAACTGCATGCTCTGACAGAGGTAAAGTGCCATAATATGTAATTCTTCCATCAATGAAATCTATTAGAAACTTCTTAGATGTGGTTTTATCATAAAGTATATGTAAATATACATGAGAACACATGGCTACACAATAAAGAGAATTCATTATCTTTAGATATAGATCTACATCTGCCAGACCTATTTTTTAAATGGCAACCCTTTATTAAATCATGGAATACTCAAATTTAGTAAGTTGAGACAATTGTTTTTTGTTGTTGTTGGTAATATTTTCAGCTTATGAATATATGTATCATTCTGTATCAATTTTACTTTACAATTACTTTAATTTCTCGTTATACAGTACATGTGTACTTACATATAGAGACTAATTTACCATTGGCCAGATTACAAAACAATTTATGTCTATAAATTTAGGTTGTCCATATGTTTGTCTGTCTACATAATTAGTTTGTAGTTGAAGCAAAATTTCAGAGGAAGTGTACTTTTGATTTTAGATAAGATAGGTCGATATGACTTCATAGTTGAGCGATTTTACTCAAAATTTCAGAATTAAGAAGGACCATAGACTTCATATTTTACATGTGAGATAACTTTGATATGTACTTATGATTTCAGGTTTAATTAGATCAGTGTGACCTACATTTCATAGTTCAGTATCCTCTGAAAACTTCAGAACTTAAAGGTTTACAGAGTTGATATTTTTTTTAGAGTATTTTGATATATAGATCTACTTATGATTTCATAAAAAAAACTAAAAAAAAGTGTGACTTACATTTCATAGTTAAATTGATTTTTGTCAGAATTTCAAAACTAACTTTGCAATCTGGCCATACTGTCTTCAATGGTTTCTTATTTCAGCATATCATGATATGCAATATTGATTTTTGAACTAAGTGTAACAGCATATCAAATATTGCTTTCTAATCTTGTATTAGTAAATATAACATTGATTGCTTTAGTTTATGAATGGAGGTAGCCTGGACATCCTGATATCTGACAAAGACAGAGAACTACCCTGGACACTGCGAATAAATCTCTCCTCCGATATCACTACTGGAATGAGCTATCTACATAGCCGAGGATTGTTCCATCGGGATCTTACATCTCGGGTATGTTCATAAAAGATGTAAAGTACCATTTACCTATAGTCTACTGTAGTGTCTAATAATGTAAAAACTATAAATCATAAATCATGACAGTCTTTGCTATTTTACATGGTTGATGGTTTGTATGAAGATCTGCCATTGTACCTGCTGAAGGTCAGGGAGTTGTAAGAAGGTCTGCTATTCTACATGTCAGTAGTTAGGGGTTTGTAAGAAGGTTTATCATAGTACCTGCCAAAGGTGAGTGTTTTGTAGTAAGGTCTGTCATTGTACCTGCTGAAGGTCAGGGAGTTGTAAGAAGGTCTGCTATTCTACCTGTCAGTAGTTAGGGGTTTGTAAGAAGGTTTATCATAGTACCTGCCAAAGGTGAGTGTTTTGTAGTAAGGTCTGTCATTGTACCTGCCAAAGGTGGGTGGTTTGTAAGAAGTTCTACCACTGTAACAGCCAAAGGTCAGGGGTGAAAAGGAATGTCTGCCGTTGTACCTGCTGAAAGTCAAGGAGTTGTAGGAAGGTCTACCATAGTACCTGTCAAAGGTCAGAGTGAGAAGGAAGGTCTACTATTGTACCTGCAAAATGTAAAGGTTTATGGGAAGGTGTATCATATAGTGTCTGACAAACGTCAGCATTTATAGGAATGTCTGTCATTGTACCTACTAAAGATGGGTATTTGTAGGAAGGTGTTTGTATTGTTCTTGCCAATGGTGGATGGTTTATAATGAGGTCTGTCATTATAACTTGAGTTGGGTATTGCTAGACAAAATGATGTTTGAATATACACTGTATTGCAATATGTTGCTTAGCTGAAAATACAGGTAAAATGACAAAGATCAGGATAAGAAAGTATCATTACATCTTTTTCACTGTCTGTTCTTAGTTCTGTCTGAGAAGGGTTTTGCTACCTCTGGGGCCAATGATTTTCAGTGAAAACAGAATAATGGGTGGAATCGCGGAAATGACAAATTGAAATGGAATCCCTATTTTTGTTCTGAAATTTTCTAGATCTATGACTTTTGCCATTCATTTACAATAGTCCCTTTTACTTTAACGGTGGGACCAACGCTTGGGGGAAGAATAGTTACGTTTCTCGGAAAAATTTTGATGGTATAATCAGATACTGATTGTGTCATACGTCACTTAGCGGGAACAGTGATGATTTCTTTCTCCTATATGTCAGTCCCATTGTTATTGTGACAGGATCTATACTTTCCTTGCAAATTATGAAGAGTATGAGCAAAGCATAATTCTATGACTTCAGTTTCAACTGGTGTTTGGTTTGTATATAGAAACGTTCCAATATGACGGATTAAAACCCCACGATTAAATAGAAAAAAAGAATAAGACCACTTGCAACGATCAGTGTCAAATGCAGGCATTACAATATGCACTGCAGATGATTTTTATAGTGACAATAACTTCTTTTCTGCAAGTTTTGTCAACATATGTGTTTAATCGGATAGTTACAATGATTGATCACTTGAAGTCTAACAAAACATAAGACAAACAAAATAATTTAGTAGGTAAAATGGCAACTAAAGGTGAGGGGTCTCACAATGAATGCAGACAAGTAACTTTGAAATCTGTGCTTAGATCAGTTGAAATCAATGCTTAGACAAAAATAATACCTAAAAACATAAAAACTTATACATATATATACATTTTATACTGGTTTACATGACAAAAACAGAGAAAACGGAATTTGCAAAAATATAAAGCAGAATTCACTAAATTCTGAAACGGAATATCACTGGCCTTTTACCTCTTCCTGTATATTACTAAAGAGATTTTATATTTTATGTATGGTGGAGTTCTTAGATTATAAGACTTAAGAGTATGCCATTGTGATTTTATCATGACTTGTGGAAATATCATAGATACTATTATTTGAATTTCATATCGCAAGTTATTATATACCATACTTTTGTTTTCCTTATTCTTAACATAGAATCGAATTGTTCAATATTCTATCATTGCCCTGTATCATTTTCAAATACCGATCACTACATCACTATTACTGTGCGCATTGCTGTGTTGAATTTAAGCAGGATAAAATGTTTCTTTGAATTAAAAATATTTTGATTTCGTTTATTTTTACTTCACTATGGAGGATGAGTTTATAGTACAAAGGTTATTGACTGTATATCATGATATATTTTCAAATATATATCACGAAATACAGTCAATAGCTTATGAATATTACTGCCAGTGGAAATACTACAATAAACCAATAATTTCGTTCACCCTCAATTGAATGTGCCAAAGGTGGGTGGCTTGTAGGTAGGTCTGCCATTGTACCTGTCAAAGGTAGGTATTTTGTAGGAAGGTGTGCTTTTGTACCTACCAAAGGTTAGTGGTTTATAGGAAAGTTTGCTTTTGTTCCTACTAAAGGTTTTTACTTCGTAAGGAGGTTTGCTATTGTACATGTCAGGGTTGGTAGCTTGTAGGGAGGTCTGCTATTACACATGTCAAGGTTGGTAGCTTGTAGGAAGGTCTGCCATTGTATATGTCAAAGGTTGGTAACTTGCAGAAAGGTCTGCCATTGTATATGTCAGAGGTTGGTGTTATGTAGTAAGGTGTGCTTATTTACCTACCAAAGGTTGGTGTTTTTTAGGAAAGTCTGCTATGTAACTACTGAAGTTTTTTGGTTTGTAGGAGGTCTTGTATTGTACCTGCCAAAGATAGGTGGTTTGTTGGAAAGTCTGTTGTACCTGCTGAAGGTTGATGGTTTGTACTGAGGTGTACTACAGTACCTACTGAGGGTTGATGGTTTGTATTGAGGTGTACTACAGTACCTACTGAGGGTTGATGGTTTGTTTTGAGGTGTACTATAGAACCTACTGAGGGTTGATGGTATGTATTGAGGTGTACTACAGTACCTACTGAGGGTTGATGGTTTGTATTGGGGTGTACTACAGTACCTACTGAGGGTTGATGGTTTGTATTGGGGTTTACTATAGTACCTACTGAGGGTTGATGGTTTGTATTGAGGTGTACTACAGTACCTACTGAGGGTTGATGGTTTGTATTGAGGTGTACTACAGTACCTACTGAGGGTTGATGGTTTGTATTGCGGTTTACTATAGTACCTACTGAGGGTTGATGGTTTGTAATTGTATTGAGGTGTACTGCAGTACCTACTGAGGGTTGATGGTTTGTATTGAGGTGTTTGTATTGGGGTGTACTACAGTACCTACTGAGGGTTGATGGTTTGTATTGAGGTGTTTGTATTGGGGTGTACTACAGTACCTACTGAGGGTTGATGGTTTGTATTGAGGTGTTTGTATTGGGGTGTACTACAGTACCTACTGAGGGTTGATGGTTTGTATTGAGGTGTTTGTATTGGGGTGTACTACAGTACCTACTGTGGGTTGATGGTTTGTATTGAGGTGTACTACAGTACCTACTGAGGATTGATGGTTTGTATTGAGGTGTACTACAGTACTTACTGAGGGTTGATGGTTTGTATTGAGGTGTACTACAGTACTTACTGAGGGTTGATGGTTTGTATTGAGGTGTACTACAGTACCTACTGAGGGTTGATGGTTTGTATTGGGGTTTACTTTAGTACCTACTGAGGGTTGATGGTTTGTATTGAGGTGTACTACAGTACCTACTGAGGGTTGATGGTTTGTATTGAGGTGTACTACAGTACTTACTGAAGGTTGATGGTTTGTATTGAGGTGTACTACAGTACCTACTGAAGGTTGATGGTTTGTATTGAGGTGTACTACAGTACCTACTGACGATTGATGGTTTGTATTGAGGTATACTACAGTACCTACTGAGGGTTGATGGTTTGTATTGAGGTGTACTATAGTACCTATTGAGGGTTGATGGTTTGTATTGAGGTGTACTATAGAACCTACTGAGGGTTGATGGTTTGTATTGAGGTGTACTACAGTACCTACTGAGGGTTGATGGTTTGTATTGAGGTGTACTACAGTACCTACTGAGGGTTGATGGTTTGTATTGCGGTTTACTATAGTACCTACTGAGGGTTGATGGTTTGTATTGAGGTGTACTACAGTACCTACTGAGGGTTGATGGTTTGTATTGAGGTGTACTACAGTACCTACTGAGGGTTGATGGTTTGTATTGAGATGTACTACAGTACCTACTGAGGGTTGATGGTTTGTATTGAGGTGTACTACAGTACCTACTGAGGGTTGATGGTTTGTATTGAGGTGTACTACAGTACCTACTGAGGATTGATGGTTTGTATTGAGGTGTACTACAGTACTTACTGAGGGTTGATGGTTTGTATTGAGGTGTACTACAGTACTTACTGAGGGTTGATGGTTTGTATTGAGGTGTACTACAGTACCTACTGAGGGTTGATGGTTTGTATTGAGGTGTACTACAGTACTTACTGAGGGTTGATGGTTTGTATTGAGGTGTACTACAGTACCTACTGAGGGTTGATGGTTTGTATTGAGGTGTACTACAGTACTTACTGAAGGTTGATGGTTTGTATTGAGGTGTACTACAGTACCTACTGAAGGTTGATGGTTTGTATTGAGGTGTACTACAGTACCTACTGACGATTGATGGTTTGTATTGAGGTATACTACAGTACCTACTGAGGGTTGATGGTTTGTATTGAGGTGTACTATAGTACCTATTGAGGGTTGATGGTTTGTATTGAGGTGTACTATAGAACCTACTGAGGGTTGATGGTTTGTATTGAGGTGTACTACAGTACCTACTGAGGGTTGATGGTTTGTATTGAGGTGTACTACAGTACCTACTGAGGGTTGATGGTTTGTATTGCGGTTTACTATAGTACCTACTGAGGGTTGATGGTTTGTATTGAGGTGTACTACAGTACCTACTGAGGGTTGATGGTTTGTATTGAGGTGTACTACAGTACCTACTGAGGGTTGATGGTTTGTATTGAGATGTACTACAGTACCTACTGAGGGTTGATGGTTTGTATTGCGGTTTACTATAGTACCTACTGAGGGTTGATGGTTTGTATTGCAGTGTACTATAGTACCTACTGAGGGTTGATGGTTTGTATTGAGGTGTACTACAGTACCTACTGAGGGTTGATGGTTTGTATTGAGGTGTACTACAGTACCTACTGAGGGTTGATGGTTTGTATTGCGGTTTACTATAGTACCTACTGAGGGTTGATGGTTTGTATTGCGGTGTACTAAAGTACCTACTGAGGGTTGATGGTTTGTATTGCGGTTTGCTATAGTACCTACTTAGGGTTGATGGTTTGTATTGCGGTTTACTATAGTACCTACTGAGGGTTGATGGTTTGTATTGAGGTGTACTACAGTACCTACTGAGGGTTGATGGTTTGTATTGAGGTGTACTATAGTACCTACTGAGGGTTGATGGTTTGTATTGAGGTGTACTACAGTACCTACTGAGGGTTGATGGTTTGTATTGAGGTGTACTACAGTACCTACTGAGGATTGATGGTTTGTATTGAGGTGTACTACAGTACATACTGAGGGTTGATGGTTTGTATTGAGGTATACTATAGTACCTACTGAGGGTTGATGGTTTGTATTGAGGTGTACTACAGTACCTACTGAGGGTTGATGGTTTGTATTGAGGTGTACTACAGTACCTACTGAGGGTTGATGGTTTGTATTGAGGTGTACTACAGTACTTACTGAAGGTTGATGGTTTGTATAGAGGTGTACTACAGTACCTACTGAGGGTTGATGGTTTGTATTGAGGTGTACTACAGTACCTACTGAGGATTGATGGTTTGTATTGAGGTGTACTACAGTACCTACTGAGGGTTGATGGTTTGTATTGAGGTGTACTACAGTACCTACTGAGGGTTGATGGTTTGTATTGAGGTGTACTACAGTACCTACTGAGGGTTGATACTTTGAAATTGTAGGAGAGTCTGCTGTGGCTGGTTTGTCAAGGTCCCCATTGGCTGGTTTGGCCTGGTGGATAAGGTGCTTAGCTTGAATCGAGAGGTCCTGGGTTCGACTCCCATCCTGGGTACACTGGTGTTATGTCTTTGAGATGAGACAGTAAAAACCGAGGTCCTGTGGCATGTAAAAAATCCCTCACTGCTCCAGGTTGGTCCGTTGCAAAGGTCTAAATTTGTATGCAATGCATCAGCCAGATGCCATCACCATATACATGAAATAATTGTGGAGTGACGTAAAACAATATTCAGTCAATCATTGTACCTACTGAAGGTTGGTGGTTTGCAGGGTGGTCTGCTATTATACCTGCCAAAGATGGGTGGTTTGTAAGAGAGTCTGTTGATGCATCTGTTGGTGGTTTGTAGTTAGGTCCACTATTGTACTTGTTGAATCCTTTTAATTTCATACACACTTTGTAAACATACATGTAGATTCTTCCTTTTCAGTTGATTGCTAAATGCATAACCAATTTATGCATTGTTATATCATAAATAAATGGCCCATCATGCATTGATTAAATTGTGATGTTAGAATGAAATTATGGCTGCTTTATTGATGGGCATGATTCATGTGAAAATAGAGATGGTAAATGAATAATCTACTCTAAGTGCAGGAACTTATTATGGTCGTGATGTGATCATGTGGTTATCCTTGTTTCCTTGTTCATTGACTGTATACTTCATACTTTACACTTCATATCCTTGTGGTGGTAAATATGAATGAGCGGGAAAATTTGCTGCACTTACTGTTAACTGCGTAGTCAAGAGTGGATAGAACCGGAAAAACTGCAGTATAGATATATAACCAGTCATGTTAGCCTACAGTAATCCTTTTCCATAAAATAATTATGATTCATGATCATGTCTTATGTAAGGTGATGTTACTTATCTTATTTGTATATATAAATAGCTTTCACTTTCCTTAATCCTTTTAGGGTGCATTGTGGTTCAACAACATATATAGTAGTTAATTTCATCATTCACTATAATATTGTTATGTGTGAATCCTTCTATGTGGCTTCTAATCAGTATTATTCATATGAGGATGTACTTCATGTGATCTATGTAATGTATAAAATCACTTTTACTTTCATTTCAAGTATACCTACATCTTTATCATATCATTAAGTTGATATATTGTCCTAAATAAAGGAATAACCCAATTAGTGTAATGAGGGGTCTGTTACCAGCAAGGTCTGACCTTGACACATAAACTTTAGTAAAGGGGTGACCTAGTTAGTGCTGTGAGGATTCTGTTACATGCCTGGTCTGACTCTGAAACAGAAGGAGTGACCAAATCATTGTTTAGAACGTCTGACCTTGACACATGACCTTAATAAAGGGGTGACCCAGTCATATCTGTGATGGTTCTATAACACTCATTCTGACCCTAACACAGGACTTTAATAACCCAATCAGTGCAGAGAGGATTTCTTAACATTTTGGTCTTTACCCCAACACAAGGGTGATGTATGGGTTTTCCAGAGTTTTCATAGCAAACCTGTCACAAAACTTATGAAGAGATTACCTAGCTGAGGAAGAGATAATTGTTTTACATTCCATATGTTTAAACATTGTCCAATACAATTAAGTGTATTGATTTGGTAGGAGGGAGTTAGGTACATTATGTAGTTGTTTGTTATAGAAAAAAAAAATCCATAAAGCTTAAAAAATGACTGTAAAGGACAAAATGAGCTTATGAAAATAGTTATGTGAACAATGTGAACAACAGTCACTATAAACTACATGCTTTTGTATATCTGTGTGTTGACTGCTTAACTTACTTTTCCTGTTGATGTGATAGAAGGAAATCATCACTTAGATTTCACCGAGTCTCCTCTCCACCACTCTCTATATCACTCTCTGATGTATTGTTTGATCATGTGTTAACTACTTGGCCCTCTACAGAATATGTCATTTCATCCATTTCCTCTTCTTACATAGAGTTTAAAATTCTATTTACGCATGTATATATATATATATATATATACATGTATATGTATATATATACATGTATTCAGATACATACTAAGTACTTAAACTCATTTTGAAAAGTAGGTGAAGTACTGAAGTTGAAGTAACTATAATCATTTTGCACATGTATAGCTATGGTAAAAGTACAATGTAAATGTTTTTTTCTGAGTGATAATCTTTATGTTCATTTAGCAGCCTACCTCTCCTTTAAATACATATATCCTTAGAATGCATATCCTTATGAATCCCATGGAAACCATGAGGATTGTCTAGATACCCTCATCATAAATTCCCCCTTTCCTTTCCCTCCTTACCCATTTGATACCTAATACATGCAGAGTTTATCATCTATATGTACCTCTTATTTTAAAATTGAAATAAACAGTTACATTCTAATTTTAAGAGCTTTATATCCCACGTAACATTGTTGAAAGGATGCTAATGATTGAGGGGAAAAATACACAGACCTCTATAAATTTACAATTCCTAGAAAGAAAAACTATAAACTCTTTTTCAATAAAATGAAGTAAAGTAATTGGCATTCTCCTCATGTCTATGTCCTGTATACTCGCCATAATGTAATCAAAAACGAACATACATAGTTTGTCTCTTTGACACATCTGTACATGTGTAATGGTAGGAAGTATAAATAGCTTTCTCAACAATTAAATGTTTAAGTGCATGAGAGACTAAACCTTTCCTTGTAAGAGGATGTAATACTTCACAGTTCTTGAAAAAGAAATCTCCAAGTAACAAAAACATCTCTTTAATCAAATTTTTGATTAGAAAATACTTAAGGAAAAAAGTTATAAATGTCCTAATATAGGAATCTTAAGATGATCATAATCTCAGAGGATAGTCATAGTCCTCAGAGGATAATCTTAAGATAATCATAATCTCAGAGGATAGCCATAGTCCTCAGAGGATAATCTTAAGATAATCATAATCTCAGAGGATAGTCATAGTCCTCAGAGGATGATCTTAAGATAATCATAATCTCAGAGGATAGTCATAGTCCTCAGAGGATAATCTTAAGATAATCATAATCTCAGAGGATAGCCATAGTCCTCAGAGGATAATCTTAAGATATTAATCATAATCTCAGAGGATAGTCATAGTCCTCAGAGGATAATCTTAAGATATTAATCATAATCTCAGAGGATAGTCATAGTCCTCAGAGGATAATCTTAAGATAATCATAATCTCAGAGGATAGCCATAGTCCTCAGAGGATAATCTTAGGTTAGAGAATAGCAAAAGGATCTTCCATGATAATCTGATACATGTATTAAGTAAGTGTGATAGAAATCTCTAAAGAATAATACTTTGTACACCATACATCATTGGAACTACTAAATACTGGGTACACCATAAAATCATTGGAACTACTTAATACTTGGTACACCATAAAATCATTGGAACTACTTAATACTGGATATACCATAAAATCATTGGAACTACTAAATATTCGGTACATCATAAAATCATTGGAACTACTAAATACTGGGTACACCATAAAATCATTGGAACTGCTAAATACTGGGTACACCATAAAATCATTGGAACTACTTAATACTGGGTACACCATAAAATCATTGGAACTGCTAAATTCTGGGTACACCATAAAATCATTGGAACTACTTAATACTGGGTACACCATAAAATCATTGGAACTGCTAAATACTGGGTACACCAGAAATCATTGGAACTACTAAATACTGGGAACACCAGAAATCATTGGAACTACTAAATACGGGGTTCACCAGAAAATCATTGGAACTACTGAATACTGGTTATACCAGAAAATCATCCGAACTACTAAATACTGGGTACACCAGAAAATCATTGGAACTATTAAATGGATTTTTTCTTCATAAGTCTGTGTTCTTCTACAACAATGATATCTCTACAAGTATTATTAAATGAAGGTCTGCTTGATCAGGTTTTCTAAGGCATTGTTCTTGAAATCATTTTATTTTCTGCCTCTGTCAAGTTTAGATTTGATTTGTTCGGTTATGGCCTGCTTGTTAGTGTACCTGCAAAAAGTCTGTGGTTTTCTTTCAATTACCCTATGCAAAAGTCTCTGGTTATCTCTTGAAACTCCAGTTTCCCCTCTGTAAAAAATCTGCATTTTTTTTAATGCTTCAGTTTCCTCTATCTCTATACAAACTGTCATCTTTTGGAAGGCTCTGCCACAGTAGACCTGACACCTATTTGATTCCTCACTATGTTTGGTGAGTTTATGGCACAAATCTTATTATCTGTGCAATGCATCAGGCATGTGCAATCACAATAGAAGTGAGACCTCAGAATAATGTAAAACAAGAATCAAACAGAAAAAAATGAGTAATTATTTAAGTTACTCTGATACTTAAAGTGACTTAACTCTTGTAATGATTCCTTTGAATAAAGTAACATGTTCAGTTCTTACGAAAATTGATGATTTGCCATTTATATATTGCAGAATGTATTAATCCGACAGGAGGGTCTGATGTACACAGCAGTCATTTCTGACTTTGGATTGGCAGCCAAAATTCCAGACCATTTGTAAGTTTTAGTGTCTCAAGAAATCATTTTATGACATTCATGGTTATTATTTTTTGTGCTAAATCAGCAAGTGAAATTAAGATCTTTTAAAATTCATTTTATAAAAGCATTACCAGATACCAGTATTGTCCATATATACACTCCCAGTCAAACTTTCAAATATAAAATTCCATTGAATATGATAAAAGGTAACATGTAGATGTTGATGTACATGTATATGCTGGCAGCAGTGATTATAAAATAAATATCTTTTTTTAATATAGGTGCCATTTGTCAGTGTTGTTAGAGTTATGCTTCTTGTGGACAACTTTTCTGTTGTAATTAAAAAAGAGTTGAATAATTCGTAACTTCTGATTTATTTTGAATTTACTGTGTAATATGCTTTCTTTATTTTTTTTTCTCATTATCTGTTTTTATAATTACTGACTTTCACAACATAGATGTGCTTGCGAAAATAGCAGAAATTGAATTGATGGGAAACTTTCAGGTTACATAGTTATTATACATAGTGGCAGTCTGATGAGAATTATATTAATCTGCTTCACATTATTTTTAGGGATAAAACAAAACAGCTTCCTGTGGTTGGTTCCCCTTATTGGATGGCACCAGAAGTCCTAAGGGGAGAATGGTATTGTGAATCTGTAAGTTCTTCTTTTCCTTTATATAGTTTTTGAAAAAATACATAAAATTGTTTTGTATTATGCATGTAATTGGTTAAAACTTGTTTTGGTCATTGGATGACTACAAAGGGAGTGTTGATTAAAAGGTTTAAATATTATGATGTACTCTCAAAAATCCTGAATAGAAAATTCTGAATGTCCGAGTTCAATTTTCAGAGAGGCTAAAAATTTCAACAATAGCTCTATTTTTGGATACTCATAAAGTTACAACAGTAATTCAGTGATAAAAATACATATAATCAAACCTGTTTAAAGTAATTACAAGAATGAAAAATCTAAGCTCCCTGATGAAGTGTTTGTTGATTACAGGTGGATTTTATATGAAATATTATTTGAAGGAAACACAATGCATAAATATGTAGGTGCATAAACCAAATGAATGAATATTTAAGCAACTCTACAGACTGGTCTGTGTAATATTTAAGCAACTCTACAGACTGGTCTGTGTAATATTTAAGCAACTCTACAGACTGGTCTGTGTAATATTTAAGCAACTCTACAGACTGGTCTGTGTAATATTTCAAAAAAGTTCTATTAAGAACCATATATTCCTACTAATGTTCTTTACATGCACTTATATCCATTAATATTTTATATATTAGCTAATTTCTGTGTCACCTACAAAGCAATGCGACTTACAAGGATCACTTTGTTCATCCTTCTGTCTGGTAGGAGTCGTAGATAGGTGACATATATTTTCTCTAGAGCACTGTACTTACAGGATATAAATTTATTTCTCTAGGCTGATGTATTTTCCTATGGCATTATTATGTGTGAGATGACAGCGAGGATAGATGCTGATCCAGATGTAATGCCAAGAACTCCGGTATGTCTTTGTCCCATCCTCTACCTCACTGTCATGTCCTTTGATATAAGTGTTACTTCAGCATGGGAGCAGACTTAATGTAGTGGTTAAGCTCTTGTATTGTAAAACAGACAATGTGGGTTCAATGTATGGAGGTGTTAAACAAGTTAGTAGCCTCTTGCTTCCATATCAACAATGTAACTGAAAAAGTGACTTAAACTTTCCACAAATGAACCAAACAATATGAAGCTGAATGCATTCTAATTCATATCTTATAACTTTAGTCCAGTAAAAGTCCAAAACTTTTTTCAAGTTTTACTAAGGTGAAATATCCATAATCTCTGCCCTTGTCATATATTTAGCAAATAGTGAAGTTACAAGCTATTGGCCTGACATTTTCTATATTGGTAAACTCTATTGCTTGAAAGTTAGGAATTGTTCTTTGTATTTTTCCTTTTATACATGTTGTATTATCTTTGACATGGTTTGACATTAGTTTTTTTGGTGAATATTCAGGAAGTTGAAACTGTTTATCTCAAAGTTGATTAAGTTGAAATTCCATTAATCTCAAAGTCAAATTGAAGTCCTGCTTTATTTCCTTTAATTTCTTCACGATTTGACGTTAGTTAAGTCAAAGCCAATTATATGTACCGGTAAGTCAAAATTTCTCTAATATCAAAGAACATCATTTTTTGTACAAACAGATCAATTACCATGACATAAAGGCAGAAGAAATGCACATAACCGGTTATGCCAGCAAGGTTTATGGTAAAGACTGATTGTTTGGCCATGAAGTCATTTCACCTCGATCTACTATAGTTAGATAATTGGATAACATCAACATTTTTCCTTTTTAAAGATATGCTTGTATGACAAAAAGATATGACATGTACATCTGTGTGTTAATAAGAAAGATCGAAAATGTCTATATAAACAGCTGATGTATATTTTGATGTCCGAGTCAAATTATTAGCTCTCGTCCCATCAACTTTGACTTGAAGGGCTTCAATCATATATTGATGGCTGTACAAAAAGTAGAGATTTATTATTATTGTTTCTTAACATAAGGTAGCATTATACATAAATCTGTTTATTACAGCTTTTTGGTGTAGACTATGTTGCCTTCAGTGAGATGGTAGACTACTGCCCTTTAGATTTCCTTCGCCTAGTCTTCAGTTGCTGTCAGGTATTTCATTTCACATACCTTATTAATTGATAAAAATGTACATTTTTTTTAAATTAGCATGTAAGTACATGCATAATTTATCACTGATTAAAATCCAATTTTCAGTTTTACATTTCTGACCCTGTGGGTTGGGATGGGATTAAATTTTCTTCTTTTAAAGCTAACTTACAGACAAAATACATGTAAATAAAAAAAGTTGTAAACAGAAACGGATCATACAAAGATCAGTACTGAATACTAATGTCCGATGTGTTTGGATATAATTACACATGTAATATATCATGTTTTATAAATGAAAGTAGAAAGGTCTACCAGTGACCAGGTTGCATTTTATAAATGTGAGTAGGAAGGTCCTCTAGTGACCAGGTCATGTTTTATAAATGTAAATAGGAAGGTCTACCAGTGACCAGGTCATGTTTTATAAATTTAAGTAGGAAGGTCTTCCAGTGACCAGGTGTCATTTTACATGACATATTGGGCCTTATGTCCGACAAACTACATTTTGTCTGGATTTTCATTATGGCGTTAATGTTTAGATTGTGACATCATAATAAAATGATGCAAATTCAAGTGGCAAACCATCATTTGTCAGAGCAAGTTTAATATGAAGAAAGTATATTTAATGATGGTTTTAAACAACAGTAATTTCCAAATGTGATTGAATACTGATTGCTTAATACGATGTCAAGAACGGGCAATTTGGTAAGCCTGTAAAATGCTTTAAAATAAATATGAATCTTAGCAACTGACTAACCCTAAAGTGTCTGTGAAATGATCCCAGACCTTCCTATCCTAATTTAACTTAAGTTATGAGGTGTCGACAGTTCATGAAATCAATATAAACATACATTACCTGACATAATTACAAATCTATAAATATATGATGTTCACATATGTACATTGTGTATCTTTCTCATAGATTGATCCTATAAAAAGACCAAAGTTTCCTGAACTCACAACATCTTTAGATAAAATAAAAGAGTCAATGGAAGAAAATGTAGAAAAAGAGGAGAATTATGTCTCAAATCATCATCTTGGTGAGAGTAAGTTACATGGTCACCTTAATTCATCATCTTGGTGAGAGTAAGTTACGTGGTCACCTTAATTCATCATCTTGGTGAGAGTAAGTTACATGGTCACCTTAATTCATCATCTTGGTGAGAGTAAGTTACGTGGTCACCTTAATTCATCATCTTGGTGAGAGTAAGTTACATGGTCACCTTAATTCATCATCTTGGTGAGAGTAAGTTACATGGTCACCTTAATTCATCATCTTGGTGAGAGTAAGTTACATGGTCACCTTAATTCTTGATTTTACACAAGAATGAAAGCGTTTTCTATTGTATGTCTTGATTTCAGATTAAATAGATGAAAAAAGCACTTTGTGTTTTATTAGTGTAATAATGAAGTAGTATCACTTATCAGCACTTCTGGTCAAGACCATCCCGGCCTATATGATACCCTGGTGTCTGTCTGACCATCTTTCTTTCTGTCTATCCGTCTGTCTGTAAACAGTTGTTATTGTATCTCCTCATAAGCTGTTAATTACAGAGCCATCTACAGTCTCATTATGCCAGTTATGTGGCCTAGTCTTGAAAGTGCAAGTTGGTTCCAGTCCTAGATTCTGTGGCCCAAAAAAGAGGAGAGGTCACTTTTTCAACATAAATCTGTATCAATAATTCTTAGTTTCATATCTCCTCATAGACCATTAATAGACCACTTGCCGATCTTGATAATGGCAGTCTTTTTGTCCGATCTAACATCTTTTGGCGTTGTTTTTAGTTGTGACGTTACAATGAATTTATGTCACGTATTATGACGTCACTGTGAAAAACAACGCCAAAAGGTGTTAGCTCGGACTAAAAGACAGCCATTAACAAGATCGGCAAGTGGTCTATTGCAGAAAGTCATGTATAGTCTGATTTTCACTGATATGTAGTCTAGGTGTGCATGGGCAATTTCGGTTCTGATCCTTGAACCTGAGGCCCAGAAAAAGGGCATGGTCACTTTTCAAAATGATTCTATATAATTTACTGTTCTAAGACTTTAGAGAAACGACCTCTTCAGCATTTTTGATGCACAAATGAGAAAAAAATTGTGTAATGCAGTAAGAAATGGCTGCCATATTGAAAGTCTTAGAAGTGGATTTTCTGCCTCATTTTCATAACAAACTTCATTAAACTATATGGGAATGATGTGATCAAGGAAACTGATAACTGTATTTGAACAATTGGATTGATTTAATGTAATATGGCCGTCATGGCAGCCATCTCACAAATATATGATCTGAATTATCTGCCTTATTTTCTATAAAAAGATTAATGAAACATTACAGAAATGATGTGCCAAAGAAACCTGATGAATATATGTAAATAATATAATGTAGTGTAATTCAATATGGCCAATATCTTTAGAATCTTAGAAATGGAATTCCCGCCTCATTTTCATAAGGTTCAAATTTCTTGAGATATCTTCAAAAAGCGACGTTCAATTCCAATTAATCATAACAAGATCATTCAAACTTTACTGGAACAATGTGCTCAAGATACCTTCTGAAATCATTATAAGGAAAAAAATGATGTTCTACTATCCATTATGTCCTCCATGACAGCCATCTATTATATTAAGAATTAGATGTTCTCCCTTACTATGTGATTTTTCTGAACAAAAACTGCTCAAGGTATGTTAAGAATAAATTGTTATGAATTACTGGACTACAATACATGAAAAATATGCATTATAGTGTCATCTAATATGCAGTCATGGATACCATCTTGAAAATTAGAAACTGGATTTTTTTGAAGTCTAATGAAAGTTTACAGGAATGGTATATTCATGATATATGACTTGTGTATTAAAAAAGAAATTGTGGCACTTAGTGTAATATGTAATCCATGAAATGCATCCATCTTGAAAATCTCATAGCTTGAGTTTCTATCTCATTTTGAAGATTATACTCAAATTGCCTGATAAACATCAGTACACTTTATATTAAGTATCCAATATGGCTACCATGAAGGCCATCTTGATTGAAAGGCACTCCAACGTTTTATGCCCCTCTATCAATAGATTGAGGGCATATTGTTTTTTACCTGTCTGTCTGTTTGTTTGTTTGTCTGACTGTTGTCAACTTTAACTTTCACCATAACTTTTGAACCAAGAGAGATAGCAAATTCATATTTGGCATTTATACTCTACTAATAAAGCCCACCAAGGTCAATACTTTGTGAACTTGACCATGACCTTTCACTTACATTTCAAAATTTGCCTCATTTGGACTCAGAAGCACTCATGTTTCACAAACACATCTTGCTCTTTGTAGTATTTAAGTCAATGCCAGTATAGCTCCAGCTGCATCTGAGACTTCTGTTGGCTGTTCATGGAATGAATTTGTATATAAGTCATGAATTAGCACAAAAAGGAGCAGAATAATTGTGCTATAATTTAATACCACTAAAATAAGTACACATACAGAATGTTTTCACCAAATGCCAGAGACATTTTTTTTATCAACTGCTTATGACTTTCGGTGTTTTGTAACACATTCTGTCAGTGTTAATTTTTGTATTCTTTTTAGATCCCATGATGCATACCTACAAAAGGTCAAGGTCAGAAGACAATATTCTGAAGGCAACAGAAGATATTGACGAAGAATATTCATTACAGCTCACCCCTCAAATTCTTGGAGAAGAAATGAGCAAGGATGATATTTTTTATGCACCATCAACTTTGTGCAATCCATTCGATGAATGGAAAACGTATGGCAAGATTTTAGGACTATCTAGAGGGAAGGAATCAACTGGTTTTGAACTCCCTTCCCCTTCTGATCCTTTCACTCCTCCATGTACTCCATGTACCCCAGATAGTACTCTGGGTCGGAGACGTAAACATAACTCAGGAAACAAAAGCCAGTCCCTACCATCCTCTCCAGTCCTGCTTCGTAAGGCAGCAGAAAAATACCATCAGGAATCTTTGCATGGGTCAGCGTCTAGACGGCATTCCTCAGTCAATCAAAATCGCTTCACATTCTCCATTCCAAGATCGAAAAGTACCGTGTTTCCAGAAGCCCTAGCTCAGAAATTACAATATGAACTAGATGGGGAAGGGGATACTCAAAAGCCAAACATGTTGACATGTAAACAAAAACGAAAATTGATGACAAAGAGACAACTCAGTGCTGATTGTCCTAGTATGTGTGAATCAAATAGTAATTATATCAATAGGAACTCTGGTGAAACCTTTGCAGACAATTTGACCTTAAACAGTAGTTGGAATATGCAGTACCCTAGCAACATACGAGATTACTTGTCGTCAAGGAGTTCTTCAGAATCTTTTTTGTCCATTGATGAACAACCAGGAACACCTGTTCACAGTCCCAAAATGGAAGATGTCGATCAAAACTTTAATTCTCAAGAGAAGGAGTTTTCAAAAATTACAATTTGTGATTCAGTAACTATTAAGAAAGACCTATATGAGTCACGCATCAGTGAGGATGGAGCTGTGATAGAAACCTCCTTATAAACCTGCTACTTAAATTTGAAGTGTGTGTATGCATTAGCAGTGTGTTATTATTTAATTTTGGCTAGCTCTACTTTATTACATTTTACACTTTTTCAAGTTCATAATTATTGATTGATATTTTTATTGACTTATATCTGAAATTTTTTCTCCACTTTATAGAAGCTTGAAAAGGTCATTATTAGACTTTGAAGATTTGTCGAAAGTACAAATAAAACTTATATTTATGTACCAGTAAGCAAACTTTTCGTCTTTTGCCATACATTAAAACTGCCAAAGTCTTCAGAGAGAAGATAGATGAATGGTAGGATTTATACAGATTTTTTACATTTTAATTCATCTTGAACAGATGAAAAATGTCTCAGTAGATTGTCTCATACGTACTTAGATACGACATAGAATTGTACATTTGAATGGTTTTTTAAATTTACTTCAAGACTGACAAACCTACTTAAAAGTCAAAACTTCACTGAGCAACAAATGAACAGTTTTGAAGGCTCTGAGTTTATATTATAGTATCTGACTCAACACTGAAAGAAGTGACTGATATTTAATAACACTTCTTCTCTAAATATAACACTGTGAAATGTTGTGTTCACAAAGTTATCTGTGTCTTAATTTTTAAGATTATACATGTATTACAGTAAATGAATTTTTGAAATATTGCATGGAAAATATTTCAGTTGAAAACGAATTTTCTGTGTAAAGACAACAATTTATTACCGTTACATATGACATGAAAAGTGTTCCGAGAGATACTGTGTATCAGTTTCATATTGGAAACATGTATTAAAAGATTGAAAATCAGCAAAAATGTCAAAAGAAATGGATCTTTCCTGTTAAAGTTTGGGAATACACATTTCCGTCTTGTGCAGTCTTATTCTATATGCCCTTTCAAAATCTTCACGAGTACACTGTAGCTTTCTTTAAAAAAAACTTTTACAAGACAAAGAAAAATATGAAGGATGATGAAGATTAAGAAATTTGATGATATATGTCATATTTACTACCACATGTGTTTTATGGTTAAAGGATTATGAAGATGTTGGCATGTTTTCTTATAAAGATTGATAATCTAGAGAATTATATCTTTTGCATATCACCTGTCAAAATGGCATAGCCTTAGATAATGTATAAACAGATTTATGTGTATTCCAATGTTGAGCATGTGTGGAGTAACATAGCAACGAACATGTGACCTGTGATAAAGATGTATGTATTTATGTCATTGTCTTTGTATATGTTGAAAGATAAAATTATGATGTTGAAAGTTATCTCGTTTTTAAAATTCATGTTTTGATGTGAAACATATCTACCATAGTAAAATGGTATGAATAAAAATTTTATATATAAAAGTCATTGCACATTTTGCACCTTACTTTTGTATTATTATTATTTTTTTTGTTTATTATTTTTTATATAAAGCTGATTTCCTTCGTAATTATCTTTTCTGGCTTTGCCATTTGTTTTGATAATTAATTTATAAATTTCCAGAAAGTGGGAAACTGTCTGAATCTAAGTAGATACTTAATTATTCTTATCATTATATTTATCACATTTCTCTTATTACAAATCTTATCATTCTGGCTTTATTTATATGTATGTATTTTGCAAACATGTTATATGATATTTCTAAGTTATATATTTTTTTATATGTGAGTTATGATCTAAAAAAAGATCCAACATTTAAAATTTTGATATTTACAGCTTATTTTCATCTTCTGACTGATAAATTTATTAATCCCTTTTCAAACTAGTGTTCAGATGCATATGTCTTGCATAGATGAAATGAATGAACTACGGGTAAATGTAATGTCAGCACTGAACAACATCTTCCTGTCTGAATTGGCATCTTGATTTTATGATTGTTTAAAGTAGCTTTTATTATTTGTCACAAGTAGTGATTTTTAGCTCACCTGAGCCAAAGGCTCAAGTGAGCTATTGTGATCAATCACCGTCCGTCGTCCGTCCGTCGTCTGTCGTTAACTTTTCACATTTTCGACTTCTTCTCCAGAACCACTGAACAGAATTTGATGAAACTTGATAAGCATGTAGTACTCATGGTCCCCTACAAGTGTTGTTGTTTTTCGTCCGGATTCATCAACAGGTGGCGCCACCACAGGCAAAAGTAGGTCAAAGAGGGTACCCTCCTTTGACAAACTTCTTCTTCAGACCGGGGGCATACAGAGACAAACCGAATGCATAGGAATGATCTAGAGGGATGTGTGAAGAAGTTTTGTTATTTTTGGTTCCATTCCGAAATCAAGTTTTTGACGTTTTTTTGTACTTGGTAGTTTTAATGCAGAAAAGAGGTATTTTTTTCTATTAGTAAACATTGATGCATTAATTTGGTTTAATTTGATCATTTTGATGGTAAGAAATACTACTGCGAAGAAAATTTTTCAATATTTTATGTTTTGGATTTTTTATGAATTTTTTAAGACTTTCAAGAAAAAGGGGGGTGGGATAATTGGTGTAAACATTTCACAGTTTGAACTTTTTCTTCGGAACCACTTGCTGGAATTCAATGAAACTTGGCATGCATCAAATACTCAAGGTCCCCGACAAATGTGGTCATCTTTGTCAGGATCCATGAACAGGTGGCACCACCACAGACAAAAGTAGGTCACAGAGGGTACCCTCCTTTGACAAACTTCTTATTCAGATCGGGTGCATACAGCAACAAACCGACTGCATAGGAATGATTTAGAGGCATATGGGGAGAAGTGTTGATATTTTTGGTTCCATTCCGAAATCAAATTTTTGACGTTTTTTCATTTTTATTTTGGACTTTGTTATTTTAATGCATTAAAGAGTTATTATTTTCTTTTAGTAAACATTGATGCATTCATTTGGTTTCATTTAATCATTTCTATGGTAAGGAATGCTGGTGTGAAGGAATTTTTCAATATCTCGATTTTTGAATTTTTTATGAATTTTTTAAGACTTCCAAGAAAAGGGGGGGGGGGGGGGGACAATTTTTCATATCTTCAACTTGATCTACAGAACAACTTGAAGGATTGTGATAAAACAGGGTTGGATGCAAGTACTCATAGTCCTTTTCAAAGGTTTTGTTTTTTGTGCGGATCATCCAAATTGGTTAACAGATAATGCCACCATGTCTAAAAGTAGGTCTCACAATGGTACATATACCACTTGGTAATTGAAATATGGAGAGTAGCGGTTCAAATCCAGCTGTGGTCAAAAATTTTTTTTTTTTTTTATACACATCTAAATAAGTTTTTAGATGTTTCTCAACACTCAACATATGAAATTAGGAATTTTACGTTTAAGACTTCCAAAAAAAAAGGGGGGGGGGGTTTGGCCATCTTTCACATTTTCAACTTTTTCTACAAAACTGTTTGAAGGATTTTAATAAATCTTGGTAGAAATAAGTCACTTATGATCCTCTTCAAATTCTGTTGTTTTCGTCCAGACCTCTTTACAGGTGGCGCCACCATAGTCAAGAGTAGGTCACAAAAGAGTTCCCTCGTTTAACAATATTCTTTTTCATACGGGCTGTATACAGAGACAAACAGAATGCATAGAAATGATCTAGAGGGATGAGTGAAGATGTATTGTCATTTTGGTTCCCTTCCAAAATCAAATTTTAGAATTTTTTTCGACATTTCTTTGGACTTGGTGATTCAATGCAGAAAAAAGTGTCATATTTCCTAGTTAATTGATAATGATGATTTCTTATGGACTATTGTGATCATAATTATGGTAAGGATTGTTACTTTGAAAGAATTTTGTCAATATCTCAATTTTTGGATTTTCTATGAATTTTTTAAGACTTCCAAATGAGGGTGTATAGGAACAATTCAATCACATTTTTCACTTCTGCTGTTATACCACAGGAAAGATTTTTATGAAACATGGAATACATGAAGTACTAAAAGTCCTCTATCAATTTGGTAAATTTCATCCAAATTGGTTAACAGATAATGCCACCATGTCTAAAAAGCAGTTCTCACAATAGTACATATACCACTTGGTAATTGAAATATGGAGAGTAGCGGTTCAAATGCAGCTGTGGTCAAAATTTTTTTTTCATTTCTTTACACATCTAAATAAGTTTTTAGATGTTTCTCAACACTCAACATATGAAATTAGGCAATTTTAAGTTAGATCTGGACAATATTTCAAACAATTGTTGTTCATGACCCAGACTTGAAATCAGTCAACAAAAGGCCCCACCTAAAGAAAATGACTAACTTGTTGCCCTGAATGACTTCTTGCAGAGACAAAGGAAATGCTTAATATCAAAATCACCTGAATGGATGTGCAAAAAAGTGTTGTTTTTTTATTCTAGCCTGAAATAAAATTTGACATATTTTCAACATCTGTGTTGACTTAGTCACATTAATGCAAAAATAAATGAATTCTTCCTTCATGCATGACTGATAATCTAGGTACTCAGGTGAGCGATATAGGCCCACTTGGGCCTCTTGTTCTTGATGTATGCATTACTTGATAATAGATAGCATTTAATCAAATATACCATGTTATAGCCCCTTTTGTACCTCTGTCAGGCAGACTGCAATATTCATTGTTTGAATATGTGTATATTTTGTATGTGTTCATTGTTTCCTTGTTGAATTTGTATGAACTTAGCACTTCTATAAAAACTAAACACTTGTTATACAGTTATCAAAGTTTATTACACTTAGCCAAAATATGCATTTTGTTCTTGTTGTTTTTTCTGCCTTTTAGAAGGGGATGAGGTTTAAATACATAGAGTGTATGATTACCTTTTTTTGATTTCATTACAAGTGTATGTTTTTAGAAACACCCTGTATAAATATAACATCATTGTGTGCTACTACCGTAAGATATTAAAACAGAGGCATCCAATGGCTGGCTGATGGCATACTGGATAATATTTATTCTTTGTAGTCATAAATCTGGTATCATCATCTATTTAATATCTGCAAGACATTGTATAGGAACTGATACTCTTTTCATTGATGAAAATAATTTCCTTAAAGATAGATACTCTTCATACAAATTCTGTATAGGAGCATCCAATAATACAACAAGTTACCAAACGATACATGTTAGCTATTTAAATCACTTGGTTTTGGATTTAAAATATTTAGAAGATGTGCACCCATCTTTAAGTTTAAGAAAGGATTTGGTGAAACTAAATTTCCACTTGCCTTATTAATGAATTCAAGTTCCATAAAAAATCATATGTTCTGATCTTTGAAAGTTCAAATATGCTGATTTACTGAAGTGTGTAAGTCAGTACTCCATTTCCAATTTGGAAGTATAGATTTCAGTTAACCATGGTCTAGAAGTAGAACAATAAAGGTAGATGTAAGGAAAATTATTTAGCCAAGTGTATGTTGTCATTTTAGCTCATATGAGACAAGGGCTGAAGTGATCTATTGTCGTAACCAGCCGTCCGTTGTTCGTCCATCCTTTAGTAAACTTTTCACACTTTCAACCTCAAGCATGAAATTTCTCCAAACCTTACAGGTACTCAATATTCTTTCATTTGTCTGTGTTTTGACCGGATCCCTCAACCAAGATGGCATCCAAGGGCTCTGATTGGGTGACACATTTTTAACTTCTTACTCCTCTAAAACGCTTTATAGAACTTCACAAAAACTTCTACCAATTTTTGATTTTTCGACCTGATTACTCATCAAAGGTCGCCGCTTAGGCGAGAGGTGTAAAAAAGCTGGGTTTTTTTTTTAATTTTATTTATCTATTATTTTTTGTTGTCACTTTAGCCCACCTGAGCCTAAGGCTCAAGTGAGCTATTTTCATAGCGTGTCGTGCATCCATCCGTAAACTTTTCATATTTTTAACTTCTATGCAATCGTAACATGGAATTTCACCAAACCTTTCAAGAGTCAAGTACATGTACCAATTTTTTTGTTTTTAATTCAATCACTCAACCAAGATGACCTCTTAGAGCACTGTGTGGCTGACACAGTTTCACTGCTGTATGAAGTTCACAAAACACATTTGTTTTCACACATGACGGGGTACTCAGGTGAGCGGTATAGGCTCACGAGCATCTGATTAGATCTACAGGTTAAAGGAACTTCTGATTCTCGGCGTCCACAAACTTATCAGACTCTAAAACAGTGCTACTAATATGCGATCATGACTGGATGACAGTGTATGGCCTGTAGTTGGTCCTGAATGAGATTTCGGCGTGGACGATATAAAAATTGGCGACTATCTTGTTATTGGTTCTTGTTAACATCATTTTCCCTGAACGGCAGATCCTTCTGATACGGGACCTTGACTTGATGATAAGGCATGCCCTTTAGTCAGACTTGTTTGACTTTAACTCCGTACGACATCCAACTTGGCTTCCGCGTTAAGAGACTATGATAATAGTATTCGAATACATGCGCCATGGTCGACATGCATTGCAGTGGCAATTGGCATTACAGATACATGTCTACTGCCTTGGCCACTAAGTTCATGTGCCTGAAAATTTGCTATTGCACGTATTTTCATATTTCTTTTAACATTAAGAAACTTGTACATTTCAATAAATATTAGAACATGTAAACGTTATAATTTTGTGCATCTTGTCTCTTCCGTGATGCTCATGGCCGAATGATTGGCATTCTAATAATATCAGACTCATTCTGTCGTAAGCAATGATACAAAATTTGTTATGAATTTGTTTTAAATGATACAAAAACTGAATTGATCTGAAAATAAAAGTACTGTGACAAACGAAGAAAACAATGAAAATGATAGGAGAAATAAATAAGGCTAAGAACTATAACTCCGTAGGAAATAATTCTGAAATGCCACAATATTTAAATGCCAACAGAGGTACTTTCATTTCTTTTCGCTCTTACCAAAAATTCATTTTTGGTCATGTTTTGACACCGCTAAATTTTACAATGGGAAAAATCTTTCCTTCAAATTGGAATATTCGGTAACGATAATACCAATGTCAAGTAATATTAATTTCATTTACGACTGAGACGTTCCGTTGCTCTACAGAAGTTTCCGTTGCGGTATCTCCAAAAATATTTCAATTACCGACATTTTACTGCTTTACGGATTTGGTGGCGAAGACAGAAAATCTGTCCATAACAATGAAAATGATATGTTGTACGACAAATTATTAGTATCCAACGACACATTCAATACGTAGCTAGACCCGTTTACAGTAATGGTTAATCTACTTGTCTAGTTTGAATATCACCAGCTGTACGCGCCCGCTTCGAGTTTTACTTAGTTTACATTTTTTAACAAGAAGAGATCCAGAAACGTTCCGAATGTATTATGGGCAGAGACATAGTAGTCTATGTCTCTGTTATGGGTAGTCTTTAGCTTTATCGTAAGCGATGTTGCAAATAACTAAAATTATTGTAAATATATTAATATCAGCATTTGAATTCACTACAGTAGAGAAGCACACATAGATTAAATATTCTTAATTATTTTCTCATTTTAGCCAATAGTCATTGTAAAACAAAAGATCGAAAAATGATATTTTTAGATATTGAAGATAAATCCCGAGGGGTACCACTCATGCAAAATCACTTGTGTTGATCATTTCAATGTTTGAGAGTGAAACTCATTTGTTTACGACTCATAATCCATATTGACAGACGGCGGGAAATAGAGTGTAGATACAGCTCCATCGCGACGTCAGGCGTTGTACAAGCATAATGGGCTTTGACACCACGCTGCGGTCCTAATATCAAGGGAGGAAATAAAACATATTCCCCCCAAAATGATGTAAAGAAAAATGAAACGTTCTTATGACGTCATAAGGTTGCTAACGTTCAACGTCGTTTCTAACCCATAGTACACTAGCGCCGCCTAACGGATAATTATGCACGTATTTTCATATTTCTTTTAAAATTAAGAAACTTGTACATTTCAATAAATATTAGAACATGTAAACGTTATAATTTTGTGCATCTTGTCTCTTCCGTGATGCTCATGGCCGAATGATTGGCATTCTAATAATATCAGACTCATTCTGTCGTAAGCAATGATACAAAATTTGTTATGAATTTGTTTTAAATGATACAAAAACTGAATTGATCTGAAAATAAAAGTACTGTGACAAACGAAGAAAACAATGAAAATGATAGGAGAAATAAATAAGGCTAAGAACTATAACTCCGTAGGAAATAATTCTGAAATGCCACAATATTTAAATGCCAACAGAGGTACTTTCATTTCTTTTCGCTCTTACCAAAAATTCATTTTTGGTCATGTTTTGACACCGCTAAATTTTACAATGGGAAAAATCTTTCCTTCAAATTGGAATATTCGGTAACGATAATACCAATGTCAAGTAATGTTAATTTCATTTACGACTGAGACGTTCCGGTGCTCTACAGAAGTTTCCGTTGCGGTATCTCCAAAAATATTTCAATTACCGACATTTTACTGCTTTACGGATTTGGTGGCGAAGACAGAAAATCTATCCATAGGCCTATACGTGTAAGTATAACGTGATGGGTTATAACAATGAAAATGATATGTTGTACGACAAATTATTAGTATCCAACGACACATTCAATACGTTGGTTGGTTGATTGGTGTTTTACGTCGCTTTCAACAATATTTCAGTTATATCGCGACATGGAAGCAGGAGGTTACCAACCTCTTAAACATAGTGGCGCAACCCGGGAATCGAACCCGGATCGTCGGCGCCGCAAGCCAAGCGCTTAACCACTACACCAAGCCTGCCCCTCATTCAATACGTAGCTAGACCCGTTTACAGTAATGGTTAATCTACTTGTCTGTTTTGAATATCACCAGCTGTACGCGCCCGCTTCGAGTTTTACTTAGTTTACATTTTTTAACAAGAAGAGATCCAGAAACGTTCCGAATGTATTATGGGCAGAGACATAGTAGTCTATGTCTCTGTTATGGGTAGTCTTTAGCTTTATCGTAAGCGATGTTGCAAATAACTAAAATTATTGTAAATTAATTCATATTGACAGACGGCGGGAAATAGAGTGTAGATACAGCTCCATCGCGACGTCAGGCGTTGTACAAGCATAATGGGCTTTGACACCACGCTGCGGTCCTAATATCAAGGGAGGAAATAAAACATATTCCCCCCAAAATGACGTAAAGAAAAATGAAACGTTCTTATGACGTCATAAGGTTGCTAACGTTCAACGTCGTTTCTAACCCATAGTACACTAGCGCCGCCTAACGGATAATTATGGACGTCAAAACTCATTCCACTACCCCACGCCTGACTTCGTGAGGATGATATAGCCATAGAATTATTCGGTCTTTTCGTTATATAGAGTTATTTCCCATTTGGGACGGTATCTGACGTCAAACACTTATGACGTCATAAAATTCTATGGAAATTGATCTAAAACTCAGGGAATACACCGATCCACTTTCGTCGAATGTTAAGCATTTTAGCGCAAAATACGACTATGATGACGTCACGCAAGATTGGACAAGTCGGACATTTGACTATGACGTCATAAGTAAAACAATCAAAAGTCCGCCAAACATCGCTTTCTATGCTGAAAAGTGGATCGGTGTATTGATAGTCCGCAAATGACGTTTTCATAGGAAATTCGATGACGTCATAATCGTTTTACGTCAGATACCGTCTCAAATGGGAAATAACTCTGTGTAACGAAAAGACTCAATATAGGTCTATGATAAAGCTCTTGATTATTTTTGCTTGTTTACATATTTACTCTTCCACAACAGGTAATTCCTCATTTTGAAGGTGATTAACTTTTCTCCGACAATTATCATATGTACATGTATGTTCTTTACACGAACAATGGTAAATGTAATGACATTAATTTATTCATA